>OX336420.1:14449225-15190289 GCA_946903255.1 Schistosoma spindalis
ATATGTGACCGCAGACAGAGAGTGAAGGTCAGTGGGACGCTATCCGATTGGAAGCTAGTCAAAAGTGGTGTACCCCAAGGCACCATATTAGGCCCTCTGCTCCTCCTTCTCTACGTAAATGAGTTACCGCTATTGCGTAGGTCGTCGACATTATTATATGCAGATGACGTAAAAATATGGAGAACAATAAAAAGTGAGGCTGATCATCTGTATCTTCAAGCTGACTCAGACGATTTAGTTAGATGGGCTCGAGATTGGGGTTTAGAAATCAATTCTAGGAAGTGTGCTAATGCCCATCGGTCACGGCAATAATTACCATTATACTATTGATGGCAAACCTCTTCCATGCGTTCAAGAACATAAAGACTTGGGAGTAATAATAAGTCATGATTTAAAAACAACTGCGCACTGCAACGCAGCCGCTGTCAAAGGTTTTCGTGCGTTATGGTCACTTCGCCGAGCGTTCAAATCCTTTGACGAGGAAATGTTTCGAATTTTATATCCCACCTATGTAAGACCACATTTAGAGTACTGTATTCAAGCAGTTAGCCCATGTCTGATAAAGGATACTAACTCACTTGAGCGTGTCCAGCGTGTGGGAACGAAATTAGTGAAGGGTCTTTCTAAACTTCCTTACGATGAGCGTTTAAAACGCTTAAACCTTTTCCCCTTGTCGTATCGTAGGACTCGAGGTGATCTCATACTGTCATTTCGTATCTTTAATTATGATTTATGTGTTGATATGTCTTATCCTTTTGCTCCCTCCAGCACTAATAATCTCTGAGGTTATAGCAAGAAGGTCCACAAACTGCAATCTAATAAACTCAAGGTGGGTTTCCGTTTTTCTCATCGAGTAGTCAATGATTGAAACGCCTTGCCCGAACAAGTGGTATCAGCTCCATCAGTGAATATTTTCAGGGAAAAACTTGACCTTCACTGGAAGGCAATCTGTTAGGATTAACACAGGTTCACCAACCTATTATCCTTACTACTGAAGATTGAAGACAGTCCATACTGCTCAGAGACTGGAAAGACGCGATAATAAGTCCGGTGTATAAATCTGAGAGTAGAGATTTAGCTAGTAACTGTGTATTGGCATCGGGCACTAACCACACAATCCTCAAAGCTAAACACGAGACTACTCCGAAAGTAGATATTCAATATTTATCGCGGAGAAATACCTAAGAATAGAGAAGGCAGTGATAATAAATTGAGTGAATCGGAGTTGATGGTATGGCGTAGCTCGGCATGTATGCGTGGTCCCTACTGAATGTTACATTATATCTTTCATTCATATTAAATATATTGTTCTATCTCTAGTACAAGCTTGTACTCCATCATCATGGTAATTGTTACAATGCAGTGAGTTGGTGTAGACGATGATGTGACCTCCACGTAGGATCTTATAGATTAGGCAGTTATATCATGACAAATCTACAATTTTAGGATTTCTATTATTAGAGCAGTGCTAATATCATAGTAAACCCTGAATCAAAAACTCGTTAGCTTAACTGGTGCAGTTGTAAAACCGACGGAAAAATTGTTCGGATGGCTGTTATGAACTATGTTGAAGGGCATAGTTTTTTATCCAGAAAACAACATGGTTTTCGGAGAGGCCTATCACGTTTAACAAATCTTCTCATTGCAAGATAAGATTGGGCTGCAGCAAAAGATCGGAATATTCCTGTATATCTGATTTTCGAGGATCTAAATAAAGCTTTTGATAAGGTCCCGCATTCAGGTCTTAAATTCAGACTAGAAATTTTTGAATCCATTACAAGCTAATAGACTGGATAAGTTACTTTCTTCATGACAGGATTCAAAGGGTAGGGATTAATAGGGCACTTTCCTCCTTGGGACTTCTGGAAAGTGCAGTTCTTCAAGGTGCGATCCTCGTTCCTCTTCTTTTTTAACTTTTGTAAATGAGTTGCCAACTGCAGCAGTTATCCGTTCTACTGTTTTCCGATGACATAAAGATACGGAAACCCATACACAGTGTGTCGGATAGAATAGTACTACAGGATGATCTTAGCTCATTATTGGCATGAATGGTCAGGTGGTCACTAGAAGGAAATCCTAACAAAAGTGTGGTGATGCAATTAAATAACTATGATGATTCGCATCACCACACAATATGTGGACTCGTGCTACCCAATGTAAGAAACTATAAAGATTTATGAGTCATACTAACCAGTGATCTCAAAACCACCAGTCACTGCAAGGCTGCTGCTGCAAAAGGCTAGAAGGTATTATGGTCTATTCGTAGGTCTTCCCAGCATTCAGATGACGAAATGTTTAGATTATTATACCCGATTCAACCACGTGTTGAGGTAATGAATTCCACTCGTTGATGATTCGGTGGGAAAGTCGATAATCAGCTGACAAGTAATTTGTTCTGGGCTTGTGAACTTTTTTGGAGTGTCCTCGTAAATTCTATGTTTTGGAAGGCAAGAAAAATGGGGGCATATCAGGTGCAAATTTATCACTAAGCAATTCGAAAACTGTAACCAAGTCGCCTCTAGTTCTACGATATGACAAAGGGAAGAGGTTTAGCTTGGCCAGTTGAGCATCATACGGAAGCTTCGCTATTACGGGAATCAGCTTAGCTGCTGTTCTCTGGACCTTTTCCAAAAGCTCACTGTCTTTTTTAAGCAGGGGCTAGCCGCTTGTATGCAGTACTTAAGTTTGGGACGTACGAACACTGTATACAAAGTCAAAAACTTTTGAGCGTCCACATAAGTAAAGGCCCTACGTATTGACCATAAAGTTCTAAAAGCTTTGGTGGCTATTGCACGGCAGTGTGCAGTAGTCTTCAGATCTCGGCTAACGATGACTCCTAAGTCATTATGTGTCTGGACAACAGGTAGCTCAGTGTTATTCATCGTGTATGTATCTAAACCTTGATGACTGTATGCATCACAACACACTTGGAAGTATTTATCGGCAGCTGCCATGTATGAGACCATTCGAATAATTTCTTCAGGTCATTTCGGAGTTCCAAGCTATCACCCTTACATCGTATCGTTCTCCATATCTTGACATCGTCAGCATATAGCAAGACAGATGATGATAGTAAGCAAGGAAGGTCATTTACATACAAGAGGAATAGCACTGGCCCCAAAACTGTACCCTGGGGCACTCCTTTAAGCACAGTTTCCCAGCTAGATAATTTTGAGTCTACCCGTACTCTTTGTTGGCGCCCAACAAGGAAGTCTTCTATCCACGTCAAAAGGTTGCCTCTAATTCCGACATTTTTTAGCTTATATAACAGCCGGTTGTGCGGAACCTTGTCAAAAGCTTTTCTGAAATCAATGTAAGCCACGTCTACAGGTAACTTTTGGTCCTTGAAAGCGCACCAGCTTTCTCGCGTGACTAATAATTTAGTGAGACAAGAATAACCTATTCTGAAACCGTGCTGTTTCTCCGAGAGGATCCGGTTTACATCGAGGTACTTAAACAACTCCTTCCGAATAATCTTTTCTAAGATTTTAACAACCACACTAGTTAGGCTAACGGGTCGGTAATTCTCAGGTTTATGTTTCGTACCTGTTTTGAAGACAGGACTTACTATGACGTTCTTCCAGTCTTTTGGTAAACGACCTGCGTTACGGATAGCTTAAAGCATATACTTAAAGGGTTCGCAACGAAGTTAGATAATTCCTTTAGTAGCCTAGGATGCAATTCATTGGGCCCCATGGATTTACCTATGTCAAGCTTATTTAGCAGATCAAAGACATCGAGTTCATTAATGGTCACGCTATCCAGTGCATGTGTGGGGGGTTTGTATGCGCTGACAGGAAGGGTTCCTCTATGGTATATACATTGCTAAAGTAGTTTGAGAACATGTGAGCCTTACCAAAGTCATCTTCCACTAATGATGCGGCAGTACTGTCTCCCCATAGTGCAGGAATAATTCATCTTCCATTTGTCCTTTGGTTTATACAGGAATACAGGCGTTTAGGACGTTCTATGGATTCCTTAACAATTTTTCCTTCGTACAGCTTTCTAGACTTACGGAGGGTCGAGGCACAGGTATTCCTAGCTTTTCGGTACTGAGATTTTGTCTCATCAGTCTTCACTGACCTAAATCTGTCCCACACTTTTCTTCTCTTACGGAGAAGGATGCGGACCTCCCTATTGAACCAAGGTGGGGAGTTTTTCGGCCCCCTTGGTATAGTCCAAGGAATGTGGGGTGCGGTAAATTTTAAGTATAAATTTCGGAATGCGTCCCAAGCTGTTTCAATTGAGGACTCTGGGTCTATTTTCCAATCTACTAATGATGCCGAGTGCATGATATCTGGTATGTTTGATTTTCAGACGTTAGGTCTGGATTGAGTTGACGCTTGCTCGTGATTGACAGTTATATGGAAGTCAAAAGTTAAAACTGCGTGATCACTTTTACATAGGGGTAGCATGTAAAGGAGGTTCGCAACGTCATCCTCATAGTGAGTTAATATAAGATCTAGTAAGGATGATTTAGTGTCCGGGTCGTACCTAGTCGCTTCTTTCACACGTTACACTAGGACACATTTTATAACCACATCAACTAGTTCCTTCTCGAAGGAATTATCTGATGATTCGGTTCGCAGATTTCCCCAGTCTACCATAGGTGCATTAAAGTCCCCTAAGATTAGACATCGACCACTTCGCAACCAATTTTTGAGCCTGTTTAGCAGAACATCATTTACCTCACAGCTTGGACTGCGATAGACCAAACCAATCAGCAGCTCTTGCCCCTTGAATTTTAAGCGGCAACTAACCAATTCACACGTCCCACTATCATGGGATACACTATCAATAATGACAAACGGGATAGCATTCCTAATGAATAGAGCTACTCCCCCTCCTTTACGCTTATGTATTCTGTTGGTCCTTACTAAAGTAAAACCATCAAAATCGAGTTCCGTACTATCTATAGAGTGTGTCAGCCAGGTTTCTGTGACTGCGATTATGTCTGGCTCTGTAAAGTCAATCTGTTCACTTAGTTCCGAACGCTTGTTGATCAAGCTTCAGGCATTAGTGTAACAGATCCGTAGCCTATTTAAGTGGCTTCGTGTTTCACCCAGAGTGGCTTCGGCATCATTCTCTGACGAAGCCTCACAACCTGAAAATTTACGATTTTCAGGTCCCTTTCGCTAGCGTCTAACCTAATTTGTAGTTCTTTTTCGGCTTCCCGTCTTTTTACACGGTCTGTCAAGGGCAAGTCCTTTTGGATAAAAACTCCCGAACCCTTTAATTTATGTACATTCTCTAAAATTAAGTCCCTTTCAATCGAAGATTTGAATACTACTTTAAGGAGTCTAGATTGGTTAGGCTTCAAGTTCGCTAGACTACCTAGTCTATACACCTTTATCAAAATGACTCCGCAGATATTTTGAGTAGCTGTTTTATCAAGACAATGTCATGCTCAAAACGAGTTATTGGTTCGGAACTTTCGCTTTCCTTGATCCTATGAAAAATGACTGATCTGTTACTGTGATCAGCCTTCGATTTTTGGACTACTTTTGTGGGAGCAGAGTTCCCTTTTATATCGTTTTTCTGTTTCTTCCTTACAACCTGTACCCAGTCGTCAACGTTGCTTGGAGAAGCAATCACAGTCGCGCCAAACATACTATGGGATTCTGGAGGGTTTTTGATGACTTGGGAGGTCAGTTTATGTGTCCCGTTAGAAACTGATCGAGCCTTGCGGTTGCGGCTTCTATGTGTTTCTTTCTGGATACCATTCTGGACATGTGAAACAGAAGAAACATTTTTCCTTGAGTTTTTTGTGCGGACAGAACTCTTTGGAGACTGTTCTCCCTCCTTTGGTCGGTGCGAGTCATCTGTTTTCGAACTCACTTTAGTTGGCCTAACGCCAATTTGCGTGTCAACGGAATGAATACTAGTGATATGTCACGAACACACACTTGCCAAAGCATTTTTTAGCAGCACTAACCAATGAGATGGCCTCAGTTAGCAAGCTGTTAGCATCATAACAGCACTGTTGACAGAGCCATACAAAACTATTATTACTGAACCGTTTGAAAGCTGCAGGCGTTAAATTTGTGTAAAGTTCGTGGTACCAGCCTATGCACTCATTGAAATGCATGCCACTTTCAACAGGATAACGGCAGCCCGAACGTTGGCAATTACTTTTTTGCACTGCCCAGTCATTTAAACACGGTGTTTGTTTAAAAAGAACTAGATGCAAAAATACTCACGTGTTCACTAACGGGAAATACTAACAAAAGTGTGGTGATGCAATTAAATAACTATGATGATTCGCATCACCACACAATATGTGGACTCGTGCTACCCAATGTAAGAAACTATAAAGATTTATGAGTCATACTAACCAGTGATCTCAAAACCACCAGTCACTGCAAGGCTGCTGCTGCAAAAGGCTAGAAGGTATTATGGTCTATTCGTAGGTCTTCCCAGCATTCAGATGACGAAATGTTTAGATTATTATACCCGATTTACGTGTGACCACATTTGGAACACGGGATTCAAGCAGCGATTCCTTGTTTCAAGTATGAAGCAGATGTACTGGAACGAGTCCAACGACGAGGGACTAAGATGGTAGAAGGTCTATCTGGCCTATCTTATGAAGACAGGCTGAGACACCTTAACTTATTTCCGTTATATTACCGTAGAATACAGGGTGATCTAATATTTGCTTATCGCATACTGAACGATGACCTGAGTATTAATATGTCTTATCTTCACCTCCATTTAGGACTGGTCGTTTGAGTGGACATTCAAAGAAAGTTCAAAAACCGAGATCAATTCGTCTACGTCTGGAGTTCCGTTTCTCGTGCCGAGTAGTGAATTACTGGAATTCTCTGTTAGAACAAGTAATATCAGCACCTTCTGTTGATATATTCAAAACGAGATTGGATCTTCACAGTGATACAAACTGCAAGCAATTATATAGTTTGATAAACCTATTCTTTATGCTAAGTACAAAATAACTACCAAGTTGGCTAGAATTAGTACATTCGAGTGGCTAAACTACCGTTCATCGGACACTCTCAAACACGTGTAGCCGTAACGGAAGTACAAGAAGCGAGGGTGAAGAAATTAATGGGTTTATGCAAGCTCGTGAAAAAGATATTAAAAGACCCTACGAGATATGACATAAGAAGCTCCTCGTAACTGTTGGACATATCCTTCATAAAGTTGATGACGTCGGTCAAATGACTTTAATTGAGACGCTGAACTTAAAGCCGTTGGTAATTTAGATACGGGAAATTCTACAGGACCTGATGGATTGCACCCCAAAGTTCTGAGACATATTGCACAATATTTTGCAGCCTCACTGAATGTGATATTCAATGTCACTTAGCCAAGATTAGTTACCTACGGACTGGGAGGATGCAATCGTCACGCCCATACATAAAACAGGACCAAGACAACTTCCATCGAACTACAGACTTATCAGCCTCACCAGTGTCGTAGTTAAAACACTGGAAAAAGTAGTCGAACAGACTACAATGACATTTATGGAAACTAATAACTTGTAAAACAGAGAACTATATCGCTTCGGAAAAAATGCAGTACTTCAAGGTTCTGTAGGAGTGAATTCCAAGCGCTTCACCTGGAAACCAGTACTCAATGGAGTACTCCAAGATTCTGTCCTAGATCCTTTACTTTTTATACTGTATGTAAATGATCTCTCAAGTATAGTTGAGTCGCTGGAGTTAGTATATCCTGATGATGTAGGGATCTGGCGAGAAATAACGAGAGACGCAGATGCATGTTCATTTCAGGCAGACTTGAATATTGTGATTAGCTGAACTAAGGAGTGGTTGGTGCCTATCAACGCGACAAACTGTGTCTACATGTACTTTGGGGATACAAAGATAAGTAGGTACAGCATAGAAGTGCCTGTACCCGTGGTCCGGCCTCACAAGGATCCTGGGGCGACAGTGAGCCATGATCTTGAGACCACACCCCACTGCCGGGATGTTGCAGCTAAGAGGTTTAGAACCTTATGGGTTTTAAGGCAGACATTCACCGAGTAAGATACTACCATGTTCACTACAATATACACAACCTTAGTAAGAACTAAGCGTAGGAGCTGCGTTTAGACTGCAAGCCCCTGATTAAAGGGTGGCTCGGGCATCCTGAAAAGCGTACAGAGGTCAGCTACCTGTGCAATTTCAGAACTCCGAGGCTTACCATACAAGAGCGGCTTGAAAGGCTAGACCTCCCTACTATGTCCTACATCAGATTAAGGGGTTCAAATGGTTGTGGACGGAATAGAAGAAGCTTTCGCCTAACTGGCTTCCGTGTCTAGAAGCAGGGGATTACCAATACCTCCAGGCAGGAACGTAGGTATAGGAAAAAGAAATTGGTAAATCATAGTAAGATAGGACTCTTAGTTCCTAAGAATAGATCTCTAACAATAAAATACTGTTTTTTCCTAAATCTAGGTAGTTTCTAAAGTTATGACATAGTATAAAAGAATCATGCTCTAATTTAAAAGACTTCATAGATCAAAGCACAGCGACAAAGGTTCCAAAACTTTCAACCTAGTAAGCAAAAACGTGGTACCAACAATCAAGGGCGGGCTCAAACAAGTCGGACACAAACTGCGCAAACCCATGCTTCTAATACAGTTGCCTCCACGCTTCGCAGGCGACTAGTCCTGCTTAATAAGCTAGAATAACCAGACCAAAAAGACAATATAGTTGACAAACTAAGCCAGTGACAGAATTAAGTGTTTATATCGTCATATGTAAACAGCCCATAAACAAGAAAAGAGATGAGAATCACTACACGACAAAGATCGTTAAGAAGCATACTTAAACCGTAATCTATTGAATCAATTTTCCGCGCTGAAGCGAAGGATATCAGTCTCCATTCCATCCCCAATCAAATGGTCAAGTGAAACGTTTTGTGAGTACATTTAAAAATGCTCTAAAAAATCTAAGGGGAAGGGGACCACTGAAGAGAGCTTAGAGAGGTTCCTGCTTATTTATCACTCCACACCGAACCCTCAGATGATTAACGGGGTCTCTCCAGCAGAAGCTCTACTTGGCAGAAAAATACGAACACATTTCGATGTCATCCGTCCTACGCCAGCCCTTGAGCCTCAACGAAACCTATCTATGGAGAATCAGTTCAATCGACACCATGAGGCACAAAAATGATTGTTCACGGTGGGACAAAAAGTACTTGCTATGGACTATCGTGAGAAACATCCTACATGGACAGCTGGTCGGATCTTGAAAAAGAAGGGGAGTGTGGTTTATGAGGTGTCAGTTGGCTCAAAAGTTTGGGTACGTAATGTTAACTAATTGAAAGCAACTTCGATAGCCAGCAACGAGATTCAATATCGATTACCTCTTGATGTTCTGCTAGACACCTTTGAAATCAAAACGCCTGGAACAGACAAGTCAGTTTCTGTGCAAGCAAAGAATGACACTTCTTTATTGCCTAGACGATGGACAAATCGAAAGCGCAGGCCAGCCACTCGGTCGCAGTTGGACCCTAGCACCAGATCCTACGAATCTGCTCAAAGGAGAGGTGTTAGTGGGACACAGATTGAATTTAAGCATGCTCAATGCACGATTGCTTTGGCGCACGCTGATTGGCTGATTCTTATCCAATCAGCGCTAGTCGATACATGGAAAAGACTCTAGAATCTTCTTATGTAAAAAGCGATAGATATACTGACGGTCTTCCTATTTTGCTTCTTGCTTCCATCTAACCTTGTTATTTGGAATATGATCTGCTTCCTGCTCAACCGTGTTCTGATTTGGGGCCTTGTCGAGTGAATCTGTGCCCGTGAATACTAAGCAATAGGAATAGCTGGGTTATAACCGTAACAGCGAAACTATAACAATCAGTAATCTTCGAAATAAAAGGAGTGAAAAGCAAGATCCTCAAGTACAACAAGGAGAACACAAACCCAATTACACTTGATCGAGAAACTTTATAACATATGGGAGTTTTCATGTACCTGGACAGCACTATCAACGGAGGAGGAGGGTCGGACACAGACGTAAACGCAATAATCGGCAAGGCAAGGGTTGCATTCCTACAGTTGAAGAACATATGGAACTCAGAACAACTGTCAACCAATGTCAAAGTCACAGTCTTCAATACGAACGTCCAAACAGTTCTACTGTATAAATCTGAAAGTTGGAGAACTACTATAACCATCATCAAAATGATGCAATCGTTTATAAACAACTGTATATGTAAGATACTCAGTGTTCGTTGGTCGGATACTATCAGCAACAGCCTTCTATGGTAGAGAACAAACCGGCTTTCATCTGAGGAGGAAATTAGGAAAAGACGCTGGAAGTGGATAGAATACATATTGAGGAAATTGTCAAGCTGAAAACTCTAAGATGGAATCCTGAAAGGAAATGGAACAGAGGAAGGCCAAAGAGCACACTGCGTCGAGAATCGGAAACACAGATCAGAATAATGGAAATCAACTGGAAACAACTTGAAACGACTGCGTAAGACAGAGTTTGATGACGAATGTTAGTGAGAAGCCTATGTTACTTTATGAGGGTAAGAGATATAAGTAATAGGAACTCGAAGTATCGAAGTTTTGTCATGCTGATCACAAATCAGGCAATTCTACGAAGTCTGGGGTAAAGTCATTTACAGCATTTGTCATAATGTTATTAGTGCTTGGTTCAACATGAATTTACAAATCCCAAGGAAACAAACTGGAAATATTTCAAATGGTTCAAATGGTTCAAATGGTTGCGGACGGAATAGAAGAAGCTTTCGCTTAACAGGCTTCCGTGTCTAGTAGCAGTGGATCACCAATACCTCCAGGCAAGAACCTAGGTATATTAACGGTAAAAGAGAAAGAAAATGAATTGGTAAATCATAGTAGGATACTATCCTTAGTCCTTAAGAATAGATCAAGTCGCCTCTTAAAGGACTCCTGGGAAGTTGCTTGGACTAGCTCAGCTGGCAGCGAGTCCCAGCATTTGACAACTCTTAAGGAGTAGAAATTGTGTCTGCAGTCCGTTCTACTATGTTGTATCTCCAGTTTTTGGGTGTTACCCCTTAGGTTAGTGTTGGGACTAAGCTTAAGTAGGTGTTTAAGAGGGTGTCCAGGTGTGTTAAGGATACTGTAAGCCATTAGAATGTCACCTCTAAGACGCCTATATTCTAATGGGTAAAGGTCGAGTGATTGGAGGCGCTCATCGTAAGGTTTAAACTTGAGTCCCCGAACTAATTTCGTGGCTCGCCGTTGGATACGCTCCAGAGTGTCCTTATTCTTTTGGAGTGTAGGAGGGAATACTATGTTCCCGTACTCTAAATGGGGACGAATGAAACTATTGAAGATTATGTGGAAAGTTCTCCCGTCAAACTGACCAAAAATGCGCTTCAATGTTACCAGTGCAAGGTTTGCTCTAAAGGCATTTTTGTCACAGTTGGCGTAAGACTTTAAGTCGTAGGGCACTAGAACTCCTAAATCTTTTTCGACTCGGGATACTACTAGAGAGGAGTTTCCTAAGTTGTAACTGTAATCTGCGACGTGTCGCAGATGGACTACTTTACACTTTGAAGTGTTAAAGGTAAGTCCGTTATCATCTGCCCAACTTTGAAGTCGAGTCAGATCCTCCTGAAGTGCCTGTATGTCCTCTCGGTTGCGTATCTCTCTCCAAAGTTTCACGTCATCGGCAAAGAGCAGTATGTCTGACGTTACCTGTTGAGGAAGATCATTTATATAAATCAGGAAGAGGAGAGGTCCTAGTACTGAGCCCTGGGGGACCCCACTAGAACATTCCATAGCGCGTGAGAAATTGAAGTTTACCCTGACCTTAAAATGTCGATTTGTGAGGTATGAACTGAGCCAGTCAATTAAAGGTGGTTTGATTCCCAATTGTTTGAGCTTGTTAATAAGACATGTGTGGTTAACCCTATCGAAAGCTTTAGAGAAATCAAGGTAAATGATGTCTACCTTCCCCTTGCGATCAACGATGCTTGTCCATCTGTCCACCGCGGTCAGCAGGTTCGTCATACAGGAATAACCCTTCCTGAAACCATGCTGTTGGGGTGAGAAGAAATTTAAGGACAGCAGATAGTCATGTATATCATCGTATACCAGGGACTCCATGATCTTTGAAGGTATAGAGAGAAGGGCCACCGGTCGGTAACTTGAAGGTTCACTGCGTCGACCTCCTTTGAAGATTGGTGTGATATGAGCCAGCTTCCAAATATCCGGTAGTTTGCCCCGACTTAGCGAGTGTGAGAACATCACGCTAAGCGGTGTTGCTAGGATTAAAGCTGCTTCCCTCAGTATAGCAGAGTGGACCATATCTGGACCAGGAGAAGTGTCTGTTCTTAGGTGTTGTAGTTTACGGTACACCAAGTCGGCACTCAGTTTCACTACGGAAAGTCCTGTGCAGTTGCAGACAGAGCCGACATCAGTATAGTTGATGTGGGTCGGCTGAAATGTCCGGGAGTAGTGCTCAGCCAGAAGGTTAGCGGCGTCACCGTCATTATCTGTCGGGCCGTTAGGACCTAGCAGTTGAGAAACTCCAGTTTTGGCTTGACGAAGAGAGGCTGCATAACGGAATAAGCTTTTCGGATTGGAAATAAATTTGTCCATAAGCTTTAACTGGTACTGAAGCCTGTCTTCTCTTATAGCCTTCGTACATATGTTCCTTATATGTTTGTATTGCCTGTACTCGCCGTTGTTGTTGGTTGGTTTGTATTCTGCCCAACAGTGCCTTTTACGGCTTAGCAAACGAAGAGTGCGATTTTTGATGATTGTAGGTTGCTTGTGCCTTTTGGGGACCGTTTGAGGAACTGACTGCTTAGTAGCACATGAGAGCGTGCGCAGTAAGGAGTCCCAATGAGCATCCACATCAAGTTGAGGGTGAACATCCCAATCCACCTGTTGTAGATAATCCTGTAGAGCTGACGTATTCAACCGTTTGAAGTTCCAGCGCCTGTTGTTATCGGGATATCTTAGCTCTGTTTTGCTGACGAAACTGAAGGCTATAACGGCGTGATCGCTCTTCCCCAGGGGAGCCAGAATTGAGAGGTTGTCGACTAGAAATTCTTCATTTGTAAAAACACAGTCTAAGAGCGACGGTGTCTGACCGTTTCTCCAACGAGTGTGCGACTTCACATTTTCGTGTAGTCCCAAGTCCTCAATGAGGTTGAAGAACCGAGCTTCGATTGAATTTTCACCTCCAGTATACGTATGTTCCGCGAAGTTGACTCTAGGAAGATTGAAGTCCCCTAGAATCAGGATATGAGTGAAGCCGAGACGCGTAGAGCGGGATAGTCCCTCCAGCATGAGACTGTCATACTCGATGTCGGCAGTGGGCTTCCTATATATGACTCCGACTAAGCACCTCGAAGTAGTGGACAATCTCATAGAGCACCATAGGGATTCCTCAAGATTGTCAAACTCGTGGTTGTGGATTTGATGTACCACCAGGCCAGATCTTATGTATAGGGCTACTCCACCCCCAATTCCTGTTTTTCTGTCATTGCGAAACAGAGACATCCCAGGTATTGCTAGCTCCTGGTCCGAATACTGAGGAGATATCCAAGTTTCAGATATTCCTATCAGATGAACTTTATTAGCGTTGCTAAGTTCACTTAGTTCATCCATTTTATTTGGTAGACTCGCGGCGTTCATGTATAAGCAGTTAATGCTTTCAATTTGAAACGCGTGAGCTTCTTCCTGTTTATCTGTGAGAGCCTTGAGTGAGTGGACAGGTAACCCACCTATATAAGTTTTGTCAAATTGGTAGGCCCTGCCCTTTACACGTTTTTTTGTCTTGAAGACAGTCCACAAGTGGAATGGTCAGTTCCAGCTTGCCTTTGTGCTTGATCCTGGCGTCGTATGGCCTATCCGGGTGCATATGGATCCCAGTTGGCAACCGACGTCTGTTGACACGAAATGCTTCCAGAGTTGCAGCCGCCATATGGGAGGATGGAAAAGTTATTCTCATTAGTCGGGGTCTAGGATCCCCGTCCTTTTTGGCTAGTCTCATCACATGCTGAGACAGTATGTTTTTAAGCCTCAAGGACTGTTTGATGAATTTCCATTCCCGAATGTCAGAGTTTGCTTGAGTAGGGTCCATGTTTTCCGGTACACCTTGCACGATGATATTTCTTCCGCGGATAAACTTCTCTCGAGAATCTTTAGGGACGTTCCGGATGAGATTGCGCTCAGAATACGGTATGTCGGGCAGTATTCTGACGTTCCCATCGGATTTCAGTAGATGACTGGCTAGCAGGACATCCTCTACTTCGGTAGCATTCTTGAGTGTTACACGGAGTAGTCTCGGGTGATTTTGATGTTTAGAATCCTTTCCCCGAGTGAGCCGTGTGACCGTCAAAGGCTCTATTCTAGGAAGTTCGAGCTTTTTGTTCAGTTCACCCCAGAGCATCCTGTCGTTTTTGTCCTGCAAACTGAGAGGAAGGTCAGGATTGTCTATGAGGTTCATGATTATGAGGGAGTCATCACGGACCGTTGTTGTCTTCCCAGCTCTTCCAGTGCGTTCAGATTCAGTACGTTGTTGTTTGGAGGTCGAAGCAGGTTTTTGAATCGTAGGCTTTTTAATAACCGGGCGGACATTTTTGGGGGTAGACTGAGCGATCAAAGCACCAGTTGATGTCCGTACAACACTTGGGATGTCAACCTTGGACGGTGACACCTGGTCCTTATTAGCTCTGTTGGCGTGGGTGCAGTCACCTGCCGAGTTTTTAGGAACCACCGTTGCGTTTGAGGACCCTGAACTGGGAGATCCAATTTTAGTGAGGGAATCAATTATTGTCGACGTAATGATGGTGCTGAGTTTCAACATGTCATCATTAGTGCTAATGCGCGTTCCATCGATGGTTGACTTGTCAACATCCCTGTTCTTATTTTCGTTACGCGCCCTCGTTTGCCTACCTATTTTATGGCTATCTGTTTCCAAGTTTACTGACAATTTATTCCGCAGACCTGTCAGTAGAACAATGATATTGCTCAGCAGCACTATAGCGTCCGTGTTGCACGTAACGCACACCCACTTACGGTCCGATTTGCTGAGTCTTTTGTAAGCCGTTGCCGTAAGATCTGTGCACGTTTCGTGAAACCAACCTTTGCAGTTGTCACACTGCATGCCAGATGTAACAGCGAAACGGCATCCAGGACTTTTACATGAATTTTTCATGTCTGTATTTACGTAAACTGTGCTTAAGACCGTTAAAAATACACTAAAAACCACACTAAAACGGGAAAAATGTATAAAAACGGATGAGATAAAATGAAATAGCCTTTACGTGAAAAACTGAAAATAAACCGAATAGTAAGCTGAGGCAAAACCGCAGTTAACTATTAAATTGGGTGAAACTCAAAAAAAAAAGTAATCTACCGAACTTGTAGCTCAGAATAGATTGTTTAGATCAGAAATGGTACTTTTGTTGCGTAAGAACACAGCAAAAGTTTGAGAAATGCAAACCACGTTAGGACTAAACAGAGGAAGGCCAAAGAACACACTGCGTCGAGAATCGGAAACACAGATCAGAATAATGGAAAGCAACTGGAAACAACTTGAAACGACTGCGTAAGACAGAGTTTGATGACGAATGTTAGTGAGAAGCCTATGTTACTTTATGAGGGTAAGAGATATAAGTAATAGGAACTCGAAGTATCGAAGTTTTGTCATGCTGATCACAAATCAGGCAATTCTACGAAGTCTGGGGTAAAGTCATTTACAGCATTTGTCATAATGTTATTAGTGCTTGGTTCAACATGAATTTACAAATCCCAAGGAAACACACTGGAAATATTTCCTACTCATTTTTCGTATAGGATTGTTGGTGGTGGATTGATCAGTCGCTGAAGCAATGTCGTAATAAAATGTCTGCATGGCGATTTCAGAACTTCATTCCCTCTGACAGTTGCACCGCTGTGTTTGAAATAGACATGAGTTGTCACCAAAAACCTTAAACAAATAGTAATGGGGTAATACAGAAGAGATCGGAGGTGGGCAGAAGTATCATTTTCAGGAAAGTTGGGTGATCATTTGGGGTAACGGTGAGTCGAAATGATAAGAAAAGGCTTTTATATACATTTACTGTAATTCATCTAAAGTCATTTGTTTGAGGAAATTTTAATGACAATCATCAGAATATTTGCAATACTTAGCCATTAGCCACATGTCTTCACTGCAACTGCTAAGTATGATTAGCTTCCTCTAAAATTTTTAATGGAACAGAAGTTGAAAGTTTTAAACCTTTTTTTCTCGAACATATATTTACCATGAACGTGTCCGATTTTAAACGAAATAGTGACTCATAAGTACATTTTTAGCAGTCTGTCACTAATCTGAACTCGAAAGACATAATGGCGAATATTAGTGGATGTGTTAAAGGAAATTTTAATAAAAATCTGGATAACAGTGAAAGGATATCAACGAAGTGAAATTTCTAAGGACATGTTTAACGTTTAAAATACCTTCGAATTAAAGCAATCAAGCATCTAGCTGCTAGACATTGTCTCAAATTCCCATCAATATTCGCGTCCAATAACTGCTTCTGTCAAGTGATATTTTTTCAGTTGTGTTTCTTATAACAATGGAATAAGAGCAAAGGATTTGTAATTCTTGAGGAAATTGGTTAGATAAACTGTTAGATAAAGCTAGACCAGTGGCACTGATTTCTCCGGACTACTCGAATATCTGGAGTTCAGTAAAAAGTGAAAGTGAATCAGCCGAGTTTCAAATGCACCTTACAACAAGAGAAAGATGATGGGTTATAACCTAACCTTTCGAAATGTAATTTCGTCGACATTATATTCCATTCGTCGTGAAAAACGTACATACTCCATAAAAACCCACTCCCGATTATGTCCTAAGAGCGTGAACTCGAACCTGAATCCCCCGATTACATGGAGACTAGCTCAAACTACATGGGTGATGAAGTCAAGGTAAACGCAACTCTCAAATTTATGCGTGAAAAAAACACGGCGCAATCGCCACATATTTGTTCTCAACACTGTTTAAAGCGTACGCACGGCCATGCCTTAGTGTTCTCAATCTTAATGTGCCTTCGCCCTTCCAAAGTGACATAAATCTTTTGGATCAAGTGCAGAGATTGCAACCATGTAGGCGATAGGGCTAAAATATAATTAATTACAGTCTCCAACACTCGTGATTACCGTTGTTGAGTTTTAGGAGAATAAGAGGCAATCTGGATATGATTGTCATAATAAGTACACCTAAAAACCCCAACAAGAGCATTACACCAGAACATCACATCCGTAAAATTTAATTTCATGGGGTGAAAATGCATGTGCGCGTTCACTTTTCCTTATGAGGAGTATCCCCAGTTTGGAACGCTTTCTCATTCGAACAGAAAACAGACCAATCAGTGGGTGGTATTAGAACGAAATCCGACAAACAAGTACTCACCCGTGTATTACCATCTCTCACTTGAATTAGCTGCGTCTGATGCATGTCTAGTAAATTATAACGGCTGTCATAGTTACATATCAGTGACTAATCCTTATGGCTCTTATCATCATCTCCGTTTCCGCTCTTATGCTTTCAGTTCTGTTTTCTTACACATCGTCTTCTTTCAGCACATGAATTGTCACTTTAGTACTTATAAAATGCAGCAAACCAACCTCTAATATCCACACTGACTTTAGACAAACGCGCATATTCAAACAACAGGATATACAAATCTCTGAGGTAGTCCACACTGCTCAGAAACAGGAAAGACACAATAGTAAGTCCGGTGTATAAGGCTGGGAGTAGGGATTTGGCTAGTAACTAAAGACCCGTTAGCTTAACTGGTGCAGTTGTAAAACCGACGGAAAAATTGTTCGGATGGCTGTTATGAACTATGTTGAAGGGCATAGTTTTTTATCCAGAAAACAACATGGTTTTCGGAGAGGCCTATCACGTTTAACAAATCTTCTCATTGCAAGATAAGATTGGGCTGCAGCAAAAGATCGGAATATTCCTGTATATCTGATTTTCGAGGATCTAAATAAAGCTTTTGATAAGGTCCCGCATTCAGGTCTTAAATTCAGACTAGAAATTTTTGAATCCATTACAAGCTAATAGACTGGATAAGTTACTTTCTTCATGACAGGATTCAAAGGGTAGGGATTAATAGGGCACTTTCCTCCTTGGGACTTCTGGAAAGTGCAGTTCTTCAAGGTGCGATCCTCGTTCCTCTTCTTTTTTAACTTTTGTAAATGAGTTGCCAACTGCAGCAGTTATCCGTTCTACTGTTTTCCGATGACATAAAGATACGGAAACCCATACACAGTGTGTCGGATAGAATAGTACTACAGGATGATCTTAGCTCATTATTGGCATGAATGGTCAGGTGGTCACTAGAAGGAAATCCTAACAAAAGTGTGGTGATGCAATTAAATAACTATGATGATTCGCATCACCACACAATATGTGGACTCGTGCTACCCAATGTAAGAAACTATAAAGATTTATGAGTCATACTAACCAGTGATCTCAAAACCACCAGTCACTGCAAGGCTGCTGCTGCAAAAGGCTAGAAGGTATTATGGTCTATTCGTAGGTCTTCCCAGCATTCAGATGACGAAATGTTTAGATTATTATACCCGATTTACGTGTGACCACATTTGGAACACGGGATTCAAGCAGCGATTCCTTGTTTCAAGTATGAAGCAGATGTACTGGAACGAGTCCAACGACGAGGGACTAAGATGGTAGAAGGTCTATCTGGCCTATCTTATGAAGACAGGCTGAGACACCTTAACTTATTTCCGTTATATTACCGTAGAATACAGGGTGATCTAATATTTGCTTATCGCATACTGAACGATGACCTGAGTATTAATATGTCTTATCTTCACCTCCATTTAGGACTGGTCGTTTGAGTGGACATTCAAAGAAAGTTCAAAAACCGAGATCAATTCGTCTACGTCTGGAGTTCCGTTTCTCGTGCCGAGTAGTGAATTACTGGAATTCTCTGTTAGAACAAGTAATATCAGCACCTTCTGTTGATATATTCAAAACGAGATTGGATCTTCACAGTGATACAAACTGCAAGCATTAATACAGCTCGATAGACTTCCCATCATTATCGTTGAAACCTGAGGATAAATGTCGTCCCTAAATTCCCGCTTCATTCTGATTGGTCGCTATGCCGTCTACCACGGTTACGAAAACGAAGTGCTTTTAGTTGCAGCCGACGGACCTTTGTGTTGCACGGTCTTCAAAGCAGCCATAGTACCTTGATATGACGCAGCGGTAATCCACGTTACGTGTGACGTTAACGTTGGCCACTGGTCACATTTGACCAGTGGTGCACTACTACCGTCTAACTCGAGTGGGACCCAATCATTCGATATGGATTATCTTCGTTGGTGATCTATGAAGCGTTCAATATAAAGTATTTTAGGGAATTTTCACTCACTGATTGAATGCGACATATAACCAAGCTCACAACTCCGGAGACATTTTGGTGAAATTCGCAAAGTTGTATAACCTTCCCCAAAGTTTGGGGAAATTTTGAGACAAATCCCAAAAATATGAGTTGTGCATTAATCCAGAATAACACTTCATACAATTAATTTTAATACAATAATGACTTTTGGTCACGATTAGTTTATTGACTATAAAGTTTGGTTTTAGTACGTCAAAAAGACACGAAATTATGAACGGTTTGTTATTTCTACTATCCAGAACTTCGATTACTGTTTTTATTCAGTCTAACTTAAGTTAATTGTCCCTCTCAGAATAATAATTTACAGCTTGATAAGATTACTAAAAGGCGGGCTCAAGCCGCCAGTGGTTTGAGGTTGATGGGCTGTCCCAGATCAACCTATTACAGAAAGTTGCGGAAGTTATAACTTCCGCTTTTATAAAAGCAGAATTCATTAAGTTAACGAGCACTGACGATGAAAATGACAATTCAATTGTCATAGAAGTAGGGACCACCGCAGCTACAGAGCTGTGTAACAGTATTGTCTCGAAAACAGCCACTGTTTCATGTAGTTACGATTTAGCCGAGGAAATGAAAGTCTGTTTAAACGCAGTACTCGGTTACAATAATGAAATTACAACAGATAATGAGACGCTGTTGTGTGGAGCTGGAAAGGTAAACTGTTCAACTCACTAAATCACTTGTTAGGGCTGCTAAACGAAAATGTTACGATTATTTATGCACCTCTGGAAAATTAGAGGTTGCTGAGGCTGAAGCTGGATTCGCCCCGGTCGACTTTCCAGTTGTCAACATTTCGACTAGAAAATTTTCACCTGTAGCGAAGTATGTACCTATGTGATCAATGCTCATAAAGTAGTTCATCGAAAACAGAATTGGATTTAATGTAAATATGCTGAAAATGATTCTGAAAGCAGTCACTGAAATGTCTAGCAAGATAGATAAACTGGTCGCTTTCAATGAACGCTCATCCATGTGTGTAATGGACTGGCGTGCGGACCAACTAGACAATCCAACTATTGCTTTCCCATTAAGAACACATGAGGAGTTGCGTTCTTTTAAGGTTGCTTTAGATGAGTTAAAGTTCCGTGATCAATTCGTAAGTTGTAACAGGTGTTTGAACAAATTATTAGGTGGACAGATTGTACGAGCTCATATGTGATGACCCTCGCAAATCAGCGAAAACCTGTCTAAGTTACTTGTTGTCGCCGGAACGAAAAGTAAATTTGGTATTAGTAAGTACAAATTCCACCAGATGATTCAAAGTCCACATTACAGTAATTATATATTTGTAGGTGTTCTGTGTTCCCGATTCCGAAGTGCGACCTGTCCCGAAAAAGAGGTAGTACACGCCATGGCTGTTGGGAGCCAGGCTTTCTTGCATGACGCAAGAGATAAAGTAAATAAGTGTGCATGGCGATCCGAAAAATGGTGAGCTAAAGGCACCTTACATGTTTGCTATAATACATATTGCAGTTTTAATATTACTTTGTAATCAATATTTATACTTTGTTCTTGTCGGTTGAAAAATTATTTCTTGTCCATCTTGCCTTCAGCTGGCTTCGCAAGTTTCAACAGACGTAACTGTAAGTTTTCTGTTCTCATTATTAACAACATTGTTATACCGTTGGTACGTAATCGACGTTCTACATATCTTGTTATTTGCTTATAAACTTAAGAATATTTTTTTGTTTTGGTAGAATACTGTGAATGATAGTTCAACGTCTACTTAACGTGCTTGTGGTACAAAAAAAAGCCTTGTTAAAACCAGCGACTTGTTATTTCATCAACCGTAATAAACATTTGTGTCACGAATCAGTCTTTTATTTACATCGATAGATCGATTAACGTTAAGTTTCTCTGGCACTGTGTAATCGAATGAAAATAATCGAACATCGCACTAAAAACTGTACGTATGTATTCTAGCCTGGTTTTTCCGTGATATCTGTAGAAATTTGTTAAGTATTGCGTTAAAACCAGCTTGCAAAAACTAATAAGATTATGGTGAAATTTTGAGGGCTTTGTACCATTTCGCCAAAGTTAACTAAGGCGGCTTCCCCAAAAACTAGGTGGATCAATCTTGTCCCATATTGTTAATTTTTAACTCGATAGTTGTTTAACAAACAAAGATCACAATTTCGGTGTTACATTGTCCTGTTCACCTGATGCCTTTTACGAAACAGATTCAAAGTAGCTATTTTTAGAAACGAACAGGCCTTGAGTTGTCAGTGAGGTTACAGTTGGTGGAGAACTTGAGCAAACCAGACACATGCATTTCGATTTCCAACTTTTGAATGTGGATATGGGGAAAACTCGTGAAGACAAATGCTTGATACTTACATATTCAATAACAAGTAGCGGTTATCCTGAGATCAGTGCGATCGCTTTTTAAGTTCGGTACACTTGTAGAAGAATATAAATATCAAATTTCCCAGACAATCAGGTGCAGGCCTTCCATAATTATCGAGCGTGGATGATTATTTCCGTTCGGTCAAACAGGTATCGTGAAATAGGATGTGGTGCACTTATCTGCGTCTGTACAGTCTCAACTGCCCACTTTTGAAGGCAAGCGTCTGAACTTTCTTTATTTAAAACAAAATATACATGTGCCACACATGTAAAGATAGAGAAGGGAAAACGAGTCCGTGAAAAGAACATAAATGCAAATTAATGTGTGAGTGGAAAAAGGAATGATAAAGATAGGAAAAGCAGTTAAGTTCTGAAAAATACAACCGAGAAGGATTCTCTTAATGAATTTCTCTCATATGATGAAATTTACTGCAGTGCTACTACAGACTTCTATTCTGAGCCATGAGTGATAACGTCCCAAGCCACTGTCTGGATATTGTAGAAGACCCTCTCAGGATTAACTATAACTTGTCATGAGAAAAAGCATTTTCTTGTGAGATGGATGTACCGACCACATAGAGAGCAACGTTATCGAAGACTTCATCCTGGTTAAAATCATATGGAATTTTCCTTCGGTACCGGATCGTTGATAGTAAATAATGCATATAATCCCATCTACTCAGTATCTGAAGCTGTTAAGTCCACCCAGAAGGTCTCTTTTTTACCAAATTAAAATAACCCATTATGTCATTGAAAAAAAATAAAAAGGATTCAGCGAAAATTTCCTTTAAGACAAGATCATTTACTTGAACTTCACATTTGTATTCGTAGTTATATGGTAAATATATGTTTATAGAAGGATAGGAAAGTTTGTATCGTAAAGTGATTCGAGACACCAAAGATCAAATTAGGTTGCGTAACAATTAGCGGGTTAGAGAATAGAAGGATGAAAATAATGTACGAATGGGATTTATGGAGATGAAAGGCATACAAATCACAATAATCATGAAAAATCGGTAAGGTAATATCTGATTTCAGATTAAAATTACGAATTAGTAATTTTAAAAATACCAGGAAATAGTACTGAGAGGAATCTGGGCCGAGTAAAGATGACGGGTTGCATACATCGTTTTGGCACACAGAGTTCGGGCGGGAATTGATGGGTCACTAACGACTCGGCAGTAAGTTATTGGTCATGCCTCCCTTCGAACCAGTCCCTTTGATTAAATAGACTCCGTTGGAGCAACGTCCACTCAACAACTATATCGCTCTGAAATTCTCGACTTTCAATCAAAACAGACCGAATTAATTAGGCTAACTGAATAACAAACCACTTTCATTTAGTTAGGCTTACTCCTACCTGATCTAAGTCAAGATACCGTTATTAACCTCACATTCCATGATCGTACACATATCTTCGTACGTCGTGATTTTTTTTACAAACCTAGAGGCTTGTGAACGAACGAGTGAGGTGTTAAAGTGCGCATATTGTATCATATCACCAACAGAAATGGATGATAAATTCGTCTAGAAGCTCGATATTCGAAAAGTAATGCATTCTCAGTCAGCTTTCTTGTAACAACAAAGAAAATCCTACGCAACACATGGTAGCGATCATGAGGTCCCAACAGTTTTTAACAAAAAGAAGATCGACACGCCCTAAAGGAACTACGAAGTCCTAAAATAACTGGAAGAATTTTGAATGTAAGACAATTTCGATCCCTTTTCATTATTCGCACTCTGTAAGTACAATGCCGTCTTTATTTGTGGGTGTACAAAGAAAAAGAGGAACAAGATTATTCATATCCCCATTAACCCATCATTGGAGTAATGACGATTTCTAACTCTAAACGATAAAAACGTACCATGCAAATACTTTTCAGAGTACAAGGTAGTTTCCACACATTTTGCAAATCATAAGTGAGTCTTAAAATACTTATCGGACACATTCCCCCTTTCATCTCAAGGTTGACTGTAATAACGATGGGAATGGCAGATGGAACAAACCTTTGTATGCGCCACAGCAAGTACTAGTTCGAATGTACACAACTAAATAACACTGAATCCAATGATCTGCAGATCGCGTTTGGAAACGCCACGCTTGTCCTGCCAATGTTTCCGTTTGGTAACGTATATAGCCCTTCACATCAACATTTGAGGTCAGCGAGCCGTATCAGCATGACAAACTGTAATTACAGGTAGTTTGCTAAGGAAAAACTGGTGCCCTAAGATTATAATGACTATCAAATTGTTGTCTTCGTTTACGACTGAAAACACGGTTTGTTTTAAGACATTACTCATGCGCGACGTACGATGGGCAAAGCGCCTTAAAATACGAGAGTACGTCATGATCATACTCACTGACTTCTACGATGACTTATTATTACGTCGCTGCAAAATCCAATCAACACACTGAGAAAAGGACTGTTCAGTGATGACTAGTAATAATGTACGACCACAAACAACTTAATATTTCTGGCAATCTATAGTCATCATTTTAGTTGGTCAATATTATATTGCAGTACGTATTAAGAAATAGCGTTTGGATGAGACAACTCTTTTTTGGGTCCTATAGTAGCAAGAAAATGTTTAGAACAGGAATGAGAGCTTTTTGATGAAGCTTGAAGCAGTTAAATTGCAGTAAACTACTTTTATGAGCAACGTGCATTAAAATTATCATTGCAGATGGTCAAAATATACGCACTAAATAGTCAACATGTGGATGTACAGCAAAAACAACGATTTTAATGCACACGCCAGGAATTAGGAACATGAAAACTACTAACCCCCAAAATAACAGACCAGTGAAGTACGCATTAGAATAGATTTATTACATTTGAATATAATTATTTGGAAATCTGGTCCTTAGCCCACATTTGACTTAGCATAAAATCACAGGTCTTCATCACCCTCATCTGGAAGAGGAGCCTCAGCAGCCATCTAAAAAAGTAATGAGGCGACAACATATTTACCTGAATTTCTTGTTCGTATTGCCGAACCAAGTAGGGGTCGATTTGGATTTCCGGAGGCTGCATTGCAGGCATTTCTACGAACTCGAGGTTTGGGTCACCAACGAGTTTACGAAACAGCCAGAGGAATGGCTTTTCGAAATTGTAGTTAGACTTAGCGGATATGTCATAATACTAGAGAATATTTGGCATGAAGCTCACTTACTTGTAGGTTTTTCTTCCTGTGGAAAGTTATTGACTTTGCCTTCACTTTCCTATCTTGTATGTCAACTTTGTTCCCACACAAAACAATTGGTATATTTTCGCAGACGCGAACCAAATCCCTATGCCAATTAGGGACGTTTTTGTACGTGACACGACTCGTCACATCGAACATAATTATAGCACACCGTCCTTGAATGTAATAACCATCTCTTAAACCACCGAATTTTTCCTGCCCTGCTGTATCCCACACATTGAAGCGCATTTTACCACGAGTTGTATGGAAATCAAGAGGGTGAACTTCAACACCCAATGTGGCTAAATTGAACTTAGTAGATATATCCATAACCTACCGACATACTTCTTTTCAAACTCTCCAGTAATATGTCGCTTCACAAATGTTGTCTTTCCTGTACCACCATCTCCAACAAGAACTAGTTTGAAAGCTGCTACTGGTGGTTGATCTGCCATGCCTATAGCGAATCAAGAAAAGCTAAGTCCGAGTTCAAGACCAGCACTCCAACAACCTTTAGATCCACTAAAACAAATTTGAACTAAATGTACAGGTCATTCTAAACATTTTTCACTGACGGAAGGGATAAGAAATAATTTCAATGCAATAAAAAGTCAAATGAACATCTTTTTGAGGCATAGTTCTTTTTGAGGGTTAGTGAAATGTTGCTTGGCCAAGAACAAACAATCTGGAAGTCTGGTCACTGTATATCGAAGAGTTCATCGATCCCCCTCAAAGTTAAGTGCAAATAACACACATAAATTAATCGCACGGAATGAATCGGCCCATGAATCGGTAGTCGCATTTTTTTTCTGTAACCTGCATTTGCAAACATATGTTTGTAGTAACGTTGTTTTTCGTTTACGGTCTCAAAAGTAGCTGTAATACTTGGATGCTGCGAAAGTCCAGTCCGCGACAATCGCCAACCGTGAGGTTCGATTTCGGCATTAGCTAGTTGCCCACACTATTCACTTCTAACTGGAGTAGGCATACACAGACCATCGTTGGTGAACTATCAACAAAATATTATGTAATTATGTAGCGCGATTATTCCTAATTATATAAGAAGTGTTTTAATGATGTTTGTTTCTAAGTCAAGTTTTTATCGAGGAGACAGACGCTTGAAATTTCATTTACGATTCCGAAGATTGTTCCCTTAATGAACTCGAAATCTGTGTAATGACAACTTCAAGTAACAGTTTCATACAATTTCAATGAATCTATGAGAATAAGAGCTAAACGCACTTATAGCGTGAACGTCTTATGACTTCATGTTAATTAAAGTGTTCACAAAAACAAGGAAACGATGCTACATGTCTACCAACGATAGCAGCGAATGTGACAGTGCAGATTTATTAGTCTCCAATTCATCCTAAAGAAATTTCAATGAAAAACCCTATTCATCCAGATGGGAACAGAAATGTGGCCAAAGTTCTGCAGTGGGTAATGTTCTTGACGGTAACATTGTTTCAATCAGAGATTCAAAACAAAGTCATGTCAGATGTCGGGAGTTATGAAGATTGGGGAGACATTCTAAAGATGATCGAACAGTTGAAATGTATGTTAAATAGGCTTGTGGTTGTTGAAAGACATGTGGAGCATGACGGAGCCACTAGTGATTTAGTCCGGATACATAACCAAGCGACTTCAGCTAGAAATTCTCAAGTAAAACCAATGGGGTCAACAACAATTTCGAAAACTAGCGGAACTCTTTATGTTGGAGATTTATTCACCTCATAGACTCACTCCACCTGCAACGTGGTGTGATTCATTGATATGTCCATTAGTGTTTGTTCGTTGTTCTCAACTCTAAGAAGTCATGTTTTACATAATAATTACAAATTTGTAGTAAATTTCTGTTCATTGTATTCGTGTTTGCTTTTCATCTTTTCCAGTCGTCCCGATACGAAAAAATGAAAAAAAAGCGTTTTGAACTACACCTGGGCTTACGTGTGCGAGAAAAATGTGTGAAACGAACTGATGGATGAGCAAAATGCTATACTCTGTTTAAAATTACCTCTTTGTATCTTACGCAACCGTGAAGGGCTGAAATGAATGTGTTACTCTTTATTTTGATAGCATGAAGCGGTCAGCTAGTCTGTATGCTTCCTTGATTTTTTAGTACGAGTGCATTTCCATGTAATGGATGGTTTGTAAAACATCCTTGTTGACGAACCGCTTTAAATGCTTTTCGTTACTCTGCATTATGCAGCTGAATAAACGTTATGGGTTATTTCGGCGTCTCCTACCTATGGCAAATTGTAGTACTATAGTAAACGAGAACACAGATGGTGACAACCAGTTGCATTTTAGTGCAAAACTACAGAGTTCTTTCGTAAATTGTGAAAACTACATTCAATACATCATTTGCAAATCCCCGATCGTTTGTGGCAAACTGCATTGTTCCTTCATTGCCATAAAAATTACTCTCTGTTCCCTTTATCTTAAATTCGATCTTCTTATCTTCTATTGCCAGGCGGTTAATTTCTGTCTGGTGCTACATTCTTATGTGAACATAAGAAGCATACGCCACCGTAACAATTCAACACGGCTTCTGTAAACCTAACGTTAGATATTTATTGGGATCGCTCGATCAAACATTCTTCGGTTGAACAGAAATCGAGTTAGACTTTAAAGAAGTTTCAAACATTCTGACCTACACTAGTCATACTCATCAGGGCGGTAAATGAAATCGTAGTTAACGATGGAAGTATATGTATGTTGTCTTAAATACATTTCTGGTGTTTTAATATGCGAGTGTTGTAGCTACTTAAACGTTTCAAACTACTAGTTAATCAGTCACTTGCGTTGTGGAAGATAGCAGAGCAAATCACATTTACTTGCCAGCATGACTGTGAATTTTCTTGGACGATCAGTGCGGTTTCTGCTCAACGCGCGATGTGTTCTGGACAGCAACAGTATGTTCTACCTATTTCGAGGTTGTTATAACACACTGACCTACAGAAAGTTGATAGCCGCATAATAAATATCCTCAACAGGAGTTCTGTTTTCTTGTATTATATACTAATTTTGACAGGTCCAATAACAGTTAACTTCACAATCAATCTTTTCATAAATTATATTTGGTTGAAACAGTATTTTACTTGTCAACCACGTGATCAGATATCACAAGTGTATGTAGGTCAGAAACTCTAAATTCATAATTTACACACATACGATCTTTGCAGAAAAACAGTTTGTTATATTGCAACCATTGTTGTGAATTAAATGTAGACCTAGTGAACTATTCACGGAATTCTGACTTCTATTGTTCATATTTGAAGTAATACGGTAGGATAGGCTGATATTGCTGGCGGGTATCAGTGTTTTCAATAGCTCTATGACGAAGCATATTAGGTCTTATGAAACAAGTGTGTGATGCAATAAACAATAACAAAAGACCCTCGGTCACATTCTCAATATTTCTGGTATCAAACCATGTCCTTCTTTTATGCCAGTGGAGATTTCGTTCACTTTTGGTCGACCGGTTAGGTCTGTAAATCTGGGAATTCCACTTTTCATAGTTGTACAGGGTTCAAAAATATCAGTCAACAATGTGAGGTACATATCGAAACCAAGCAGTAATGTCTTCTCTGCTGTGAGAAACTGTGAGCGAGGATCGATCACTTTGCACAGAGAGATCAGCTGTCGATTATTTCAGGCCGAATGGCATAACTTTTAGTGTACAGAATAAAGAATTTCTAACGATTACAACGTAGGAGTTGTAATGAGCCATAGTAAGATATAAAAACATGCGAAGACAGTTTAGGAACACAAAACTACATCGCAATATGCGTAATAAATAAGTCAAACTTAATGAGGAAAATACTGAAAACGTCTCGCTTGGTGTACTAGATGATGTGGAAGCTTGTAAGTGCACAGGTCATAGATACGTAGGATGCGACAATGCCATTTTCCTTAATCTCTTTTCACATAAATATCTCAATGTCAATGGAACTAAAAGTTTAAAGTGGCGGGGTATGAACTTAAATTTAGAATAAACATCAATGTGCCGTATTATATTGAATCTAGTCTGACTAATTGCGATTGGTAAGCAACATGGCTCACTCATACGTCATCTGATACGAATGCTTGACTGAGAGCTTTCAGTTTATGGGGTAATGTGCGGTTAAACTGAGGAGATCTGCAACAGCGTAGTGAACCTACGAAGCTATCCATTTCGGGGATTTGTTTACACATCTTTACATTCATTTGGTAGGTACATGTTGGATATAATGGAGTAATGCTTACTAAGATCTCTATTTCAACTCCTGGCATTCGCTGTATTTGGAATATACTAATGTAATATGCTCCTAGACGATGTAACTAGATAGATTTTGACGGCAGAAACTAAATACTTCAAAAGTATTAAGCCTTTATGTACATCATTAGTCCAATAACTGAACGTAAACAAAATATATATTAAATGTCTATTTAACATTGAAAAAAAGTGACGAACAACAAAATGGCTTTTGCTAAATATTTTCGTTATCGTCTTCGAGTACTTTATTCGCAAAGAGATGTGAATATTTCGTTTACAGAATAGGCTATAATACGTGAACATCAAGCTTATTCGTAAAGTAATTCATAGTAGTATTAGATTCATCCCAAATTTTTTCCATGTCGTATGTAGTTTGGAGTATCGCACTTGGGTATTAGGTAAGCTACTGTGTTAGTCTTAAGTATAAATTAAGTAAGATATCATCGCACTCCTACCACGTACGACTTATCTAATATGAACTAATTGGTAAACATGTAATAATAGTATTCAGAGATGAAATCAACCTCGAGCCTGTACAGAAATATATTTAGCCCATTTCAGTATAAATTTTGTGGGATAAAATATGGTAATCTTAACTGTTATAATGACATGATCAACAAACATTCGAGGAGCATAGGCCAGGAATGAACAGCAGATGCAATAATAATATAGTGATAACAATAATAAAAATAGTAAGATATGTGGATAAGTACAGTTTAAGACAGAAAAATGAACATTAATCAAATTCTGTCACCATAAATTGGCTATTAACTTGTTAAGCCCGAAGTTAACCGGAGTAAAAAGAGCAGTATATATTCAGCATCCACCTCTATATACTAATTCTTGACAAATTCATATTATTCTACATGTTATATTATTTCTGATTTGTAATTACATTATTCTCTCTCTCACTCCATGTTTACTATATTAATTCTGATAATTCATTCCACAATTTCCTATAAAGTATAAGCTTATTCAAGATAACACTCCAAATTAGTCACTCAAACATTAACGATTCCATTTTATTTGACAAACGACCCCACAATCTTAAAGACGTTTCTTCCTTAATTTTGAGGACGTTGGTATGTGTTAGGACAATGCAAATACATGAACAGTACATCATTGGACCAGAAAAGGGAACTAGAAAACTTGGCAATGACTCCTTCAAACTCAACGAACTTCTCGGAAATAGAATAAAATATTCCATTACGGAAGCAAGAATTAATCATTACCAAGTAAAAACCTAGAAAACGAATCAGAGCCTACCTCAGTACCTGCCTGAGAGGTCACCGACTTGTTCAGAATTATTTTAGAGTTAAAATTGCAACCAAATACGTTTGTAGTGAAGGACTATATAGTGTGCTAAATGATGAAAGTAGTGACCCATATCCTATATCAGTCTCTATCACGTAATGATTTACTGCCTAGAAAACTAAACAAATACATACAATTTAAGCATGACCTGTGACACGTTTTGAATATTACAGTCTTGTAGACATAAAATTTGTTATATATATGTGGTCACGGATAAGTTAGTTGAAACGGCACTGAATCAGTATACACTTACAAATGATTCTTTAGTGATCATGGTTACTCATCGTTTTCTACGTTGAAACAGAGGCAAATTCGTGGATGTCACTTACATATTACTAAATTACGCCTATTACGTCTCACAGAAAAGCATAGGACTCTCGCCAACAATCTCCACCAAACACTGTCCTGATCAGCCCTTTTCAGTTCTTTTCAGTTGCTATTAATTATTTTGATGTACGCTTCCAAATCTCCTCACGGTGTATTGTTTGGCCTTCCTCTTTTTCGTTTCCCTTGCGGATTCCAAATAATCGCTTGCTTTGTGACGCAGTTTCGTGATTTCCGCGATGTATATCCACTTTTAACGTCTTTTTCTAACTTCCTCTTCAACTGGAAGCTGGTTTGTTCTCTCAAGAAGTGAGTTGCTGCAGACGGTCTCTGACAGTTTGCATTTTTGCTTATTGTTATAGTTGTTCTCCAAGTTTCAACTGCGTATAGTAGAACTGTCTTGATTCGTTGACAGTCGTTTTGAGTTCCATATGTTCTTCATTTGTGGGAATGCTGTCACTGATTTGTAAATCCTCACCTTTATATTGGCACTGGATCCTCCTTGCTCATCTATGGTGATTCCACATCTTCCAGAACATTTCCATCAAGTGTGAATCGGTCGCAGACCTCTGTGTCATATTTCATGATTTTGTTTTTTGTGTATGTTGAGGTCTACTGATGTAGAGACTACTGCTACACTAGTTGTCTTCATCTGCACTTGTTTGTGTGTATGGGTTTGAAGGGTCATCTGCGAAGTCCAAATCCTTCAGTTGCATCCAACCTGCCCATTTTATTCCGTGCTTGTCGTCAGATTCAGGGATCTTCATAATCCAGTCAACCACCAGAAGATCGAAGGATAGAGTAGACAGGCTTGTCTGACTCCGGTCAATACGTGGAATGTGTCTGCCGAGTGTTATCCATGTACGACTTCACATTGTAATCCAACCGAAGAATTATGGATAATGTTGACGATTTTCTAATGTTCTTTATAGTGTCGAAGAAGGGTACATAGGGGCATCCTATCCAAACGCTTTCTCATAGTCCAGGAAGTTCCTATATGGCGACGAATGTCATGCAATTGATTGCTTGACAGTAATCCACAGCCACGTGATTTAGTCCGTGCATGAACGATCCTCACGGAATCCAGCATGTTGATCACGATATTGGACGTCTACCGGACCTTTCACCCGGTTCAGCAACACTAATGAAAACTTTTCCTGGTACTGACAGTAGTGTGACACCTCTGTAATTCTCCCATATGCTCAGATCTCCTTTCTTTGGTATCTTAGTGAGGCATACTTCTTCGCAGTCTATCGGCACTTGTACTTCATCGCGAATCCTTCGAAATAGAGGGTGAAACATACTAAGAGTTACTTGTATGTCTGACTTGAGTTATGATTGAATGACTTGCTTTCAGCCTGTTTTCGGAGGTTTCAGTGTTCGGTTTGGTTAGGTTTTGAAATTCTGCAAGTACATCCTGGAACGTTGCAGCTGTTACTGGCGGAGTTTGTATAGAAAATAGGGAATTGAAATGACTTTATATGCCTTTTGATTAATTCGAAATTTTTTGGCATCATACGTTGTTTATTAGTGTCAACCAGAAATTTATGCTTCTCTAAAATGTTCATTCCCAGTATTACCGGCTAAGGTGAACGATCAGGGTTCAGGTTGTGACGTAAGGAGGCTCAAAATAAGGTTGCGGACGCCTTTGGGAGCTGAATGAAGTGAAACAAAGAACACATCGTGGTGTCGAATTCCCTCAGATTGAACGTTTAGCCTCACGGATGATGCATTTGTTGAGTAAACCACAACTCAGAGTCAAATTCTCGAAATTGAGCTTTCGTAGTCAAAAAGAGGTATATTCCTTCCGGCGACAATTTATGTTTATTTTCAACTCTTTACTCTACGAAATCTGAGGTGTGATATACATGCCGCAAATATATTAAGATGATATAGATGTATATAAGTCCAAAATAAATACCATGTCATTTTATATATATAAGTAAATATGCATCTGAAATTTATATTAAAATTCATGTTACCGATCTACCAGGAGGTTAACTTCCATGACAAAACCAGAAAATGTAAAGCCGAAACTGTTTTGTGTGGTCAAAAATGGACTCATCAATTTAGTTCTGGTGCTTATCATGAATATACCTTGTCAAATGAGGCTGGTAAATATATCTCGTGTCAAAAACGGGTTTGTGAGTAACCTTTTTATGAAACAACATATTTGGCAAGTCCCAGAGGAAATGGAATTAGATTGAACGCACAGTATTGCAAATAATTTTTGGGTGCTCATGATGCTGTTGACTCTATTAATTTAATGATTCGGTGAAAGTACAAGAGTCCAGACAAATACATGGTTCTCACTGTATGAACGATCCGAAATAATATTAAGCGTGCTGAAACATTATAACTTAAACACACAGTTGTTTGTGAAATATCATCTTTAATGTTTGGCAGTGGAACTCGTAAATTCGAAATTGGGCAGGCTTTGGTCTGAAGAAAATAAACTAGAGGGTAGTCTGTAGTTTAAGATAGGGTAAAATGTTAAGTGAAGAAGCAAAACAAAGAATTAGATCAGGATAACCATTCAATCCTTGCTTACGTTAGCTACTAGATCAAATATATTTATATCATTCAAAAGGCATATTTGCCAGTATTGATGTTTTCACAAGCAAATTTCACTGGAGCATGCAGATACTACCAAAGCTTGTCAATGAACCATCATAGCTAATCATAAACACAGATGATCAGCTATTAGTATTGATCAAGCTAGTAGGCTGTAATTATTAATCAATACTAAAACACAGTGGAATATGTTCAGTTTCAAAGCCCGTTGGGTCGAGCACCAATACCGCTTCAACAACTTGTTTTGAACGCCTAAAAAGGTCGGATTAGTGGTAGGTTTTTATTGAGATCATGGAGCGTGAGGTCATGAATTTCAAACGCCACAATTCAAACATTCAGTGTTAGATAACAGGAAACATAATGCATACAAAAATAAGGAGGTATATAAACGACCTAACTGTTATGCTTTAATGTTAACAAGATGTTTTCAGTCAGCACACAACCACCAATCTAAATCTGTTACAGTCCAACCTCGACTTTGTGGTGTGATTTTTCAAAGATTAGGACAACATTATTGACTACCTGATTTATATGTACTAACACGAGTCTCCAGGCTCTTACATCAGGTCTGTTCCTCAACTTCAAAAAGAGTTTAACATGGTCTCACACTAAGATCTTCTAGTCAAGTTGAAGTTATTCAGAGTCACCATTACTTTGCATCCACGATTTTCATCCTTCCTAAAATAACATAAGCAAATGGTAAGGTACAACTTTGTCTCAGCACCATGATCAACAGCTAATGGAATTGTCAAGAGAAGTGCAAGGTGTCCACCCCCTTAATCATGCATATAAAAGACATAGGTAAAACTGTGAAATAAGTAGATTATAAATGTAAGGCGATGGTTAGGGGTAGTCGACAAAAAGACTTAGACTTGAGCTTCATGCTACCAGACACTCGTCATTAAGGTGTACTTGTAGTAGTAAGGGGACCGATGCTGTATTTCAATATCACCCGGTTTTACAGTCTGAGACTTTACCACTGAGCTATCTGGATCGCGACTAACCTCCGATAGGAATGATATATATATATACAAATAATTGATCGCTGGGTATTGATTGATGTCATGTGGTTGAAGTCTTTCTTTATCCAGCAGCTTAATAGATAGAATTAAGTAGTTCTACAACCACCCACTACGCTTTAATATATTACACACGATGCTGAGTCATCTAGACCTGTTGTCACACTACAAATTGATCAGTAAAATTCATTACGCACCAAGAAAGACTTACCAGATATGACAGTGGTCACCATGTAATGACCATTCAATTGTAAAAGATCATACATGTATACCGATAAACTCATCATGGCACATAACCTGGGTTCGGAGCCGTAGGTTAGAGAATTTATCTGTTTCAGCGCGACAACCTGTCTGTCTGTAGTAAAAATTGGCAAGTACCACTTAATCCCAACAAGTACGAGACCACGCATTTTAGGAAGTATCGCTATAACTAATCACTGTACTTAAATTAGTGTAAAGTCCAGACATTTAACTTGACATCCGGTCTAGTTGTTGTTTGTACATAAATTGTAAAAGAACATACTTCGTGTATCATTTTTACACCAGGAATGCTGATGGGTTTCATAGTAAAAATTTCTCCATCAGAGAAGCTAAGCTTACACTTTTTAATATGTACATTACCCTACCTTCAATATCGTTTATGCATTTTGTCAAATATGAATACCACAGATGAGACACTAGCGAAGAATATCAAGAAAAGCTTCACATAACGACCATTGGGATAGGATTCTATACTTGACTAAATAAGTTGATGTAAACATATCCCATTAGAAAGTTTATGGCGTTGTTGACAAATGAAGGACCTGTTTTTCTACAAAATATCAAGTTGTATTTCATTTTCAAGCTGCGATCCACGACTTTGCCCATAGAATAGGAAACAACACGTCTAAACAACCAACTATAGGCAGTAAAATCGAGATGTCGTCAGTTATTTACTATATAGTACAGTTTACTTTGAGACAAACTGACAAGCTCCTCAGTACCGATGATACTACAACAGATCTGAACGATCAACAACCGTTTCCTGAGACCTTAATGGGATTTGTCAAGTATTCCCAGAACGCCTAACGAGCTCTTGGTGGAATTTGTTACAGACCACCTGAAATCTAGATATACGTGTTGAAAGCTATTGATCGCCCAAAGATATATTTCACTTCCACTGCCTTACATAATTACGATCACCTAATCGACCGTATACTAAAAACGGATAAATCCAGATGTGTTTACAGATTCCGGCACTGTGCGGCCGTCTGTCTCTAAAATTTTCCTAACTCTAACTTTATTCAGGAGAGCCAACGAAATCATTACTTCGGAAAGGAGACGACTGGGAGAGAAAACGACGCAACAAGCACCTCATGATTTAATAACGTTCCCAAAAATATTACTATAAAAAGTAATAAAATAAGACGACCTATTTTCTACAACAACCAAAATAGAATATTTTGAATTCGCACGGTAGTTTTATCGTAAAATGCTTCCAGATCACCAGTGGTGGTCTAAAATTTTTCAGGTAATAATTTCACTTGGAATCGTCAGCGTATTGATTTCCTAATCTGCAGTTACTCTGAGTATGTTACGATAATCCATTTTTCATAATTATTTAACACATAACAATATATATATAGTCCAAGTGACATCCCAGAAGTCCTTTAAGAGGAAATTTGATCTATTCTTAGGAACTAAGAGTCGTATCTTACTATGATTTACCAATTTCTTTTTCCTCTTATATCAATAATATACCTAAGTTCCTGCCTGGAGGTATTGGTGATCCCCTGCTACTAGACACGGAAGCCAGTTAATCGAAAGCTTCTTCTATCCGTCCATTTGAATTGTTCACAATGCATACTAACAATAAAAGTGAAAATGTCGATTATTCACTTGAATATAGACAAAGACAAGTCGATTTGCGAAACAAATTCGTGACAATCAAGAAATATCAGGTTATATAGCAAAAACTGTTGTTGAGACGATTGTACTTGACGTTTGACGACCTTCACGTCGAGGTCATTCGCCATTGTGTAATAAGTCATTGGCATGGGGGTAACTGTTGATACCTACAAGCCTGGGGATGGGAAACGTATTCCTAAGAAAGGTCAAAGAGTCGTTGTACACTACACTGGTACCCTCATGGATGGGAAAAAGTTTGACAGCTCCCGTGATAGAAATAAACCATTCGAATTTGTAATCGGGACGGGGAAAGTAAATACTACTGCTGTTTTTGGATTTCATCCTTATAGGTAATTCGAGGCTGGGATGAAGGTGTAATTCAAATGAGTGTGGGAGAGCGTGCCTACCTAACTTGTACACCAGATTACGCATATGGTTCTAAGGGAGTCGACAAAGTTATCCCTCCAAATGCTACACTTAAATTTGATGTGGAATTACTCGATATTTTATAATTCATTCCTGTTTTTTTTTACTATTCATTGCAGCCACTCAATAAATTACTGTTCACAACCAAAAGTCATGACTCCACTTCATAATTAGAGGGATTACTACTTGGTGCCTTAATTTAAATAATGCTGCACTGTGAAATCAGCGTTACAGTAGTGGGTTAATGTTAATAGTAAGTTATTAGATGGACGTACTTTCGAATGAATATCGAGGGGGGTAGTTGAAGATCATTCTAATCCATGTGTCCGAGGCTCACTATTCAGCAGTTGTGAACAGTCATATAAGTCTAATTTCTTATTATATTCTGCCTAATACAAGCAACATTCTTTGTTCTGTCAAGTTCCGTTTTTGTCTTCAAACCCATCTTGCGTCTCAGCCGGACGCTTCGGAAGGTTAGACTCAGTTCTATCTATATCAGATGATCAGCTGCAACCTCAACCTAATGCGAAGAAATACACGTCAGTCGAAAGGTTGGAGCGTCGTAACCAAGCTTAGGTGCCCTGCCAGGTTCGTGTTCATTTATTCTATCTCATCCTAGGACTAATGTTACGATTCACAGGCAAATCAAATTCGCAGCATAAAAATAACCACGTGCTAGAAGTATCCCTGGCATAGTTGACGTTGTGAACATAATGCTTAGTAGTCATAGGCGATTGCGCGTGAGGAACGGTCGACCCGTGCTTGTCCGTTGATCCCACCTGTATAGTCGCCGGTAGCTGAGCCGACATGGTAGACACAGGGTCTCCCGTTTGAGTGTCTAAGGACAAAAAGAATAACAGCCGGTTGGTTTCGTGGCCAGACCGGCCGATTATGGCGTGCGTACACTGAAAATCGCTTCCCGAGCCATATTAAAAAGCGATTATCGGCAGTAAGCGCTTCGGTTGGTCCTTTTATGTAGTATGGCAGGTCTGTCGTGGTCACTATCGGTATCGCGTCTTTTAAGGTAAGCAACGTGGTCGTTTGCCTGCTAATAACAGCTGTGCGGTGGCGTGCTCTGTTGTGTTGATACTCAGTCCAGTTGTGTCTTCCCAGTGATGTTACAATTTGGTCATGTTTCTTATTGCTGTAAGTGTCAGTCCAAGTACACACAAAAGAATACTGTTATTCAGGCTTTTGTTCAACTCACCAGTCATGGAAAAAAATGAGTACAACAGCTAGATACACTGTTAGAGTTATAACTGAGGTTGTAAACATCGAGTACACGTTATGGAGAAAAGTGTTCTAATGCTTAAAAAACAACCGTCCTTAGCCTACTGACTTAAAAGCCTACATCAATATTCCTAGCTTAGGTATTTTTTCGGCTGCTGAAATTCTAGTTTCAACGCTGTTACACCACGCCATCCAACCGTGAACACATGCATAAATGCGAGTGGGACTTCCATTAGCATGGTAAGTAGATAACTGGAGTCAACATACAGTGAATACACGCCAAATGATTAACAAAACTAGATTCTAACTGTTAAGGTTGAATAATGATACGACCACATAACTACAGCAACAACTACGAAGTATACTTCGCGGATCAATCTTAGCTGATGTTCTTATTTTAGAGCCCATTAAGATATGGAGTGCAAATAACAGATGCGCACTTGATACTAGTTGGACTGAGATGGCCACGGTAGAATCCATCAACTTCTTTGTTAGTAGGTTCCTGATAACGGTAACGGAGCATGCAATAATACAGCATGTATCAGAACCCATACGTTTTGGTGCAAACCAAGGTTCTTTTTTGTTGGCCTTGGTAATGGCTCATGCCACTGGGGATTGTGCCAGCCTACGTCTCCTTCCACCGTTAATGAATAGCTATCACGCTGTTTTGTCATCCATATTTACAACTAATGACATGATATACGGTCAGTTTAAGCGTTACCCAAATGTATGGAGATCTAACATGTCAGCCATTCATTAGTGAGCTGCTGCTAAGACAGATTGATCAATAGATACCAGCTCATCATTTGAAGAAGCATGGTCTATATTTAAAGTGAAATTTAGTTCAGTTACGTCCCCGTTTATACCATGCATGGTACCACGTACACCGAATAACTTAACAAGTCAGGGAACTCCTTAGACGTAGGAAAAACCATTGGAATATGTCCATCTCTACTGCCTTAGAACAGTACAGATCCAGTCATTGTAAGACTAGGAATGCTTGTAAAGCGCTAATAAGACTAGACGGTCGTGTGAAAAACAGTTGATTTTAAAAACATCCCGACACGGTTGTTCTCGTATACGAAAAGGCGGACTCAGAGAAGTGATAGAATTACATCACTTTGGTACAAGAAAACCCGTTAATATTGACAAGAAATGATGCCGAAAAAAACTGAAGATAGATCAGAATATTTCAGCAATGAAGAACGACCAACGATTAATTGTGAATGTTGATGGACCCTGTAGTTATTGAGAAAGGTATCGTATTAAGACTACTTCAGCGTCTCAAATCTGATAAGTCCAAAAAACTACAGAAAGCATGAGAGTTTATATAATACTCGAATGCATTAATTTAGTTTTTGCATGACTAAATGAAGCAGGGAAATACAGTAAACCAGAGAGACCAGTCAAAGACAAAGAAGGAAGACCAATCACTGAGATTCAACAACAGCGCAACAGATGGACAGAGTACTTCGAGGAACTCCTGAACAGGCCGGCTCCAATGAATCCACCGGACATCGAAGCAGCACACACAGATCTTCCTATAAATGTCAATCCACCAACGACAGAAGAAATCAGAATGGCCGTCAGACAAATCAAGAGCGGGAAAGCAGCAGGACCTGACAATATACCAGCTGAAGCGTTGAAGTCAGACATCGAAGTAACTACAAGCATGTTTCATCTTCTATTCAAGAAGATTTGGGAGGAGGAACAAGTGCCGATGGATTGGAAAGAAGGACACTTCATCAAGATTCCAAAGAAAGAAGATCTGAGCAAGTGTGAAAACTACAGAGGCATTACACTACTGTCAATACCAGGTAAAGTCTTCAACAGAGTGTTACTGAACAGATAAAGACAGCCAGCATAGCAGCAGTCTCTGCATCAGTAGGCCTCAACATACACAAAGGGAAAACCAAGGTCCTCAAACACAACACGGAGAACAGCAATCAAATCACTCTTGATGGCGAAACTCTGGAAGATGTGGAATCCTTCACATACCTGGGAAGCATCGTCGATAAACAAGGAGGTTCAGATGCAGACGTCAAGGCGAGGATTGGCAAAGCTAGAGCGGCATTCCTTCAACTGAAGAACATATGGAACTCAAAACAACTTTCAACCAATATCAAAGTCAGAATCTTCAATACCAACGTCAAGGCAGTTCTACTGTACGGAGCTGAAACTTGAAGAACTACAACAACCACCATCAAGAAAGTACAGGTATTTATCAATAGCTGTCTACGCATGATACTCAACATCCATTGGCCGGATACCATCAGCAACAGCCTTTTGTGGGAGAGAACAAACCAGCTTCCAGCTGAAGAGGAAATTAGGAAAAGACGATGGAAATGGATAGGACATACATTGAGGAAATCATCAAACTGCATTACGAGACAAGCGCTAACTTGGAATCCTGAAGGGAAGCGGAAAAGAGGAAGGCCAAAGAACACATTACGTCGGGAAATAGAAGCAGATATGAAAAAGATGAATAAGAACTGGAAAGAGCTTGAAAGGATTGCCCAGGACAGGGTTGGATGGAGAATGCTGGTGAGCGGCTTATGCTCCTTCACGAGGAGTAACAGGCGTAAGTAAGTAATGACTAAATGAGGTTGTAATTAACTATTTCAGGTCTGAGTGATTGTTCATGCAAAATAATCGCGATGGGAAATCGATTTCCAACACGTGGCATTGTAAATAAATCAACATCATTCCCTAATTTTGTTTTTTTCCACTGCACAGAATTAACAAAGTTGCTTTGTCAACAATTCTGATGAATTATTTGAGGTGAATGATTTCACGTACTTATATTAAAAAGATCTCAAATCCAAACCAATGCTATCCATAGAATGGATTCGTATGTTCGTCATTCAAGTTCATGACTGATTAAAAAATGGAGTTATTATTTTCCAATTTGCCACTACGTCTCATGATTATTACGTGCTACAGGATCGTCTTCAATTATTTGGAAGAGAAACGTGTGTACAAAACTCAAGTATCAACAAACAGTCAACCAAAAATTGATCACCACCATTTCTTAAACCTAAATGTGAGAAGTATGTACCTTTGTAAACGTAGGTGGGACGACCAGTTCGCGTCTAAAGAGTAACAAAATTCGCCAACTCAACTTAATATTGGATGGTCTGTTAACTTTCAAAAGGTTATTAGCAGGCATAGAAAATGGATTACATTTCTTATATATTTATTGCAAAAAATATTTTGATTCTGATAAAATTATTAGTCTCTACACTCCAGTTGAGCCATAACCATTTGAACCACGATCCGTTTCCGCCAACGATTCACATTCTATTAATTCAGGACAGAAAATACGTTCACAAATCAGTTGTGCTACACGGTCACCCTTTTTAATCTGAAATGAATATAGTAAAATCATTTGTAAGACTGTGAATACTAGGCGCGATCGTTCTGAGTATGAGAATAAAGAAACACTCATAAATCAAAATGACTGTACGTGTTTTTCGTCGAATAACATTACGAAGGAACAAAATAGTGAATTTTAAACTGATGAAGTTAACCAGTAACGAAAGTAGTTACGTATGTTGCAACATTATGGTAGCCGAAATCACAGCTCATACCAATACCCATTATGTGTAAGGTTAAACTAATTGCCACAATACTTTTATACACTACGTATTTTCCTATTAACGTGAAAAACCAGATTCCCCACAGGTCTTACCTAGTTTTAAATACATGAGATGTTATATAGCACAGCAAATATGTAGATTGTAGTATAGCCATTTCCTTAAAAAAGGTATCCAACTAAGTGAACGTACTAATCACAAAAGGTAAAGACTTTTTAACGACCGTTGAGCTTCAGTCATGTTTTTCGGCTGTCAGTGAACGAAATAAAAGTTAGATTCCTAACACACATCAAAAACCATGGCCAATATGTTCGTGACGGTGAGAATAAACGGCATTGGTACTATCCTGAAGAATCAGGCACTGTGAATTAGGTCACTTGACATATTAAGATACATTAGTCATCTAAAAGCAAACACATTATTGCCTAATGATCAAGATACATTATTAGAAATAGAATGTACATAAAAAATACTCATATCACAGTATAACAAAGGGTCAGATTAATGTCCCATGTGTGGGACAGTTTTCTAATATTTTCCAAATGTGACCATGTTTTGATGCCATGGGCGAGTCAGTTAAGATAATGAATAAAACATTATGACCTACTAAAAACGGGGAAACAACGTTTGTGAGAAATCACATTGTAGTGTAGTTATGCAACAAGTTGCAGCAGTGAAAATGACGAGCAACGATGAACTTACTTCAAAATCTTGTTCTCCAAAGTTGAAAAGTACTACGCCAAGATTGCCCCTGTAGTCTGGGTCAATGACACCAGCACCAACATCAATCCCCTGTTTTAAGGCTAGTCCGCTTCGTGGAGCGACACGACCATAACAGCCTTCCGGTAATTCAATCTATTTGACAACAAACGACCACGAAGATGAAATGTATTGAGACTTAGATTGTCAGTAAATAACGTGTAAAACGTCTACAATGCGGCATATATATATAGTAATACACGAAGCCAGGACCTGCCCAAGCAGCATAAATTTGTTTCAGCAGCAAAGCAATGATGTTTAAGAACGTCGAATGCACGCATAATATGGTAAAGTATGTTGTTAGTTTGAGGTCAACTGTTGTAAAAATTTGAGAAATTTGTCCTGATTTGGGATTTTGTATATGGGTGGATAACATTCACTTGAAGATATACTTTAAAGCTATGCCTTTGCTAATATTGATTTGTCATAATCAAAAGTCATTAAAGCAGGATAGACAGTAAACAAACTGCTAACGTATATTCTTACTTTCCGATCATTATTTACAATTTCTAACTCCATTAAAGCTTTACTATTCTAGGAAATAGATGTTGGGGTAATAGATAACATTATCTTTCAAAGCACAGTTGGTACGTGCAGGTCCCCAAATACCCTGGTGAGGCCGAGGGTGGAGAGAGTTAGCACTTCATCTTGAAATGCTCTCATATGGCCACGTGCATACAACTACTGCCAGGGAAGTCATACTCACTGCCTTCTCGCTGCGGGGGTGTTGTCTACGAAATTGAGAGGACGAAAAGAGAACGTGATTAATAGAAAACCAGTATGGGAAGGTAGTGAGATAGCAATAACTATATTTTTTGATGCCTTAAACTTATAAGTTCAACAACTAGACATTTTAGTGCCAAACGTTCTATGGAGTACGAACTTCTATAAACTGAGCTACTGAAAACTTTACACTGAGTGACTTTAAGCCACATTACGGATCCGGGGTAGACAGTTTTCCCTACGTAGCGATTGTGATCATAAACTCAGTTTGAGCCTGATCATGAAGTCAGAATCTGTACATTAGCGCATTTAGTTTTCGCAACCATACTTATTTATAACAAATTTTACATGACAGAATGATTACTGAAACAATGTTTATATAGATCACCTGTATGTCAGTTTTAATTAATTCACGACCCCCAGGAGGTATGGTAGCTTCATGAGCAGCATAAAGATCGTAACCAGCAGCAAAGAGAGATCCACGAGTAGGAGTTGTCGCTTGATAAGATAGCTTTTTATATTTAAGCTTGACGTTACTAGGATAGCTATTCTCAAAGGGCAGAGATTCTAGCATGGTTTTACACACGAACTGAATTTCACAAAAATTCGCTTTTGCCAAAATAACAATTACTTTAAGTCCTAGTGTCATAGGAAAGTATAAAACACAGAAAGTAATCTTGATTCCGTATTACTCTATAGTTGTAAGCATGATCTATAAAAAGGGAAGACACGCGTAAGCTGAAGATTATAATCATAGGTGTCCTTTAGGCATTGCTCGCGCTTAATGAAACAACGGAGTGAGCAACTAGATTATAATTTATGGACGAACGGAGGAAATTAAAGATAGCACATCCTGAATTTTGGCGCGAAACTCATCCATGTGGTTAAATAGCATTTTAGCAATCTAGCTGATGTCAGTTCATGATGAAAACTCTAACTGTAATTCTTACCCTTGACGTTTAACCGCAAATCCTAATTTTTGGTACTAATTTATAACCACCACTTAGCCCTAGCAAGCAGGTAGACAAATTCCAGGTCAGTTTAGAATTGCTCAAAGTTCGCCCATTAATTATAAATCCACCAGCCATGATTAGGTCAGTGGTAAGATATTACGGAAAAATGATAAATTGATTGTTGAGGTCATTAATCTGCAGCGATCGAAGTGGCTGAGACACTGAACTTTACAAGCTATGGTGGCTGAACTAGAAATAAGTAAAAAGAAAGCTATAAAGGTCAAACCAAAATAAGGCATCAGTCTACAAATATAGTGACCACTGAACAGGATCATGTTTATAGATGAAAGCTAACTGGTTGGGGTTGCGAGATCGAAAATTGGACACATGGTCCATAATCGATCACACGGGCGCAGATGTACCCAACTATTATCCTTCCTGTATTGAGCTTAACTTTTATTAATTATCACTACTGACTGAAAATCCTACATACATATTTGTTGAAGACAAGGTAAATGAAAGCCCAGAACTATAAGATAAAAATAGACTACTAATAGTAAGCAACAATGGCTGATGTACCGTACAGATTGACGGGCCCCCAAATGCCCTGTTACGTAGCCACGTGTTGCGTATGCCTGAACACCGGTTACCACGACGCGCAATGCTCACTGGTGTTAGGGATAATTGGAAGAAAGTTAGGGGCGGCCAAACCAAAACGTGGCATCAGTGCTTGAAGACACTAACTTCTGGTTTGAGCCATGTTGGTAGATGCAGACTACCTGGTTGCAGTCTGCGTGACTACTGTAACCAATGGTTGGAGACTCTTGGTGACATGCTCCAGAATCGATCACAATGGCGTCGGTGTATACACTCTCTGTCTTCCTTAAACTAAGTGATTAAAATCGTTTCATTTCTTTCTTTCTACGAACTAATTCTTTATTCCTGTACTATCTCTTAATATGCAATCTTTCTTTTATATATTACCACCACTGAATCAACTACTCCTATGAATCCGGTGTTCATCTTGTTGTGCTAATGAGGTATGGCAACTTGGACCGATGCATATATCTGCCTGGTCCTACGTTGCAGCTGACTGACTGCCCTGGTACGGCAGAGAGTGGGGAGAGTCCGCTCTCCCTCTTCAAATGCTCTCACATGGCCACGCGTATATGGCCTCTCCCAGGGAAGCCCTACTCACTGCCTTTTCGTGGCGGGGGTGTTGTTTACGAAAATGAGAGGACGAAAAGCGAATTTATGGCGCTTTAACCGGATCCCAAACCAATGGTGCACATGGGCTCCAGTATCCTGAGGGAACAAATGACGTTGGTCACCGGCTACCATGGGACTGCATCTCCTTACGATGATCCACTGCCTTGTGGATCAGATCTTCAGGTCGAGAATCACTACACGACAAAGATCGTTAAGAAGCATACCGTATTCTATTGAATCAATTTTCCGCGCTGAAGCGAAGGATATCAGTTTCCAATGGTTTAAATTGTTCTGGGCGGAATAGAAGAATTTTTCGCTTGACGAGCTTCAGTATCAAGTAGCAGTGAATCACGCAAGCTTTCAGATAAGAATCTAAGTATATTAAAAATGAAGGAGAAGAATGAAATAAAAGTTCTTGAATTATAATAACATAATGTGCTTAATACTTAAGAATACGTCAAGTATTCTCTTGAAGGACTCCTAGAAAGTAGCTTGGACTAGCTCAGCCACCAGCGAATTCCAGCATTTGATTGCTCCTAAGGAGTATAGAACGTGCCTACGATCCGTTCCACTGTTGTATGTCTGCAGATTCTGGGTATTACTACTAAGTTTTGTATTGGGACTAAGCTTAAGTAGGTGTTTGAAGGGAAGCTCAGAAGCGTTTGAAATGCTGTGAGTCACCGGAATGTCACCTGTAAGACGCCTGTACTCTAATGTGTAAGGATTCAGTGATTTGATGCGCTCTTCATAAGACTTGAATTTGAGTCCCCGACTGATTTCGTGGCTCATCGTTGGATACCTTACAGTGTGTCCTTATCCTTTTGGAATGAGAAGGAGAACACTATATTCCCATGCTCTAAATGAAGTTGGGAAAAACTATCGAAGACAAGGCGGAAAGTTTTTTCTGTGTAACTGGCCGAAAATGCGCTCCAACTTTATTAGTGCAAGGTTTGCTCCGAAGGCATAATTGATGCAGTTAGCGTAAGATTTCAAATTGTAGGATACCAACACCCCTAAATATTTTCCAACTCGGGAAACCCCTGGAGAGCAGTTCCTTAAGTTGCATAGTTTGAGTTGATTGATAAGACATATATGGTTGAACCTATCAAAGGCTTTTGAAAAGTCAAGATGAATGACGTGAACCTTCCCCTTGCGATCAAGAACGTTTGTCCATCTGTCCACCGTAGTCAACATGTTGGTTATGCAAGTGTGGCCATTTCTGAAACCATGCTGTTGGGGTGAAAGTATGTTTATGGATAGTAAGTAGTCACACAGACCGTCGTATATCAGGGACTCTATAATTTGAGGGTATTAGGAGAAGTGCTACAGGTTGGTTCAAATGGTTCAAATGGTTGTGGACGGAATAGAAGAAGCTTTCGATTAACTGGCTTCCGTGTCTAGTGGCAGGGGATCACCAATACCTCCAGGCAGGAACCTAGGTATATTAATGATATAAGAGGAAAAAGAAATTGGTAAATCATAATAAGATACGACTCTTAGTTCCTAAGAATAGATCAAGTCGCCTCTTAAAGGACTCCTGGGATGTCACTTGGACTAACTCAGCCGGCAGCAATTTCCAGAATTTGACAACTCTTAAGGAGTAGAAGTTGTGCCATCAGTCCGTTCTACTATGTTGTATCTCTAATTTCCGGGTGTTACCCCTTAGGTTAGTGTTGGGACTAAGCTTAAGTAGGTGTTTAAGAGGATGTCCAGAAGTGTCAAGGATACTGTAAGCCATGAGAAGGTCACCTCTGAGACGCCTATACTCTAGCGAGTAAAGGTTAAGTGATTGAAGGCGCTCTTCATAAGGTTTAAACTTGAGTCCCCGAACTAATTTCGTGGCTCACCGTTGGATACGCTCCAGAGTGTCCTTATCCTTTTGGAGTGTAGGAGGGAATACTATGTTTCTGTACTTTAAATGGGGTGAGCGAAACTGCTGAAGATTATGGGGATAGCTCTTTCGTCAAACTGGCCGAAAATGCGCTTTAATGTTACGGTGCAAGGTTTGCTTGAAAGGAATTTTTGTCACAGCGTAAGAATTCAAATCGTAGGGCACCAGGACTCACAAATCTTTTTCGACTAGGGATACTACTAGAGAGGAGTTTCCCAAGTTGTAACTGTAGTCTGCAACATGTTGCAGATGAACTAACTTACACTTTGAAGTGTTAAAGGTGAGTCTGTCATCGTCTACCCAACTTTGAAGTCGAGTCAGATCCTCCTGAAGTGCCCGTATATCCCCTTGGTTGCGTATTTCTCTCCAAAGTTTCACCTGTCAAGGAAGATCATTTGTATAAATCAAGAAGAGAAGAGGTCCTAGGATTGAGTCTTGGGGGACCCCACTAGGATATTCCATAGCCTGAGATAAACTGAGGTTAACACCGACTTTAAAATGTCGATCTTTCAGATATAAAATGAGCCAATCAATTAGAGGTGGTCTGATACCCACTTGTTTGAGCTTATTGATAAGACATATATGGTTAACCCTATCAAAAGCTTTTGAGAAATCAAGGTAAATGATATCTACCTTCCCCTTGCGATTAATGTTGCTTGTCCATCTGTCCACCGCAGTCAGCGGGTTGGTCATACAAGGGTAAGCCTTCCTGAAACTATGCTTTTGGGGTGAGAAGAAATCTAAGGACAGTAAATAGCCATTTATACCGTCGTGATCAGGGACTCCATGATTTTTGAAGGTATAGAGAGAAGAGCCACCGGTCGGTAACTTGAAGATTCGCTGCGTCGACCTCCTTTGAAAATTGGTGCGATGTGAGCCAGCTTCCAATTTTCCGGTAGTTTGCCTCGGCTTAGAGAGTGTGAGAACATCACACCAAGCGGTGTTGTCAGGATTGAAGCTGCTTCCCTCAGTATAGCAGAATGAACCATATATGTGCCAGGAGAAGTGTGTTTTCTTAGGTGTTGCAGTTTCCGGAACATCAAGTCAGCGCTCAGATTCACTACAGAAAGTCCTGTGCAGTTGCAGATGAAGTTGTCATCAGTATAGTTGATGTGAGTCGGTTGAAATGTTTGGGGGGTATTGTTCAGACAAAAGATTAGCAGCGTTGCCGTCGTTATTGATCGGGCAATTAGGACTTAGCAGTTAGGGAACCCCAGTTTTGGCTTCACGAAGAGAGGCTGCATAACGGAATAAGCTTTTCGGATTGGAGACAAATTTATCCATAAGCTTTGTCTGGTACTGAAGCCTGTCTTCTCTTATAGTCTTCGTGCATATGTTCCTTATATTTTTGTATTGCCTGTACGCGCCGTTGTTGTCAGTTCGTTTGTATTCTGCCCAAAAGTGCCTTTTGCGGCTTAGCAGACGAAGAGTGCGGTTCTTGATGATTGTAGGTTGCTTGTAGATCTTGGGGACCGTTTGAGGAAGTGACTGCCTTGTAGCACATAAGAGCGTGTGCAGTAAGAAGTCCCAATGAGCATCCACAGTAAATGACTAGCTAGCAGGACATTCCCTACGTCGGTAGCATTCTTAAGTGCTACACGAAGTAGCCTCGGGTGATTTCGATGCTTAGATTCCTTCCCCCGAGTGAGCTGTGTGACCGTCAAATGCTCTATTCTAGGAAGCTCAAGCTTCTTGTTCAACTCACCCCAGAGCATCCTGTCGTGCAAACTGAGAGGAAGGTCAGGGTTGTCTTTGAGGTTCATGATTATGAGAGAATCATCACGAACCGTTATTGTTTTACAGGGTTTCCTGGTGCGTTCATGTTCAACACCTTGTTGTTTGGAGGTCGAAGCACGTTTCTGAATCTTAGGCTCTTTGATGACCGGACGGAATTTCTTGGGTGTAGACTGTGCGATCAAACCAACAGTTGATTTCCGTACAACACTTGCGATGTTCTGCTTAGACGGTGAAGCCTGGTCCTTTTTAGCTCTGTTAACGTGGATACAATCACCTTCAGAGTTTTGGGAACAACTGTTGCATTCGAGGACCCTGAGCTGGGAGATCCGAGTTTAGTGGGGGAGTCTATTACCGTCGACGTAATAATGGTTCTGAGTTTCAACATGTCACCACTAGTGCTAATGCGTGCTCCACTGATGGTTGACCTGTCGATATCCCTATTCTTGTTCTCATTACGCGTCCTTGTTTGTCTACCCATTTTGTGACTGTTATTTCCCAAGTTTGTTGACAACTTATTCCACAGACCTGTCAATAGGACAATGATCTTACTCAGCAAAACTACAGCATCCGTGCTGCAAGTAACACATACCCACTTATGATCCGACTTGCTGGGTCTGTTGTAAGCAGTTGCTGTGAGATCTGTGCACGCTTCACGGAACCAACCTTTGCAGTTATCGCACTGCATGCCAGATGTAACAGCGAAACGGCATCCAGGTCGTTCGCATGAATTTTCATGAATACATTGACGTAAACTGTATTATAGATGCTAGAAAAAGCCCAAGACAGTAAAATACACTAAAAAGCACACTAAAAATGAGCAAAAATGGATAAAAACGGATGAAATAAACTGAACTAGTCACTACGTGAAAGACTGAAAGAAAACCGAACAGTAAGCTGGGGAAAACCACAGTTAACTATTAAATTGAGTGAAACTCAAAAAAGTGATCTATCAAAGGTGTAGCTCAGAATAGATTCTTTAGACCAGAAATGGTACTTTTGTTGCGTAGGAACACAGCTGAAGTTTGAGAAATGCAAACCACATTAGGACTAAACTTCCCGTCCGAAAGGCGCGCGTATCTTGAAGGTTTGCTATGTCGATCTCCTTTGAAAATCGGTGTGACATGAGCCAGATTTCAATTTTCTTGCAACCTGTCTCAGCTTAGCGAATGTGAGAACATCATGCTAAGTGGTGTTTCTAAGACTGAAGTTGCCTCTCTCAGTATAACAGAGTGAAACATAACCGGATCAGCAGAAGTGTTTTTTTAGTTACTGCAGTTTCCGGTACATCGGGTCAACACTCAGGTCCACTTCTAGGTGTCCTGTTGGATGCAGGTGAATATTTCACCAATAAAGTTAGTACGGGTCGGTTGAAGTGTTCGAAAGCACTGTCCCGCCAGAAGATCGGCGGGGTCCTTTTCATTGTTGATCGCGCCATTAGGCCTTAGTGTTTAGAAAACTCCAATTTTGTCTCTTCAAGAAGAGACTGCATGAAGGTCTAAGCTTCTCGGATTGGAGACAAATTTATCCATAATATTTATTTGGTACTGAAACCTGTTTTCTCTTATTGCCTATGTGGAATGGTAACTTGCGTGTTTGGATTGCATTCGTGCGTTATTATTACCAGTTCGTTCGTATTCCACTTAGTAGTGCTTTTTGTGGCTTAGGAAACGAAAGTACGAATCCTGATGACTGTAGGTTGCTTGTAGATTTTGGGGACTGTTTGTGGAACGAATGGCTTTGTAGCATATAATATCGTTTGCAGTAAGAAACCTCAATGAGCATCCACATCAGGTCAACGGTGAACTTCCCAGTCCACCTCCTGTAAAGCTGAAAAATTCAACTGTTCGAAATACCAGAACCTGTTTTTTATAAAATATCTTAGCTCAGTTTTGCTGACAAAATTAAAGACTGTGACGGTATTACCGTTTTTACACAGGGGAACCAGAATTGAGTTGACAATTAGGTATTATTCGTTTGTAAATATGCAGTGTATGTGCAAATGACATTTTCGAATAATCCCACATCCTTAATGTGTTCGAAGAACCGAGCTCCACTAGTGTTTTCTCTTCCAATGTACGTATGTTCCGCGAAATAAAATTGAGGAAGATTGGAGTTCTCTAGAATCAGGATATGAGTGAATCCGAGATGAGTAGAGCAAGATAATCCCCCAGCTTTCTGTTGTCATACCCGATGTCAGCAGTAGGCTACCTGTGGATTACCCCAACTAGACACCTCGAGGTGAAAGATATTCTTGCGGAGCACAACGCAGATTTGTGTAGATTGATAAACTTTTGGTTGTGCACTTGATGTACATCCAAGCAAGACCTCAGGCACAAGGCTATCCCACCAAACGTTGCCAAACAAGACGTCTTCAGTATTGCTAGCCCCTGATCCGTAATTTGAGAAGATATCCATGTTTCAGATTTTCCTATTAAATGAGTATTACCAGCATTATTAATATTATTATTATTATTTACAAATATCTTATGGGTATATAAGTGCTGTGATGAAACCATTACAAGTTTCGTCAAAAATTCAATAATAAAGGAGTTTGTAGTGACCTACTTTTGTCAACAGAACGCGATTGGTTCAATGAAAACAATTATTATTATAACCGATTGTACCAGTGATTGTTTTACTGTGCTCGTTTGTTTAACTATGCTAATGACAGCCATTACACTTGCTCTCCCGTTGACTTTGAACTTGTACAAATCCGGTTACGCTCAGTAACCACGCTTGTACTCGTTTGGCACGATCTCGGTATTCTTTCGATACCACGAGATCGCCAACAAATACATTTCGACTACAGCCATCATCTGCCTCCTGATATTGGCCTACGGGGATTTTATTAGTTAATTGGCACGTAGACTTCTTGTAGTGGTGTTCATAGTCAATCGCAACTCGACCCCACGCTACAATTGGTAAGCTCAATCTGGGAACACGTCTCAACCCCTGGTCAATTCGTCCAAAGAAGTCAGTTCGATGAGTCTATTGTTTATCTATCCACGTCTGTCGTATATTTTCATATTAATTTTTAATATATAATATACCCGACATGACGGATAACGATAAGAATAGTATTAATATAATAGACTCCGATGTACGCGTACCGGATCCTCGGCACTTTTTATTCGCGTGACGATGAATTCCACGCTCTATTCGAGAAATTCCCCAGATTAACTAAACCACTCGAGGAGATTCCATCGGTGACCAATCGTGTGGTACACCATATAGTCACCCGCGGACCACTAGTCACGGCAAGACCACGCCGACTGGCACCGGACAAATTAGCTTTCGCTAAGCGTGAGTTTGACAATTTAATATGTACTGGTATTACTCGTCCTTCACACAGTCCCTGGGCCTCTCCTCCTCACATGGTGCGCAAAAAGGATGGGGTTATTTGGAGACCATGTGGCGACTACTGAGCTCCAGACGTAGTCACGCGCTTTGACAGATACCCCATCCCCCACATACACGACATCACGGCATCGCTCAAGGGCACGACTATCTTTTCTAAGATCGATCTGGTACGAGCATATCACCAGATCCCAGTCGCTCTTGAAGATACCGAAAAACTTCTATCACGACTCCTTTCGGTCTGTTTGAGTTCCTACGAATACCATTTGGATTACGGAATGCTGCTCAAACTTTCCAAAGGTTTATCGATAGTATAGTACGAGACTTGGATTTTGTTCACGTCCATATTGATGACCTGCTAATCGCATCATCAAACGTAGACGAAAATTATTAACACCTTACACTATTATTCCAACGCCTTTCGGATAATGGAATAGTAGTCAACCCAGAGAAATGTGATTTGTGCAAACCAGAAATAATATTTCTGGGTCAAATCATCAGGCAAGAGGGTATTCTGCCTTGCGAGGACAAAGTTCGAGCAATCAAGGAGTACAACGTGCCGTCCTCACTCAAGGAACTGAGGGCTTTCCTCGGTTTGGTTAACTTCTACCGAGGTTTCATCCCTCACGCGGCAGAACGGTTACGACCATTAACCGATTTACTACGCGGTAATCCACGCAAAATAGAATTGAACGATACCGCGCGTAGCGCATTTTCAGAGATCAAAACGACTCTCGCTCAAGTTACGCTCCTCGCTCATCCTGACCCATCAGCCACGCTTAGTATAGCGGTTGATGCATCGGATTTTGCTATAGGAGCCGTTATGCAACAGAATATCGCCGGTAGTTGGCAACTGCTCGAATTTTTCTCACGACGCCTTACTCCCACGGAGACGAGATATAGCGCTTTTGGTCGCGAACTGCTAGCAGCCTACTGCGCCATCAAACATTTCCGGCACACAATAGAAGGACGCCATTTCATCTTATTCACCGACCACAAGCCATTAACGTATGCCTTGCATACCAAGGCTGACCGCTACTCACAACGACAGACCTTCGTCACATTAAAGGCGAGTCGAACTATGTTGCCGACGCTCTATCACGTATCCAAGCGAATGCAGTTACTTTACCGGTGCTCGATCTCCCTGCTATGGCCGCCGCCCAAACAAACGATCCTTTTCGTACAGAAGCACCACAATCTTCGTCCCTCCAAAGCCAGGAAGTACCCCTAGTTACTAGCTCAGGTACTATCCTATGTGATACTTCTACCGGTTTTCCTCGACTCGTCGTACCCTCTGCCTATCGCCGTCTCGTCTTCGATGCCCTTCATGAATTGTCTCATCCAGGTATCGCAGCCACATTACGTCTCATCGCTGCACGATACGTCTGGCCGTTCATGAATAAAGATGTTCGTATGTGGGTAAAGCAATGCTTACAGTGTCAACGATCAAAAGTGCACAGGCACGTAGCTGCTCCCATTGGCACGTTCGCTTCGCTTGATGCTCGCTTCGATCACGTCCATACAGACATTTTAGGACCATTGCCACCATCGCATGGGTATGATCACATACTCACATGCATCGACCGTTTTACAAGATGGCCCGAAGCTATTCCCATCACGTCTACTACGGCGGAGACAGTTGCTCACCGCTGGATGGATAGCACTGTACGGTTGTCCCTCGACTGTCACGACTTGACCGAGGACAAGAATTCAAGTCCGCATTATTCTCCTCACTTACTCGGCTGCTTGGTACGGAACCTCATACACACTACCGCCTACCACCCAGCATCAAATGGTTTAGTTAAACGGTTTCATCGCCAACTTAAAAGTGCTCTTCGAGCACACGAAAACGACAATTGTTACGAAACTTTACCGCTCGTTCTCTTAGGTTTCAGAACGAGTTTGAAGGCAGATATTCAATGTTCCGCCGCTGAACTAGTGTACCGCACGACATTGCGTCTGCCTGGGGCATTCTTCACACCACGGAGCAGTAATGATTTCGGTAAATCAGACTACGTCCATCGACTGTCTGCATTTATGTGAACACTGTCTCCGGTGTCAACTCGAATACAACATTGACAGGTCGCTCTCTCTCGAGAGTCATCTACCTGTTCACATGTTTTCATACGAGTATATTCGGTACGCAATCCTCTACAACAGCCTTACGAAGGACCTTTTCACGTGATCTCTCGTCACGAAAAGACCTTCAAGGTTGATCGACATTGCCGCGTCGAGATCGTCAGCATTGTTCGTCTCAAACCAGCACACGTCGATGACAGTGCCCTACTTGATAACCTGAGACCCAATGCTAGACCTATCAAACCTACTAGGGGGATCCTTACATCTACTTCAGGTCCCACGCTAGATAAATCAGAGACCTCATTCTCACGTCCCGGTCAACAGCACGTGTCACCTGCACCATCTACGGACGAGACTCCCGTCTCACGTCCAGATCGGCAGGGCACGCTGCCCTTGACCTCGGATGAGGTCGCAGGCTCACGAAGTAGGAACGAGACTACCGTCTCACGTTCCGGTCGCCGAGTACGCTTACCCACACGCTTTCACGACTAACCGCACAGTCAACAACGGATACGGTGTAGGACTATTCCTATACTACACGCATTCTACGCTTTTCTTTTTTTGTATCTTGAGCCCACGCCTTCCACCACCGCCCGTCTGGTGACATCAACTTCAGTGAACCTTGGCGATCAACCGCGCTCTTGTCAACACACTCAGTCGATAATCTGGTTTCGAATCTGTCTGGCATATATTTGGTCTCGCAATTGATCGTCATTGTCACCTCCGGTTTTTTGACTCAACGTGGTTTCGTCCTACGTCTGCAGAGTTTTCTGGGCCCTACGAACGCAATCTTCAGATCCCGGATACAAACCACTCTGAAGTGGTATGCTAACTCGAGCAACAAATACAGCACACTTCTGTTATCGTTCTACGCAAAAGACTTTCGTTGGCAACTCGAGGATCAGCGATCGCTTCCTGTTTCGCCAATTCTTCAGTCCTACAACCGCACTTTGCCGATCAGTCCCACGAACCAAACCGCTACCTATCGAAAGTGTAAACCCTTTCTAGCGGGGGGCTCCTGTATTGACCTACTTTTGTCAACAGAACGCGATTGGTTCAATGAAAACAATTATTATTATAACCGATTGTGCCAGTGATTGTTTTACTGTGCTCGTTTGTTTAACTATGCTAATGACAGCCATTACACTTGCTCTCCCGTTGACTTTGAACTTGTACAAATCCGGTTACGCTCAGTAACCACGCTTGTACTCGTTTGGCACGATCTCGGTATTCTTTCGATACCACGAGATCGCCAACAAATACATTTCGACTACAGCCATCATCTGCCTCCTGATATTGGCCTACGGGGATTTTATTAGTTAATTGGCACGTAGACTTCTTGTAGTGGTGTTCATAGTCAATAGCGAATCGACTCCACGCTACAATTTTCAATAACGCTAGCATTATATTTGACATATTTGAAAAAGAGAATAATAATAATAGAATGATAATAATAATTCAGGTTCTTTGAAACTGAGCAGAACGTTCAATTGATTTTAAAGAAGGAAAGGTAGAAAATAAGGGAAAAGAAATTAAGGAGACGTAAAATATGCAAATAGTTTAATAGGCGTGTTTATGAGCACAGAACAAGAATAAACGACTGTGTATGTATCGTCAAATTGGTAACAAAAATAAAATAGAAAATAATCAATAAAAATTAACCTATTATTGCAGTAAGGTATGACGCAAGAATAAATGTTTGTGCAGTCATAGTTTGGAGTGATACTGTGAAAGTCTCAACCAAGTCAAAAGGTTAACCAAATATCAACATATATGAGTCATATATGCATAGTGATGATAAAAGTAGTCTGACAAGTTAATTTTAGTGTAACACATTGCGTATCCACTTTATTCGGTAAACTCACAACGTTCATATATGAGCATGTTATGCTCTCAAGTTCAAACATATAAGCTTCCCATCCTGTTTATCTGCTTGAGCCTTGTAAGAATGTACAGGTAACCTATCCACACATGGTTTTCCCAGTTGGCAGCCCTTATACTTTCTGCATTTTCTTCATTGTCTTGACAGTTCGGAATTAGATTAGTCATCTCCTATTTGCTTTTTTTCTTGATCTTGTCAACATGTGGTCTGCCGTAGGTATGAAGATTCCAATGAGTAATTTGAAAACCCTGATCAAGTCGCCTCTGGTTCTTCTGCATGTCAATGAAATTAGATTTGATTTAGCCAATCGATAGTCATATGGGAGCTGCGCTATTCTAGGAATACGCTTACTTGCGGTTTTTTGGACTATTTTTAGCAACTCAATCTCTTTTTGGGCAGGAGAAAAACCGTTTGTATGAAGAACAAGGGTTTAAGACGGACGAATATTTTACATAACTTATATATATTTTATATGACAGCCGGTTGTTAGTAACTTTGTCGAAAGCCTTGCTGAAGTTGATGTGGGATACCTCAGTATGCAACATTCGTGCTTTAAGAGCACCTTAACGTTCACGGACTACTAATAAGGTAGTGTAACATGAATAACCTGTTATAAAGCCATACTACTTTACAGAAAGAATCTAGCTTTCGTATATAAAGCCAGTTAACTCCGTCTGGATAATCTTTTCCAAGACTTTAAGAACCTCGCTGGTCTGGATTATGGGTCATTAGTTCTCAGAATTATATCTCGTGCCTGTTTGAAGATAGAATTTACTACAGCATTATTCCAGTTTTTTGGTAACCGACCCTAGGTTTTAAATAGATTGAGACGTATGTTTGAGGGATATGCGACGAAATTCGCTATTTTCCTTATTAACATAGGATGCATATCATTGGGTCATATGGATTTGCCTATATCAAGCTCGTTTAACAGACAAAGACATCGAGTTCTTTAGTGGTCACAATTTCCAGGGTGTATGTTAGGAGGTTGTATGAACTGAAGGAGAGGGCATCTCTACATTATGTACATTGCCAAAGTCATTTGAGAATAGCTGAGCTTCACCATAATCGTCTTCCAATAATGATGCGGCACTAACGTCTCCCTATAATTCTAGAATATTTAGTCTTCTCTTTGTTCCATGGTTTGTGTACGAATATTAGCGTTTAGGGTATTCTATAGATTTCTTGACACGCTTTGTCTCATACAACCTTCTAGACTTGCAGAAGGTCGGGGCGCAAATATTTCGAGCTTCTCGATATTGAGTTTTCGTCTCGTCAGTACCCAGTGACTTAAATCTCCTCCACATACTTCTCTTACGGAGAAGAATGCAAACATTTTTATTGGATCACGGTGGGTAGTTTACTGGATCTCTTTATGTAGTTCAAGGGATGTGCGGTACAGTGGTTTTCATGTACAAATTTGTGAATACATCCCAAGCCCTTTACACGGGAGACTCACGCTCTAGTGACCAATCTACTGCGAACGCTGAGTGTATAACACCTAGTACATTTGCCTTCCAGACGTTAGGTCTGGGTTGGATTGACACCTGCTTGTTTTCGACAACTATTTGGCAATCAAATTCTGGAACGGCATGGTCACTTTTAACTAAGGGCGGGATATAATGGAAGTTTGTGATGTCATTCTCATAATGGGTCAATTTAAGATCTAGTAAGGATGATTCGGAGTTCGGATTGTGACTAGTTGCTTCTTTCACACATTTCAATAGGGCATATGTGACAGCCGAACCAACTAGTTTATGTTCCGAAGAATTTTTCGGCAATTCAGTCCTTGGAATTTTCCGGTCTACAGTATGTCCATTGAAGTCACGGATGATAAAAGATCAACCACCTAATGACCAAGGGATGAAACATGCTAACAAGATTGTTAAGTAAGCTTCGAGCATTTGTGTAATGAATCTAAAGACCGTTTTGATGGATTCACGCAAAGTGGCTTTGGTATTATTTTTTATAGAAACCTCCCCACCCGCAAAGCTACAGATGTCAGATACTTTTTGTTAGTATCTAACCTTAGGTTAAGTTATTTTTCAGCTTCTGGCCTTCTTATACTACATGTGAGCGGCAAGTCTCTGCGGACAAAAACTAACCCATTTAGTTGATGTCCATCCTCAAGTGTTAAATCCTTTTCATTGAGAGACTTGAATAATACTCTTAGTAGCGTGGTTTCATTCTGTTTCAAGTTTATTTGTCTACATAGCCTATAAAGCTTTGGCAAGATAACTCCAAAAATATTCTATGGCGTCAGCTGTTTTAGTAGCTGTCTCATCAACCCAGTGTCCTACTCAAAACAAGTTTCAGTTTTTGAGCCTTCACTTTCCTTGACTGTATGAAAGATAACCAATCTATAGCTACGATCAGTCTTCAATTTTTCGGCTACTGTTTTGGGAACTGTTATTTCTTTGGAAACATTAAGTCGTTTTTTATCGTTAGTTTGCAACCATTCATCAATTTTTTACTGGAATAGCCATCACAGTCCAATTGGAGGAGCTTAGGATCTTGGGTAATTATCGATGACTTGGGTGGTTAAGTCAATGATTATTCTGCTTGCAAACGACCCAGCCTTTTTTCAGGGGTTTCTTGCTTGCGATCTTCCTTACAGATCGCTTCGAAGGCTGTTGGCCCATGTAAGTCGACAGAATCTGAGTTTATTTGAGGCAATTTCACATCGGTTTGTCTATCGACAGAGCGAGTGTCATTTGATTTGTCACGATTTCACTCCTTTGAACGGCCTTCACCTTTGCAATGGCTTCGGATATCAAGCTGTTCGCGTCCGAACAGTATTACTGGATCAACCACATGCAACTATTTTTAATAAATTGTCTGAAAGCCGAGGGCGTTATATTCGTGCAACCATCATGGTTCCATAATTACTCTCATGGCACTGCATCAAACTTTACCCAGTGTATGGACAGCCAAGGCATTGAGGATTGCTTTTTCGGAATTTTCCAGTTATGAATGAAAGGTCTTCAAAACTCGATACAGAAAATATCAGGAGATCGAAACTTTGATGACGTGAAAAGGTGGAAATCTGTGAATTGTTAGGTCTAAAAGCGTACGCAATTACAAAAAGAACCAATGCACCATAAAAGTACTGGTGCTTTCTTAGTTTAGAAAAGAAACAACACTCTTGGCCATTATATTAACTGAGGTGAACTCAATTAAGGTGAAAACAGTAGTCTCAATGCGTAATTCAGTCCTCTTTAAATAACGCGCGTATCAAAGCATAATATTACACATGATGTTTATAAAACTGTTACCGTTATACTTTGTCGCAAAGATATTATATATTACGCTTGTGAAAGTAATTTTTCATTTTGTTAGTTCATGGCAATAGGTCAAAATTTTCGTGTGCATAAAGCCCCGCAGAATTTGAGGAATGGGGACAATCTCTTAAGTTGTGTAAGAGTGTTTTCACTTATTTTTTACTATCCATATGTAGTAAACGATTAAAAAACTGATTAATTTAAATTTTTTTGAAAATGTTACGGATCAGCATTTAAGCTGTGATTTACACTTTAAAAAAACAGATTCATGGTTTATGTCTTATAAGACACGACTACGGTGATTTACAGGAATCTACAAAAATCATTAAGTTCTGGACACTTGAAATTTATGAGGCTTTCACACTTGAAGCTGACTTAAAGCACGTAGAGCACGGAGCGTTCTCTATTATGTGGAAAATGAGACAGGCGAAAATGCAGACATTTTGGCGCATTTCCCTTTCATTCTATAATGTATTTTTCCCTTCATTTCCCATTTGTTCTCTTTTTTTCTCATTTGTTGGTTGATTAGGATACTTTGTGGAATATCAAAATGATGATCTCAATATATTGAGATCATCGTGAGAAATATATATATTTCTCACGAAGGGGGAAATGTTAGAATAAAAAGTGAAATTCCGGTGCATTGTTGCCTATATTTAATCGACGTTTCGTAGAGATTACCCCAAACGTTTTTCCGAAATTCGTCTTTGCTTTTTTGTTTTTGCTTGGTATGGCTGTCCTTAACTAAGATGCTCAAGGTTGTGGGATAAAACAAGTGTAGATGTCTAGAAGTGACGTACATTTTAGTTTCATGAGATGAATGACTTCTTTTATGATTTAATTTTAAATGTGTCGACGTTCATTCAACAATGTCTAAACAGACCTTTGTCTAATCAATATTAGTGGAAAAATTTGTAGCTATGGGAGATTTAGCCTCCATATTCACTATAGTATACGTCTGTCCACATGCTGCTTGTAAGGCCTACAAACTCAGAAATGGAAAATTCAAAGTCCTAATAGTTGTGTTTGTATAAATATAACGACTTAAGAAACATTTATATCAACACATGCTCTACCATTATTTAAATATATCTTAAATCAATACGTTTGATATGCATAAGTTGGAGGGTTTATTCCATAAATAATGCTGTTAAAGCAAATTTTTGTCCGGGAGTTTTGCAATGAAGCAAGAAGTTTAGAATAAGGCAGTAACATTTTATATGCATTCTTCATGAAATTGTGATGTTATATTTTATATTGAGACATCTGAAATACTCATATGTAGGCTTTCCAACAATGGATACAATCATATTACTCTTTTTCCTCGCGAAATGTAGTGATTGGAGTAGTTATAAATAAAATTATTGTACATAAAGTACCCAGTCTATAACCTAGCAATGATGAAAAAGTATCGGTAACGCAGAATTTGCAGATGATACAGAATGCTTGAACCTGAAATGTCTGTTCTCTTGAGGAACAGATAAATAACTATTAGTAAACGTTTTCTTATTACCCACGATCCTCAAAATGAGAAATGACTTAACAGTTAAATTACACACATTTTGTTTTCAAAGTTAACGGTGTTTTCAATACAAGTTTGCTGTTTCTTATAATATTATTTCAAGTCCCTTTGGTGATGCTACAGAAAGATATTTTATTCTGATTCTGGTAGACCTTTTATCCTTATTTAGTACGAAGTCTTTGGAAACTCCAATTTGTCTTATCTTTAAAATGCTTCAAAAATGTATCATTTTTTCTTTTATAGACCGTTGAAAATATCTAGAACATGACCGTTGCAAGCATGGATGAACAGGTAACAATCCATACTGTAGTGAAACGAGGTGACTTTGTGGCACTCAAGGGAATGATTTCGAGTGGAGCCAGTGTAAATGAAGTAGATAAACATTCATTTACACCTTTACATTGGGCTGCTAACGTAGGTGCGATAGAGGTAACAGACGATCTGGTATTCGAGTAAGCATTTGATTTCTGCACTAAGATTTTACAATATCTACTGTGGAAAAATGCTGATCCTTTATTGGTGACTAAAAATGGTTGGACACCCGTTCATATAGCTGCCATCCGAGGCTATGAGAAATGTATACAGTCACTGGTTGACAGAGGTGTCAGTGTCTCTGTTAAAGACAAATACGGTCAGACTCCTGGCCATCTGGCTTCGATACATGGAAATTCTGGCAGTCTTTTAACCCTCCTACGCGCTGGTGCTGTAAGTTCAACTTTTTTATCATCCACTATTGCCTAATGATTCGTTTTAATAGCCACCTCAAAGTTTACCCTCGCAAATAAGTAAGCTTCTCTGTCTCAATTTCTCGACATGGGATTTCAAGAAGCTCATATCTTGAGTTCTTTCCTATTACACGATACTAAGATATCACTGATAACCAAATTGAAGTTTAATTATTTGATGCACTGTATAATGCTTGAAATATCACAAACTAGTACACCTCTTCGTGTTACTTGGAGATGCCAAAGTAATAGTCTTCTGAATTTATCTTGAATTTATTAGAGGTCAAAAGCAACTCAACGAATGAATACGAGAAAAATGTTTTAGAAAATCTTGATGGATTGCATTTAGTTTGAAAGAATCTAGTATTAATATATAGAGTGGCTATCATTAGATACAAGCCTTACATCCACCACGAATTCATAGATCAGGATTTTGGTGGAAAGTTTGTAGCTAAATATTCGAGTGTATATATCATTGCAGATTTTATATCGCGTCAGGGGCCATTGTTAGTTTTGGAGGCAACAACAGAAATCCCAAAAGACCCACTCATGTTATTGAAATGTATTTGGTTATGATGATGATTATGTGTATTCTGGATAATGAATAAAGTTTGAATGTTCACTACACATGATAATGGTGAGTTCATTTTCAAACGACTATTTTTGTGTTGGCTTTAAATTTTAAGGACACTTAATACATCTTGTGAAGTTTGCATAAGTTTAGGCAGATAGAAAATTGTTTGATTTTTGTTTGTGCTCCAACACATACCGATGGCAGCTAGTGATTGATCGATAAAATGAAAGGTTTGCTTATTGGAAGATTAAGATCAGAGAACAGCAACTCTTTAAAGATACTTTGACAGACATCGTACAGAGCTTTTATGAACCCATGAAAACTGCAAGACGTACCAAACTATTTAATCATATGATCAAGACTTTTGCTTCTCGTTTATTTATATTTAGGATCTTGAAACAGTGGATATTAGTGGATGGACAATGTTACATGCAGCTTCATTTCACGGACGACTGGGATGTGTCCAGGTGTTGCTCAGGTGGGATCTGCGAATAGAGGATACGGATAAAGCTGGAAATAATGCTGGTAAATTTAGTTTATATAACTCAGATAAAAGTGATTAAAATCTTAGTTTTTGATTTAGAAGGATATTTTAATTAATAAGCATCAACATTAAGATCGCACATAACCAGTTAGTTTGCGGAGATTTGGGTATTTCAAAAATACTTACTTACTTACTTACTTACGCCTGTTACTCCTCGTGAAGGAGCATAAGCCGCTCACCAGCATTCTCCATCCAACCCTGTCCTGGGCAATCCTTTCAAGCTCTTTCCAGTTCTTATTCATCTTTTTCATATCTGCTTCTATTTCCCGACGTAATGTGTTCTTTGGCCTTCCTCTTTTCCGCTTCCCTTCAGGATTCCAAGTTAGCGCTTGTCTCGTAATGCAGTTTGATGATTTCCTCAATGTATGTCCTATCCATTTCCATCGTCTTTTCCTAATTTCCTCTTCAGCTGGAAGCTGGTTTGTTCTCTCCCACAAAAGGCTGTTGCTGATGGTATCCGGCCAATGGATGTTGAGTATCATGCGTAGACAGCTATTGATAAATACCTGTACTTTCTTGATGGTGGTTGTTGTAGTTCTTCAAGTTTCAGCTCCGTACAGTAGAAATGCCCAGTTATTCTTTAGCTTCAGTTTCAGTTTGGCCACAACCAGGTGATGATCTGAAGCTATGTCCGCTCCTCTCCTGGTTTTCACATCTTCCATTGTCCTTCGGAACTTTTTATTGATGCAAATGTGATCTATCTGGTTCTCTGTGGTGTGGTGTGGTCGGTGAGATCCACGTAGCTTTGTGTATACGTTTGTGTGGAAATGTTGTACCGCCTATGACCAATTTATTGAATGCACACAGATTTGCAAATCTTTCCCCGTTTTCGTTTCTCTCTCCCAGTCCATGTAGTCCCATGATGTCTTCATATCCGGTGTTGTCCATTCCGACTTTGGCGTTTAGATCTCCCATCAGAATGGTGAAGTCCTTTCTTGGGCACTTCTCTATGATTGATTGCAGCCTCTCATAGAATTGATCTTTAACGTCGTCGTTGCTATCATTGGTGGGTGCATAACATTGGATAATGTTCATTGTGATCCCCTCCTTCTTTGTTTTGAATGATGCTTTGATGATTTTGGATCCGTGAGATTCCCATCCTACAAGTGCATTTTGTGCTACTTTGGATAGCATTAGAACAACTTCCTGAGTGTGTGGAGCATTTTCCTCTTTGTGACCGGAGTATAGCAGCATCTCTCCCGTATTTAGCCTTTGTTGTCCAGCTTCGGTCCAATGGGTTTCACTGATTCCCAGTACTGCCGAGTTGTATCTCCTCATTTCCGTTGCTATTTGACTGGTCTTCCCGGTCTCCCACATTGTCCGGACGTTCCATGTACCTATAAAAATTGTTGATCTGGTTGTTAGAAGGGGCATCGGCCTCGTGACTTCCGAAGGAACTCGGCTTTCACCATGAAGCGTCATATTACCTCTAACTCCCAGGGCAGAGTTTAAATGGTTTGAGTTATTTTTTCTGGTTAGCGTTTTTTTAGCGAGTTAGGTTTCTACGGGATGGGGACGCTAACCCCATGCACAACCCTCCTCCTTTACCCGGGCTTGGGACCGGCAGTAACTCTGGAAGAGCTACAGGCGGAGTTTTCAAAAATACTTACATCAATTATTAACCGCACGATACTGTTCTGCAATAGTTCACAATTATATAATAGTATTTATCTCTGGTATCATATGGGATGAAATCTAGAGCCGTATAATTCACCAGTGAACACTACTATATGTTTTAGTGGCACACATTTTATAAGTGTATCCGATTATTGATCTGTAATATTGATTCCGTAACGTCTTAGTTAAAGGCATGTATGTTCTCTGAACAAAATTTCGTTTTTTAAACGATCCTCACTAAATCAGTGGTTATGTAAAGTGTCTCTATTGTGTGGATTAGTCCTTACATACGTTTTGGCAACGAATGGATTTGGCAAACTGTTTCCATCGTTTGGAATGATCAGTCAATCATTGAATATACCTTTATTTGTGGTTAAACGATCTTCTTAGATCGAATTAGTATTTTATGTCTCAGTTTATTTCACCTTCTGACATAAATGACACTTACAGAGCTTTCATGTAAAGCAGTAATCAAATCCTAACAAAATGTTAAACTTTAGACTGTCTAATAAATAGTTCATATTAATTTTAGTAAAACTTTACCATATAAAAAAACGGGACAAGATATACATTGTAACAGATGCTCAGTGACATTTTTGTTTTTACAAAAATAGTGTTACAACTTGTACTCGTCTTCATAGTTGTTGACAAAAGTTTTTATTAGTCTATTTACTTTCACTATACAAAACCATGTTTATTACATCAATAAACTTTGATATTTTTAATACTTAAAACTTAGGTAAACTCAATAAACAAACCATCATATATCTTGAAAATTGTATTTTATCCACTAGTATGATTTATTATTCTTATATCCTTTTCAAAAATTATTATTTTTGAAAATTATCTAAAACAATCTTTAGTTCAAACGTACACTCGTAATCTAAGAAATTATTACATTGAAACTAATATCAAAATTAATCTTTCTAACTAGTTACAGTTTATTCTATTTACTGGTTATTCAAAATACACAAATAATTAGGTTTTTGTTTGTTTGTGTGAATTTTAGCTCATCTAGCAGCAATGGAAGGTCACTTACCTGTATTACAGTATTTAATGAGTCAAGTTCAAAGTCCATTGTATATACTCAACACTCCCAATGATCATGGAGAAACCGCTGAAGCTCTAGCTAGACGGTTTTTGAAAAACGATGTTGAATCGTATATAAATAAAATCAAAACAGAACAGACATTCCATAGAGGATCAGAATACTCAGAGACATTAGCGTTTCCAGCACATGCAGCAGCTTATTCTGGGAACTTAATCCAACTACGTGTTTTAATAGAATCAGGGACTGTAAAGATAGATGAAAGAGATGAACAGGGTGCAACACCATTACACAAAGGTAAACTATATTGTTTAACAGAATAGCTAATTAAGTCAGTGTGCTACAACGTAGGACCAGGCACACATATGCATCGGTCCATGTTGCCACACCATTATATGGATGATATTAATAATATGATGATTTAATGTTTACAGTAAGAGGTTGTTTTGTAGAAGAATTCCCTGTGGTATAAATGGTAATAGTAAGTAAACAAATAACTTCAAGTATAAGTAAGGTATTTTAACACTTAAATGCTCAGTTTGCATCGAATATTTTAGTGTTAGAATATCTTATACTGAGAGTTATTTACTTATTTACTATTAAGACGTATACCACAGAGAATTCTTCTACATAACAACCTATTACTGTAAACATTAAATCACCATATTATTGATATCAGCCAGATAATGGTTTCTCTGTGGTTATTTTAAAATTGTTACTACATTTTTTAGAACAATTATTCAGCATTTAAAGTTAAATTTACACAATAATAGTTATTCACTAACAGGCATATTTTAAAAATAAATGATGAATATATCTTGTTCTTTCTGACACTATCACACTGAAATCTTTTTATATATTTCAATGTTTATTATAAAGTCAGAAATGGCTTTGCATTTTCTTTCGAAATAGTACTTATTTAAAGTGACATAAATGTTATGAATCTCTGAATGTAACTTAAAATGATTGTTTTTATCATAACTTGTGGCCTGAGTACCCTGTTAATGTATAAGTAATGATACCGCCACTTAAAGAGCAGTGAATTATCGATCGGACCAATGACGCGTAAAACACGTGCGAGTAGTCTAGAGTCCTGATTGGTCCTGCTTTCAGTCTAGCCCAGCCATTTAAGTCCAGGACACCAATCTCAGCCTCTGAGATATGAATCATTTATTTCAAGCATACTGGGTTTATATATCAACCAGATAGACCACACCGTATCATAAAATAGGAAACAATATTTGTACAAGTATTCGCCAAATGTGGCTGTGAATGCGAGAGGTAGTAATTAATGGACAGGGCATAATTCAAGAATGGTAAATCGTATAATAATAGTTCATAGGTCAAAATAAAACTCATAATAAGAGGGACATGAATATGAACAGTTTAGTTATTTAACAATTACGCGGTAAAAATATACGCATAGTATTGGTCCATAAATGGATCCCAGAAGTTACCATTCATTATGGTTATCGGGACATAACAGTTTTTATGAGATTTCATTCTTGGATTAAGTGAATCTTCATATTATAATGTAAATAAATGAAATCACAAAAGGCACAAAATTTCCTAAATATCCGAGAAAAGTTTTTAATTATGTAATAGTTTTTCAAGAGTTTTTGAATATTTGTGAAATTTATTAGAATACTATTTATTGTTAGACCTCTCATCAATCATTCGTTAAAAGATACTATTTTCAACAAATACTAAACTTGTGGTGTGGGCTACTTATATTCATATAAGTAATATAACGATGGTCAGGCATAGAATGTATTTCAGTAGAAGATCGAGAAGGAAAGAACGGGAACCGAACGCAATTGGTATGAAATGCATAAACAATGAAATCTGAGAGAATGGACTGATATTTGAAAAATGAACAGTCAAGTTTAAGACAATTGATTGATATTTAGCAAATTAAGTATTTACTGTATGGTCCTCAGATTTTAGTGAGATATTCTGTAATTTCGTGTTTAAGTACATAGGATTGTCTCCACTCGTTTTCTTGTTCACTACAAACTGAACTGCAATAATATGAGATTGTCCTGTATTAATGTAATACAATTTGCTTAGATGTGTTGAAAAAATATAAAATGAAAAAGAATTCACAATAACTTCCACATACTATTAACATTTAATTCTAAACGAATAGTAATGTAATGAAATGAAATGAAATGCCATAAAAAATTAACTTGAATAAACGCAAAAATATCTTCGTTAATACTCATTTATATCAAGTTGTGTCTCCCAGTATACCTATTACAGTATATCTCAATTCATATAATGAGTTTACCTCGTTAGATTTGTATGTTGATATTTATTGTGGATGTAAATTTCAAATATCATGAAGTGCAAATAAATATTTTTGTTTGTCTAAATTGCCTAGCTGCTGGTCAAGGACACCTGAAGATAATTCAGTGGCTTCGAGAAAACGGTGCTGATCGAAAATTAAGAAATGAACTGGGTGAATCACCAGCCGATGTAGCTAGAAGGTATGGTCAGTTAGGAGCGCTAAAACTTTTATCATCTAAATCTGATGGAGAATATGAGAATGATGAAATTTCAGATATTATGGATTTACCATCTGATATTCCGCTTGGTTATACTGAAGGTGAAAAAATGAATCAGCTTATAGTGGATAAAACTGGCGCAATCGGTAATGGATACTATTATGATTTATAACGATTACATCTTTAAAGTTTTTGGAACTTGATAACAGTGGTGATTTTCAGGTTAGAAGGCGCTTCAAGTTAAGAATTTTTTGAGAGTTTACCTTCTATTGATCGGAAACAATATCCTGAAAACCATCCATTCAATTGTATTTTCTAGGTGATGATTAGATGAGAAGATAAATCCATAATTTTGTTGTCTGAGAGAAATTCGGTCACTTGAATGTAGAGTTTTTACTTATTGACCTTCCTTCCTGACATTCTGTATAGTGGATGTATCTAAGCATATCTATTCACTGTAGTTTAACGCGTATGCTACAGCTTCTAAAAGACTTAAATATAACGGAAGTAGCCGATAGCGTCATTAAAAATCAATTAATTGGTCCAAGTCTGGTCAAAGAGGAAATGAAAAATTAAAAATAGTTCAGCGAAGAGAATTTTCTTTTCAACGATATCATTTACTGAAGCTGCACAATCCTATTTATAATTAATTTACAACTAAAATAGTCTATTGAAAAGTAGTAGGATGATTATATCGTATCATATGTTAAGGGAAGTCCCATAACGATCGAACTTTTAAAGATAATGACCTGAAATCAAATGTGTAGAAGACAATTTTCCACTTAACAAGCATGAAAAGGACAAAAAAAAATGTGATGGTAATAACGAACAACTGAAATCAAGGGGATTGAAAATAATAGAAGTTTATATTACCAATGAAACTGCCGTTTTTGAAAATTAGGTGTCAGAGCCATGGAATATTTATGGCTTGTACGTGTCTTTTCTGCACAGAGAATTCAGATTTGAAAGATGGATTGTTTGAAACAGTTAATACTTGATATGTCTTCAGTGTTACACTCAATATCATTCCTATCATCATCCATATAAAAGTGATATACCTTTAAGGTTTGTGGATGAATATGCTGTCGAAAAGGATAAGCACTTTGACAAGACATTATTTTTAAACTGAAGAAAGTGGTGACTTTAAACCCAGATTATCTGAATAGAAGTAAGTTAACCAAAGGCCTGAAAGAATTACAAAATTATATATATATATATATATATATATATATTGCTTACTTACGCCTGTTACTCCTAATGGAGCATAGGCCGCCGACCAGCATTCTCCAACCCACTCTGTCCTGGGCCTTCTTTTCTAGATCCATCCAATTCTTGTTCATTTTTCTCATGTCGATCTCCATTTCCCGGTGTAATATATATATATATATATATATATATATATATATATATATATATGATTAAATCATGTTCTGAGGTAATATTTCACAATAAATTTACAAATAACGGTAAGTAGCTGAATAACTGGTATTTGTCAGAAAAAGAATGCAAAATGGAGTTTTTTCTATTTGTATAATTTTACAACTGCACAGCTTGTCATCACCATCATCTATTCATTTATTTCTACTCGTTCTGATTATGCATCATATTGTTTTCTTTTTAGTTAGTGTCGTTTATAAATTTAGTTAAATTGTATTGGTCTTTATATGTTTTGATGTTAAACTTGTTTTAAAGTTTTCAGGCAGTCAACGTAAAAACCACCAAACGAAGTCAATACATATTATTCGACTTCAATTGTCGTATTTGTTCCAAGCACATTACTGTATGGAATTAGTTAGTTGATTAACTTTAATTGAAAGTTTGTCTGAAATAAAATCCTTATGTAATAATTGATTTTGAATAAAGCGGGATTCTGTTTTCAAGAGAATAAAGAAAGTATAACAAATCTCATATTGAAATGTACGGGCCAACAATGTCACAAAGATTAGAACGAAAATTTACCCTTTTGTTCATCACATATTAGTATAATATTGAGAGAATTTTTCGTAAGTGATCTGCTTAATGCTAAGAAAAGTAAAATTGTGTGCCTCCTAACCCTTGACCCAACCAGATGTGCAAGAATAAGAAGATTGAAAGCACACGTTTAGCATTGTGCTTAGAGCCGAATACATAAATCGTACATAAAAATAGAAGTCATTGGATGGATCCCGATGAAGATAAATGGGTGGTGAACCTGGTTAAGAATATCTTTCAGCCTATTAATTAGTATTTTCCAATCTTAAAAGTTACAATTTTGAATATTAACTGGGTTGGTTGACTTGATACTTACCACATCCTATGATCATATTTAGTTTCTGATTTTCAAAAAAGAGTTACCTCATTTTCAGTTGTTGAATTTATCTGTATGCTCACTGCTGAGGAGCGCCATACTAGAATGAAACGGCTGTCCAGTGCTTCCAGGTTTTGAATTGTGGTCTAACATCGACCGATTCATGATAACAATGAAAATAATTGTTCAAATGTTTACTGTTATAAATTTTACTTTACATGAAGCCTGTATATACACAGTCTACATAAAATAACTGTAACAGTTGTAAGCGGAACTAGGTGGTGGCTAGCAGTGGAATTCAGGACGTACGTCTCATCCAATGTGGGCTCGCCAGCTGGATGTACCTGAATCCTGGGGTTGATGTTCACTCCGGGACTAGAACCCAGTACTTTTCACTTCAAACATATGCCAAGATCCATTGCAGTCCTAAACGTCAGTGGGAAGATTTAAATAACCAATACAAAACTTGGTGTAATAGTGGTGTCCTAAAAGGAATCTTTTTTATTGGATGATTAGCGATCTTAAAGTAATGAAGGTAAAAAGTTTAATAGTTTATCAATAACTATAAGTTTCATGGACCCATAGTTATTCGGTCAATCACTTTAATGATAATTCGATTGGTAGATGCAATTTTTAATAGTAATAATGTTCAAGTACTTATGTAACTTTTCCATCATTAGTAAGTAATTATTTTTAAGCCACTATACAACCCTTTTAATGCACGAACACTTAAAAGAACGATACATGTTACAAATATCATTTCATTTATTATTAAAGGTAGAGCTAAAATTAGAATTGAAAAATTAGAACGTTTGTTAGAATTGGCTAAATCAGATTATAAGCAACTGGATGGTCCAATTGAGAAAGAAGAAAAACAAAGAATCGATGCCTTGAATGAACTTGGCCGGTATGTATTTTTTTCAAAGGTATATCTAATATGGCTGTTGAATATGATCAAAGTCAATTGAGAGATACAAGAGACATCTCATAGATCATTAAAGCGAAATTGTGTTAATCTTCAGATATCAGAACATCATAAATAAATAAAATAATGTAAATCTATGCACTGATTAGCCCATTAACTAGGTTTCTAACTAAAAGAATAACTGCTACACGATAGATATGAAAAGAAATAAGGAAGAACTTACCATTTACACATATATATTTAGGCATTCAGTCAAAAAAAAATAATAGGGTAAACAATATGAATATATATTACTATTAAATAGGATGTTAAAATATCATCCCAATTTATATGTCACTACCTATACCCTTCAATAGACAAGAAAGCAAACATAGGAATTTAAAACAAGTACTATTCATGATTTAATAATGGTGGTGTTAATTCAGTTTATTTTTAAAGTGTCATGAACTGTAGGAATTTTCTGATATCATACTACCGATGTCATCATTTTTAGCATTATGGTTTAATATTACTTTGGTAATATGAACGTATTCACGCGATGTGGACATTTTTAAAAAAAAAAAACTTTTCATCCCATATTCATTTACAGTGTGAATATAGTGTTTTTAAAACCACTGAAGAACTAAGTAAATGGAAATATCAATTTAGGTGCTGTGGAGATTGTCAAGTTTTTGATTGAGATCATGAACCGATTGATGTTAGACCACCAGGTTTTCAATGGTGGTCTAACATCAATCGGTTCATGATCTCAATCAAAAACTTGACAATCTCCACAACACCTAAATTGATAAATACAATGTGCTCACTAGTGACTACCTTCGTGAGAAAATTCTCGGAGTTCAGGTGAGAAGTCGTGACCAGTGGAGCTAATCCGTGTCGGGTAGAAACAGATGTCTACCTCAGTACAATGGAAGATGGTCGCGCAACTTCGTGGATTGGTTGAGGTTAGACATTAACACCGTTGGTTGCCAGCTCAGTGGCCGAGTAGGTTAAGCGTCCGCGTGCGAGACTGAAGGCCCCGGGTTCGACTCCCGCGAGCGGGATCGTTGATCGCACTTCTGAGGAGTCCCACAGTAGGACGAAACGGTCGTCCAGTGCTTCCAGGTTTTAAATGGAAATAACTAGATTTTAGTTTTGATGTATATCATTACTCTGTATATCTGTGCTAAACAAATTATTGTTCACTAAACACATGTCATGATCAAAGTTTTCAGTTATTCTTTTCATCACTATTCTCCTCTCAACCTAACGACAAGTTTAGATAGTTATTCAAAATTGTACTATCTACATGTAAGCTATACTCAAATTCCATTTGATCACTTAATTAGATATAATTTTAATTAGCTTAACTGACATATTCTAACTTAATAATATCATTAGACTTCTACTTCATATTGTGCCTGTTTAACAGAAAAACCTCACTTTTAGTTTGAAATGGATTTGTTCCATTCATGATAAACACATTATATTGAACCGCTTTTCTCTTGAAATTTGTTGCATATTATTTGATCTACTTAACAGATTCATAAGTGTTGCATCCTTTGGCATTTACTAAATTTCAATATGGAACCATACTGACTATGTAACATTTAATCAGTAGATGTTTATGATTTTGTCAACCCAGCATATATAGGATAATTTTTCTTCAAAGACGAGTAGTTACTTGTTCATTTATACTGATTCTTCTTATCAACTTATATGGTAAATCATAGAATCAAAATCTTTGGTGATACAACTATCAACTTCAATTCTATCTAAAACATTGATCTACTGAATAAACATTTAAGACAACGTGTTAATATAAGATTAGCAAAGTATATAATGAAGACTTTTCAATTTAAATTTAAAATATAGATATGTGCTACTGTAAAATATGCGTCATCTATTTATTTATTTATTTATTTGAACACATTGGTACAAGGGGGCACCAGATACATATGTGCCACACAAATCTCATTTGATTCATGTGAGGGTTGTGATACTGTCCGGGTGCCCAAACCGAAGCAGGTGGTTTCCTTAGAGGGCCACATTCGGAGCCTTCGACCTAAAGGTCTGATTCACAAGGCAGTGAAGCAACGTAAGGAGATTCAGTCCCATGGCAGCCGGTGACCAACGATTCGTTCATACGCCATTTGTTCCCTCAGGATACTGTAGCCCATGTGTACCATTGGTTTGGAATCAGGGTTTTCCAACTCCCCTAGGTGGACTCCCCGTGTCCACCGACCCAGTTAAAGAGCCGGAATTCGCTTTTCGTCCCATAAAGTTCGTAAACAACACCCCCGCCACGAGAAGGCAGTGAGTAAGACTTCCCTGGCAGTGGTTGTATGCATATGACCATGTGAGAGCATTTCGAGAGTGAGAGGTGGCTCCCCCCACTCCCGGCCATACCAGGGCATTTGGGGGTCCAGTCTTGTTCAGAATATCGATTCATTCTCAATGATTATATTAATAAATTATTATTTAGAAATATAATTCGATCAAAGAAATACAATCCATTGTGAAATAATGACATAGTAATAAAAGCATTCGGTTGGTAGTTTGCAAATCAAAGATTATAAACCACTTGGGGGAGGAGACGAAGTAATCAAAATTAAGAAGAATACTTACAAGTTTCTGAGCGAAATTAGAAAATGAATGATGTTTTTTTATTGTTTTTTTTATTACATTAAACGGACAACTGAAAAATCTTTATAAAACTGCTCAGAACATTTAAAATTGTCAGGGTCTTTCTTTGTCATCACTTATTAAAAATGACGATATTAAAAGAAAGCATCAAGTACTCACGTTTTTTACACAAAGATTTTATACAACACCTTAATTAATCAGTTTATAGTAAATGTGCAGAGAAATTATTTTGTTGGTGATTTACTGAATAATCGACTAATTGGTAATGTAGGAATGTTAAAATTATTAATGATTCCAATACATGACGCACCCATATTGTTGTTTCATAGCTTAATCTTGCGAACTTATAAGGGAATTCCTTGATAAAGATTTTGTAGGCAATAAATTATCTGTAGAACTAATTGTGACTATATGAAAAATCAGGAGAAAACTTTCAGCGTCAATATACTTATACTTTGATAAATAAGGTTATTTAACGATCCTTCTATAAGATTAAAATTGGAAAACTGATAAAATGCCTTGAAAAATCAGTAAATTTCCTAAAACCACAAAGCTTTAATAGGTTTTGTTAGTGCTACTGAAAAATACCTTTAATTTATATGAACAAAGAAATGCTTTGAAAATCATTTTGGTCATTATGAGAACCAAGCACTCCGCATGTTCCTTTGAACAGACGGATATTATCAATAAATCTAACACCCAAACTATGGGTATGAGTTACATATGAGAATCTGATTTACTTTATTCCCTGAATATATTATAACGAAAGTCACATTGTTATTATTATTAATCAGTCTATAAAGTTATTTTTATTTTTTAATTTATTGTTGGAATAAAATGAAATTTTATGAAGAAATTACGAAAAGTAAGTCTCTATATTCATTCCTTATAAGTTCATATGAAATTTTATATTTGAAGCTAAATTTTCTACTATACCCCCATTTTTTTCTTATAGCTTGTTTGATAATTTTTATAACAAGAGAATTATAGACTTCAAACAATAAATTACCTGGAAACAATTGATTTGTTGTTATTTAACACCGATATTATTCAACAAAATTTATCTATAACATTGAACAAATGTATGTGCTTGCTGATAAATGAATGACATTCAGAGAGTATTTGACTCTTTGTTTAGGATTATGTTCTCTGTTACATATCGGGTATTGTATTTATATGGTGCAAAGATCACTTAAACTAATTTTAGGATAGTTTAAAATGAATAGGCATCTATAATAAAATAGAAATAAACGCACATTTGTTCTATTGTGGTTTTGTGTATCATCTGTAGATATGGTGTATTAAATTGTCTGAAAACCACTTGTACAGGATTTCTCAGCCAGTATTTCCAAATGCTTGTAAACAATAAGAAGAAGCTACCTATCTCCTAATCTTAGAGGAGAATAGATCTTAATTTGTGCTTTTATAGATTCAAATATTAGGAATATCTAGACTTCACCTCCTGTTATATGAACTTAGATGTTTCCTCATTGTTACAAAAGAGATGAATCATTAAATTTCAAAACATCTTTTGTGTCTTTATTGAGACTTTTTTTGTCAAAAGCGTATAAGTGCTGACATAAATTTCAGAATGAGTTAACGGATTGATAAACTCGGTCTTCTTCTTTTCTTCTGTTTAAGCTGATATTGACATAAGTCACTTTTATAAGACGTCAAATACTTACCTACGCCTGTTACTCCTCGTGAAGGAGCATAAGCCGCTCACCAGCATTCTCCATCCAACCCTGTCCTGGGCAATCCTTTCAAGCTCTTTCCAGTTCTTATTCATCTTTTTCATATCTGCTTCTATTTCCCGACGTAATGTGTTCTTTGGCCTTCCTCTTTTCCGCTTCCCTTCAGGATTCCAAGTTAGCGCTTGTCTCGTAATGCAGTTTGATGATTTCCTCAATGTATGTCCTATCCATTTCCATCGTCTTTTCCTAATTTCCTCTTCAGCTGGAAGCTGGTTTGTTCTCTCCCACAAAAGGCTGTTGCTGATGGTATCCGGCCAATGGATGTTGAGTATCATGCGTAGACAGCTATTGATAAATACCTGTACTTTCTTGATGGTGGTTGTTGTAGTTCTTCAAGTTTCAGCTCCGTACAGTAGAACTGCCTTGACGTTGGTATTGAAGATTCTGACTTTGATATTGGTTGAAAGTTGTTTTGAGTTCCATATGTTCTTCAGTTGAAGGAATGCCGCTCTAGCTTTGCCAATCCTCGCCTTGACGTCTGCATCTGAACCTCCTTGTTTATCGACGATGCTTCCCAGGTATGTGAAGGATTCCACATCTTCCAGAGTTTCGCCATCAAGAGTGATTTGATTGCTGTTCTCCGTGTTGTGTTTGAGGACCTTGGTTTTCCCTTTGTGTATGTTGAGGCCTACTGATGCAGAGACTGCTGCTATGCTGGCTGTCTTTATCTGCATTTGTTCGTGTGTATGTGATAGGAGGGCTAGGTCATCTGCGAAGTCCAAGTCGTCTAATTGGTTCTGAGCTGTCCATCGTATGCCGTGGTTTCCCTCAGATGTCGAGGTCTTCATAATCCAGTCGACCACCAGAAGAAACAGGAAGGGAGAGAGTAGACAGCCTTGTCTTACTCCGGTCCTTACTTGGAATGCGTCTGTCAGCTGTCCTCCATGCACTACTTTGCACTGTAGTCCATCGTATGAGTTCCGGATAATGTTGACAATCTTCTCAGGAACTCCGTAGTGTCGAAGAAGTTTCCATAACGTCCTCCTATCTACACTGTCAAATGCCTTCTCATAATCAATGAAGTTGATGTAGAGTGACGAGTTCCACTCAATTGATTGTTCGACGATGATCCGTAGTTTCGCAATCTGGTCTGTGCACGACCGGTCCTTACGGAATCCAGCTTGTTGATCTCGAAGTTGAGCGTCAACTGCGTCCTTCATCCTGTTCAGTAACACTCTGTTGAAGACTTTACCCGGTATTGACAGTAGTGTAATGCCTCTGTAGTTTTCACACTTGCTCAGATCTTCTTTCTTTGGAATCTTGATGAGGTGTCCTTCTATCCAATCCATCGGCACTTGTTCCTCCTCCCAAATCTTCTTGAATAGAAGATGAAGCATGCTTGTAGTTACTTCGATGTCTGACTTCAACGCTTCAGCTGGTATATTGTCAGGTCCTGCTGCTTTCCCGCTCTTGATTTGTCTGACGGCCATTCTGATTTCTTCTGTCGTTGGTGGATTGACATTTATAGGAAGATCTGTGTGCGCTGCTTCGATGTCCGGTGGATTCATTGGAGCCGGCCTGTTCAGGAGTTCCTCGAAGTACTCTGCCCATCTGTTGCGCTGTTGTTGAATCTCAGTGATTGGTCTTCCTTCTTTGTCTTTGACTGGTCTCTCTGGTTTACTGTATTTCCCTGCAAGCTTCTTCGTCGTATCGTAAAGCTGTCTCATATTTCCTTCTCTTGCAGCTTTTTCCGCCGTCGTTGCTAGTTCTTCCACGTATTTTTGCTTATCAGCTCTAATGCTCTTCTTCACTTTCTTGTTTGCTTCTATGTACTCTGCTTGTGCTTGGACTTTCTCTGCTCTTGTTCGACTGTTGTTAATTGCTGTCTTCTTGTTCTTTCTTTCTTTGATCCTGTCCAGTGTTTCTGTAGAGATCCATTCCTTGTGATGATGCTTCTTGTGGCCCAGAACCTCTTGGCACGTTGAAGTTAATGTTTCTTTGATACCTTTCCAACTATCCTCCATAGTAGTTTCTTCTTCCTTCAGTAGATCCTGTAAGGCTTGGAACCTGTTGTTGAGAGCTACCTTGAATTCATTGAGTTTGTCAGTAACTCGAAGGAAGGCTGTATTGAACCTTTGTGGTGCTGTTTGTCCAGTTGTCCAGTTCTTCTTTAGCTTCAGTTTCAGTTTGGCCACAACCAGGTGATGATCTGAAGCTATGTCCGCTCCTCTCCTGGTTTTCACATCTTCCATTGTCCTTCGGAACTTTTTATTGATGCAAATGTGATCTATCTGGTTCTCTGTGGTGTGGTCCGGTGAGATCCACGTAGCTTTGTGTATACGTTTGTGTGGAAATGTTGTACCGCCTATGACCAATTTATTGAATGCACACAGATTTGCAAATCTTTCCCCGTTTTCGTTTCTCTCTCCCAGTCCATGTAGTCCCATGATGTCTTCATATCCGGTGTTGTCCATTCCGACTTTGGCGTTTAGATCTCCCATCAGAATGGTGAGGTCCTTTCTTGGGCACTTCTCTATGATTGATTGCAGCCTCTCATAGAATTGATCTTTAACGTCGTCGTTGCTATCATTGGTGGGTGCATAACATTGGATAATGTTCATTGTGATCCCCTCCTTCTTTGTTTTGAATGATGCTTTGATGATTTTGGATCCGTGAGATTCCCATCCTACAAGTGCATTTTGTGCTACTTTGGATAGCATTAGAACAACTTCCTGAGTGTGTGGAGCATTTTCCTCTTTGTGACCGGAGTATAGCAGCATCTCTCCCGTATTTAGCCTTTGTTGTCCAGCTTCGGTCCAATGGGTTTCACTGATTCCCAGTACTGCCAAGTTGTATCTCCTCATTTCCGTTGCTATTTGACTGGTCTTCCCGGTCTCCCACATTGTCCGGACGTTCCATGTACCTATAAAAATTGTTGATCTGGTTGTTAGAAGGGGCATCGGCCTCGTGACTTCCGAAGGAACTCGGCTTTCACCATGAAGCGTCATATTACCTCTAACTCCCAGGGCAGAGTTTAAATGGTTTGAGTTATTTTTTCTGGTTAGCGTTTTTTTTAGCGAGTTAGGTTTCTACGGGATGGGGACGCTAACCCCATGCACAACCCTCCTCCTTTACCCGGGCTTGGGACCGGCAGTAACTCTGGAAGAGCTACGGGCGGAGTTAAGACGTCAAATACATGACTAAAATTTTTGACTTTTCATCTTAGGATTTTAGTGTATTTTAAATCTTTTCACTGTTTGTTTATGTGAGACTATGTCGGGACTATGTCGAATAGTATCATTGTTTAAGAAGAGTTCTCCGTGACCAAGTTCGTAACTTGGGTATATAAGCAGTTATCATACGATAACTGGCTTAAGATTTAACAATGGACAACTGACTGATAAGTGTCTATAGCTTTTTGTAAAAGCGTGTGATTATAAATCGTATGTACAAATCATATGCAACCTGTTTGATGGAATTAAATTCTATTCAATATATAACATAATGTTTAGGAGATTAATAGTAAGAAACTTCTTGTATGGAGCCCAGATTTGAAAGAACTACCATTTAACACAAGACTTCCTTTTTATATTCTTAAAGTAGGAGTAAACATTTGATGTATGCACAGTATCATACAATTCTTTACACGGACAATTTTAGAAACAAACTCTAAATTTGACTGAAATGGGTTACACTGAAAATAAACATGCACCCTTGTACAATAGCATATATATTTGCAATTAAAAAGCTTATACTGAAGAAGCATCTATCATAAATGAAGATTCTAAAAACCATTTTTTTAACCGTTCTAACTTTAAGGCCTCATGATAGAATATAAGGTGTTTTTGTTTCACCAATTATGCCACGCATTTATTTACCCATTTATCTGAGTGTAATACATTTCATTGAACTATTAGCCCAAACAGTTTGTATGGTAGTAGTATAACTGGGACAGCAGATTTCCAAAGTTAACTTCAACAATAAAGTTATGAAAACATTTCTATCTAAAGAGTCCTAGAGCTAGAACATAAAATGTGTTCTTCTAGCTAAAAGCTATTTAACTGACTGATATAATTAATTGTAAATCCATATACGCACTATTGTTTTTAGGCAGATTGAAGAATTGAAAGCAACATTGGAGTGTGAACGTATCTATCGAGAGAAACTAGAGTCACGTTTGGATGAGTCAAGACGAGAAGTTGCTACACTAACCATGAAGCTAAATGAAGGTCATTCCGGTTCCTCTGACAATTACGTGCGTTTATAATATTTTAAACTATTTCTTACGTGATAATTAATATGCAGTAACTTACCACAATATTATGTTTTCGATCAGTATATCAAAGGTTCAACTTCTCATATAAAAACGAAATTTTAAAAATTCAGTTAATGTTGGAAATTTATGTGTGTGAACCAATAAACTGGCAGAATATTAGATACTATGAAGTTTATTAACGATCCTATTCAAATAATGGTTTGAATCGCTAAAATATCCAATTTATTCGTCTACAGATAAGGTGTTCGAGTAATTTCTGTATTTTACATGATTCTTATTGTTCCTTTGTACTATTTAAACTTGGATTAGTTTTAATGTGGTTATTTATTCTCTGAAGAAGTGACTTACACTAAGTCACGAAACGTCAGGAAATCTAATTTTTCTACTCATTGGGATATTACAACTATATTATTTATTTATTTTACATGAACGTTTAATTAAGAAAAAAGTAATTATGTTATTTTATCTGTTTTTGAAACGATTCTGAATAATAACACATTAGAAAAACCACTATCAATATCCTGATTGACATAACATAGTATCTTTGAGTTGACCAATTACACCTCCAACTAGAACCAATTACCTTGGATCAACTTCTAGGTCCTTATTGGTTCACGACTCCGTAAATTCTCTCTCTACCCCACCATTGAGTACAGAAGTCAGTGAACAGCCTCAACGAATATTATATTTCAAGCAGATGTATTTTGTAAACATACGTACAAGATCACATCACACCATAAAATGACAATTAACAATCATACATGACCAAGCAAAAAGTGGCTGTGGATAGAGGAGACTGTGGATAATAAACTTACAACAAATTAGGAATGGTAAATAGTATAACACTAGTTAACGAATCAACCCAAACCATGTATATAATATCTGTTCCGTTATAGTAGAAACAAGTTTTGTTTAATGCAAAAATAGTCATTTAGTGTAGGTATTAGAAAAATATACACAAACAGCAATAATAGGAGAAGTAACAAAAGAATAAATTAACAGTTATATTTAGAATCATAACGAAATTACAATATTAGTTAATTGATAGTAAAGTATATACAAGTTGAACCTGGATCAAAACGAATACGAATGATAAATTTTCAAAGTACAACCGTTTCGATATTTTTTTATCCATAAAAAGTAGTAAGATTTCAGTAGTTAGTAGTTTGCTTCAATATATTTGTTATGTCGTTAACTATACGATATCGAAAAATGCAATTGCCAAATTTAGGTACGCTGACTTATACAAACAAACTAATGATGCGTACATCAGTACGAGCAGCCTAGAGTTCCGATTGGTCCTTTTTCCGCCTAGCCTTGCCTGTTAAGTTTAGAAGACCAATCTCAGCCTCCACAATACCAATCATATATTTTAAACATTCTTGGTTTATATACATACAAACCAGACCACATTACACCATAAAATGGGAAATAACATTTGTACAAGATCAAGTCAAAAGTGGCTGAGATTGTGAGAAACTGTTAATAATAATAAGTTGCAGATATTTCAAGAATAGTATATCCCATGATAATAGTCAATAGGTCAAATGAAAGCTTATAATGAAGGATATATATATATATATATATATATATATATATATATATACTTTGATTAACGATATAATGGTTGACTATTATTTCAGAAATTTAAGAAGAGTTTAAATGATTGAAGAAAACATTTTGGATCAACTACTGTATGGAATCCAAAATTGAAACATCATCAGTTAGACAAATATTGATTTCTATATTTCATATTATATGATGAATTAGGAATTGATCGAAATCTGAATAATTTAGCTTTAATTAATAGTTTTATTTGAGAAAAATTTATTCAGATCAGAAGGGTTTTGTTGGATATTACGGTAATTTCAATGGTTGAGATCATTAGTTGATTGAAGCTAGACCACCATGGAAAACTTGGAAGCACTGGACGACCGTTTTGTCCTACTGTGGGGCTCCTCACACGAGGCGAGGTCGTGGATACGTACTGCTGATGAGTCCCACAGCAGGACGAAATGGTTTTCCAATGCTTCCAGGTTTTCCATGATGGCTTAGTTTCATTTGTCTCATGATCTCAATCATTGAAATAAAAAATTATTTATTTACGAATATTTTTATTTCATTAAATGATCATCTTTATTATTCTTTCTTTTTTTCCTTTACAGCTCACCAATAAATCAAAAATTCAACAAAATTTCGATTATCAAAATACCAAAAAAATTAATAAATTTAATGGAAGTATAAGTAGTTTTGAAAGTAATAATAGTGTATCTATGAAAAAATATAAAAATAAATAATGTTGAAAAAAACGAAAAAACTTAATTGTTTATTTTGATGTGTGTATTTTACTTAAACATTTCTTATCAATTAGTTGGCTCTACACTAATATATATATATATATATATATATATATATATATATATATATATATATATATATATATATATATATATACAAATATTCGTCAAGATTAGAACGAATAGTTTGACAGAAATTGGGAGCCGTGTATAGAGAAGTCATTATATGTGAAAATTATATCTGAAGTAATCTCAGTGATTGAAATTTAAATAATTCCAATGTTTCGTCCAGCTAACTATTCTGGACTTCTTCAAGGTAATAATGAAAATCATATATATATATATATATATATATATATATATATATATATATATATTATTGTAGAGCCATGATGAAAAACTAATTCAAAAGAAATTTTTTTGCTCAATTCTTTATTTACTGAATGTCAAAATGGAAATTTTCACTAAATTATTTATTACATTGCGAATTGAGTATTTTTATTATGAGTTAAATTAAGTATATTTCTTTTTATTTATAAATATTTCTTGATAAAAGAATAAACCAAATTAAGATTGTACATTGAGTAATATTGAAAATAATCTATTCGATTAATATAAGAATAATAATCAAGTTTATATATTCCCATTTTATTGTATGCAAATCATGTAGATAAAGATTAAATGAAGAATTATCTAGGCTAATGATTAATTAATTGGAAACTGTTTCAAGAACATTTTAAACATGAATAATTACTAGACAATTATTATTTGAAACGATGTGTCATTTTTTAGTGTACATAATATGTGTTAAAGATATGGGAATTTAACTGTTATCAGACTGTGACATATTATAATCACAGCTTCATTATTAAGAATTATGCTTTAGATTATATCTTTCATAGAAATAATGAACTAATAGATGTTAAATCAGTATTGAAAAACTGCAAGCACTGGATGACCGTTTCATATTTCAGTTGGTCAGTCAGTTACAATGTAGGACCAGGCATAGATATGCATTAGTTTCAGTTGCCACACTTCATTAGTACAACAAGATGAACATAAAATTCATAGAATTACTTAATTCAATTGTAGAAAAAAGTATTTCATATAAGGATATTATACAGCAATAAAGAATAAGTTCGTAGAAATAAAGGTGTAAAACAATTTTAATTTCATGGCTTAAGGCAGGACAAACAATGTATACATCTACGTCATTGTGATCGGTTATCAGCCATGTCGCCCAGAGTCTCAAAACATTGAATTAATAGAATAGACTAAAGTTCGGTTATAAACTAATAAGAGTTTGGCTCCATCATTAAATTGCACTTGAAGTCTATCATCACTAAATTGGCTTGCCCAACCCACATTCGGGACGAATACTGCATTTGTAGGCAAATGATCATGTTTTGCTTCATTTTCTGATAAGGGATTTTTATATTTTTCTTTCAAACAATCAGATATTAAATTATACAGTTGTGAAGATAATGAAACTTGATTACCTGATTCATTCGTTATCACATTCGTGAATGATGTCGGTTTTGGATAATTCTGCGACGAAGTAATCAGGTTAAAACCTGTATTAGGACGATGTCCTAATATAACAGGAAATGAAGAACAAGATAAAACTGATGCATCATTATCTTCAGAATCCATTCTGGCCAATAGTTGTTCAATTTTTCGGCAATGATCTCGGCACTAATTCACAAAGAAAAATTACAGTAGTAAATCAACTCTAAGTTACTACGAAAGTAAATTTATGCTATTCGGTAATATATATTCAGACTGAGTTAATTAAAAATCACTTTCGAAGTTTTCAACATAATAGGAGCTTCATGATTGTCAGAGCCTTGTAGCATCTTTACAGCCTTCACTGAAGCGCATGATCTAATTGAAAACATAAGCCTTACTTATTACGTTATCTTTACGAACAGCTTCCAACAATGCATGCATTTCCAATTTTTTCCATATGTTAGTCCGTGCATCTTAATCAGTCAGACAGCTATAACATAGGAACCAGGCACGTATATGTATCAGTCCAAGTCGCCACACCTCATTAGCACAACAGGATGAACGCCAAATTCATAAAAGTAGTTAATTCAATGGTAATAAGAAACATCTCATATAAGGATATGACACAAGAATAAAGAATTAATTCGTCCAACAATCTCAGTCGATGAAGATCTGCAAGCTCACCAACTGATTTACCATCATTCCCTGATACCCTGCATCTAACCTCATTATTACTTAACCGGTGATCCAAGCAGATGCAAGTGATATTTGTAAGAAATCTGTGATCAAATACTAGTAACTAATGAGCTTCTCCTACTCTTAATGGTAACGTTTCACAGCCGTAAAATAGAACAGAACGAACTATTATGCAGTATATTCACCCCTTAATTGAGAGATCGATATCTCATCTTCGCCATAGATGACGCAAGTTGGCAAAAGCCGAACGAGCTTTCTGAATCCATGAACAGATTTCGTCAGACATCAACCCATTAGGGCTGATCAGAATCCAAATATAAGTGAAATTGTCAACGCGTTCGACTACTTCACTTCCTATGTTTAGTCCGTGTTTTGACGCAGGCCGGTCGTGAAGCAACGATTTACAATTGGATATGGAGAAACACACCCCAAACCTTCTGGTGTTGTTGCTCAGTACTAACAAAAGGCTCTGAATTTTATCAGCGTCAGTTTTAACTATGAATATATACTGTTCTATCTACTAAAACTATTACAAACTATCCATTATGTTTAGTTTTTTGAAGTGATAATTATTGATTTATATATAACGTTTAGGGAGTATTTATCTCTAATTTTTTTCTATGTTTAATATAGGTTAACATTCTACTTGAATGTCTTTGATTTTTCTCTGTTTTCTACTTTAAGTATAGATTTTCTACGTCTAACAGTTGAATTTCTTATTTGAACTTATTACCACGGTATCCTTACTTAATATCTTTTTATTGATCATCTTTTTTTTCAAATATTCAATTTATTTTTATTTATTTTTCATTTTAAGTTCAACCTAATAACAATTAAAAGGTGTTAGAATTTTACCTTTCTCTACAATCACTTCATCCATTTTATTAAAACCTTCAATGTGAATAAATAAATACATTTATTACAATTTACTCAATGCCCAATTTGTTTGAAATTATCAAATCAAACCTTGATAATCATACTTACACGTTCAATGTGAATGATTTACTTTTATTGGTACATCGCTAATCAATGAAGAATTTTGATTGATCAAATAATAATTTACGAGAGCTGGAACAAAGATCGGTGCAGAATAGTATGAATTCATTTTATTTCGTTAGGTTCTCATCAGCTGATAAGAAACCTAAAATATTTGAAAATCAGAGTTATAACAGATATTGATTTACTTACACATAAGAGGGTTATGAAGGATGAATATATGTGTATCATGATGTAGCGGAGATTCCGATAGAATTAATGAGGTCATAAAATTTTGTTCCAAATAAATAAAGTTTGGGAGGGGAAGTTTCAGAACATTGAAATAGTGATTAGAACTCATGGAAGTAAAAAAAAACACATTAAGTGATTATGTAACAAAGTAACTGAAAATAGATAAATGGTATTGAAGAAAGATATGAATTAAAATCAGTCAGTTATGAATGATGTAATTTTAAACTTCAGAAAGAGTTGAAATAATGGATGACGCAATAAATAAAAAAAGGGGGTTAATGCTACCAGGGTAAAGAAAGTTTTATTACTGTCTCTTTTTAAATACATAGATCTGCTTTTAGGCCTTTGATTGCTACCGCTTCGGCAAATTTCAAAAGGTTGGATTTTGATTATTTGTTAATCACCTTGAAGGACTTCAATGTATCGACTTCATGTCTTTGACACGTCTCCTTGATACACGACACGAAATCGATACACTGAAATCCTTGATTTGTAATGTAAAACTTTCAAACTATCAATGGATAAAGACTATATTTAGCTCATAATCATTTTTAGTGTACAATGTGCGAGTAATTTATGCATTAGCAAAATGGTGCAGCTTCTTTATAATAATGAAAAGATAATTCTATATCACCTAACTACAAATTTGGAAAGTATTAATCATTTTATCACAGTATAAATGTGTGTGCACGAGTTCTACTTAATTCTTAAATTATTCATGTTTAGTAACAGCATACCCATGGAAGTCAGAACTTTTGCTTCTAGTCCTGTCGACATCTTTAGCTTGACATAAAAATTAATATGGAATAAGAGTTTTTCAGCCAAGATTGCTAGCTTTACTAACCAATATTAAAAGGAAATTACTACCGTACTCCGTTTTTAGACTATAAATTAGTTTTTAAACATTTTATCTCGATATGTTCCTGTTCTTTTTTTTTTCCAAAACGAATAACCAATTGAATGCAAATTTTAATTACCACTCAAATTTAATGTCTCGTTAAATGTTTTATGTACTGTTGAAAATAACTGTCGTTATATGTACAGTCCTTCTGCTTTACTTGACCATACATGCGAATGAACAATTCATCTTAAGTAAATGATGAACGAATTTCAATTAAAAGTTCATTTTAAATTCTACTCTACACAGACTATCAGATAAATTACACTGTTTTTACTTATTTTATTTTAACTTCATTGACTTTATAATAACTTCAAAAAGATATGTTTATGAATATTGGCAATCTTCGGTTATCTCTCGTATTCGTCATGATAATGAGTTTTAAGTTTATGACGATGGTTTCTCACCAATTATTTGAATTATTGGACATTATTTAGAAAATACTTCGAAGATGGTTTCTCTATTCTTTGTACTGTTAAAGTGATATAGGGAGTTTTGGTTCATTTTAATGATATCTGAACAAGTCTTTTGTGTACTGCTTCGCTGTTTCTGTTTATATTCAAATATTTAGTCTGATTATTGTTAGAATCATGCCCTTCAACTTATACATTACAGCTTCCTTAATTAGTCACAGTATAGACGACCTATTTGTGTTGTTTTGGTCTCTTTATATAGTTAACCACTAAACTAGAAAAATATTATTATATACAGGTCTACAAGTTATGTCAAGCGTGATCACAGAACATCTTGTAGTTTCTCAAATGTGTTGGTCACTGATAATAATAGTACTTTAGCATGTTTAAACTGGCGTTGATGGTTTTGTTCAAAAAAGACAATGAAAGTTCTACAATTTAAGCTACTTATTCCAGGAAGTGAGACGTCAAAAACATTCAGTCACACGGAAAATTTACTGTATTACTCTATAAAAGCGTTTGTTAGTCTGTGTGTCAGAGACTACTCAGTGAAATAGGGAATTCTCATAACTATGGTTCATGGAAATAGTTCAGCGGATGAATGTATTAACGATATGCACAAATGTGAATGTAAGATAATGTAGAAACTAAAACTCAGAATTAAATGAGGTGAGTTTAAAATGAACTGAAACTAGAGAATAATTGTTTATTATATGGAAACAATGTTAGTTTTTCATGCCTCCAACGTTCACAGCTAGTAAAATTCTTAGATTTTATTAAGACCATCAATCAGAACGTGAATTAAGTTAATAAATATACGGAAAGATAAGAAGTGATACCATAGATTTATGGATATGTTTATCCTTTTATTCCTTTCTTAACTCTCTCCTTTTATTCAATGTTCTCCTGAGGGATTGTGTTAAGTTATATGTCTGAATCTGTTGATAGCTAGATATATTTTTTCTTTCTTAGTAAAAATCGGATGTTAATAATCAGATTGGAAAGTTAAGGAATAAAGTAAATATTCAATTAAAACTTTATAAAAATACCTCAATTATTTGATAAACATGGTAAATTTTCTGGAATCAGAATAATCAACAAAGTTGGAAAAAGGAGGAATAAAATGTAATACTATATGTTTATTGGTAAATGAATGACCTGAAACCCTAGCAACAAAATCCACTGTAATCTAAATTTTGTTAAGATATCTCAGTAAATAAAACAGTTATCATCTGTATGTAAATATCTATTTCATTTACTTTTTAATAATTTTTATCAAGATTAGGAATTATGTTGAAGAAGTTTATCTGAATCTAATTTTAGAGATATTTTAATTTTATTCAATTTAGATAAAATTCAGTGGCTTATGAGGGAAGTCACAACTCGAGAAAAAGCTGACATTCTAAAATAGTTTAAACAAATCTTAAGTTAATTGAACTGAGAAACGTCATGAAGGTCATAATGTTCATCGAATATTTGAATTGAACTTACAACTTCTATGAATTTGGTGTTCATCTTGTTGTACTAATGAGGTATGGCAACTTGGATCGTTGCACATATGTGCCTGGTAGCTAACTGACTAACTGAACTGTAAGAGTTGCATTCTAGCCAATATAAAAGGAATCAACATATTTTTGGGCTAACTTAATTGTTGTATTGACATTTCTAAATGAAACATAAGTTTAAGTTAGCAAACTTTTTTTAAGAAAAAGAAGTGTCGACAAACAAATTGGATATTTTTAATCGTTGAGTTGTGGTGTATCTTACTTATGTAGACATAAGTATTATATGATGTTAGTCGTTAACAGAATGTCTGGCAACAGAGACAAGAAGATTGAACAGTAAAGAATGAGAACAGAATGCAATTTGTATGAAAATGCAAGAACAATGAAGTCCGAGTCATTTTGAGACAAGTGATGGACATTTTGCAAATTGAGCATCTACTATATGGTTGTTAGATTTTATTAGCAATTTCTGTAGTTTGTTGCCTACTACATTCTATTGTACCCACCCATGTTCTGTTCACTACACTGGTATAACTTCAAGTTCGAATAAGCCTACTAGCAGAACAAAAATTTATCATTAAATGTAATGTGGTATGATTATAACACGTGAATTTTTGAAGTATTGGATCCGACTAATTATAAAGCAGCTTTTCATGAATATTAATAACATCACAGATTCAGAGGGAAAAACTATTCTTTGTAATTAATAGGTCATCCATATTAGTTCATGTTAAATTATTTATTTATCTATAAAACTTATTAAGTACTTAGTTCAATAACTGTTTCTTTTATGCAAAAGTTCAAATAATGTATTAAGATAGTATATGCAGTCATAATTCTCTTTGACTGTTATCATATTTAACTACTATCATTCCAATACAACACAGTTCCTAATATCCTATCCATAAAGAATGTTTATCAATTACATTTGAGTAAAACAATAAGTTAAAAATAATTTTCTATTTGGTGAATAACTGTGGGGATCTCACAATAACTAGATTATCTGTATAGACATAAACCAACATAGTAACCAGGGCAACAGTAAAAAGAGAAAAATATATACTACGGTTGAAAATGCCAGTTGCTTTTTCAATATTTAGTAACTGTCTGGCTATCATGGACATATTTTCTTGTCCATTTAGTAAGTGGGTGCTACATGTCAAAGATTTAATTAGCGATTTTATTTTGAAACATAACCTCCACTATTTTCACGATCTTTAATCTGGCATTTTGGATCACACGGTATTGAAATATTTATGGTATACCGTTGAAGATAACATCAGACGCTTGAAATCAAACTTTTAGTGAAAATGATGCACTAATATGTAGCACTCATACACTAATTGAATAGATGTGTGTAGATACGACAAACACATTTCATATTGAAATTATGAATAAGATTTACATTATCCGTGATGTTCGTCTTAATTTCTTGCATATCTACTTACAAAAGATAACTCTTTTGTTTAGAATATGTTTTATTCTAATCAGGGTTTATATTTTCTGCAAATTATGTTGAATGGGCTTAATGATTTTCATACATAAATATTTATTAAAAGTAACTCATCAAAGTAACATGCAGTAAAGTGGGGATAATTACATAATGTTTCATGATTATATGCGGATTTATTAGGGGAGGTTTCTAACCTCAATCAGTATTTTAACGAGAGAATAAATTTTCTATTCGGAGACAACGGTTATATTAATTTCTGTTAACAGATATGGTCTTCGCAACCAGTTTTTTCATTATCTTTCGACTATATTTTACAGGTTTTATGCAAATATGTTTTAATGTTTTTAATCGAACTGAGTGCTTCCTCGTTATTCATACAGATAAAACTATAAACATGTTACACTAGGTTTTTAGCATATTTCATCACTCCCATTCAAAACTAAGGTTACATGGAACTTACTAATTTTAATTGTTAAGATTTGATCACAAATCGCTAGAAAAATAGGTGTATAGAACCCACCGTTGGTATTTTTGGCTAATGATTCGAATTGCTCTTTAGTTTAAACCTAGTTCAGAAGGAATTACAAAGAAGAGAATGTGTAAGTATGAGAGTAAACACAAACCCCCTTATCTCAAATATTTGGAAGAGATAAATAAAGCGAAAGACACTGACTTTGGTATATTTAGTCCACTTTAAGTGGTTATGAAATTATTCGACACTGCATAAACGTGTATTCAAAACACTCGAAATTAAGTCTTTAAATGGAGTAATTTCAGCTTCACATGTTTTATTTACTGTACGTAATACAAGTAATACTTGTATTGACAACTTCTCAGACAACGGGAATATCTAATGATTTTATGGGCCAATTGACAACACCCACTTATTTAGATACAAAACTCAATAACCTGAAAACTGACAATGAATTAATACAATAATATTGAGCAAAATACATAGACATATAAAAAATGCTAGTGGTGGTCGCCTAATCAAAACACATATTCTATAAAACCTTTATTTTAAACCTATAAGTTAGTATACACAGTATTTTAGCTACCTGATAACATTTTAATCCCTAAGATTAATTCGGGTTTATTTAGCTAAGAATATGGAATAGATTTTAGATTTCACCTACAAAAACTTGTGATAGTCACTCAACTATTGTAGAGTTTAAGTGTTTCGGAAAAGATCAAGCTTTGATTCAGTTTGTTTGATGAAACATTGAACGAAGTAAAATATAAAAATTTATTTATTATGTAATTTAGTAGTTAGTTACTAGAAAAGCTCAAATAAAAAGTATACAGCTAAAGTAAATATGTTACTTGTAATGAATAAAAGATGCATTTATCGAAATCAGAGTGTTAGTGAGGATGTATGTCACCTTAAATATTTAGGTTTCATTAACCAGATTTATCATCTTATTTAAATAAATAATTACTTAGCTTCCTTTCAAATATAGCAATTGTGATTATATTCTATCATTTGTTATTAATTCTTTGCTTAATAACTTTACAATTTTTTTCTGGTTAGCGTTTTTTGAGCGAGTTACTTTTCTAAGGGATGGGGTCGCTAACCCCATACCTAACCCTCTTCCTTTATCCGGGCTTTGGACTGTCAGTAGCTCCAGGCAGCATGCACCAATCCAATCACAATCGACGGAGATTTGGAAGATGTAAAAACCTCTACATATTTGGGCAGCATCATCGATGAGCACGGTGGATCTGAGGCAGATGTGAATGCGCGTATCTGAAAAGCAAGAGCAGCATATTTACAACTGAAGAACATTTGGAATTCAAAACAATTGGCAACCAACGCCAAGGTTAGGATTTTCAATACAAATATCAAGACAGTTCTACTGTATGGGGCGGAAACCTAGAGAACTACGAAAGCCATCATCCAGAAGATACAGGTGTTTATTAACAGTTGTATACGCAAAATACTTCGGATCCGTTGGCCGGACACTATTAGCAACAACCTACTGTGGGAGAGAACAAACCAGATCCCAGCGGAGGAAGAAATCAGGAAGAAGCGTTAAAAGTGGATAGGACACACATTGAGAAAAGCACCCAACTGTGTCACATGACAAGCCCTCACTTGGAATCTTCAAGGCTTTAGAAAAAGAAGAAGACCGAAGAACAGATTACGGCGAGAAACGGAGAGAGACATAAGAAAAATGAACAAGAAATGGATGGATCTAGAAAAGAAGGCCCAGGACAGAGTGGGTTGGAGAATGCTTGTCGGAGGCCTATGCTCCATTAGGAGTAACAGGAATAAGAAGTAAAGTAAGTTAATAACTTTAGAATTTATTATAATGTATGGTTGCTCTAGTAACATTCGATCAATAAGCACAAAAAACAAATAATTGAGATTTTATCAATCCTTTTATTCAATTCTTATGAAGTCGAAACTACTACTTTTTTTATTTACATTCTATATAGGCATCATCGGGAAATGATACTGACATGTTAAAATGTCAAGATTTATTGATTGGATTCTTACTGCATTTCTACATTCATGAAAATAAGAAAGATAATCTTACTGTTTGTAAATTTGAATACTTCACTTTACATCATATCGCTTCGTATTTTCAGGTATCTTGTGTATTTGCACAAATATCATGATATTGATTAACTTTTCCAAAGTTATAAAAGGGGCTACTAGAAATCTCTTTCCTCTTAATACATTTACACATAATTTATACAATATTTCTCTTCAAGTAGTCCTCATAGATAATTTGTTTCATTTCGTAAAGTGATGTAATTAGAACTTTATAAGGTATATCTAAAGAGATGTACAGAAGAGATTATTCTGGATTACAATAATATGTAAAAGTGACAAAAATCAAACTGTACGATGACGATTTATAATTACAAAAATATAAAAAAATGTGACAAACATATATGTAGGGTTTTTGAGTATTAGACGAACTAAAGAATCTTTCAAGCCTTTCATTGATATTTGTTTTTATCTCCTTGAACGAATTCATCAAAATATAATAGAATAATTACTATTGACTCACATATGTCCATTTTATCTACGTAACTTTTAGTGCATTTCATTAACAGTGTAAAGAAATGATAGTATACATATCATACTGTAAATTAGAAATAATTTTCATTTCTACAGACTGAAACTTACTAATCTTGAATTGAGGTGAATTTCTGTGGAACATAGTTGCTTATCTGAGACACAAACAAATTAAAAAAGTTACTGAAACCGGTGAATACCTATTTACATGTTTATGCTGGAATTAATTATTCACTTAGCTTACATACATATTAATTGTCCTCATTTCCCTTCTTCTTTATTTGTCTCTATGGTAAAATACCAAAAATTCTTAAGTATTACCTAAGAAAACGTTTAGTCAGTTTGACCTTAATATCTGTAGTTATTTCTATCTAATCATATTTAACTAATCTTAGCCTCAGTAACTACATAAAATTTCGATGTATGCATTAGTTTACCCGCATATTATGCTTTTAACGATTACCGCTGTTGTGTTTCTTTTGAACCAATGTACAAAATAATTTAGTAAATAAGATGAATAGTTTGTATTAAGAATAATCAACACTGACAACTGAGTTAGTTTATTCGGTGGAGTTAACAGCCATTACATCCGCATACATTTATAAGAACATTTACCTTTTCTTGTTCTTGTTAAGTGAACACCTAATTAAAGATATTTCTTTAATAAATAAAAAAAATTGGAAAGCCATTGAACGCTGTGAGACATTTCATTTAAGGGCTACTGACAACGACTCATTGACAACCCAGAGATGGAAATTTATTAAGAAAATTCAGGTCTCTCACTGAGAGTATCGTCTAGCTGCTAAGTTACAACACAGCGAATAACATTTCCAAGCCTGATTTAGTTCGTGATCTAACCCGATAGTCCTTCAATATTATAGAAGGGTAATTGTTTTGATCTTGATTTAATCATAATTACTAAATGATGTTCAGGGTATAAATTAGTTATTCGAGCACTGAAAGATTCCTCAATTAAGTATATGATAACATTTCTTCTTAGAAAGCTTACACTTTTATAAGACTAGTCACCATGTTGTTGAAAACAGGACGGATATATATGTGATGTAATGGTTTTTGCCATCAGTACTGTTGGAATAGTTCTCGTAAGGTTATGACATTTTCAGTACAAAGCCCTATGAGTTTTACTGAATATGTTGTGGCGCCAAAGCCAATCTGGATTTTCGTTGTTTGGAAGTCAATCTGTGATATAAAGGCTTCGACAGGATATTTTGGAAAGTTATTATTTGTTTTGAGCGTATGACCAAGTTGTAAAGCAATCATTAAAATTCCATTGACCAGTAATGTCTTTTATTCACGATAACATAACTGTCATTAACTCGTTTGAAATGACAGAAAAGTTAACCTACGTCGGTTAAGCTTCAATTTCCCATACAGTTCATATCTCCATGATATATATATATGATCTAGAATATTTGTATCTCCGGATGAGGAAGTTGGAGTTGTTGCGGTCTCTGAAATGGATGGATTTATTGTGAGGCTTTCGTCTCGAAAAGTGAGCAACTAGAATTTCCCCACAATTGACGGACAGCCTATTTTGTCGACCAAGAATTTGAAAGGTTGTTATCCATAGTTGCGTGGTTGTAGCTTGTATGTTTATTTATATTGTTTTCTCCCCAGACGTCAGATCTGACCTCGCTGTTAACCCTTTTTCTGACTGGTTGATAGATTTGGTCGACTTCAATGTGTTTATTGAATGATGTTTAATTAGAGCACCAAGCTTCCGAAAATTCCCCAACTTTCGTGGTGTTTCTTCTCTCCAACTTCTCGACGTTATCCCAGTCAAACTCATGTCCAAATATATTGATATGAGCGAAGCTTTGTCGTGTTTTTCAATGGCTAACTGGAGTTCATATAGACCTAGACGAAGAGAAGGCAACTTTGTCATATATAGTGTGTCGCAAATGTCTATCTTTTAGATGATGTTGGGTTTGTCTCCGTTTCTCGATGTCCCTTGGTCTGGATAGTATTGGTCGCAGAGAGTATGCCGGCTTGTAGGCCATACTTATTCCTAGTGACCCTAATAATCTGTTCACTATCTCGAAGTTGATCCTTATAATTATTATCCGTTCACCGATCTTTGCTGTTGTATATTTGTGCAGTGACAAGGTAGTTAAGTTTCCCTATATTGATGGTGAATCGAACTAAATTGACTGGAACACTTGTTTCTCTAACTCCTGATGTCATTCAGGTCGGTTGGAGGGCAGTAAAACTGAAAGCAGCAAATTAGAGTCCAATGGAGTTGTGCTGTTAAATTAAGTGAGATGTGGTAGCAATAATTTGTCCCCCACAGACCATCACCCTATTCAGTGGTGTTAGCTTCCCACAACGAGAGGAATTTAGAAAAAATCGGCCTTAAATATAGCACATTCTACATTGTCTCACCGATTTCTGTCACTAGTGATATGGCCATGAAAATATAAAGCTAAAGCATCGAAACCTATACTCAAACAATAAATACAACAATATATTTCTAACAATCTACCGAATGCTCAATTTGTTTGAAATTATCAAGTCAAACCTTGGTAATGAACCTATTATACTCCAAAAGTCTGTGATTGGATCCTATCAGTTGCATCTTGTGCTCTACGGCCACTCCAAACAGATTCTTTTCAGGTTCACTAAAAAGTATCCTTCCCATTATTTGGAGAAACAGGTTAGTCGAAACTGTATGCACACCTTCAACAACACTCGAGATCACATTGATGATGATCAAATCCCTTCTTTACTTCTACTATCCCTAATATCAATACTTCTTTTAAGGTCCAATCATCGTTCCAACGTGCCACTAGTATTAATACAGCGACCGCGCATGATTTACACTCTGCCGTATAGAGAACATTGACGTCTTCTAGGAAGACTAATGCTTAATATTCCTTATTACCACAGATATTATCAGTATTTTGACCATTTCGCCATTCCTCTTATTAATTTCATCACTCCATGTTAACCTGGTATGGCAACTAGGACTAACGTACAATTTTGTCAGGCTTAATGTTGATTATGAATAACTAAATAAGAGAACTAAACAGTAATTTAAGATAGTGCTATGAAAAGGTGACGAAAACTATACATACTTTGACATCTTGGTCTACCAATATTTCGACTATGCGTACCAATAAAAAAATTGTAAGTCAAGTTATTTACAGACAGAAATATATTTAACAAAAAACTGTTTTAAGACAGGCGCCATCTGAAAAATACTGGAACGATGATACAGTAAGAAAACTGAAGGAGTACACAAGAACAAATGATAAAGTAAGAAAGGTAACTAAAAGAAAATTTTTACAAGCGACGGATTAATTTCTCAAAAGTTTAAGTGAAGGAAGAACAGGTGTGAACGTGGAATGATAGTCCCATAGAAATTGATATGAAAATTTTAGATAAAAACAGAATTTTCACAGCCATACTTGATGCTAAGTTGTAGGGAAAGTATATTTATTCTATACAATTTCAAGAAATAATTTTATTGGCAACTGTACGAAGTTGATTGATAACGGTTGGCATTACCTCTAACCTTCGATAAATGTGCTCTGGGAGAGGATCAGATGTGTTGTACACATATTCTTTTGGTAGTTCTTGATTGTGTTCGGGAGGTGCAGAGTAATGAATAGAATAGACTAAAGTTCGGTTATAAACTAATAAGAGTTTGGCTCCATCATTAAATTGCACTTGAAGTCTATCATCACTAAATTGGCTTGCCCAACCCACATTCGGGACGAATACTGCATTTGTAGGCAAATGATCATGTTTTGCTTCATTTTCTGATAAGGGATTTTTATATTTTTCTTTCAAACAATCAGATATTAAATTATACAGTTGTGAAGATAATGAAACTTGATTACCTGATTCATTCGTTATCACATTCGTGAATGATGTCGGTTTTGGATAATTCTGCGACGAAGTAATCAGGTTAAAACCTGTATTAGGACGATGTCCTAATATAACAGGAAATGAAGAACAAGATAAAACTGATGCATCATTATCTTCAGAATCCATTCTGGCCAATAGTTGTTCAATTTTTCGGCAATGATCTCGGCACTAATTCACAAAGAAAAATTACAGTAGTAAATCAACTCTAAGTTACTACGAAAGTAAATTTATGCTATTCGGTAATATATATTCAGACTGAGTTAATTAAAAATCACTTTCGAAGTTTTCAACATAATAGGAGCTTCATGATTGTCAGAGCCTTGTAGCATCTTTACAGCCTTCACTGAAGCGCATGATCTAATTGAAAACATAAGCCTTACTTATTACGTTATCTTTACGAACAGCTTCCAACAATGCATGCATTTCCAATTTTTTCCATATGTTAGTCCGTGCATCTTAATCAGTCAGACAGCTATAACATAGGAACCAGGCACGTATATGTATCAGTCCAAGTCGCCACACCTCATTAGCACAACAGGATGAACGCCAAATTCATAAAAGTAGTTAATTCAATGGTAATAAGAAACATCTCATATAAGGATATGACACAAGAATAAAGAATTAATTCGTCCAACAATCTCAGTCGATGAAGATCTGCAAGCTCACCAACTGATTTACCATCATTCCCTGATACCCTGCATCTAACCTCATTATTACTTAACCGGTGATCCAAGCAGATGCAAGTGATATTTGTAAGAAATCTGTGATCAAATACTAGTAACTAATGAGCTTCTCCTACTCTTAATGGTAACGTTTCACAGCCGTAAAATAGAACAGAACGAACTATTATGCAGTATATTCACCCCTTAATTGAGAGATCGATATCTCATCTTCGCCATAGATGACGCAAGTTGGCAAAAGCCGAACGAGCTTTCTGAATCCATGAACAGATTTCGTCAGACATCAACCCATTAGGGCTGATCAGAATCCAAATATAAGTGAAATTGTCAACGCGTTCGACTACTTCACTTCCTATCTTTAGTCCGTGTTTTGATGCAGGCCGGTCGTGAAGCAACGATTTACAATTGGATATGGAGAAACACACCCCAAACCTTCTGGTGTTGTTGCTCAGTACTAACAAAAGGCTCTGAATTTTATCAGCGTCTTCACCAAACAGGACTACGTCATCTTCATATTCTAATTCGATGGGTGGACCACCTAGAACGAGATCGATTCCCGAAAACTCAGTCGACGAGAACGTTATTACCAGACGTAGGTCTATGTTTAAATTGAACATAAACAGAGGTAGTGGACAGCCTCGCCGGACACCACTTGAGGTTGCGAAATCAGATGATAGTTTGCCATAAGCTGTCACCCGTGTAGTAGTGTCCGAGTAAAAAGCTTTTCGAAGGTTTATGTACTTCTGAGGCACACCTTTCAATCACAGACAATGCCACGGCATCTCTCGGTCAACAGAGTCAAATGTTGCTTTTAAGCCAAGGAAGACCACCATTGTCAGACGCCGATAAGCATGCCTATGTTCTAAAACATGATGAATGGTGAAAATATGGTCTATGGAGCCACGAGTCTTTGTTAGGCGACAGATAATTATTGAGGCTAGTATTTTAGATGTTATAATTATTAAACTAATCCCTATACGTTTATCATATAAGATGATTTTGACCCCTTCTTATATATTGAGATAATCAGTGACTGCGACCAGCCAGATGGGATTACGTCCAATTCCCAGATTTTAGCTAAAATGTTAGTCATCCTAATCGCTAAAACTGGACCATAATCCTTAAACACCTCTGGAGCCAAACCATCTGAACCAGCTGCTCTTCCTCGTTTCAGATTAGCCATAACATTTTGAACTTCAATCAGAGTCGGGGGACCTACTTCAATGTTCTACCCAGGCTGTTTGGGGATGGTGGGTAGTTGTAGAAATGCTGAAGACCAGAAGGATTGCTCCTTAAAGTGTTCCACCAAACGTTCTAAATGTCTGCGTTGAGAACATCCATTGAATAGAGCATGTACCACTGGTAACCAGTGGACAGTTTAGTTGGTCATGATTTGAGATTTTATATCAGTAAGAATTTTTAAACATTCAAAAAAGAGTATCCGTGGTATCCAGATATCATAACGAGCATTCTGTCACTAAAATATGTTGTCCGAATTTGACGGCTAGTGATTTTAAGTAATGGGATGGAAAACTTATCAGATCGTATCTGATCATAACCAATCCAAGTTTTCTCTTTTTCAATCGAAAATAGATGTCCACTAATGCCTGTATACCGAAATTTGCATAATAATAATCTATTAAAAACCATTGATAAATATAACGTATGAATGACAATTTAATAGTCATAAAAGCATTTGTGCTACAGTAATCATTAGTAAAATGAAACAACTTACTGCATATACATAATCTATAAGTTTTCTTATCTCTGGAGAAAGCGTTGAAAGACTTCGATTTGAATCAAGAGTAATTGTTGTGGGTGTAATACTCCCTTTGAATTTCAATGAATTGTTTTGTTCTGTTGTCTGAGTAATACGTAATGATCCATCGGAAGTACATAATACCCGTGTGCCATCATTATGGAATTCAGTAACAAAGTCTCCTGATGGACCATTTTCCATAAGCATACATTTGACTTTATTAGTGTAAAGTGTTACTTTAGGAGTATGAGCACGAACCATCTGAACGAATCTGATAGTATGTATATAAAATAAAATGAAAGCTATTAAAACAATATTCTGAAAATTGGAAGAAACTAATTTAATATTAATGATTTTGGTAACTAATTTGTAAACATTACAGATGTATGCGTCCATAAATATTTGATAAAAAGTATGAATGCTATAACGAATCGAAGTTCATTACCTTTAACCACTGAACCGATACAGTGGAAAGATGTCTATTATTTCTAAGTACAATAACTTAATGTTGCTAAAGGGTAGTAACTTTCTTAGACGATGAGACTAGCCACAATTAAAAAATAATAATAATCAATGATTGATATATAATTCAAATAACGAAAACTTTAGCAGTCACAAAGGTGTACTGACTTATGATATCACTTTATTGTCTATATATTATTTATTTTATTTTATTTATTTTAACAGATAATTATAAGTACAGGGAGGCACCAAATACATATGCGCCACACAAATCTCAATTGATTTGTGTGAGGGCTGTGATACTGCCCGGGTGCCCAAACCGAAGCAGGTGGTTTTCTTAGCGGGCCACACCCCGAGCCTTTGACCTGAACGTCTGACCCACAAGGCAGTGGAGCATCGTGAGGAGATGCAGTCCCATGGTAGCCGGTGACCAACGATTGGTTTATACGCCATTTGTTCCCGCAGGATACTGGAGCCCATGTGCACCATTGGTTTGGGATCCGGTTAAAGCGCCGGACATTCGCTTTTCGTCCTCTCATTTTTGTAAACAACAAAATTATTATTAGTTGAAGACGGATGCAAATATGTGGTTTATTGGCTGGAAACTGAATACTTAACTGACAACCAACAGCTTCAACAGTATTCAAATAACTATATAAAATAATCATTTTTCTGATGGACCAAACAACTGTATTAAATGTTCAGTGAAGATGAGAAGTTAACCCTCAATTGACATCGGATACATAACAAATATATTATGCATCGATACCTAATAAACTCGATGTACTCACTTGAAAATAAATTCATATTTTCGCCAATACTTTTGAGGTAGGGTATTTAAAGTATAAAACTCGAGTGGATCACCTGGTGATGCAGGTGGAGGACTCCCAAAGTTCGTGGTTTCAGAGTTGGCTAAATTTGTTTGGGATGGGTCACCGAGCCCTTGAACATTTAACGGTACTCCTTTTCCCATATTTGGTCTATAAATCAAAATATTTTGTCCAGTATTATTGATACCCATCACCTCAACAACTCGCAAGTTTTGACTGCTTTTTGTTACTGAAGTCTGGTTTTGTCGAGTTTTAGCTGAACCTCCCAAAAATTCCAGGCAAACAGACTCATCCTGTAGAATGTTAATCACAGCTAAACGTGTATAAGTTCTCATTGGTTTCAGGCGAAACGTGTTTAATGGTAAAGGATGGGCTGAGAATGGCTTGCTAATGCTTTTAGATGATAACTCGGATTTGGAAATATTAGTGTTACCTTTCACACAATCAGCATGCTGCATTGTTATGGCCTCTGTAGCAGTTGGATGTGAAGGTGAGGAAAGAGAATGTGCAGATGAATTATTATAAGCCCGGTTAACTGTTGAGTTGACAAGTTGATTACTATGACTTAATAGTGATTTCTTAATTTCTGAATCCGACACTTGTGAGAAAACCGAACGCGACTGTTCGAAAGCACCGTCAGAGTAACATGTTTGTCTGATATTCGAATGAGTATTAAGCTGCTCGGTGGGACGTTGTACATCTGCATGGACATTAATCGCAGGATTCCAACTGGTAACTGCATGAGATAAGGGTTGTGCAGGTGCCAAAAAGTAAGGGATACTTGTATCACATTGGGTATCTGAGATGGCTGTAGAAATGGGAGTGTTACAAGGGTGAGTGTTAGATTCATTACACTTCCCTTTGCGAAGATGGTGGGATTTAAGACTGTTGGATAAGTGTCCTAACGGTGTGCGATAAATTGAATCAATCCCACTGTCATTAGACGTTTTCTAAAAACAAAAAAATCTAAGTTAGAGATTTACAAGAAATATGGATAGCTAACAGAACACAAATGTAGTTATTTTCAAACGTTATTAAATTATGACCTCGATATTAGATGCGGGGCCAAGTGAATCATCGATAATAGAAATTATTTACACATAATTATGTCGACCTATGTAAACTAGTAATTAAGTGGTTAAATGCGATGGCTTTTGGAGCAAACGGTAATGTATTCAAGTCCCTTAATGAGCATGAACGCTGTGATGCAGTTTCATTCAGCTGACGAATCAAAAGTATAGCGAAACGAGCGTCCTTGATCCCACTACTAGCCACATTTCATCGACCCTGATATCAACATGAATAAATCAAGGAAACAAATACTCACACTTTTGACAAAATCAACAATTTAGAGCATATAAAAACGAACCAATTGCTATATTTTCGATAACAAAGCAGAAAAACGTAAATATTTTACCCTTAGTGTGAAGACTGCTGACGTAACACTCGAGTGAGTAGAATGGTTCGAAATTGCAAACGAAAGTCATTGATAAGTAAAGCTTTCCAACTTCTTTATATTGAGTAAGGACATACCTTTTCTCAAATACTCTAGTAAACCTGATATTAATTGAAATAAATTCACACACTTTCACTTTTACAAGACATCAACAAGAAAAGTATGTTGAAAACAAACAATTTACAGATGTGCACAAAAATACTCACCATGTGACGCTGAGGACGTGATTTCTTTAACATAAATGGATGTTGTATGATTGCTTTCAACTTGAGACGTTCTTGAGGTTCACGTCGAAGTAAAGAATTAATTAAATCAGCTGCTTCAGAGGAAACAGTTGATGGCAATTCATAATCGACAGCTAAGACACGGTTCAAAGTTGAACGAACTTCTCGCGTATCGAACGGTGGATGACCAACAATTAGCGTATAAAACATACACCCTAACGACCAGACATCAGTTTCTAAACCCTGTTGATTATGACTAGCGACTTCACTTTAGAAAATGAAGAGCAAATAAATAATAGCATTTTCAGTTAAGACCCCCAATATACAAGGAAATAAGCATGAGAACATATTGTTAAATTCATATGGATGTGTACATTGAATGAATATTGGCAATATAAACAATTCACTTACGGGGAAATATAATTTGGTGTCCCACACATTGTTTTATGATCTTCACCTGGCTCAATTTTAGTAGCCAATCCAAAGTCAGCAATTTTCTATTCCAATAAGGAGATAAAGAATTTTACAATGAATTCCAAGAGGACAGCTGTAAACAGCATATATGTAATAAAATCCCTTATGAATGTCATTGACTCGAAAGCCAAAATACATAAATTAAAAGTAGCTATCTTAAAAAAACCTACTATATATTACCAACAAATTCAATAGGATGAAAAATAATTACTTATGAGAGGTAATTTATGTTTATCCCTTATTCATCTTCCTTCACTAATAATAGTAGTGAATTAGACTTTTGAGCTTTCCATAAACAAATGGTAAACTTAATAGATACTTTCATAACTCATCATTAGCTGATTTCGATTGGAATTAATCACCTATGAAATGGAACTTCGGAGGTGTACTGATTAATTTATTCGTTTTGGTACCTAATGGTTATGAGTTATATGCTGAAATTAATGGTACATCTATACTTTGAGGAGTCTAAATAATAATAATAATAATAATAATAATAATAAATTCCGGAAATTAGTACAGAAAATATGCCATTTTACAGGCACGATTAGGTTGATACGAACTGCTAGGTGATAATAATAAATTTAAATTTACGCTTTCCGAAAGTACATAATTTCTAGGTTACTTCAAAATGAACACTTTGGACAAAATCGATAGATATGTGAAATCATGAATGGCGTGATAGATTGAGCGAGATGATTTCATAATACAATATTAGTGGTAGTTTACAACCCGTAGCAAAATTAAAATGTAAGTATATACTTGACATTAGTATACAAACTGATGACATATATAAATATTGAACAGGTAACATGAGTGAATCATTAAATGCATTTTGATGTAGAAAACAGGACATACAAGGTAAACGAAACAGTCTAAGCATCGTTTTTGGACAGTGGCGGATTGAGAAATGCTGCGACGTATTCGGTTTCTCAAAGAAAGAAAAACTAAAACACAATTTGTCTTTATTATTTAGACATTCAATCGATATAGAATTAAAATGAGAAACCTCACATCCTAGGATCGAATTTTTTTTAGCAATTTTGAAGAAATAAAGAACCAATTTGAAAAAATTTGGTGATCGGATGCAACCAGAAATAGAAAGCCAGTGATTTTGAGATTTCGAGGACAAATATTTACTGGAATAATTAGACACATAACAGAATTTTGTAGTTATAAAAGGCTTATAGTAACGATTTGAAAAATGACAGGTCTAGATGGATCTATATTATTTAAAATGAACAGGAAAGTAAATGTTGAACAAGTTTGAAAACGACAGGAATTCCAATCTTAAAAATATTGCAGAATATGTAGACCGTCATCACAGGTTTTGTGAACAAAAGACTTAAGGCCACCACAATTTTCAAGAAATAGGTGCTTGTTCAGAGTACATTCATAAAATATATCAATCAAATTTAATTTGCTATAAAATCAATAGACAATGACGATTAGCCTTGACATCAAAGAAATAATAAAAACATTGCACTACTTACAACTTTCATATCTTTAGTTAGCAAAAGGTTTGCTAAAGTTAAATCCCTGTGAATTATGTTGTGTGAATGTAAATAAAGAAGACCACTGATCAATTGTTTTAAATAATGTCGAGCTATTGAAATGTGAAACGAGAGAAGAAAACAGGAAAATATCCAACCATAAGCTTAAAAATAACAATATACGACCGAAACTTAAAACACATACAGTAACAAAAACAACCTAACGTGAAAATCTTAAATTGTTTTGCTTCAAAAGTCAAGGGTGAGATACTTTTTATGCACACTACCTAAATATTAGCATAATGAAAAAATACAATTCACCTCAGACATATAACATGATAACTAAGTAACTGTAACGCCGCCTGGAGCTTCTCTATGTGTACCACAGGTCCAAAGACCAGATAAAAATAGAGGGTTGTGTGTAGGGGTAGCAACCTCAACTCGTAAAAGCGAGCCCCTTCATAGAATCACCACCTAGAAGAAACCAGTTAAACTGTCCTGAGAGGTAAAATTTTCATATAGAAGAGTTATGACACCTCACAGTGAAAGACGCGTCTGTGGAAGCCACAAAGCCAACGTCTCTTTTGGTGACCAGGGTAAAATTAAACACAAGGATATTAGATCTCCGAACAATGTGGAAGACCGGGAAGTTCCTTCAAAACAGTTAAGTGACTGCGAGTAACAAGCTCTAGTTTAGAAAAAATGGTTTTTATTTTCTCGGCTGGTTAATAAATAAACTTTGAAAAATATATATCAATAAAAATTTATAATGAAATATTTGCATGTTAGCTGTTAATTACTGTTTTAGTAGTATGAGACTACTCAACTGCCTCATCATAAAATAAGAAATATACCACACTAATCATAAGTTGCACTTCGACAAGCGATCTAACGAATTACTGGATCACTGCCCATCTGGAAAAAACATATGACCCTTAGTTAGGCAGATAGTACTGTAGTGAACGAGAACACAAGTGGGAACAATCGATTGTATTTGAACATATAATCACAGAACATCTTAGCAAAATCTGAGAACCATACAGTAAATTCCTTATTTGCAAAATATCAATCAACTGGTTCAAACCTGACTGTTCTTTCTGCAAAATGTCAATCAATCATCTCGGACTCCAATGTTCGTTCGTTTCCACACCAATCATTCCCTGTTTTCCTTCCTTCTATCTTCTTATCCTTCTACCGTCAGACATTTCACTTTCGATTGATGATACAGACTACAGTAGCACACACCACAGTATGATATAATACACATTGGAGATTAAATTTTTGTAAAATACGTACACAATACAGGTTGAACTACATCCTGAACCTCTTCATTACTGTAACATCATTCTCAATCATTAATAAACAAATGCACGAATCATTAAAAAGACGATTGCACACAAACTTTAAATTTAGAACAACATATATAAGCGAACAATATTGTTTTCGATCAGATCCTCATCAGGCAATACTCTAAGATATAGTAATATTTATAGGCATGTACGAAATTATTAAGCCAATCAAGGCAGTTTATGAGTCAATGATAAGAGGAATAGATTACATAAATAACTTTAAATCATTTTAAAGTCAGTGTTAAAAATTATTCTTTGATGAAACGAGTAGATTTTATTACTTTCAAATAACTAACTACCTACCAGTATCTTCAGTTACAGGGCCATTTTGACGTATATAAGTTTGTAATTCCCCATTATGACATATTTCCAAAACCAAATAAACATAATTTTCATCTTCGAAACACGTATACAACTGTAAAAAAAAATTGAAATTGTGTACAAGATTATGATTAATGTTGTTTTTCTTATTGTCACTGTCTTCGTGAACAGAATCTAATTCATTTTAATTTTAAATATAAATTATTTAACATATAGAGAATTAAAACAACCAAACTGTAAAATGATGAATATACTTGAAAGTATCCTTTTAAAAAATTTTAACACGCTTGATAACATTTGACTCAACAAACAATCTTGAGTTTACCTTTATTATGTACTTTTCATCATTTCATCTTGTTTATTCCTTTTGGTTTAGTCCCTTCTTCAACCGATACTATTCTTATTTTATTTTCCATTTTTTGAACTTCCTTATTTCGCTGCATAAGGTGTGAAAACTTGACTAGCTACACATTCATCACAAATTCTTAGATGTCTATTACTAGTTCACTAACTGATACATGATATACACTACTTTGGTTTTAATTTAAATATACTTACAGTAAACAGAAAAAAATGTATGCAGATAACCAATAAACAATTAAAAAAAACTGTAACGATGTGGACAAACATCTCACAATGTAACTAACCTCTAATATTGAAGGATGTTTGAGACGGCTATGTATTTCTACTTCACGGCGTACACGGTTGGCAAGTCTATGTTGGAGCATACCCTTTTTATCGATCTACATGTAGGTTTAACAAAACACTAGATAAATAGTCGTGTAAAATTATTTGTAATATATACAGGTATATGTTATTATTACTGTAAATATATATTCAAAAATAGTTCGAAATGATCAAGTAGTTTTTGATGGAATTTTGTTCTCTGAGCTGGATGGTTTCATCGTTCTTTTGAACGACATCATCAGCACAAACTTCAGATCAAGTAGAATTTTTAAAAAATAATATGCTAAACGTGAATCGACAATTGTGGGTGATATTATCCTGAACATTATTCGATTTAGCTCAACTTAACACTGAATCGCTTACTTACGACCAACTTACTAAACATAATGAAATAAATTAATTCATATGACCCTATGTTAATTAGTACTACTAGATCATGAAGTATTTTATATGAATCAGCAAAAACTAATAATAAATGAACAATTACAAACTATTACTTTATGATGATAATGTAAGTTATCACTTGATGGGACTCGCTAATAAAAAATAAAAATACTCGAAGTACTTCAAGTTTAAACCTTTATCAGAAAGTTATGACCAATAATCTACAGTAGTTCTATGGATTCATCTTAATATAAATGAAAATGATTAGCGAAGATACAGATTAATTTATCTTGAAATTCAAAATTCGTTGACAAATAATAATTATCATGTACATGTATGTGTTTCATGTGAATTAGAGGAGTAAGTTACCGATTATTATGTATTATGATTTCTGGATAACAAAACTAATTTTTGAATAAATCTATATTGATTTGGGGAAAATAGTTCAAATCCTATGTAAAGCAAAAACTTACACTTTAAGAGCATCAAAACTAAAATGTAACAGATGATATGAAAAATAGTTATACAGTATGTGAGGTAATCTTTAAAATTTTAATATTTAGAAAATAAGAAAGGAACATACCATCTTAATAGCAACTTCTTGCCCGGTAATCGTAGATTTAGCACGATAGACTTGTGCGAAGCCTCCACGGCCGAGTAATTCAAAAACTTGGAAGTCCTTTAAACAAATGATATAAAATATGGTTGAAATCACGTACAAATGTTCAGTAGGGCGAATAAAAACGTTATTTAGCACAATTCGAATCTAATATCCTTTCAAAAGAAATCATGATATATCTTTCTAAATAACTAGAATTTTCCTGTTTAGTATGTAATCTCTAAGAGGAAGTATCAGGAGGATTCTGATTCAAATTATGAGATGAAATAAATATTCACATAAGCCAGAAAGTAACTTGAAGCATTGGGTATTTATTTATTTATTTTAACACATAGGTATTGGTAAAAGGAGGCACCAAATACATATATGCCACACGAATCTCAATTGATTTGTGTGAGGGCCGTGATACTGCCCGGATGCCCAAACCCGATTGGGTATTTAACTGATGATGTATCAATACTCGGATTTTGAAAAATGATTATGACGAGTTAAATAATAGCTCAACTTTGAAAGTCATAGTATTTAATGTACTGTAAAGGAAAAATCTGTAGTTACACGAAATTGAATTGGTGTTTAAAGAATTGTCAACAAAAATTTTCTTCACGGATTGAATTGAATAAGTGGATATTACAGCGTCAGAGATTTTTCTGTCCGACTCAAAAATACCTCATTTTATATTAAAATACACATATATCACGATTACTACAGTCATACTCAAAGATGGCACCAAAATATGTGGAATATTAAGAACTTCAACTACTAAGGCCACATTTATTTAAAAGTAGTAGTAAAAGTTTATTTTTATAGTTTTTTTTCTCTCCAGTAAATACTTTGGTTTAGATAATGAACCTAATTATTAGCTGCCTAAAATCTTTTAACTGGTTCCCTTCATAGCAGAAGTTTAAATGTTTACACTTAAGTCTGTCTTTTAAGGGCTTCCTTTAAAGAGTCTAATTAGACTGAAAAAGTTATATTTATGGTATAGCGAATTGCAACACAAAGGAACTAGCCTTCGTAACTGAAGTATTCGTCCACAAAGTATAAACATATTACTATCAGAATTTAACACTTTGGGGTCTAAAACAATAGTTTTAACAAACGATGAATGAAACATTCATATTTAGCTTCAACCGTCGCTAAAATAAAATATCACACACAGATAAATGGATAAAATCAGTAATCTGAATAGTATACATAAAAACGAAAAGCTATCACATTTATGATAAAATTCGAAAGGTGTATACACAGCTTCACGGAACAAAAATAACCTATCTTACTGTGTGAAATTTGCTTACCGTGAATGACGTTTCTGGATAATCTACATCCATGAAGAGAGCTAATTATTGTAATTACAACTTCCGTTATTATTTAAGAATGACTACATAAATCTATACTAAAAGGATGACTAGTTCAATTTAATCGCGTTAGGCGTTGTCAAGGTAACACGTGTTGCCATATAAAATACGCAAACAGATCGATAGTAGATGAAATATACAAAACTATTAGCGAAACATTTATCCAATAAGAGTAAGCCAAATCTGTAGTCTATATAATAAGCCATGTGCCAATCGTTGTAACAACCCAGGCTATTTATTTATACCTAGCACGTTCTAAAGTATTGTTTGATCGACAGGGTTAGGAGTATTCCATTTTGATTAATGAAAAGAGATGATTGAATAGCCAATCAGAAAGCGAACGATTTTGTACTGGACTGGTGATTGGCAAATACAATGAATTGTAGGACACAAGTTGTCATATCACCGAGTTGTGATTGGACAAACGTGATGATTCGAAACTAAAATTAACAAGTGACACAAATATCAACGAGAGGAAAAATTGCGAATAGAGGACTATGTTCTAGAAGTACGATAAACTCTAAGAAAATGAAAATATTCATTCCTTCCTAACCTCCATTTGCATACCTCTCCAATCAATCAAAACGATTATTTCAGTCGCACTATCGAATGTCTACATTAAGAATAATAAACGTAGAAGTTTCTTGTAGTCAGGATCTTTAGAAGAAATCATTAGTAATTTACTTTCATAAATATTTTTGAATTCGTAACGCTACCATTTTAAATATCGTTACGTGATTGATATCAAACTTATTACTATTGTTAAACATATTAAAGTGTAGTTATGATGAGAAGAATAATTGAACAAAGAATTCCATCACCCTGCTAATCATTTCCTAAATTTAATAATTAATGATACTTATTATCAAAGTCATGTCCCCTAGTATGCCTTCTTTGAACACTGACACCGAGATTTTTAGAAAGTTTGTTGGCGTTGAATTTCTAAAAGAAGAATTTATTAAGAGTTTATGTGAATGAAATTTGACATTTGGCAAACCGGTACACAAATAGAACTGTTGATGATTTTTACACCAAATACCCACACAGAATGAAAGGCTTTAGAAGAGTAACATACATAGATCAACAGCCTTCCACTGACTACAACGGCTGGAATATTCATTGTCAACGACTCTTTGTACATTAATTACACAAAGAAAACAATCATGAGAGTTTTGAAAAGTAATGTGGATTTTTTTATCCATTTAATTTTACTATAGATTTCGCTTATTAGTATTGAACTAAACGCCTGTTAACTATTGAACATTTATGTTCAAAACAGATTGGAATCTAATTATCTTCAAATTTGAACCCATAAGAACTGCAAATGTATTATTGCTGTTATATTTTGCTACCGATTATTACTATATACTCTCTATGTGACTCATTGCACAAATTATTTTCCTAAGTTCCAAAACTCTGTCTCATATCTGAGTTACTTTATTTGACAATTATTTTCGAACTGTACAGCGTATTTGTTTTTATATCGTTTCATTCATCATGTCTCTTTTTTTATTCACATATTCGGATCAAGATGTATTAAACTAGGTCGCTATATAGGCTTAAGAATGACATGATACTAAAGGATATTCTAGTAATAAAAAGATATGCAAAAAATATACTGTCCATGCATTTTTTTGTCTAGACTAATTTTAGCAACCTCATAGGTAGCCCGAACAACTTTTTTTCAGATTTGAAGTGGAAAGTAAGTTCAGGCTTTCTCCATACAGTATGAAATCACAACTACTACTACCAGGTGTTAGTGGGACATAGATTGGATTAAAGCATGCTCAATGCACGATTGCTTTGGCGCACGCTGACTGGCTGATTCTTATCCAATCAGCGCCCGTCTATACACGGAGAAGCTTCCAGATTCTTCTTATGTAAAAAGCTATAAATATACTAACGGTTTTCCTATTTTGCTTCTTGCTTCTTGCTTCCACCTAACCTTGTTATTTGGAATATAATCTCCTTCCTGCTCAATCGTGTTCTGATTTGGGGCCTTGTCGAGTGAATCTGTGACCGTGAATACTAAGCGATAGGAATAGCTGGGTTATAACCGTAAGAGCGAAAATATAACAGTGGCGACGGGGAAAAAGGAAAATAAATTCAATATGTCCATATCAGACGACCAGCTCAACCGAATACTACAACAACAGCAACAACAATTAGATGCACAAATGCGGTTGTTAGAGACTCTGACTCAACAGCTTAGCTTCCACTGCTCGAGTTCACATGCCATTTCAAGTACGTCTTGTGATGCAGTTGCTAGCAGCATACCAGAATTCATCTATGATCCCGAAAGCGGAAATACTTTTCTCACGTGGTTCAAACGTTGGGAAGATACATTTAGAATAGAATTCTGTAACCAAGACGACGCGTGGAAGACTCGACTGTTGGTACGTAAGTTAGGAATTAATGAACATGCACGCTATGCTGACCATATATTGCCTAAGTTACCTCGAGAGCTCAGTTTCGAGGAGACGATAATTCAATTGTCAGAGATATTCGGTGAATCCTCCTCATTGTTTAGTATTCGACATCAGTGTCTAAATTTGGTGAAACGCGAAGCCGATGAATATGGTGTTTTAGCAGACATCGTCAACAGAGAATGTGAACGGTTCAAGTTACGCTCGTTGACAGAAGACCAATTTAAATGCCTAATATTCATCAAAGCTCTTCAGTCACCACAAGATGCTGAGATCAGGACTAGACTTTTGGCTCGACTAGATCAAGACCCAAACGTCACACTCAGAACGTTAACAGATGAGTGTAAGCGGCTACAAAGCATCAGACACGACAACAAGTTGATTGAACAGGTAAATCCTAATTTAACCTGCAGTAGTGTCAATGCTATTACTAGGTTAAAAGTTAAGAAGCCGATAACAACTCGTAATAAACCAACGACTGCATGCTGGTTATGTGGTGATTGGCATTATGTACGATTCTGTCCATTTAAAAAGCATATATGTCAGGTGTGCAGCAAACGTGGACATAAAGAAGGTCATTGTCCACCGAATCGTACGTCTCATCCCAAAAAGAAGCATAAACGTTCTCGACATGTGAAATCAGCCGAGTTTAAATCTCTTTCTCTGGTAGCTGCCTTTCAAACAAACTATGACATTCGGAGAAAGTATGTTACCATCCAGATAAACGGCATATCAGCTCGTCTTCAAATTGACACGGCATCAGATATCACCTTAGTATCTAGAGAAACGTATAACTTGCTGGGTAAACCGCCAATGAAGCCATCTAAGAAAACGGCCAAAAACGCATCAGGTGGTGTGCTAAAACTGGTTGGTGAATTACAGTGTGAATTTTCCTTCAATGGAACTAACTGTACAGGAATATGTTACCTAACAGAACGGCCAAACCTTGATCTTCTTGGTCTAGATATGTTAGATAAACTTGGAATAATGGATGTACCGATTAACAGTGTCTGCAACGTATTGTGTTCATCATTAGACACCCCAGTACTTGCAAAGAAGACAGGTGAAAGGTTACTAGAAAAACTGAAAAGAAAGTTTGCCTCCATAGCAGTAGACCCAGAAATACGAAGTATAGTGGCAGATGCCATTCGAAACACTCCAGTGTCGTCAGATGAAGTCAGAGAAGAAACTCTTCGAGACCCGATTCTACAAGAAGTTAGAAAGTTCCACCTGGAAGGATGGCCCGCGAAGATCAGTTCCACAGAGCTTCAACAGTTTTACCAGCATAGACTCTCTCTCTCAATCATCGACGACTGCCTGCTGTTTGCAGAACGTGTCATAATCCCAAAGAAGCTACAACCAGCAGTGCTTGAACAGTTGCACGCAGGACATCCTGGAATAAATCGCATGAAAGCATTAGCACGAAGTTATGTATACTGGCCGCATTTAGACACGCAAATGGAGCAGCTATCCCGTTCATGTACCAAATGTGCATTAGCAACGAAAGCACCGCGGAAAGCAGAGCTGCAATCATGGCCAATACCACAGTCACCGTGGCAGCGTATACACTTGGACTTTGCTGGTCCACTTCATGGACAAACTTACCTTTTGGTAGTTGATGCATATAGCAAGTGGCCAGAAATCTTTCTCATGGAACACCCGACTGCAAGCTGCACAGTCAGTAAGCTACGTCAACTATTCAGTCGTTTCGGAGTCCCGGAATTGATAGTTAGTGACAACGGAACACAGTTTACGTCCGTAATTTTCTCACAATTTTGTCGGCAGAACGGAATCCATCACGTCCGAACACCTCCATTCCATCCCCAATCAAATGGTCAAGTGGAACGCTTTGTGAGTACATTTAAAAATGCTCTAAAAAAATCTAAAGGGGAGGGGACCACCGAAGAGATCTTAGAGAGGTTCCTGCTTATTTATCGCTCGACACCGAACCCTCAGACGATTAAGGGGGTCTCTCCAGCAGAAGCTCTACTTGGCAGAAAAATACGAACACATTTCGATGTCATCCGTCCTACGCCAGCTCTTGAGCCTCAACGAAACCTATCTATGGAGAATCAGTTCAATCGACATCATGAGGCACAAAAACGATTGTTCACGGTGGGACAAAAAGTACTTGCTATGGACTATCGTGAGAAACATCCTACATGGACAGCTGGTCGGATCTTGAAAAAGAAGGGGAGTGTGGTTTATGAGGTGTCAGTTGGCTCAGAAGTTTGGGTACGTCATGCTAACCAATTGAAAGCAACTTCGATAGCCAGCAACGAGATTCAATATCGATTACCTCTTGATGTTCTACTAGACACCTTTGAAATCAAAACGCCTGGAACAGACAGGTCAGTTTCTGTGCAAGCAAAGAGTGATACTTCTTTATTGCCTAGACGATGGACAAATCGAAAGCACAGGCCAGCCACTCGGTTGCAGTTGGACCCTAGCACCAGATCCTACGAATCTGCTCAAAGGGGAGGTGTTAGTGGGACATAGATTGGATTAAAGCATGCTCAATGCACGATTGCTTTGGCGCACGCTGACTGGCTGATTCTTATCCAATCAGCGCCCGTCTATACACGGAGAAGCTTCCAGATTCTTCTTATGTAAAAAGCTATAAATATACTAACGGTTTTCCTATTTTGCTTCTTGCTTCTTGCTTCCACCTAACCTTGTTATTTGGAATATAATCTCCTTCCTGCTCAATCGTGTTCTGATTTGGGGCCTTGTCGAGTGAATCTGTGACCGTGAATACTAAGCGATAGGAATAGCTGGGTTATAACCGTAAGAGCGAAAATATAACACCAGGCAATTCGTTCAAAGAAATTGTTGGATAGGCAAATAATTTCTGAATCAGCGTTGCCGCATTTTTGTGCGTTTGCTTCACTACATACTCCTAACCTCATACAAATAAACCACTGGTTCTAGTAATTCCCTGTAATTAAAACTTCATTTTGATGAAATAGTCTATTTATCGTTCATTAATACATACTAAAGTAAATGAACAAACTTCTCAATAATTTACTTGACTATACCGATATTGTATATATTTTTACTTGTTTGATATTTTTGAATTAACACTCCGGAATCTTTAAATGATGATAGAACGAGTTAATAAAGACAGTTCCCAATGCCTTGGCTTTTGGTATCTAATGGAAAGCGGTATGAAATGTGATGAGTGCATAGTTTGGCACCACGAAGTTTGCAAGAATCTTACCCAAACACGCTTCAAAAGCAAGATTTTACTGTCAAAACTGACTGGACCAGGCCAGTCTTTTATTAAAGGCTACCTTAGTAATGAATGTTGGTAGGAAGCGAGATGCTAATGATACAATTATGGATGATGAGACAACTGCTCTGTCGGTGCAAATGAAGCAACATAGTATGAAGCGGATCCAATACTATCGTTGGTAAGTTTCGTGTTAACCCACCACAATCAAGACGTCACTAACCTCAAATACACTTCATTAGTATTTAATGGTGACTAAACACTGTTAGTTTTACTCTCCGTACTTCTGCCAACAATAAGGTGTCTGCCTCAGACAAGAAAAAATGTGTGGAAGGAAAATATGCAAGCATCTATGTACACTGCATCCTCAGTAGAATTTGTAGGCATGACTTGGGAATTCCTAATGAATTCAAAAACAAAGGCTACTATACTCATGGACACAATACGCAGACAAAGGAATATTCCATCATGATCCAACAAAGACGTTCGTATTCTTGTTCATATAAGGAAAGATATGTGTGAGAGAGTTAAGTTTCTTGGCAGTGGTAAGACGAAGTCTTAATATGTAAAGACTAGAGATATTTGGCTTTTAGTTCTATGGGATTTCAAAAGAAGATACTAAGAAAAGCTAACTAAGGAATCTATAAAATGCCCGAAATAGTCTGTCTTCGGACACAAACCGCTGAACAGAAGGGAGTGAATTATTCTAGTTTTGCGAAGAGATGGTTCTATGCCATCATCAGTGGAAGATGAGGTATTCTGTGACTGTTTAACGGCATATATACAATACAGACACCTGCCTCATATGAAACGGCAGTTATTAGCAAGGAGCATATATGAAACTTAAATAGAATAGTCATTACGATTAGAGTGAAGAAAAATCTTAAGGAGTTGTTGGAGTATTTATACGGCAAAATGATATTTTTCGAAAGATATAGTGTTTTCAGGATGAACTGTTCGTGTTTGACAAACTACTAGCAAAGTGATTTAATAAGCTTTGAAAAATTGTAAGCTAGTAACAAATGCGGTGATTACTGACTACAGCAACGTCTTTGAAAGTCTTATGAACTAGACAGTTACCAAATTTGAACAATGTCAGATACACAAAAACCTACTTGTAATAATAAACAGAGAGTATGGGTTAGCTCCGAGTTATCTAGCTGGAAAAGTGCTTAGTGGAATTAAAATAAAGTCTTAAGGTCATTGCTACTCCTGTTCCATGTAAATGGTCTTCCTAGTTTTCTAACATTATCTATTTCAACGAAATCGAGATATGAAGAGCATTGCAAAACGATGCCGATAGCGTTAGAATTCAAAAAGATCTACAGAAATAAGTTGGGTGGTTTGGCTGTTAACAACTATCTCAATGTGAATTATCAGGTACTTCGGCAACAGAAGCATCAGTAAATAAATTGTGAATAGTGTTGAGCTATCTTTTGTCCAGCAACAGTTATTGTCAGTTACGACCACTTATAATTGCGCGTTAGTTAACTACTGACTCATCCATTCATTGTGTAGAACTCTTTAACTTCACACGCGTTTAGGGCTTCTCATTTCTGTACATTCAAAAGGCAGTTAGATACACTGATATATTACTAACTTCAAAACTAATACACACAATTTTTCTTGCTAAGCTACTTATGATTCTATGGTTATAATAATGATTAATACTTGACTGTTTATTTAATATATTTTACAGAAATTCATACCATCTAATTGGATATGATATTATGATCTGTTACTATACAGAGACATTTGAAATTTAGACGTAACTCACTAAACATTATAGGCAGAGATGGGTAGTGGATGGCAGAGGAATCCAGGACGCGCGCTTCGCCCTATTTGGGACTCGTCAGCCGCATGTACATGCATCTCAGAATTGATTTCCCGTTTGGAGCTCGGACTAAACATTATCTTACAATAAAGTCCCAGACTGATCATGTACAATTGAAGGATGATAGTTAGTTGACATAGTATATAATTCAAAGAAAATTGGTGTGCAATCCATATCACCCCAATAAATTTGAGTAGCATCAGTAAATGTAAGTTAGTTTTTAGAAAAACCATCTGGTGAAAACTCGAATGGGTGCACTAGCTCTTAAAGTATTAAAGTAATCCGCCCAACTAAGGATATTTAGTGTCAAGTGAATATGCTGAGTTATATTTGAAAATGGAATGTTCACGGGACTTCCATGATACATTAAGTCTAACCTCACTATTACTTACCCGGTGATCCAAATAGATGCGAGCAATATTTATACATCTGTGATCAAATACTAGTAAAATAAAAGTATCTTCTACTCTTAATGGTCAAGATTCAGTCGTAATGTAGAACATAACGAACTGACGCACAGTATACTCATTGCTTTAGTGATAGACAAATATCTCGCCTTCGCCGTAGGTTATGTAAGTTAGCTGAAGCCAAATGAGCTTTTTGAATCCGTGAATAGATTTCATCAGACACCGACCAATTAAGGCTGTTCAGACTTTCAGTGATATCTCAAAAATGTTAGAGGACTACCCTGGAATTGCGGGAAAATTTAAGATTTTATCATGAAACGTATACGAATTTCCTCAAAGTGCCATAAGGATCTGGGAAAAAATTGTGGAAAAATCATAAATTCGGAGGAAGTGTTGGAGAAAAACGCGAAATTTAGGAGATTCCCCAAGATCCGGGGAAATTTTTTTGGTTTTTGACGCCATTTCCCCAAAGTTTTCTATTGCGGCTTCCCCAAAACAGGTAAATTTACATTAAATTAAAAGTTTCCCCAAAATTGGAATATTAGTATATACACCTATACTGTTTTAAATAACGAAAGATTACTGAAAATAACGAAACAGATGCTCACTTCTTTCTTGCACCCTACTCCTGTAAATCCAGACATCTTTAGACAACAAATAAAGAATATCCCAATGGGTCAGAATTTCATAAGTAGCACCAGTGTGTGTGTGTGAATAGCTTCAATCCTATTGGTCGATTCGGAAGAACTGTATTTTGTTTGTTTGCTTTTTATGAAGCGCTTGAAACCTTACGCTGACAACTTCTAATTCAGTCATTAAACTGTACACATTTTACACTTGTATCATTGCTTATTGTGATTTAATCAAATTATTCGAATGGTTGTGGACTGAATAGAACTTTTCGCTTAGCGGGCTTCCGTGTCTAGTAGCAGAGGATCACCAATACCTCCAGTCATGAACCTAAGTATATTAATGATAAAAGAGGAAAAATAAATTGGTAAATCATAGTAAGATATTATTCTTAGTTCTCAAGTATATGTCAATTTTTCTCTTAATGGACTCCTGCGGCATCGCGGATTTGAGAATTTGACAACTCTCAAAGAGTAGAAGTTGTTCTGCTGTGTTGAGTCTACAGTATTTGGGTGTTACCCCTACGGTTTGTATTAGGACTAAGCCTAAGTAGGTGTTTAAAGGAATATCCAGAAGTGCCATGGAGGCTGTAAGCGATCAGAAGGCCACCAATAAGACGCCTGTACTCTAATGACTTAAGGTTTGGCGATTGTAGGCGCGCTTTCTGAACGGCAAGTTTAGTCCCAATGTGATTTGCATTTCTCAAACTTTTGCTGTGTCCTTACGCAACAAAAGTATCATTTCTGGTCTAAAGAATCTATTCTGAGCTACACCTTTGATAGATCACTTTTTTGAGTTTCACTCAATTTAATAGTTAACTGTGGTTTTCCCCAGCTTACTGTTCGGTTTTCTTTCAGTCTTTCACGTAGTGACTAGTTCAGTTTATCTCATCCGTTTTTATCCATTTTTGCTCACTTTTAGTGTGCTTTTAACGGTCTTAGGCTTTTGTTAGCATCTATAATACAGTTTACGTCAATATATTCATGAAAATTCATGCGAACGACCTGGATGCCGTTTCGCTGTTACATCTGGCATGCAGTGCGATAACTGCAAAGGTTGGTTCCGTGAAGCGTGCACAGATCTCACAGCAACTGCTTACAACAGACCCAGCAAGTCGGATCATAAATGGGTATGTGTTACTTGCAGCACGGATGCTGTAGTTTTGCTGAGTAAGATCATTGTCCTATTGACAGGTCTGTGGAATAAGTTGTCAACAAACTTGGGAAATAACAGTCACAAAATGGGTAGACAAACAAGGGCGCGCAACGAGAACAAGAATAGGGATATCGACAGGTCAACCATCAGTGGAGCACGCATTAGCACTAGTGGTGACATGTTGAAACTCAGAACCATTATTACGCCGACGGTAATAGACTCCCCCAGTAAACTCGGATCTCCCAGCTCAGGGTCCTCGAATGCAACAGTTGTTCCCAAAACTCTGAAGGTGATTGTACCCACGTTAACAGAGCTAAAAAGGACCAGGCTTCACCGTCTAAGCAGAACATCGCAAGTGTTGTACGGAAATCAACTATTAGTTTGATCGCACATTCTACACCCAAGAAATTCCGTCCGGTCATCAAAGAGCCTAAGATTCAGAAACGTGCTTCGACCTCCAAACAACAAGGTGTTGAACATGAACGCACCAGGAAACCCTGGAAAACAATAACGGTTCGTGATGATTCTCTCATAATTATGAACGTCAAAGACAACCCTGACCTTCCTCTCAGTTTGCACGACAGGATGCTCTGGGGTGAATTGAACAAGAAGCTTGAGCTTCCTAGAATAGAGCCTTTGACGGTCACACAGCATCGAAATCACCCGAGGCTACTTCGTGTAGCACTTAAGAATGCTACCGACGTAGGGAATGTCCTGCTAGCTATTCATTTACTGAAACTCGATGGAAACGTAAGAATACTGTCCAACATACCGTATACTGAGCTCAATCTCATCCGAACATCCAAAAAGAATCCCGCGAGAAGTTTATCTGCGAAAGAAATATAATTGCACATGGTGTACCCTAGTCAAGAAAACTATGGTATTGAGGAATGGAAATTCATCAAACAGTCCTTGAGACTCAAAGACATATTGACTCAACATGTGAAGAAACTAGCTAAGAAGGATGGGGAATGTAGACCCCGGCTAATGAGGATAACTTTCCCATCCTCTCACATGGCAGTTGCAACTCTGGAAGCATTTTGTGCCGTACGATTTAAAGTCTTACCCTAAGTGTGACAAAAATGTCTCTCGAGCAAACCTTGCAGTGGTAACATTGAAGCGTATTTTTGGCCAGTTTGACGGAAGAACTTTCCACATAAACTTCAAAAGTTTTATTCGTCCCCATTTAGAGAACGGAAGCATAGTATTTCTTACCTCACTCCAAAACGATAAAAACACACTGGAGCGCGTCCAACGGCGAGCCACGAAATCAGTTTCGGGACTCAAATTTAAACCTTATGAAGGGCGCCTGCATTCACCTAACCGTTACTCATTAGGGTATAGGCTTCTTTAATGTGACTTTCTAATGGCTTACAGTATCCTTAACACTTCTGGATATTCCCGTTAAACACTTACTTAAGCTTAATCCCAATGCAGACGTATGGAGACACAACATAGCAGAACGGACTGTAGATACAAATTCTACTCCTTAAGAGTTGTCAAATGTTGGAATTCCCTGTCGACTGAGCTGGTCAAAGAGACTTCCCAGGAGTCCTTTAAAAATAAACTTGAGTTATTCTTAGGGACTAAGGATAATATCTTATTAGGAGTTACCAATTTTTTAAATCTAATATAGTTATTATACTTAGGTTCCTGCTTGGAGGTATTGGTGATCCCCTGCTACTAGACACGGAAGCCTGTTAAGCGAAAGCTTCTTCTATTCAGTCCGCAACAATTTGAACCATTTCATAAGGCTTGAATTTTAGTCCCCTGCAGCAGTAAATAAATCCCCAAAATAAGTAGCTCTGTAAGTCTTCGTCATTGGATGCTGACCACATTAGTTTTAATTGACTCACCTAGATGAAGGCGCTCGGTCATGCATCTACACCAGATAACGTATGGGATTGGCGCGCTCAACAAGCCCTGAAATGGCTAGTCAGTCTAGATCAGTCGATACTCGATGTATTGATAGCCTGTCAAATATATATTCGAACCTCTTCGCTCCTGTCTTTTGAAATCACTAGGTGGGTACGGTCCTTAGTAGGTGTTACTGGTTAAATCGTTGTCAAACTCTGAATACCTGTGGCATCTTCATTGGTGAACTCGAATCAAAATGCGCGTCCCTCATTAGCCCTCTAACCGACCAAATTAGTGGAAATGCGAAATCCATCGATTTGTCAATACCGCGGGAAAGGCATTCTCCACAGTTAGGGGACTTATCGCAATCGCAACCATGCTTGCTCGTCAGGACACCCAAGCACCCACTAGTATCGCAGTAAACGCATCCGACTCAGCAATCGGAGGAGTCTTACATCAATAGGTTAATCACACCTGTCAACCTTTGACATTTTTCTCGAGACGGTTGCTAGACAATGAATCCAGGTATAGCAATTTCGGCAGGGAACCCCTAGATTTGTATTGTGCTATAAGGCATATTCAACACTCTACTGAAGGTTGAGAATTCCCTTTTTCACAGATCATAAACCTCTTACATTCTCTTTAAGCTTATCTTCAGACAAGTACTCACCTCGAGAGTCTGGACAACTGGACTACATTTCGCAGTTTGCTTCGAATATGCAATAAATTTCTGGAGCAAACAATGTAGTTTCAGACGCCTTGTATAACTTCTTTGAACAGTTTTCAAGGTATCGACCTTCTTAAACTCGCCCAGCTTCTCAAAGAAGACACTAATCTTCATCATGAGTTATCCTCAAAACCATTAAACTTGCATTAAACAGACGGAAACAAGCAGAGAAATGTTACTATGCGACACATCTACAGGTAGGGATCATCCAATCGTGCCCAAACATTATCCAGGTGTTAGTGCAACCGTCAAACTCATAGCAGGGCGATTTCACTGGCCTGGTATGAATAAAGATATGGGGGAGTTGTCACGCTACTGTGTAAGCTGCCAGAAATCTAAGATGATCAGACACAACAAATTTCCCCTAGGCTCGTTCGAAACGCCCGGTATTTGTTTCGATCACCGGGCATAGTAGTCTCGGTGTGGCTATCGTGAGTGACAAAAAATGGACGACAGTACAAAGACAAAGCTATAGGCGGCACCCACTTGATCAGCTGCCATTAGTGAACTCCCATTCTAAGTCACAAAATACACCAGCAAAATTTAAAAGTAAGACAGAACTCTACTCTAGCGTGTCTGGGAATAAGTTAATGCCACCGAAAATTATCGTACGTAATTTCTTGGAATCAAACGAATCTGATACCGAAATAAGACACCATCATAATTTACAAAAGGTCGAAAAATATATCCGAGTAAGAAAAGTTATGTCTCTTGGGGATAGAATAAAATGGATGTCGGCACTAGCTGAACAAGAAACCCGTCGACAAAAGGTTAGTGGGTTTTCGAATAGTCAGGTCTTGGAAGCGAGTGCTACCAAGGCACATACGGATATGTCGTTCTCCTCAGGAGATTTATATGCAAGTGCTCGTAGCCTAAAAATTAAATTCTGGGAACCAGGAGCAGCAGTGAACAAGCTAGGACCACTCATTATAGCCGTGACAGAAACTTGGTTGGTTCGTGACTTCCACATTCCTCCTAACATATCTGCATACCTATGATAATTAAAAGAATTTGAATTATAGTATGAACTAAGAATCCCAGAGATAACACAACTGAATCAAGAAGTACTACACAAGCACCAACGAATGTACTGTAATTAGAATTCGAAATCAAACATTCAACAAGTACAAAGGAGTCATTAATTCATTCAAACACCACAATATCACTACTTAAGAAGTGATAGGCATAGATGTAGGAAAGGAGGTGGCGTTTTTTATACATAGCTAATAATATAAGTAGCCATTCTTCTGCTTGAGAATCCCATGTTAGTCATTAACCGTGAGCACACTATCGGATATTGAACATTTTAACTCGGTGTCATCTATCGCAGCGCAAACTGCCCAGCTGACAATTTCATTTTAATGCATAATCAGCTACGAAGTGTAAATGACAGATGCTTTACAATAGAAGACTTCAGTGCACCTGATATTAGTTGGACTGAGATGGCCACAGTAGGATCTATAAACTTTGATAGTCTGTTCTTGATGACGGTTATGGAGCATGTATTGGTACAGAAAGTATCCAAACCCACACTGCCAAGAGACTGGAAAGATAAAATAATTAGTCCGATGTATAAGACTAAGAGCAGAGACTTAGTTAGTCACTAACAACCCGTTACTCTAAACAGTGCAGTCGTAAAACTAATAGAAACGACTATTCGGATGGCTGTCATAAAATATAGGGAAGGGCATAATATTTTGTCCAGCAAAAATGGTTTTTGGAAAAGCCTAACATGCTTGACAAATCTGCTCATTTGAGGAGAAGATTGGACTGCGGGAAGGGATCGGAATAATCCTGTGTATGTAATTTTCATAGATATAATTAAAGCCTTTGATAAAGTCTCCTATTAGGGTCTTAAATTAAAACTGGAAAGTTTTTGAATCCATTATAAAGTCAAAGACTGGATAAGTGACTTTCTACATGACAGGAGACAGAGGGTAAGGGTAAATGGAGCTCTCTCAGCGTAAGAACCTGTAAAATTTGGAGTTCCTCAAGGTACAATTCCTCGTCCTCTTTGTTTTTACTTTATGCAAATAAACTGCCAACCGTAGCCATCATCCGTTCTACTGTTCTCCGATGACAAGGATTTTACGACTCATACATAGTATGTCAGACAGAACAATATTACAGGATGGTCTCAATTCATTAGTTGCATGGCTAGACAGATGGCCATTAGGAGTGATTTTTAACAACAGGGTGATTATGCAATAAAATCTATAATGATTTGTATCACTACACAATATGTGTTACCCAAAATAAGAAACCATAAAGATTTAGGAGTCATAATAAGCAGTGATCTCAAAACCACCAGTCACCTCAAGGCTGCTGCTGCAAAACGCTATAAAGTATTATGGACTATTCGTTGGTCTTTTCAGTACCTGGACGAAATATTTAGAGTATTATGCCCAACTTTCGTGAGACAGCACTTGAGGTACGAGATTCAAGCAACGAATCCTTGTCTCAAGTATGAGGCGAATATATTGGAAAGAGTTCAACGACGAGGGGTTAAAATGGTAAAAGGTCTCTCTGGACTATCATATGAAGACAAACTGAGAGATATTAAATTATTTCCATTATCTTACCGTAGAATACGGGGTGATCTGATATTGGCTTATCGTATACTGAATGACTTTGGTATTAATATGTCTTATCTTTTCCTCCCATCTAGGACAGGTTGTTTAAGAACATTTTTAGAAAGTTCAGAAATCGAGATCAAATGCTTTACATCTGGAGTCTCGTTTTTCGTACCGAGTTGTAAAACACTGGAATTCTCTTTTAAAACACGTAATATCAGCACATTTTGCTGATATATTTAAGACGAGAATTGACCTCCACAGTGTTAAAAACTACAATGATTAATTTAGATCGATAGACCTCATATTATTATTACTACCGAAGACTGAAGTAAAAGTAAAGTAGTCCGCTACAGTTGCTAAGGTCGATGGTTTTGTTGTTTTGTCAAATGAAGTTTTACATCATCCGTCAAACTGGTAAAAGTAAACCATATCTGCCAATCAATGGGCGCAACTTAGTTATAAAATTAATAAATAATAAAAGCCAATGAAATAACAGTGAAATAATATTTTTGGTCTAAGCAATTAACCCTAGAATGTTAAGTTGTTCCTTATAGTATCGACAAATTTCAAGTTTACACTTTAGAAGTCAGGCTAGTGTTGTAAATTACTGCTATCACTCCATAATTTTCATCACCAGCTAACGTTACATATCAACTGTGAAGCTGGAGTTTTGAGTTAGTTTTATATATTACGGTTAGGGTCTTCATCATGAAATGGTATCGGCTATAATGCAATGTTTTACCACCTTTCCCAATCTCTCAATTTTCGGGAAATCCTCACAGTCCAATGACAGTCGATAGTTTTCCCCAAATTTTTTGAAACTATTGGGGAAAAACCCAAAATTTTTGGGTTTCGTGCAATTTCCCTAAAATAGAAAAATGTTTCCTAAAATAGGGAGATTGGGTTCGGTTTACAAACTTACGAGACCTACGGTTTAGATTTAGAGTAAGGGTTAAAAAGGTAGAATACTATCTTGCCACAACAAACACTCTTGATTATTCATACAATCACATCCAGTACTGTAGCACACAATCTGCTTTAGGAGAAGATATATTTTGTAATTTAGCTTAGGCATCATCTTAGATTAGATTTTTGGTTGCATAATAGATACTTTTATTGTTTTCAAGCATTTTAAGAAACAGTTATTGGCAATTCATGCTTAATTAATCATGGTATACAAGCTATGCCACTGCACATAAAATTTCGCGCAAAATACATGAGGCCTTATCTTGTTTCTGATTGGTCAACACGAAACCATCAATGTACTGTGCTTTTGTCTTCAAACTTTCCAAACGTTATCACACATTCATACAAGATATCTCCCTACGATAATGAACATGGAACAAAATGCAAAAAACAGTTTACATTACGTTACATTTAAATAATGATTCCATTTATTCTTGGCGCCATGTGTTTCATAAAAACTATGCAATATGTTCACGTTCTTATTATTTCAATAAAACGAACAGATTGACTAGTCACTACAGTAAAGTCCGGAAATTACTCAATCAGTATTTTATTCTGTACATGTAGTGCAAACGAATGTTGGCAAGATAAATTCTGTTTACAACACACATCAAACCGTTTATTCACAGAAATAATTTCAAGTTACGTTGCTAGATCGATAATGTTCTGTTTGTTTAAATAGAGAATTCTTACTTTTGAGTTCTCGTAGGATATCAACACGATAAATTATATGCCACCAAGACTTAACATCATACTATTCATCAGCAATACAAGTAACTTATAAGTGTAATTAAGCAACTTCATATACAATTGTTTTTGCTTCCTAGTTCATATTATCGAACTCTCCAGTATTGAAATAAGCAAGCTTATACCCTCCATCAGTCATGGCTAACACACCTATGACAGCGAGAAAAATTCCTAGAAATTGTAAAGTAAAAGTGTGTGATGTATCAAGAGTGTTATTGTTATGCTCCTTGAGCTGGCTTTGAAATACACAAAACTTACTCACAAGTCACCTTATCTATCTATTTCAACCTACAAGCCTGGTTCATTCATGGTGTAACCCAGACTAATATGTAAAATATAAAACACATAATGCACTTGTAAAATTAAAAATACATTCAATACTGTTGATTAAAATATCTTGATTAATCACTAAACTAACAGAATATGTAACATTTGATGTACAAATGGCAGTATGAAAAAATAAGTGTCATATAAACTGTCTTAAGGAGTCGACGAAACCAATTTCTGTTCAATACATTGGATTCAACAAGTTTACGACGAGAGCCAATTGGCTAATAATTCAGTTTGACTCAATAGACAGATGTCGATGGTCGAATCATATCTAAGTTGGTGGAATAGTAGAGTTAACATATGTGTTAACAATAATAATAGGACATTTGAACCATTTCAACAAAATCATCTAATCAGAATTCCGAACTTTTCATTCGTATAATTTTAGTGTTCAGTTAGACAGATCGAAACTATTTCCGACGAGTCTCCAAAATTCAGCCTACGTAAGTCATAATATTTAGTCTAAATGTCTGAGTAAAGACTGAATTTATTGATATTGCCTGGTTTATCATGCACACTCCAGTGTTCATGAATTTCAGTATCATCTTGTGAATCAAAATAACATTTCAGTTGTTAACACTGGACGATTTGAATAATTGTTTAATAAAAAAACCATTCATTGTCTTCTTGAGTTTATACATTGAACGATATGACAGCTTTTAAAAATCAATGAATTGGACATGATGCAAAAAAGATGTGTTGATCGAAACAAATATACAAAAACAATGTAGAAGGTTTAATAACGCGCCTAGGAATCACAAAATGAAGAATCATGACAGGAAACCCTGGGAATTGAAGATCGACTCTTGTGACACACAAAATGCTCACTACACATAGGTTAGGAGAACGTAAAAATTGAAGGTAATTATCCGGTGATAAGATATTTTAATAATTCAGTTTCCAATGTAGAAATCATTTCACATGATTTACAAACGAAAATATCAAGCAACGGGAAAAATATTATTGCCGCCATTTATTGAGGTTGAACTACTCAGATTACTTTTTGTATACACCGGAATTCATTCACCTACTTATATTTCACTGACAGACTGAAAAAGTATTAAGTGTTACTTAAGAATCTGATGCAGATGTGAAGGCACGGATTGGCAAAGCAAGAGCAGCATATCTACAACTGAAGAATATCTGGGACTCAAAACAATTAGCAACCAACACCAAAGTCAGAATTTTCAATACAAATGTCAAGACAGTTCTACTGTATGGGGCGGAAACCTGGAAAACTACGAAATCCATCGTCCAAAAGATACAGGTGTTTATTAACAGTTGTCTACGCAAAATACTTCGGATCCGTTGGCCGGACACTATTAGCAACAACCTATTGTGGGAGAGAACAAATCAGATCCCAGTGGAGGAAGAAATCAGGAAGAAGCGCTGGAAGTGGATAGGACACACATTGAGGAAAGCACCGAACTGCGTCACAAGACAAGCCCTCATATGGAACCCTCAAGGTCGAAGGAAGAGAGGAAGACCAAAGAATACATTACGCCGAGAAATGGAGATAGATATGAGAAAAATGAACAAGAATTGGATGGAACTTGAAAAGAAGGCCCAGGACAGAGTGGGTTGGAGAATGCTGGTCGGCGGCCTATGCTCCATTGGGAGTAACAGGCGTAAGTAAGTAAGTAAGTAAGTAAGTAAGTAAGTAAGTAAGTAAGTAAGTAAGTAAGTAAGTAAGTAAGTAAGTAAGTAAGTAAGTAAGTTACTTAAGAATATATGAATTACCACGAATAACATTTAAAAAATGAAATACTGTTCTTTAAAAAGGGAGTACTCGTCAACTGAATATTACATCGGCAACAAGAGTTATGTGTATATGTGTGCTTATAGAGAAGTAAACTAACATGGAGTTTAAGGATTTTGTATTTAAGATTAATTGGTATTATCAGGACATAATTAATTGTTAAGTGGTAGAAAACCAAGCATAAACCCCTTAGTATTCTGTGTCTAGCATATTGTTAATAAAAAGACTCACATGGCACAGTAATCCCACTTGTCTTGTTTTTTGACAATGAGTCTCCATCTTTCGTAAACAAGTATGACTGAATGGTTAGTCATTGGTACTTGCTATGATTACAGTTGTATCATGATACACCTAAATGAACTTTAGATGAAATTTTTTATTTATTAGAGTTATGTAATAAATAATATTAGAAAGTTCTGCTTCGAATTAAGAATCATATAACCCGGCAGTGATACTTTTGATTACAATGATATACAAAGATTTCAATTAGACTTTATAAAATGACGTAATTTTATCAATTCAGACGGATTTCTCGCTTTGTATGCAGAATTTTGTTATTGAAACCGAATTTGCTTTCATTATAAAATGCAACACTCAATTTTAAGGACCTACCATTTGTTAGATATTTGAGACTAACATTCTAAACAAAAACCTCACCCCTAATGCCTGAAGAATGATTTACTGATCATTCATAAACGTGTTCATTAAACATCGGTAACAAATAAGTTTATAGCAGATCTACAATGTATTTATTAAACGCGGCTAAAAAATACTAGATACAAAAGTTAAGACAGCACAAATGAAGAGTCAAAAACTGTTTAGGAAAACAATGTAAAGAAGAACCGATCATGCTACAATAAACACATAGTTATAATGAAAAGTTTATCGGGAAGAATTTTTATCTAACCTGAAGGTTTTTTTAAATAGACGAGCCGATGAATTATCGTTCTGTCTCAAAAAATACAGAGAAACAAATACCGAACGATTAGAAAAATTCACGACAACAGTAATATAACAGATAATTTTCCAGTATTTAGTTATCAACTTATTTTTGATACGGAAAATTAAAAAAATCAAAGAAAAGGTTTTTTTTATTATATAGCTTAAATGAGATCACACACGGAACATTGCACACAATCAACAGACAACACCATAAACGCTGGATTTCTATGAATTCAAGTATATTAGGGAATGATACAAAGGGTGTAATGGTTTGATTCAACGAAATCTAACAAATATACTGATAAAAGATAATTGGGTATGACCAGTCATCGTAAAATAACCAATATCAAGTTCATGGGAAAACGTAAACTGAAAAATATACAATTTATCAACAAGTAAATAGTGCGTATTGAATGCTTAATAACTGTTAAATAACAACATCAATAGTAATAATAAGGAGCAAATTGTTTTAAGTAGTATTTAACTATATTAATAGTTTGTGTACAAGAAGTAATCCAAAGTAAATGAAGCAAATAAAAATATGAGAGTTTCATTTCTTTGTTGTATTCCAAAATAATCAAACCAATAAATGGCAAAATATAATACGAATTCACTAATGTATGTGTACATTGAATGTATTTGTTTAAAAACAATTTTAAACATAATAAAATTATGTAATTGAAATTAATGAGAAAATGCTAATTTAATGTTGTACCATGTAGACTGAAACTATTAGATGCCGAATTTGTAGAATGAATAATTGTAAACTGATCTGAATTAAGTATATTCATAGATTCAGATAGTGTAGAACTATTACCTGTCTCTGATGGTACATCTTCAACAACAGCAGTTACATAACATTCCTTAGTACTTGATGTACTGGATGATTGTTGTTTGGAATCAAGTAAATTCGACTTACATTGATCAAATTCATCTGTATTGACAATTGGACTGTTTGAAGATGTAGAATTAGTTGTATAATATGAAGGAGAACTGTACGAAAAACGATTAATTCGTTTATTATTGTTAGACTGTGGATAAAATGTATTACACCAGTGGCGAGTAAACCAATTACGAAATGCATTCACAGACGATTGGTCGTTTCTAGGAGGAATGTTACTATTAATAGGTTTATCAGGATGAAATATATTTTTAAAATTTATTATACGCAAATTACGCTGATTCATTGGATATTGTGACGAATTTAAATTAACTGGATTATTGGTGGGACAAGTTGCCTGTGGTTGTTCTACAGACAGATTTGTTTGTGATTTTAAATGTCCTGGACAGTTAGTGTAAATAAAATTCATTTGATGTATTGATAAAATCTAAATGTAGGATAGGAGGAAATAGAGAACGGCACAAATAGCTTTTAAGAAAATCGTTTAACTTAAAAAAATGAAATCATTCAGAAAGATGATAATTCTAAATAAAAACATATTAGGAACTTGACTAAATATGTAGAGTTTAGAAATCTAATAACTAGGATACTTGTCTTTTAAAACCTATTAATTGTTAGGATGAGCCGAATAAGTTGAAATATAAAATTCTGAAAGCTAGTCTCTGAGATATTAGCATACATACATATAAACATTTTAATTTGTATTTATCAAACTGGTTTGTGATATTTGACACTGTACAAGTAGTAACTCAGTCAAACATAATGTAGAACCTGGCACATGTGTACAAAGGTTCAGTTTGCAATATCCACTTAGCACAGCGAGATGAAATTGTCAAGGTAAATCCCAGAGAAGTAGAGCTTGTAACAGAATTAATGATAATAAAAAACATTAGGAATTCAAGATACAATACGAGAAAACATAAATTAATGAAGTATTAAGACAAATGTATGAGGAATTCGGAAATTTAGGATCTAAGCGAAGATAGAGTGAATGCACCTTGCGCTAATCCGAACCATTTGAGCCATGTCGTTCAAAATCGCTAGTCATCGGTTACAATAAACATGCTGACCGCAACCCGCCTACATGGCTCACTACAACAGTCAATGACTAATCTCATGTCTTGGTTTGGCTGTCTCTAAATTTCCTTCAACCTATTCCTATGTTGTCCATTGTCGCGCGCCGCGGAAGCCCGTGGATAGATATAGGTAATACATGTCCCAACCATTTCAGTCGATGACGATTCACTATCTCGTCGATTCTTTTCCCATGCTTACCTAGTACTCTGCGTCTAACTCCAGAATTGCTAATTTGATGGTTTTAAAATATACCTGCGACCGAATACTAGTAATCTATGAATATCCTCTATTCTTAATGGTCATGCTCCACACCCATAAAATAGAACAGTGTAGGGTAAACTCGTTCTTTTGTGCCAGATGGACATCTTGTCTACATCATAAGTGATATAAGTTGGTAAAAGCCAAATGGGCTTTCTGAATCTGTTCCGGGATTTCGTCAGACAACAACCTATCGGATGTAATGAAGTTTCCAAAATAAGTAAAGGGCCCCAAATGCCCTGGTACGGCCGAGAGTGGGGAGAGCCAGCTCTCACATGGCCATGTGCATACAACCACTGCAGGAAAGTCGTACTCACTGCCTTCTCGTGTCGGGGTGTTGTTTAGGAAATCGAGAGGACGAAAGCAAATGTTCAGCGCTTTAATCGGGTTGGTGGGTATGGTGGATTCACCCAGGGGGGTGGAAAACCCTGATTTAAAACCAATGGTGCACATGGGCTCCAGGATCCTGAGGAAACAAATGGCGTATGGACCAATTGTTGGTCACCGGCTACCATGGGACTACATCTTCTGATGTTGTTCCAGTGCCATGTGGATCAGAAGTCGGAGGCTCTGGGCGTGGCCCCCTAAGAAAACCACCAGGGCAGTATCACAGCCCACACACAAATTAAATGCCTTGTGTGACGCATATTTATTTGGTGCCTCCTTGTACCAATATTTGTGTTTAAATAAACAAATAAATCCAAAATAAGTGGTGATAAATAGAATTAACTACTTCACTCTCTATGATTAGTTCAGATGTTGGTGCAGACTGGTCCTGAAGTAAAATTTTGAATTTAGATAAAATGAAATGAATCTCAATCATACTTGTACTGTTACTTAAAGCCATGAGAAAAATGGATCTTTTTCAGTGTCTTCACCAAACAACTATATCTCCTGAGGATTCTAAGTCAACGAGAGAATCTTCTGGTGCAGGAACATTTAGACAACCATCTCTTACGTTATCGAAAGAGATGGTTGTCTAAGGGAAACACGTTGCTATCACAATACTTCAGTATAGTTAAAAGTACGATATTGTCTTTGGAATAAATTTTGCGATAAATGTATTTATTGAAATAAAATGCAGTCAATACAATAAAAACATTGAACACTTACCTCTGAATCATGGGTGGTTGAGCATAATGGACCCGTTAACGATTGAGTGGTAGAAGTTGCCTCTTTATTATTATTAGACATAGATATTGAATGACCAGTTAGTGAACCAACTGTTGCGGTTACAACAGAACATGTTTGGTGAAATATACTGCCAAGGAATGATTCGCAGACCATAAGCGCTCTAGGTTGACATGACTCAGATATACTAACAGATGTAACTACACATACTGGTAAGAGATTTGTGCTCCACATAGATGAAGTAGCCAACTGTTTTGGAGGGAGAGATAAATTTGATAGCAATGGGATGGTAATACTGTTTGTCATACTACGATTTGGTAGAGTTATGTCATCATTTTGAATGAGTGGAGCTGAAACTGGATTTTCAAGATTCGACTGTTCATTCGTTTTAGGGAACGACTGGGCATGAATTATTATCGAATCGGTAGCATTAGCAAAACCATTAGTACCAGTTAGTACGACATAAGTCAATGGAGATCCATGTGCGACTGTCAGTAGGTTACTCATAATTTGTGGTTGACTAGTAATCAACGAAAGGCTTTCTATCACAGAAACTTCATTACTCGTTCGTGGGCTGGAAAGGTTGCCTGTTACCAGGTTAGAGAAAGTTGAACAAACTGAAGGTATGGATAAAGTTGGACCAGAGGTAGAGAGTACTTGATTAGATAAGCTTTCCAAGTTTGTATAACTGCAAAACAACTCCGCGCGAAAACCATATGCTTGTAAAATATCCAGTTTGCACATAGGACAACTACGTTGTTCCAGAAGCCAAGGATCAATGCAAAGTTTGTGAAAGTAATGTCTGAAAAAAGTAACCACCATGAAAAAAAGATTTAAGAGACGAAAGTTCACAAAAACAAAAGTAAAAGATTAAGTCGAAATAGTATCCTCCCCCTAATCATTCATCAAAGTAAAACAAAAAACTTGAAAAGATCACACAGTGATAACAATATTCATTGAAATTAAATACCATTTAATGATCCAGCTAAAATCATTTAATATAATGACAGAAAGTGAAATTTTATATTAAGCTTAATGCTAAATGATAAGAATCTTAAGTGAATTTAATATCTCATGTGTCAACATATTCAATCATTTCGATCTTGCTAACATAGGTAAAAGTAATCTAATATTGTAGCTTTAACTATTTTATTAAAAATATTAAAAGATTTTGGTAAACTAATGAACTTTCTGTTTAGCTAGGATTTTTGTTGGAATACAGAAGCATTTTGTCCAAAGTTTTTGTAAGTTGAGTAAAACAGTAATCAAGTACAATTAAATTAAACAAATGTAGGGAAAATACTAAAATTCATATTTTTTTATGACTCCTACATTTTCCTCATGAAACAGTAGGTTGTATATTCCCTGCGTATTTTAGTCCTATTCTATTACTGGTTCTTCCAACAATTAATACAGCATTTTATTTTGTTGCTTAGGGTCAATCATTAACTGTAAATATAAAGAATCCCCAAAACTCCTTTACTTTTGCCTTAATAGTTTGTTTACAAAGAATGAGCTTTTGTTTACGTTTGTTTATCGGGTTAGTTTCAGAGTTGTTGTGCTGGCTATTGTTGACCATTTATAGATTGAATTAAGCTTGTATTTTGCTCTTTGATAAATCATAAATTTTCTTCACTTCCTACATTGTCATGATAGTCATTAAAAAAGCAATGGGGAGGGATCGGAGGATACACTCCAACGAACTAGGATGCATCCCAAAAGAACAATTGTGATGAATTTATTCCTGAACAAAAGGAGAACTACTAACGTCATACCAAACACCATTGGCTCTATCGTTAGTAATACTGACAGTACAGCTGATTTCTAGCATCATATACTTAACAAATTTACTACCTTCTTTTGATGACGAGACACTTATTCAAAACCGATTGTACGTGAATGTCTTCGATCAGTAATCTAATGACTAATTAATTTTCTTTAACAAATAATACCGTTTTCTGAAGCCCCCAATAATTGAAAGCAACAACTTCGTGACATAGAGACATACTTAACCCTGAGCACGACCGTTGTTGCTACCTTGACGTGGTGGTCGGGCTTGCCTATCGTGATGAAGCAACTGAGCTACACTGGCTGGAACAACCGTTCCTCAAGGCCCTACCATGCCAGACAGGTCGGTTGAAGAGCGGTAAGACTAAAAGCAACAAATCCAAGGTCCGAAAGTGAAGTCGTACTGCCGACTGTACAGAGTTGTGATAACAATAAGGTGTTTCCTTCAGAAAACGAGCATGACAGCGATGCTGCCTTCCCACAAGGAGGGATGGAGTTAAAAAAGGTCGACCCTAAAAATGCACACCTCGCCTTATCTCACGGATATCCGTCTCCGGCGGTAAGATCTCAACAAGTACGGAGCTAACACAAAAATTACTCATAAAAAGGTCGTGTGTGACCGACCTCAAGCAGCTGTCCCTTGGGCACTGCGGTCACACTCTCAGGTCACTATGGCCACTTCTAATCCAATTTCCTTTTCAGGTACCTCCAGCAGAACCCTTCCATGGTGTGGGCAACCGGGAAGTGATAACCGCCCTCATACCTCTAACAGCACTCAAGACCACTGTATTCATAATCAACCTACCTCTTCAATTCCTATTATTCCTCCTACATCGACTTTCTACACTAAATTTCCTCTTTTGGTTTCCTCCTCAAGTGTCACCATATCCAACGATTCTTGTGCGCAAAACACTGTCCCAGGTCTACTGAAACCTCGCTCCAAACTACACATCGGAGCCTTCAACGTACACACACTATGTCAAATCGGTCAGCAGGCCTTCTTGGCTAAAACCCTAGAATCTCATACCATTGGTGTATGCTGTGTCTCCGAAACACACATACAGGATCCTAGCGTGATCATTCACTTGACCTCACCTCGGCAAAACGGAGAGCCGACGAGATACATCCTCCGTGTATCTGGCGACCCGACGGCTAGTTCTCGTGGACTGGCAGGTGTAGGCATAGCACTAAGCATGAGGGCGGAACAAGCGCTATTAGAAAGGATCCCCGTTAACAGTCGTCTGTGCGCTGTTTGGCTAAACTGCTCCGTAAGAACCCGGAAGGATAGGGACACACGTCGTTGCCTTTTCGTCGTTTCTGCCTGCGCTCCCACTGACTGCAGCTCGGATGAAGTGAAAGATGAATTTTACAGAAAACTCTATGAACTTCTTCAGAAAGCTAACCGTTCAGACATAGTAATCGTAGTAGGTGACTTTAATGCCCAGGTAGGTAGCTTAAACGAAACAGAAAGACATTTATGTGGGTATTTTAGTATTCCGGCACAAAGAACAGATAATGGTGATCGTCTGCTGCAACTGTGCTCAGACAACCGTTTATTTTTAGCAAACACAAATTTTAAGCATAAGGAGAGGCACCGTCTGACATGGCAACCCCCTACACCAAATCAACGATGGACTCAAATAGACCATATTGCCGTCAGTCATTGTTGAAGAGGGTCGATAGAAGATTGTCGCCCGTTCTGGAACACCTGTCTGGACTCCGATCATGCTCTTATACGGGCACGTGTCTGCTTGCGCCTCACTGGACGCAAAAAAGCCACACAAAAAAAGACCCATTAGAACTGAATTAAGTGATGAGAAAGCCGAAAGTAGATTCCAGGAACAACTGAGGCCACGCTTAGGTAGTTCTGAAAACAAGGCTGGCCCAGATGTTGCTTGGAAAGATATGCAAACAGCTGTGGAAACAGCAGTGACATCTATTAGTGATTTAAACCACAGGGTTACAAAGAACCAATGGATTTCTTCAAGGTCTATTGCACTAATGGATTCTCGTAAACTCATCCCATCAGGCTCTGAACACGATGAAGAGCGTAAAGAAATCAGATCTAGGTTAACCGAAAGTTTAAGGAATAACCGTGAGCAGTGGTGGGCAACGAAAGCAAAAGAGATGGAAAAGGTGGCGGCTGTAGGTAACACCAGACAGATCTTCAGACTCATAAAAGAAACTGGAACTAAAACGTCAAGTGTAAGTCAGACTATCTCGGAAAAAGACGACACTCTCATCTGCTCCCAGTCCAGACGTTTAGAACGATGGGCGGAACATTTTAAGGAGCAGTTCAGTTGGCCTTCAGCTACTCTACAACTACCTTCTATTCTCAGACAGTGTGAATGGAATATTGAAGTAGGTCCACCAACTCAAGCTGAAGTTCAAAAGGCTATAGTTAATCTAAAACGAGGAAGGACAGCTGGTCCAGATGGATTGGCTCCAGTGGTCTTTAAGAATGGTAGTCCAATTTTAGCGACTAGGTTGACTAATACTTTAGTTAAAATCTGGGAGTTGGACATAATCCCCTCTGACTGGTCACAATCACTTATCGTCCCAATATATAAGAAAGGGTCAAAATCATCCTGTGACAACCATAGAGGGATTAGTTTAACTGATATAGTATCTAAAATACTAGCCTCGATACTAAAATACTAAGACTCGTGAACTGCAAACACTATAGAATCAAGATGGCTTCAGACCTGGTCGTGGATGCATAGACCTCATATTCACCATTCGTCAGGTTCTAGAACACAGGCATACTTATCGGCGTCCGACAGTGGTGGTCTTTCTTGACTTAAAAGCAGCATTTGACTCTGTAGATCGAGAGGTTCTGTGGCAGTGTCTGTCATTGAAAGGCGTACCTCAGAAGTACATAAACCTTGTGAAGGCTCTTTACTCGAACACTACTAGTTGGGTCAGACCTTATGGCGAACTGTCATCTGTTTTTGCAACCTCAAGTGGTGTCCGTCAAGGCTGTCCACTTTCTCCTTTTTTGTTTAACTTTATCATAGACCTCCTGATGGAAATAACGCTCTCATCGACTGAATTCTCGGGCATCGATCTCCTACCAGGAGGTCCACTAACCGACTTAGAATACTCAGATGATATAGTCCTGTTTAGTGAAGACGCTGATAAAATACAGAGTCTTTTGGTAGCACTGAGCAGCAATGCCAGAATGTTTGAGATGCGCTTCTCTCCCTCTAAATGCAAGTTGTTGCTTCAGGACTGGACTGCGTCAACACCTGAACTAAGGATAAGGATTGAAGTAGTCGAACGCGTTGACAACTTCACTTACCTTGGAAGTCTGATAAACCCTAATGGGTTGGTGTCTGACGAAATATCAGCACAAATTTGAAAAGTTCGTTTGGCTTTGGCCAACTTACGTCACCTATGGTACAGGCGAGATATCTGTCTATCAATTAAGGGACCAGTATACTGCGCGGCAGTTCGTTCCGTTCTACTATACGGCTGCGAAACATGGCCATTAAGAGTTGAAGATACTCGTAAGTTACTAGTATTTGACCACAGATGCCTTAGAAATATTGCGGGTATCTGCTGGGATCACCGGGTAAGTAATAGTGAGGTTAGACGCAGGGTATTGGGGAATGATGGTAAATCAGTTGATGAGGTTATGAATCTTCATCGACTGAGATGGTTGGGCCACGTGCTGCGTATGCCTGAACACCGATTACCACGACGCGCAATGCTCACTGGTGTTAGGGATAATTGGAAGAAAGTTAGGGGCGGTCAAACCAAAACGTGGCATCAGTGCTTGGAGACACTAACTTCTGGTTTGAGCCATGTTGGTCGATGCAGACTACCTGGTAGGGGTCCGCGTGACTACCGTAACCAATGGTTGGAGACTCTTGGTGACATGGCCCAGAATCGATCACAATGGCGTCGGTGTATACACTCTCTGTCTTCCTTAAACTAAGTGATTAAAATCGCTTCATGTCTTTCTTTCTACGAACTAATTCTTTATTCCTGTACTATCTCTTAATATGCAATCTTTCTTTTATATATTACCACCACTGAATCAACTACTTCTATGAATCCGGTGTTCATCTTGTTGTGCTAATGAGGTATGGCAACTTGGACCGATGCATATATCTGCCTGGTCACACGTTGCAGCTGACTTAACCCTGAGTGTGACTAATATAGAGCGTGATACCACCTTTGGACATTCTGCATACTAAGTTTAACATTGTCAAATGATGTAAGTAAAATATTATTTCAACAAAAAAAAACACGCAACTTGAAAATAATTTCAGTTACGAAATGACGTCAAATGGAGGAAGATTAAAAATCGAGGAACATTGAACAGCTGTTTCGTCCTGGTCTCGAACTCTTTAACAGAGTGCAACTGGGTTTAAACAATTAAATTTGCTCAGTTCCATTGTTTTTCTATACAAAATTAATTGGACAGTGACCGAAACATATAACTAATTACTAGCGGTGAATATTGTTTCCAACTAAATAAATCTTACTCTACTGAACCATAGATCTAAACACCAATCGAGGTGTTATAGATTAACTTATTCTAATTTAAACCGGTAGGAACCTGATTTTGAACGAGACATCTTACAGTCTTCACCATCATTTTTTGTAACGTTTTAGTTGTTCAAATTCAATATTAGTCAACTGGATTATTAATGACATTATTTGAAAACTCAGATTCAGTTTTAATTGAAAAGGACAACTAACCGACAGGGAAGAATGCGAATATTATCCATTGCTTTAAAAGGTTCAATACATATTGCGCACTGTTCATAGTTCGAAGTTATTTCCTGCGACAAAATATGAAAATTAGATATTTGTTGGTGAGAAAGCTTTTTCAAAACAATAGTAAACACAATAATAGAAATGTATGTACAAATAAACTATTATCAGGATCAATAAAGTATCTCACTTATTGGGTTAGACCTTTGTAATCACTAAACATTTATTAATATAATTAGGGATTTTGGTTATGATTTACCAGAAGACACTAGCTGTGTGAATGTTAGGTAAAAAAAAGTACAATTATAATGAGGGAATTTAATAAGTAGACTTCCAAGTACCCATTTAATTAACAGTGATAAAACATGAAAGCGAAAGAAGGTATATGTGTACGACATAAATTCTATGGGATCAAAATGAAAATCTGTAAAAGAAAACAAATAAATACAATCTATAAGACTGGAGAAAGCAAGGTTATTATGCAAGGATAATAACACTAGTGTGGTGGATGCTACTTATGTTGGCAGATATAAGTAGTATGTAGCACCAATCGGAAGTGGAATGCCTGCGAGCAGAATATTATTAAGATTGAAATGAAGAGAAGAGAGAGAAAAAAGCTGAAAGAAATCGAAATAACAACTGGAGTGAAGGAACGATGAAGTTTGTTCGAGACAACTGATGGAAGATGTGCAAATGATGTATTTAATGTATGGTTTTCACATTCTACGAAGACACTCCACACATTCACATTACACAATGAACTGGTCCTCTCCATCTGAGTTGTCGTTCTCCACACAAATACTAGTACTGATACTAATACTACAGCTACTACTACTACCGTAATGAATAATAACACAGATGGGTACAACCGATGTATCTTAATACAAAATTACAGTTCTTTCGTCAAATGTGAAAACCATACGTTCAGTACTTCATTTGCAAATTCTCGATCAGTTGTCTCAAACTTCGTCATTTCTTTATTGCCATAACTATTACTCTCTGTTCCCATTCTCCTCGACTTGATCTTCCCAACCTTCTGCTGCCAGGCGTTCCCACTTCTGATTAGTGTTATATGCTAATTACGTCGACAAATGTAGCATGCACCACACTACTATTACTACTACTACTACTACTACTAATAATAATAATAATAATAATAATAATAATAATAATTAAATGGGAAGTCTTACAAATCAATACCTTCTGATTATTCAATAAGACATATTACCATACTAATAATATTCGAAAACGCAACAAAAGCTCCGTGTAGGTTAATGAGATACAAAGAAAAGCAAATACAAGATTTCTCAAGCTGATCACCATTATCTTCCTGAACTATTCTTGACAAAAAGTAATAGACCGGAAGTAAAACTGGGTATACATGATAGATCATTTGTGGAAACCTTTACAAACCTCAACTCCATCTGTTCTTTGTCAAGCTATTTGCTCAATCACTACATTGGCACTTACCCAACAAGCAAGTTTCTTGGAACTCAGTAGTATTGAAACTTTAAAGGTAACACAAGTCTGCATCCCCGATCTTCACTACACCTTCTTTATCGGTTGTTTACCTTTTCCAAAAGCGTGAAAAGTTAAACGAGAACACTATTGCAATAGTGTAGTGTAGTAATTGACGACTTGACTTACATTTGGGAAAGTATAAGAATTAATGTGCCTAGAAATGACCAATTCAGGTGTCAAATACGTAAGTTAAGGCGAACAAGTGAAGGCACAATATGGAAGAATCTGAAGAAAATTAAGGGATAATTTATGCATCCAATAATTAACTGGCACATTTACGACCAACAAGAATATCAGAATCTAATTTGTCTACACACTTCGTACCCCTCATAGTAGGTCTTTTAGAGAATAAATTATATATTTGACCACCAACTTTATCAGAATGAATACATGAGTAAAAGAAATATAAAGCTGGATAAAAAATGAAATTAACTTTTGGATATAATAAATTGTTGATTCAGTGGTTAGTGCATTTTATTACTCGATTTTCAGTCACTGGGCCCCAAGTTTTAACTCACTCGACCTACTTCATTTAAAACGAACGAGAATTAAAACGAGCTCTCATAAAAGAAAGTGTTATTCAGAGCCGATGGCACGAAATATACTTAATTATTTAGTCATTTACATACGTCTGTGTAGATGTATGTATTACTTATGGAGTTCAAGCCAATATTTAATAATCTAATATACGTTGGTGTACGAAATTGAAACAAAAACTTCAAACATATTTAAAACACTGATTATAAGGATACAAGTAACGATTGTGGAATAAAATTACCCAATCTCCAGAATGCAAGGTTTTGATAGGTATACGTGCAACAGCTTTTTTCGCCAATTCCGTAAGTCTTCTCTGAAACATTAGAAAACAAACATTTACAAAGCAGAATAGTTAGGTATGATCAAATAATACACTACCAATTGTGAAACGAAATTTGAGATTAGTTGTATTTAAAAAATTTATTTATCATAAACTTACATTGACTGGAAACCAGAAAGCACGGCTTTATATTTTACGCGCTCTCCACAAGGTACAAGACTTGATCTAAGGGGGAGGGGTGTGGCTCTTTAGGGAGTCGCTAATAAGGACAAAACATGTGTCTAGCACTCCCCGGTTGTCAATGGTTTATCAGTTGATGTCAGTTCGGTCAAAGAAAGCGACTATAACTAGAAGGGAAGCTTTGCATTACCTTTACAGCTTGAACTAACAAGAAACTGGATGTTCTTTCAGTAAATACAGAAAAACAAACTTATTACTAGCTACGAACATATTCTTTTTTCATTACTTAATATCTACGCGGCTGTAGCTTCTGGCTTCCGTCAGTGTTCGGTCCTATTCATTATGATGAACAGTGTTTTATTGGCTGTAAAGTGTGTTCGTTGGAGTCCTGATATGCCATGAAGATTCATTGGGAAGAAATGTTAAGTCTGAAAGAGATATCGTACTACCAACTATATCGGTGCAGAGAGAAAGTAGGATGCTTTAGATGAGTAATTAGCGTATCCAGTGATGCTATTTTTTCTCACAAACAGAAGAATCCAATGATTAACTACAAAAATATCACACCTTCCATCATTCATGGACTTTCAGTGTCATTATTTATTATTATTTATTTATTTATTTTAACACATAGATATCAGTGTCAACGGTAAGGTAGTACTGAGTTAATCTCAATAAAATAACCACTGACAGAAATTATGCACCACCAGTTTCAATCAGCTATTCCTAGCTATCTATAAGTCGTCCCTAAAGATTGATGAAACTATCAATTGTTACTTCACTTCTCTTTTAGGTTTCTCGATAAAAAAAATCCTTTCATGGTGTGTGAGACCGAGGACTAGCAACAAAACTCGAGTTCGCCAGCAGTTATCATATTGATTGTCTACACTCGCTTCTATCCCTGTTATGAGCTATTCTTTTCAATATTTATCTTTATTCTCTACTAATGCTAACCCATTTGAGCTACGAAATGTTATTTCTGGTCTCCAAAAATGTGCTTGGATCTACATATATCGCCTTCGATGTTTGAACATTGTGTCAAATCGGTAACGCTTCACTAGTGAGAACTGTAGGATGTTGAGGGGTTTTTAAAAACCCCAGCAAAACACATGTGGTCATTCATTTTCATTTACCAATTTATGTATAAGAGATCTTCCGAAAACTGCCTTGCTTCTTTCTAAAACCCAGGTTTTTAAACATAATTGTGGTGGATGGTTCCAACGCCCAAGTAAGTAAAAAGAGTAACGCTTAAAAGACATGATAGTCATCTGCTCTCAGGCAATAACTCTTGGACAATGGATGGGACGCTGAGAACCATTTTAAACAGAGTTTAGCTACTCACTAACTGTCCGATTATCAACAGCCTAAATAAGAAACCAGTATCGGGCCTGTGGTCCTCAGAGTTGAAACAGTAAAAAGGAACTTGAAATGTTAGACATCGGATGGTCTGCTTGAGTTAATTGGATAAAGTATGAAAATCCAGTATGAACAGTTAGATACACCGAGATGTTAACGAACGTTGAGGAACTAGATTTATTATTGATCGTCCCATTTTATACAAAGGGTAAAAATTCCCTCGTAACAGCCCAAAGAATAAGTCTGACCAATAGTAGTATCTATTATATTAGTTAACACATACGTTCGATACTAAATTACAGCCCGAAAACAGCAAACACATGAAAATCAAGCAAGTTTCTGATTGGTGCTTGGGACAGGGATAATTCCTGTAGACGTATGCCTCGACCTTAAAGATATACTACTGTGCTAGCTACTATTTAAATTTGTTATGTCAAATGACATTTACCATGGTCGTCTACTTTATTAATCTTTATATAATTTTGTCACCGGTACTGCTTTCGTTTAGTTTAAGGATTGGTGCAAAATTTGTAAACTCACGAACTAAAAGTACACAGACGAAAGTCAGTCAGTCAGTCAGCTGCAACGTGTGACCAGGCAGATATATGCATCGGTCCAAGTTGCCATACCTCATTAGCACAACAAGATGAACACCGGATTCATAGAAGTAGTTGATTCAGTGGTGGTAATATATAAAAGAAAGATTGCATATTAAGAGATAGTACAGGAATAAAGAATTAGTTCGTAGAAAGAAAGACATGAAGCGATTTTAATCACTTAGTTTAAGGAAGACAGAGAGTGTATACACCGACGCCATTGTGATCGATTCTGGGCCATGTCACCAAGAGTCTCCAACCATTGGTTACGGTAGTCACGCGGACCCCTACCAGGTAGTCTGCATCGACCAACATGGCTCAAACCAGAAGTTAGTGTCTCCAAGCACTGATGCCACGTTTTGGTTTGACCGCCCCTAACTTTCTTCCAATTATCCCTAACACCAGTGAGCATTGCGCGTCGTGGTAATCGGTGTTCAGGCATACGCAGCACGTGGCCCAACCATCTCAGTCGATGAAGATTCATAACCTCATCAACTGATTTACCATCATTCCCCAATACCCTGCGTCTAACCTCACTATTACTTACCCGGTGATCCCAGCAGATACCCGCAATATTTCTAAGGCATCTGTGGTCAAATACTAGTAACTTACGAGTATCTTCAACTCTTAATGGCCATGTTTCGCAGCCGTATAGTAGAACGGAACGAACTGCCGCGCAGTATACTGGTCCCTTAATTGATAGACAGATATCTCGCCTGTACCATAGGTGACGTAAGTTGGCCAAAGCCAAACGAACTTTTCAAATTTGTGCTGATATTTCGTCAGACACCAACCCATTAGGGTTTATCAGACTTCCAAGGTAAGTGAAGTTGTCAACGCGTTCGACTACTTCAATCCTTATCCTTAGTTCAGGTGTTGACGCAGTCCAGTCCTGAAGCAACAACTTGCATTTAGAGGGAGAGAAGCGCATCCCAAACATTCTGGCATTGCTGCTCAGTGCTACCAAAAGACTTTGTATTTTATCAGCGTCTTCACTAAACAGGACTATATCATCTGAGTATTCTAAGTCGGTTAGTGGACCTCCTGGTAGGAGATCGATGCCCGAGAATTCAGTCGATGAGAGCGTTATTTCCATCAGGAGGTCTATGATAAAGTTAAACAAAAAAGGAGAAAGTGGACAGCCTTGACGGACACCACTTGAGGTTGCAAAAACAGATGACAGTTCGCCATAAGGTCTGACCCAACTAGTAGTGTTCGAGTAAAGAGCCTTCACAAGGTTTATGTACTTCTGAGGTACGCCTTTCAATGACAGACACTGCCACAGAACCTCTCGATCTACAGAGTCAAATGCTGCTTTTAAGTCAAGAAAGACCACCACTGTCGGACGCCGATAAGTATGCCTGTGTTCTAGAACCTGACGAATGGTGAATATGAGGTCTATGCATCCACGACCAGGTCTGAAGCCATCTTGATTCTATAGTGTTTGCAGTTCACGAGTCTTAGTATTTTAGTATCGAGGCTAGTATTTTAGATACTATATCAGTTAAACTAATCCCTCTATGGTTGTCACAGGATGATTTTGACCAGTCAGAGGGGATTATGTCCAACTCCCAGATTTTAACTAAAGTATTAGTCAACCTAGTCGCTAAAATTGGACTACCATTCTTAAAGACCACTGGAGCCAATCCATCTGGACCAGCTGTCCTTCCTCGTTTTAGATTAACTATAGCCTTTTGAACTTCAGCTTGAGTTGGTGGACCTACTTCAATATTCCATTCACACTGTCTGAGAATAGAAGGTAGTTGTAGAGTAGCTGAAGGCCAACTGAACTGCTCCTTAAAATGTTCCGCCCATCGTTCTAAACGTCTGGACTGGGAGCAGATGAGAGTGTCGTCTTTTTCCGAGATAGTCTGACTTACACTTGACGTTTTAGTTCCAGTTTCTTTTATGAGTCTGAAGATCTGTCTGGTGTTACCTACAGCCGCCACCTTTTCCATCTCTTTTGCTTTCGTTGCCCACCACTGCTCACGGTTATTCCTTAAACTTTCGGTTAACCTAGATCTGATTTCTTTACGCTCTTCATCGTGTTCAGAGCCTGATGGGATGAGTTTACGAGAATCCATTAGTGCAATAGACCTTGAAGAAATCCATTGGTTCTTTGTAACCCTGTGGTTTAAATCACTAATAGATGTCACTGCTGTTTCCACAGCTGTTTGCATATCTTTCCAAGCAACATCTGGGCCAGCCTTGTTTTCAGAACTACCTAAGCGTGGCCTCAGTTGTTCCTGGAATCTACTTTCGGCTTTCTCATCACTTAATTCAGTTCTAATGGGTCTTTTTTTGTGTGGCTTTTTTGCGTCCAGTGAGGCGCAAGCAGACACGTGCCCGTATAAGAGCATGATCGGAGTCCAGACAGGTGTTCCAGAACGGGCGACAATCTTCTATCGACCCTCTTCAACAATGACTGACGGCAATATGGTCTATTTGAGTCCATCGTTGATTTGGTGTAGGGGGTTGCCATGTCAGACGGTGCCTCTCCTTATGCTTAAAATTTGTGTTTGCTAAAAATAAACGGTTGTCTGAGCACAGTTGCAGCAGACGATCACCATTATCTGTTCTTTGTGCCGGAATACTAAAATACCCACATAAATGTCTTTCTGTTTCGTTTAAGCTACCTACCTGGGCATTAAAGTCACCTACTACGATTACTATGTCTGAACGGTTAGCTTTCTGAAGAAGTTCATAGAGTTTTCTGTAAAATTCATCTTTCACTTCATCCGAGCTGCAGTCAGTGGGAGCGCAGGCAGAAACGACGAAAAGGCAACGACGTGTGTCCCTATCCTTCCGGGTTCTTACGGAGCAGTTTAGCCAAACAGCGCACAGACGACTGTTAACGGGGATCCTTTCTAATAGCGCTTGTTCCGCCCTCATGCTTAGTGCTATGCCTACACCTGCCAGTCCACGAGAACTAGCCGTCGGGTCGCCAGATACACGGAGGATGTATCTCGTCGGCTCTCCGTTTTGCCGAGGTGAGGTCAAGTGAATGATCACGCTAGGATCCTGTATGTGTGTTTCGGAGACACAGCATACACCAATGGTATGAGATTCTAGGGTTTTAGCCAAGAAGGCCTGCTGACCGATTTGACATAGTGTGTGTACGTTGAAGGCTCCGATGTGTAGTTTGGAGCGAGGTTTCAGTAGACCTGGGACAGTGTTTTGCGCACAAGAATCGTTGGATATGGTGACACTTGAGGAGGAAACCAAAAGAGGAAATTTAGTGTAGAAAGTCGATGTAGGAGGAATAATAGGAATTGAAGAGGTAGGTTGATTATGAATACAGTGGTCTTGAGTGCTGTTAGAGGTATGAGGGCGGTTATCACTTCCCGGTTGCCCACACCATGGAAGGGTTCTGCTGGAGGTACCTGAAAAGGAAATTGGATTAGAAGTGGCCATAGTGACCTGAGAGTGTGACCGCAGTGCCCAAGGGACAGCTGCTTGAGGTCGGTCACACACGACCTTTTTATGAGTAATTTTTGTGTTAGCTCCGTACTTGTTGAGATCTTACCGCCGGAGACGGATATCCGTGAGATAAGGCGAGGTGTGCATTTTTAGGGTCGACCTTTTTTAACTCCATCCCTCCTTGTGGGAAGGCAGCATCGCTGTCATGCTCGTTTTCTGAAGGAAACACCTTATTGTTATCACAACTCTGTACAGTCGGCAGTACGACTTCACTTTCGGACCTTGGATTTGTTGCTTTTAGTCTTACCGCTCTTCAACCGACCTGTCTGGCATGGTAGGGCCTTGAGGAACGGTTGTTCCAGCCAGTGTAGCTCAGTTGCTTCATCACGATAGGCAAGCCCGACCACCACGTCAAGGTAGCAACAACTGTCAGGACAGACGAAAGTTCTGCTACGCAAGGACAGTAACGTTCAAAATTGCAGTCAGCCGGTGTCTGAATATAAAAACCTTGAAGTATCGACTGGGAATGAAACCAACAGTGAAAATATACATAAATGAGCAAAACTCAGTACCAAATGGAGCACAATGTATATCCCGAAATTCTAATTATAAGCTAAATCTAGTGATAGCGATTTGTAGAGATCAATACAGTCATTTACTAATGGTCAGAAAGAACAAAAAACAAAATGAGGTTTCCACTACAAATATTGTCACAGTTTGTCGATAAAACATCTTTTTCTTTCTAACACCACGAACTTAACAATTGTTTTGAGAAACTACTTACGGAAACTCGTTCCTTGCTGTGTAGGTACCGGAACCGCTGAACATAATAGAATACGAGCCATGCTAAACTGATCACCATAAGAAGAATGAACGAAACAGCCACAAACAAAACAGAAGAACGATTGAGAAAAGCTTCCTCGGACGCCGTTGCAGCAGTCACAACTTCAAACAAAATTTTCCCTTCTGACTTGTGTGAAATAATAGTATTGTTGGGCTGGTTAGATATTACTCCAGTATGTTGTTCATAATTTGGCAGTCCTGTAGTAGTTAATGAATTTCGACCCCTAATCGAAACCAGATTGCCACCTAAACTATAAAACCCTTTTAGTTCATACGATACATTGGTCAAATCAGTAGTGTTAAGCTCATCAAAATCCGAAAAGTTCAATTCGGCCGAACGATGCAGTCGAGAATGAAGTCCTATATCTTGCGACAAAGCAAGTTGTTCATCAAATAGTAAACCAGAAATAACTGACAATGTTGATAAATGTGAATGAAAGACACTTGGAAAAATTGTGAGCAAGGACAACCGAGGCATGGAAAGTTGCTAAACACACTAGACCATCAATACTTGATCAAGTCTGTGAAATGTCATTAGACTAATCTGTGTATAAAAAATAAAGAGAATGAAAACATATTACATTTAAGGGTAAAAGGAGAAAAAGTAAGAGCAATGAAGACGAAACGTAGAAAATCCAAGACATTATCATGTTTATAGTGACAAAAGTGAGGCATGAGATGAAAATATGATAAATTCCTATGACTACTTCGAAATTTCAATGATTTTGTTCCAGGTGAGCACTATCTGGAAAACATAAAAGGACAGATTACTAATTATATGTAATTTAGATCTAGTGATCACTTCTCAACTATATGGAAAAGAATGGACTGTTAAACTGAACACTAGTATTGGTTTTAATTGGGCACCTACATTGCGGAATTATGTTGGCGAACAACTCATCAAGACTTACGGTCTTGCCTGACTGAAAACGCAGTCACTTGCTGATTCAACCTCCTATACAAAACCACATGTGTAAATTAAGCAATATTGAGCAAACGATTGTATACATGTAACATTAGTATACACCCAACATAACAGGTGTCTTACGAAATAATAAAAAAATTCAACTAGTCGTCTTCTGATAAACACTTGAAAATCCCCCTTGAAATTAGATTTCTGTCAGAAAGATGAATTTTATGTTGGTATGTTGTTTTAATGAAACCAATCATTTATAAGTTTTGAACAAACAAAGGAACAGCTGGTAGACCAGTCCTAAGGAAATCATAAAAAGAAAACTGTTTTGAGGGAAAACAACAATAATAATTGGAAGATCAAAACATTCATCGATTTATACCAATCAAATTGCGGAGTATTCATGGATTTTTGGTGACTTAGTAATAGTTAGCTGCAATATAGCACAATCTCCCTACATCGAGAAAACTGGGGTTTCCCACAGTCGTAAGAAACATGATAGTTTTTCCCAAAGTTTCGAAAATTTCGAGGAAAATCCCAAAAGTGTCATAAGATTTTGTGGAAATATTGGGGAAAACCCAAAGTTTCCTAAAAACTGCGGATTTTCTCCAGACCTGTAAATTCTGGACCTTTAAGTCATTTCCCCAACGTTTTCTATTCCGATTTCCTTAAAATTTGTCCGAACCGGACAAATTTTCTTCAAAATAGGAAGATTGTAAGACGAAAACATGGTACTGAATTGTCTGACGTCTTTTTTCTATCAGAGAAGTCGCTTGAAAGAGCATTATATTGAAATCCGTAGAATTACTCACTCACACTAGGAGCCTAGTTCCTGATAACCTTTATCGGATTTGAACCGATCACAAGCTAAAGTATGCATGACCTAAAGTCTGTTGTACAACGGACTTCCTTAATGAACGTTCATTGAGGAAGTTCATGTAGATTTATTACCCATAGAATGATGCACTTACGTTTAGTTACTAAAGTAACTGATAACAATTTGCTACGACACAAGCGTTAAATTGATACATATTGACGAACGAAAGTAGGATTTGATAAGGTTTCGAAGAGATTTAAAAATGGTATCAGCAAATGCAGGGACTGACCTTGGAGAACATTAAATATTAAACTCATGAACTTTGTTTAGTGAAATTGTCAAAATATTAGTTCCTCGAATAAAGAATGAGTTAGGCTATGGGTTCTTGTACAATTGTTGCAACCTGTCAAGCATTTTGTATGTCTTTTTTTGCCAGACGTCAACAACATGTTTCCGTTTCAGTTTGGAAAGGATAGGAGGCTTGTTGGACTGTGTGCTATGATGGTCTCTCAAAGGATCCAATTTTCTTTTGAAAGTGTTGACAGATGGAGCTTCAATCACGTGTTGAGGTAATGAATTTCACTCACTGGTGATTCGACGTGAAGTTTCGTAGTCATCTGACTGGTAAATTGTTCTGGGCTTGTGAACTAATCAAGTCACCTCTAGTCCTTCGATATGACAACGGGATAGGTTTAGCTTAACCAGTCGAATATCATACGGGAGCTACGCTACCCCAGGAACAAGCTTAGTTGCTGTTCTATGAACCTTTCTCAGGGGCCCACTGTTTATTTTAATCGGAGTCTAGCCGCTTGTATGCAGAACTCATGTTTAGGATGCACGAACACTGCTTACAAAGTCTAAAAACTTTTAGCGTCGACATGACTAAAGGCCCTACGTATTAGTTATAAAGTTCTAAAACTTTTGGCAGCTATTGCAACAGATTGCCTAATGTTATTCGTCATGTATGCATCTGCAACTTGATGACCAATATGCCTCGGCAACTGCCATGTTTGAGACCATTCAGATGATTTTCCATCGCACATCAATTTTCGTAATGTTTGTATCTCTTTATCATATGCTTTTATCCCAGTAGATACTAGCTTGACGTAGTTGTTGTGCCACTCTCTGAGTGTTAAGTCAGGTGATACCACCTGCCTCGAATCGCACTGTTTCGGGAATTTTTATTCAGTACACTAATTTGAATACTTCTAACTATCATATTAACTAATCTGAGAAGGGAAAATATTATGATTAATACTTGACGTTAATAGGTTATTCTGCCCGCTTTCTGAATATATTCTTCTGTGCAAAATAAATAGGATGGCTAACAAGTGGAACCAATCGCCTTTGTGAATCTTACTTGTGGTACGTACTGGATATTATCTTGTCTTTAGTAGTTACCTTATAGTTATCATGGTATTCCATCCGTTATTACTCTGTTTTCTGAACCTGATAGAGTTTTCAACAAAAGCGATTAGTTCCCAAGATCTTGTACAAAGGAATAACGGGCGAAACTGTAGATTAGAATGGAGAGGAAAGTTAGTTAGTGCTCTTTGGAATGGTTTTGTTATTTCACTGAAGCAACAGACTACTTGAGTATGGAAAACCATAAAAAGTTTAATCCAGAGAGCACATAAGCGGGCCACAGCAATTCAAATACGGAATGGCAGCTGCCGTTGAGACGAAACAGCGAGAGTCTTTGAGTGAACCTAACGTTTTCGCTGTGCATTTAACTGCAAGTAGGACCGCCTTTCGAAGAAAAGATGAGAGCTTCCGCCAATAAGTCTCTCTAATAGTCAGATCTCGTTGGTTCTACAGCCATTAACTTATTTTGATTCAAAATATACCAAAGATATTCAGTGCTCGTAGACGTTATTGTCCGTAATATCTTTATTTTCAAGGATCCGAATCTAGACCAGAAACCTGAAGCAAAGGGGTTCAAACGTACTCAAACGTGCTCAGTAAAAATAATGAGGGCAGGCCCCATCCATTTTAAGGAGATTTGATTGGGTTTATAATTTCTAAATAAGACTACCATATACTTTTGTAAGGTAATTTTGAATAAACCTGTGATTAGGTTGTGTATTATTTAAAGATGTCACGGACAGTCGATGTCTGACAAAGCTGCTGTTTACATCTCTTCCGACGCAATGTTCCCAAAGTCTGTAAGTCATGGTATAAAGCACGACGAGATTTAAATATATGTTTCAACCAAAAACAGAGATTAGTTTGTGCAACATTGTGTAATTTAAGAAGCCAGACAGAAAATAATAATTGGTACCTCTGTAAATAACCTTTGAAATCACAGAGAGCAAGGAAATTGATCCGTAATTCTGAGCTTTTATCTTGTTCTCCTTGTGTTCCGGTTCATTGACACCCTTTCCAAATGGTTGATAGTTTACTCTAGCTTACCAAGATCAACGGTAGAGCAACGAGGAGAAAATGTATGCCTGACTACTATTGTCAAGACTTTTTAATCTCAAACCGGCCAACATCTCTCCAATTCTGAAGGACTGCAACTCACTAAAACATGTACCAGTAGACGATGAGATTTAGTAACTATCCAAGATTACAGATTCCTTTTGACTTAAGTAGCATTGTTTGAGTGTCCTAACAGGTAATTTATTAGCATCATTACTTCAGATGTGTACAGGTAGGTGATCCGATCCAGTATACTCAATGTAATAGTCATATTTCCGCTCTGCACGTAAAGAACCTTTCATTGTTACGACTCGAGAATATGATCAGGCCGACCAAAAGATCCATTTTATTTTAAGTGGCTTATATCGCATTATCTTACACAAAAAACCGTTCAGTATGTATCCGTACGAATATATGTGATGACTCCCTCGTGAAGGTTCATTTTATATGAGTATGTTCGTTATGGTTTAATTTTTTATTTCTAGTTAGTGCTGTTTTGGCACGTTGATGGAGAAGCTCTGTAAGAGGTGGAAACTTTCACGCACTTGGGCAGCATCATCGATGAACAAGGAGGAACCGATTCAGACGTAAAGGCAAGGATTGGTGAAGCAAGGACAGCATTCCTACAATTGAAGAATACATGGAACTCAAAACGACTGTCAATCAATTTCAAAATAAGAATCTTCAATACGAACGTTAAGATAGTTCCACTGTACGGAGCTGAAACTTCGAGAACTACTACAACTATCATCAAAACAGGATAAGTATTTATAAACAATTTTCTACGCAAGATACTCAATGTCTGTTGGTCGGATACCATAAGCAACGGCCTACTATCAGACGGAACAAACCATGGTGTTAGGGTCCGTCTGCAACCGAGTGACTGGTATATGCTTTCGATTTTTCCACCCTCTAGGCAATAAAGAAGTGGTATCACTTCGCTTGCACAGAGACTGGTCTGTTAGTTACTCGCATCTTATGTTACCTTAATGGGCGTCATATGTTCCTTCACGAGCGGTAGTCTTATTCCATAATCAAGTGCAATCACATTCTCGCGCCAAATTTGTCGTTTTCTTCCCGTTTCCAGATTTTTGAACGCATGCTGCTCAGCACGTTCCCTGTTTCTAAAGTGCATTAATGCTAAACGTGATCCACTAAACTCTGTTCTTGATTGATTCTGTTGGATTTTCTCAATCCTCGAGAGATATGAACTTTATTATGTACCTCTTGGAAAAGTATTATACTCATTATTATTAAATTTATGACCGTCAGCAAACGAATTAATTAGGAACTGAAATAACAATGACTAAAATAATTCGTAACCAAATTGAATTTATATTGACATCAGCACCAGGATCACGTGTGATGAAATAAATCCGGAATTCTTTGAACTAGTCTGTTTTGTATCCTAACCCAAGCTGTTCATAGTGTTGCTTGGTTAAGGTGTCTTATGTTTTTATGCTAATATAATAATGGACTGTGACTAACAGATAGATAGTTGGAAAGGCAACAGAACAATATTTAAAGAATATTTAGAGCATTCACATACAATGATCAGGATTAAATAAGCACAAGTTAACTAATGTGAGTGGTTTAATGCGCTTGACAAGCACATGTAGTCAGATATCGGATTCAATAATGAGTATATATTTATAAAAATTTAACATTTTGGTGATAAGCCTTGTTGTTTCATGCAATTAATTAATTGATTCTCGTATCTCTTGTACAAATATTATCCTGTTACTAACTGCCCAATCTTAGCGACTTGGTTTGTTTTATCCCCAAGCGTTCTGGACGAATCATTGTTCCTGAGTCGCTAAGATATCTTCTCCCCGATGGCCGATTGTAGAAGGTATTGTCGTACCTGTCAGCTTTACCCGTTGAAGGGGGTATCTATCCAACTACTACCATGTACGTTCTATTTTTCTACATTTTTCTACGTCTCAACACAAACGTTATTCTCCATCACTGTCTTTTGATATCGTTGTATCAAACTGAGACACTGAATCATTCTTCAACACTGAAATACTGTGATATTTAGAGTTGCGGTTTCTAAAAGTATAAAGGAACCAGTTAACGGAATAGAAATAAAAAAGCCTATTCATTCCAAGGCCTATACCTAATACTTTTAAGTTTACGTGTTATTCATGAACCATGAGTTGACATTCAGAGGTTTGCTGAGCACAAGAAAAAGAATCTGCTGATCAGCAGTGTCGAAAAGTGTGCTCCCCAAACTTATTCCATCAATTTTTCCACATATTATGTTTAATGATAAAATGTCAAACGCACAGTGACTCTTACTTGAAACCGGGGCTACTGTGTCACTTTTGTGAAGGGGTTTGACAAAGTGTGATTATAGTCATTTAGTCTGGGTTACTCCAGAGCAGACAAATGAAAGACCTTCGGTTTGAATTGGTAAGAACGTAATCTGGCCAAAAAGTCTGTCTAGTACTCTCTCTGCCAGTACAAAGAAGCATTTTAAAAAATAGTCTGATCTCGTCTAGCAATCATGGAATATCTTAAAGTCTGAAATTGTTTTCCAGGCGAAGAAATTGAAAATTTTTCTGTAATCCGAACCGAAAAATATTTTCCTTCAGCTCTGCATGTAGAAGGATCATAAAACATACCCACCAGTGAATGTTTGGTCGTCAAGGCTTACACAAAATGGAGGAGATTGTGGAATCTGATATCGCTGAAAATGGTTACCGATTTCACAACTGAATACTAGTGTTCCAGGTAACACCATGTAATTAACATAGTTCTCACTGCTATAACTTCACTTTAAGTTCATATGAATCGGTAGGACGAGCAATCATCACATATATATGGCTGTACAAAGTGTAACTCTGCTCATGACATATTACTCAACTCTTGGTTTGGAATTTCTCTTAGTGAATTCGACTTGAGGGATCATGTGACTAGGAATCGATGTTTCTTCGCTGTCACTACAAGTTCCAACCCGGACATAAATCCCAAATTAGGAGCCATAGAGTTTAAGTGATCAGTTAAGGCACCTTATGTAGGACCCATTTACATTTAACAAATGTCTTCAGATAACAACATTTTAAGTCCTCTCCAAAAGCCACCTTTGAGATCTCTTGATCTTCTTATTCTGCCTTTCAGGCTTATCAACCCTAATTTTCAGTTCATCAGGCTTGAAAATTATTTTCTGACTAACCGTATTCGCTCACAATGGGACGAATTAGGCCATGCTGCCGTGCCGACTCTGGACAAGCTTGTGAATAACATACAGAAGCTCTAGCTGAACTATATGAGGAATAGCCACATGATGAACTAAAGCAAGCCATAATGAAATCTATCCCTTTAACCGACCTATAGGCCACTGACATCTTCCCATTCTTGTGCAACGGAAGAATAAGTCTCCATCGCAGCTAAAATATTACATGGAAAGTCTACCGGAGGACACGCGAATAGACAGTAACTGAATTTACTATCTGTGTCTTTTCTGACTTCCTACAAGTAAACAAAAGAGTCTGGCTGTCTCAAACAGCGATGCCGTTATAGACATCACAAAAACAGTCGACGAGATACTCGAGGTAATTAAACAAACGAGTTCTCGATCGGATATCACTCTACACGTTGACGAGTTTGACCCGAAACGACGAGCCACAGAAACGGTCATGGAATTGGCCTCGCTTTAGAAGATAACTGTTCATTAGAAGACGCCTATCTTTTTCAATATACTGCTATCATCAAACATATGGCTTCAGAACTATAAAATGTAGACTGCCTTGTTGAGTTAAAATAACGACAGGGAAACTATCTCGCCGTTTTCAATGGCGACTGCGCCGGCTGGAGTAGCTCCTATAAATAGTCGTTTGTTATGCGTATAGACTTAAACGATGGACGCACAATCCGCAGTGCGCAGAGAGGGAGAAATAAACGATGTCACCCGTAAGTTACAAAGTTCGAAATGCTTATTTCGCATCAATGTTCAATGCAGCAAATAAGTCGGTTGTAAAAGCATATAGCAAGAGTAAATCGGCGCAGAATTTCGGTCAAGATGCTTTATTTCGCTGAAAATTTTTAAGATATCAGATGTGTCCGCACCCATAATGTGTATTGATTTCTCAATGAACTGCGATTTATTAGTTGATTCTCAACAACATCAACTCATAAATGGTGAACCATACCACTACGATAAGAGGAGTATTTACTTATTGAGTTCCTATTAATGTGGTGGCAGCTAAAACCAGCTCGATTCATGTAAATCTCTGCTAGTAGAGTTTGCTGAGCTGACGAGAACATCATACAACAACGCAGGTCTTGAGCACACAGTTTGAAATCAAATAGTGACGACAAAACCACCGACTAATGCAAGCTAACAAAGGTTAGACTGGAATAGATTTTACATCCAAAAACAGGAATTCGGTGAGTTAAAGGAGCTAGGGATTGTAAGGCTGTACGGTAGCACTTGAGGCTCATCGCTATAAATGTTCCAGAAAAAGAACAGGAAAACGATGCCCTCTGGAGATCATCGAGCTCACAGAAAGCAAACAATCACTGTTAGATGGTGGTATCACACATCTTTGAGTTAACTAATGATGTTGAAAGTGTCGCTTTTCTTTTGAAACCTGACCTTGTTAGAGCTTACAATCACACCCCTATTCCCTCAGAGGACATACTTAAAACGGCTATAACGACTTCATTCGGGCTATATAAATTTTCGAGCACGCTTTTCGAACAGACTAATGGAGCACAAACTTTTCGGTGATTTACTGATCAGATCATCAAAGGTTTAGCTGGGGCATATATGTATATCGACAACATGATAGTCGTCAGTGCTACGGCAGACTATCATCTACAACAGCTGATACGATTTTCCATGAGACTTTAGAAACAAAAAATCTTTATCAACGTTGGGAAGTGTGAATTTGTAGAAAAATCTGTATAATTACCAGGTCACATGGTAACTTCTTAAGATATTACGCCTCTACCAGCAGAAGTTGCAGCTATCTGCGACTATCCATCAGCTGAATCACAGAACAAATCACGAAGATTTCTGTGGATAGTATATTATTAAAGATGATTTAGCCTGGACTGTAAGACAATAATACGAATACTAACGGGCTCTTTGCAAGGACACGCTTAAAAATTCAGTCTGTCCACAGAGTTGATGCAGGCATTTGGGAGAGCCAAGTGAGCCCCGGAAGAAAAGACATTACTAGTTTGGCTAGAATACCTATCATCCACTGAACGCTGTCAGATACACGGAGTAGGATTGAAGTAACAATAAGTGATCGCAACAACGTTTGGTCGAATTATACAGGCTCATAACACAAATATTAGAGATATTGGTTAAAGGATCTCTCTATGTGAATGAATTCTCGATCACGTGTTATGGGCTACACACACTCTTTTTACTAACTTAATATTTAGTTGCTTAAATCATATGGTGACGCAGTTTCTTTCCTAAAAATATGTGTGCCCTAAATTGAAGATTATCTAGTACAGACCTCACTAAAGCAAGGTAGTACTACAAAACTTTCCATAAGCAAAGTTTTGTAAGTTGAAGTTAAAAGTCTTTTATGGATGCCAAAAATGATCTAGTTAACAATAGGCCGTAACAGTGTTATCGGATTTTGAAGGTCGCCTGCAAGTTAGAAGGTCGTTCGCAGTGCTGTTCACCGCCTGTTTTGCTCAGTGAGTTTAGGTTCGTGTGAAACTAAATCCCCCAAACATTTTTAAAAAGATAATTATTGATTTATTATCACTTACAGAACGCAAATTGACAAATTTTGTATTATATTTGCCATTTTTGTCACCGAGTCCAAGCAATCTTTCTTACACAGTGTTGGTCAAACGCAGTTGCTGAATATCTTCAACCAGGAGACTTTGGGTTTCGCAAGTACTAAGAAAGTGCTCTCACTCACAAACCGTGTACTTGATCCTTTAAAAACTGGCAAAAGTTACGGAAGCATCGTAGATGAGCCAGGTTGGCATAGGCTGTTGGGCTTAAAGCTGGTAGTGTTTTCGGGTTTGCTGTTCGTGGGTCTCACTGGAGCATCGAATAATTATGGAGATCAATATTTCAGACATCATCCGAAGGCTGTCACCTGGTTTTTTGACCTCAAGTGATGTTCGACAAGACTGTTCACTATCCTGATTTTTGTTTAATTTCACTATAGACCTACTTCTGAAAAATAACGTTCTCATCGTCTGAATTTTTGGGCATCGATCTCCTACCAGGAGGTCCACTAACCGACTTGTAATACGCAGGTTGCATAGTGCTGTTTGGTGAAGACGCTGATAAAATACAGAGTCTTTTGGTAGCACTGAGCATCAATGCCAGGATGTTTTGGATGCGTTTCTCTCCCTCTAAATGCAAGTTGTTGTTTTAGGACTGGCCTGCATGAACACCTGAACTAAGAATAGGGAGTGAAGTAGTCGAACGCGTTGACAACTTCACTTACCTTGGAAGTCTGATAAACCCTAATGGGTTGGTGTCTGACGAAATCTGTTCACGGATTCAGAAAGCTCGTTCGGCTTTTGCCAACTTACGTCACCAATAGCGAAGATGAGATATCCTTCTCTCAATTAAGGGGCGAATATGCTGCATAGCAGTTTGTTCTGTTCTAATTTATGGCTGTGAAACGTAACCATTGAGAGTAGAAGTTACTCGTGAGTTACTAGTATTTGATAATAGATGTCTTATAAATATTGCTTGCATCTGCTTGGAACACCGGCTAAGTACTAGTGAGGTTAGATGCAGGGTATCAGGAAATGATGGTAAATCAGTTGATAAGGTTGTAAATCTTCATCGACTGAGACGGTTGGACCACGTGTTACGTATGACTGAACACCGGTTACCACGACGCGTAATGCTGACTGATGTTGGAAACGGATGGAAGATAGTTAGGGGCGACGGAACAAAAGTGTGGCATCAGTTCTTGAAGTCACTAACTTCCGATGTGAGCCATATTGGTAGATGCAGACTGCGTGGCTGAGGTCCGCGCGACTGTTGTAACCAATGTTTGAAGACCGTGTGTGACATGGCTGAGAACGGATCACAATCGAGTTATTATTTATTTATTTTAACACAGATATCGGTACAATGAGACACCAAATACATATGCGCCACACAGATCTCAATTGATTTGTGTGAGGGCTGTGATACTGCCCGGGTGCCCAAACCGAAGCAGGTGGTTTTCTTAGCGGGCCACAACCCGAGCCTTCGACCTGAAGGTCTGACCCACAAGGCAGTGGAGCATCGTGAGGAGATGCAGTCCCATGGTAGCCGGTGACCAACGATTGGTTCATACGTCATTTGTTCCTTCAGGATACTGGAGCCCATGTGCACCATTGATTTGGGATCCGGTTAAAGCGCCGGACATTCGCTTTTCGTCCTCTCATTTTTGTAAACAACACCCCCTCTACGAGAAGGCAGTGAGTAGGACTTCCCTGGCAGAGGCTATATACGCATGGCCATGTGAGAGCATTTGGAGAGGAAGAGCGGACTCTCCCCACTCTCGGCCGTACCAGGGCATTTGGGGGCACCTACTCCAGTGTATACATGTATACACTGTTTGTCCTGTCTTAAACCGTGAGATTAAAATTACTTTATGCCTTTCTTTCTATGAACTAATTCTTTCTCCCTGTATTATATATTACTACTAGTGAAGTAACTTATTCTGTGAATTTGGTGTTCATCTTGTTGTGCTAATGAAGTGTGACATATATGTGCCTGGTCCTACGTTGTAGCTGACTGACTGACCATCCATAGTATATTCTTTGTGATTGCTACAAGAGATGTTTCTTTTTTCATTAGAATGGGACGATTGTTTGTTAAGGCTGGCCAGATTTTCATCTGTCCAATTCTCAAGCCATTAATTATATTTTAATCAATTTAACTGCTGAAACTTGATCACTGTCCTTTAGATAACTGAAGTCAATGTCAGTTCCTGCTTCTTTGACATACTTATATTTAGGTAAGATCTTCTCGGCTATGCGCAACAAATAGGTGAGTGAAGGTTCAAGCTGCTAGTCGTGAACGACTCTAAATGCTTAGGGTTTAAAGCAAATACCTTAATTATGGGCATTAGTTGCCAAGTGAGTGCAGTTTGGGTAGCTCAAGTGTTGCGCAGTATGAACATATCATCCGTATTAAGATCAAAAAATCTTTCTTCAGGGAACAGATCAACGCTTCTGCCATGCACTTTGTTCATAGTTGCTTCCAGAATATCGTCGATAACAAAGAGAAATGTTACATAACCCTAATCACCTTTAAGAGCGATGCCTGCTAGTGCAGAAGCCATAGGAATAAAAGGTAGACGCTGGTCAAACTAAGACTTAATATTACTCCACGCATCCATTCGTGGTCGTTCTGAGTCATATAGGCAGATGCAACCTACCTGGTTAAGGTCTGTGTGATAACCATGATCAGTAGTTGGAGGCTTCGAGTGATATGACTGGAGATCATCCAAAATAGGGCGGATGTAGTCAGCCTTTATCTTCATCTCGATCTTGAATCTCAGTATCTTTTCATACATACCTGTTCTCTCTATCATTTCGAACCACTTTCCTAACGTTTAGTCTTTCTTTTTACTGTTGCTGCTACATTACTTCGATCTCTTGCTATTTTCATCTTGTGACGCTAATCTTGTATACGACTTGGGCTAAACATATTTGTGTAAGGCTCTATGATAATGATTTCTATCGGCCTATCCAATAAATTAAAGGGTCCCATGTTATCAACCAAAAAACATAACCATTATTAGCTTGTGGTATGTTAATAAACTTTTCTGATTAAATATGCCTTTAATGTTGAGTGTGCTCTAAGTATGTACTAAGCCTCTCTTGATGTGGTCAGCTACTGACAAGCTTAGATCTTTTCATTTTATCTCATTGTAAAATAGGGGGCTATTTTTGCCTAACATTTCGCATCTGAAATAATAACTTTGTTGCTGATGGATCTTATTTTTTAATCTACTTAAGACTGTTATTCTGTGAGACCTATGCAAGAAGGTTGACAGGACACAAATAAACTGTGGTTGGAATTCTTTATCTACCTAGCCATCAACAGGTGAGAGAATTGGTATTAGCCCTGTTGGTGAATGCTCCACAACGATATTCTCTGTAAGAGGTAACAAGTCAGCCGATTAATTATACTTGTCACTAAAGACTACCTCAATGTGATTCGCATGTGTGAAAAATGTACGAAAGTATTCAGAGAGAAGAATTGTTTGCTATTTGTTCAATATTTCCAGATTTGATAACTTCAGTCAATGGAATCAAGAAATTGCATGTATTGTGTTTTTGAGCTCTCTTCTTATTATATAGATACCTGTTGATTCTGTTCGCGATCTTGATAAAGCGAATTTCCCTGTGCAAGTCAGTTTAAAGATCAGTTCGATCATACGCCCAAGCGGATTAAAGAAAGTGGTGATCATCCACTTATCTTGTAGTCCTACATACCCTGAAACGTGAGTAGTGACTTATATTTTGCAATACTGTTAGATTTAGGAAAGTTTCTACAAATAATTGTATTTTTAAAGGATTTTAGTTATGAATATAAATTACTCATTAATAATTGTAAATGTTATATGAAACCTGATCGTTTTTACCATAACTACGAGGTGTTTATGTCTTCTGTTTCATACGGGTAATGTGCTTAAAACTATGTCTAGACGAAGTTTATTAGAATTATGTGATATATTTGCGCAATACATTTCGAACAATCTGATCACACATATACTTGTTAAGAACATTTATATATGAAAATTAAAAGGTCAACTAGACAGGTTTAGGGTAAGTCATAACAAAGGAAAAATATTTTCATATATAAATGTTCTTTACAAGTATATGTGTGATCAGATTGTTCGAACTGTATTGCGCAACCATATCATATAATTCAAATAAACTTCGTCTTCTCATTGCATTATCGAAATTTATCAAAGGGACTAATTGTTTTAAAACCATGTATTTGGGCTAATTCATTGTACAAACTTGGTATTAAAATAGTACATCGTAAATCCTAGAACTTAAGCAACAAGCTCTGACACTGAACTGTAACATAAGGGAGCTCGTGACTTCGTCTATTTTCTCACTTCAGTTGTCGCAAAATCTGGTATCTTTCTTAGCGACTTTATGATAACTATGTACATGATCCTGCCAGCTGAATTCGTGAAGACTGTAGGAATAGTTCTTTGGTTGCTCGAGTGTATGCTTAAAACCCCTATTTAGGTAGGATTTACCAAATGACAGAAAAATCCACCTTATAAAGTACCATCTGGTAATTAATATGAAAGATAATCAAAGGTTCACCTGGGACTAGTTAGACTAAGAGACATCCGTTGTTAGGTGGAATTATACGACATATCATTTTTAGTCTAAGTGAAGTGGAATATGGATTGAATGTGGAAAATATTTTCTTGTGTTAGGAAGTATGTAAATGTTCCAATTAACATAAATTTGTTCTTTAATACCTTAGAACTGGAACTCTTCAAATTACACATATTCAAGTCCAAAACTGTAGTCTTGGTTATAACGTAGCACCTGATATAAGCGTTTGTCAGCTTTATTCACCTAGTTACCATGCTCAGCAAGATTAGGAGAAAACCTAGTATGTTCAACTCCAGGATTACTTCGTGCTCTCAGTATACGCTGGTGATTGCTCGGCGAAACCTGTAGCCAAATACTCAATACCCACCTATTCCTTCCCTTTCCATAGGCCATGTTTTACAGTTGTGCAACAATATAAAGCTAGCCACTGGGGAATGTACTCGTCCTTTGCTAGGCAGATAAATATTTCACTGACTCCACAAGTGACCAAAGTTGGCTAAAGCCCAACACCCTTTTTGTATCCATCTCATGATTTCAACAGCCGCCGACTTAATAGGGCTGATGAGATTTCCAAGATGAATAAAGTGGTTAGGACACTCAACTGTTTCACCCCTTATTGTTAGAATAGACTTCGACACAAACATCGGAAATCCATGGGATCGTGTGATAAACATGCTGTTAAACCCTGACTTTTTCTACTCCGTATTTTACCGTGTAGGATGATAGCATTACTGGAGATGTTGGTTATCCACAGAAAACTTCTACCTGCTATCACACTCTTGTTGTGTTACTTTATCCTCACACCTTAAATTTTCTATCCTCAGTCTTTATGTGTTCGAAAGGCCTCATTCAATAAATATTTTAGCCATTATGCCTCTCTTTAGCAATAGACGAGCTTGGCTACCTCGTCGAGGTAGCAGCTACAGTAAGGAAACTTGTAAAGGATTTGAATTACATTTTTATTTCTTACTATATATGGCTGTTAACTGTAAACATTTCATATTACACTTCACTTGCAGCTGCTTCCTGTATTACAAGTATCATTTTTAGTTTATCAGTAATCAATTTGTTTGTGAACTTTTAGTTCTTTCTTATGTTATTTGTATAACTAGAACCTCACAATCCATCTTCCTGTTGAAAAGAAATTTTAATATATTCTATTCCCCTACAGACTTCTCAATTTCCGTATCAAAGGAGACAAACGGGTCACTAAAACACAAATAAGTGTTCTTCATGATGTTCTTAAGCAGTTGGCTGAAACAATGAGAGGTCAGGTAATCTGACATGATCACAGGATTTTCACCATTTATCTACAACCAGTTTAGTTTGGATCTATATCGTTTTTTGTATTTGTATTCGTGATTCACCTTTTAGGAAATACATCGTTATAATACATATTATCGTAAATTTTGAAATTCATTCTGTTTCAGAATTTATGAAGATATCCTATCAAATAACCTTTCAAAAACCGACTTTTTACTAAGGGTCTTTTGTATTCACTCCATAATCATCTATCTTGTATAGCGTTAATTAATCTACTTAGACTCCTCACTTCTAGCCACTGGCTGCTAATTCTCAATCCTGTATGAAATTACTAGTAACGTGAGTGGGCAAACGTGCATAGACATGATTACTTTACATGTGATACCTCTTTGGTATTAGTTTTGGGCTATGTTTTCATCCGTTATCCTTTGATTGTCTTTGGCCGCTATTTTCACTACATATCACTATTCGATAACTTCAAATAAGTCTATGCTTGCTTATGAAACTTCTACAGAAAAAAGACATGAGACGAATCTGGTCAATTGTGTTATTAACACAACTAAGTAGATGATTTGATATTATGTACTGAGTCTGTTTCATCACTATCATACATTTTCGCCAAACAAGGCTGACCAATAATTATTAGCATTCATAATAGTATCCTATCGTTTAGTCTTCAGTATTATTATTATTATTATTATTATTATTATTGTCATCACTTAGAGACTTTTAGTCACGTGCACTTAACAGGATAAGCGAAATAACTGACTATTCGGTCGTTGTTCCAACTGGATTTTGTCGTTTTCATATTTTATTTACACAAAGAATCAGTCATTGATATCTCTAGATTTTTGGTACTTTACACTAATAAATTATAAAGAGATTACCTTGTGTTTTTAACTTTAAGAAATCAACAAAGTTCAAAAGTTCAATATTCCTTTCAAGTAACTATATGTACAAGATGTATTTCATTACTAACTTTTGGATTTGTTTAACATATGAATGATGATTCTGTACCCAGCTACCTGTTGTTAAACCTATTACTTCATTTTAGTGTAACTAAGTGTTGATTGTCCCTCGAGAATTCCACAGTATGATAAGAGATTTCTTTTGACATACTTGGTTTCTTAGTTTTTCTTTTTAAAAGCTTGCTCCTAATTTTCTTATCTACAAAGATGGTGATAGTTTGAGGTGATTGAATGAGAGTTTTCGTCAGGGAATGATGTCTTGACACACTGACTATTTTTAAATATGGCCATTAGGTTCTATTTGAATGGTTCAATAGAAATGTGGTAGGTATATATAAACGTCTCGATTTCTATGCAGTGTGAGCTTGTAAATGTGCTTTTCTAATAAGTCGAAAATTAAAGCATATTGTTCATTGTTTCATGGTTTTTGTAATTTTTCGACCTAATTTGCATTGTGATAATAACTTTTTCGTTCTACATAATAAAGTTCTCATATAAAGGAAGATAAAATTACACAGTTCAATTATGTTTTAAAACTGTGATTAAGTTATTTTTAATGTTTCTTCTTTTTTTGAAATAATTACTAGATATGCATGAAAGAGCTAATCGAAGCTAGTCACGATTTCTTAAAGTCATTGTCCGAACCCATCGTTGATTGTCAAACACTTAGAAATGAACAAGATCTCAATTTAAGAAATGATGATAATCTAGTATCTAAGTTAAAAATGGTAAAATGAGTTTTTTTAAGTATAAATCTGTTTGTTTTTTAGTCCTTAAAATTTATACCTTTATCATGAGTATTTAACAGTGGCTATGTACTTATATGAAATTATTGTCATTTATTCAACTGTAAATTAAATTTCTAGTCTTTTACATTAAGTTCTATGGCGAATGATAGATTAAAGTATTAGTATTCACAGTGGAAGTGCACTTTTTTCGTGCATTCTATAATATATCTCGATTTTATCTTGGACTAAAACGATAATCAGGAGCAACTGACACAAGATGAACTCGAAAAATTCCTCGTCCTACAGATAGTCCCTCATCAAGAACTTTCTTAAGTTTAATCAGTCAATACAATACATTTTTACCCGAAACGCTTCTTATGAGATTTAATTTATTATCTCGTCTTTTATGACAGGCGTTTCATTTGATGTTTTTTTAAAAACCAATATCCGCCACTTTTATTTTGAATATTTTCTCTAGGCTTACTAGTGAGGAACTCAAGTCGAATTTATTTATTCTGACAAAATATCACATCCTTTAGATTATTTTTTCTCAAATAAACCTCTTTCGGTAATCATTCAGATAATTTTGTGAATGTTTACCTTTCAGATCGAACACATTGATGAGGCTATTCAGTGGCGTTTGTCATTAAATGACGTAAGACTAATTTTATCATTCATTTATCAAGTGTAATGTTCTAAAAATGAGACTCCTTATGTAGGTCGTAATTTCAGAAAAGTATGGGTTAAATATTGGGGAACTAAAAGGCATCATTCCATCTAATATAACAAAAAACAGCTTAAATCCTTGCATATAATTGTGTAATTACTGAAATGCATTTTTTGTCTCCTGATTTGGATGATAAAGTTTCCGTCTACTAAACGAACTTAAGATATGTGGCTCATAAGTAGTGGTTATAATCTGACCGATGCTAGTTGGTTCTGTGTAATTGTATTATACAGAGTGAATAATCGCAGTATCGTCAAGAAAGTTAGTAAATCTGTTAAAACATTTATCATTGAGAAAATACAAATGTGTAATTGTTAAATTAACGCGCTGAACTATATTGACACTAGTCTACTCTGTTTACTTATGTGGAAGATCTAATGGTTCTATATTTAGAATATACTGGTCGTTAAAATTGATAATAAAATCTTAGATAATGTTCAATGCATTAGTTATTTATGAATTTCATGTAATTGGTTTCCTTTACAAATTTGAATTAAGCCAAAACAACAAGGAATTCATATTATTCCGTCTTAGTTGTTATTTTAACTTATACATCGATATGACGTTATTTATTTATTTATTTATTTTAACACATAAGTATAGGTACAGGGAAGCACCAAATACATATGCGCCACACAAATCTCAATTGATTTGTGTGAGGGCTGTGATACTGCCCGGGTGCCCAAACCGAAGCAGGTGGTTTTCTTAGCGGGCCACACCCCGAGCCTTCGACCTGAAGGTCTGACCCACAAGGCAGTGGAGCATCGTGAGGAGATGCAGTCCCATGGTAGCCGGTGACCAACGATTGGTTCATACGTCATTTGTTCCTTCAGGATACTGGAGCCCATGTGCACCATTGATTTGGGGTCCGGTTAAAGCGCCGGACATTCGCTTTTCGTCCTCTCATTTTTGTAAACAACACCCCCTCTACGAGAAGGCAGTGAGTAGGACTTCCCTGGCAGAGGCTATATTTGCATGGCCATGTGAGAGCATTTGGAGAGGAAGAGCGGACTCTCCCCACTCTCGGCCGTACCAGGGCATTTGGGGGCTCGATATGATATGATGAGTCTTATTAACGTATCATCGTAGTATACGTATAAGAGAGGAAAATATTGTAAACCATCAGTTATAAAAACATCTGTTAATTTAAGTAACACTTGAAATACGTAAATGTGTATATAGTTTTTTTAACGACAAGTGAATTTCTCCCGTTTGGTTCTTCTAAAACCTTAAACGTTTACTTTTCACAATTGACTTCAATCACCAAGTTAGATATTTTATGAGAAGTATGTTTCACTGCATTTTAACCTCCTGATACATTCTTCTTGTCATCCATTACAGTATTAAAATATTATTAAAAGAATACATAGATAAAAAATATTTTACGCGTTAAATTGCTTTTTGTACATGTTTATTTTAATCGACTAGCAAATTAAAACAATACGTTATCAATTTTATAAGAAATTCGGTTGGTCACCCTTTTTGAATGACTGAAACAAATTATTTAGTAGTCTTGATAGTGCTGAATAACTAAATTTAATCTCAATGGTTAAGATCATGAGTCAGTTGAAGCTAGACCACCATGGGAAATCTGGAAGCACTGGACGGCCGTTTCGTCTTGTTGTAGGAGTCCTCACAGTGCGCATCCACGACCTCGTTTTTTTTCCAAAATAATCTTAGTAAATAATCATGAAATAACAAATTATATCTGCATAACAGTAATTCATGTTTTCGATAAACATCCGTGACAAATAATCACGGTAATTTCTTTCTTTTATGACAGTCAGCAATCGAAAGAAAAAAAGAAGAATATCAACTTTCTGAGTATGTCATACTTTTTTTAAAAATATTCTTAATTGGTGTCATTCATATCTGCAAATATAGTTAAGTTGTTAACTTCTATTCATCAAATTAGGTTTTAAATCTGTTTTTATTATTGTTTTAAGTATCAAATTGTGTATCTCGACTCTTCTTTGTCCAGAACTCCGGTCTATGTGGTGTACGTCCACTTTCGCCCAATTAGTTACGTAAGGAAGCCTCTTTACGCTTCAGAGTTATGCTTCATACGTTGCCAGGTCATTGTATCTGTAAATCGCCACTGTTTTATCTCGGAAGCGACATTGTTATAACTGGCAAATTTGGGTCCGTCGGCTGTGTTGTAATGAGGTAGCCAACTGTTATATCTGGACAGTCGTCGCTATTATGTACGTATCGGGTCTGTTGAATTCACAGTCTTATTGGCTTTACTTGAGAATTAGGAACCACTGCAATTCTTCGATCCCATTTCTTATATTATGCTGGTGGGCGGCCTATGCTCCTCCACAAGGGGTAACAGGCGTAAGTAAGTAATATTTTATATTGAGAAATGAGAACCCACTACAATTCCTACGACGCAAAGCGCGAACACAAAATAATAGGGAAATGAAGATTTATTGACTTCCTAAAAATACGTTTCCAAACAAGCTCCATTATCACATCCAAATCATTTTAACCTTGGACCACGATATGATCATTTATAGACCAAGTTTCATATTCCTAATAATATCACATATGAGAGGAAATACGTAGAGTTACTGTAAAAAACACTAAATATATTTTACCTGAATTAACACGGTAAATAAAATCGTCACACTGAACAAGAGTTCACACTTGTTATATAGAGCAGAGTTTATACTAGATTACCTAACCTTACCATCTGTTTAGATTTTATTTTCATAAGGTTTACATTCTTTTCCGATGCACACTTTAATAACGATCGTTCCCATGCAATCATGCAATCAATTGTGAGTTTCTACTCAAAAATCTGAATTATTTTGGACTTCAGTATGTGGATATGTGTTTTAAAGCTTGCAGAAGGGTAAAGAATTGGTTGGGATTTGAAGTCGAGTTTACTTTTTGGAGTTTCTTGTTCCTGAGTTGCGTTTCGGCAACGAATAATTATGGAAGCTAGTATTTTCAATACTGTCAAACCGAATTCTATGCGGTTTTCACTATTAGTATTCTTCCCTTTCTTATAGATTCAGTTGATCGGTGGTTGTGACAGGTGGAATGTGATCATGTCCTCCAACTCTTATACCCTAGAAAATATTTTAGTCAACTTTTACTAAGATTGGACCATTACCTTTAAGATCGCTTAATTTAAGATATCAGATTCGTTTTGTTCCTTAAGCTCCATGCTGAATAGGACTTTTCCGAATTCCCTATAATTTTATTTATTTATTATTTATTTTAACACATAAGTATAGGTACAGGGAGGCACCAAGTTTATATGCGCCACACAAATCTCAATTGATTTGTGTGAGGGCTGTGATACTGCCCGGGTGCCCAAACCGAAGCAGGTGGTTTTCTTAGCGGGCCACACCCCGAGCCTTTGACCTGAAGGTCTGACCCACAAGGCAGTGGAGCATCGTGAGGAGATGCAGTCCCATGGTAGCCGGTGACCAACGATTGGTTCATACGTCATTTGTTCCTTCAGGATACTGGAGCCCATGTGCACCATTGATTTGGGGTCCGGTTAAAGCGCCGGACATTCGCTTTTCGTCCTCTCATTTTTGTAAACAACACCCCCTCTACGAGAAGGCAGTGAGTAGGACTTCCCTGGCAGAGGCTATATTTGCATGGCCATGTGAGAGCATTTGGAGAGGGAGAACGGACTCTCCCCACTCTCGGCCGTACCAGGGCATTTGGGGGCGAATTCCCTAAAAGTTATGAGATGTATCGTTTCTTCTATTTTATTAAGACGCTTGAAAATGCATTCTCTCACTAAACCATAATCGGAGTTCAGATATGCTTTAGAATAAACAGAAGTCTTCTGCCGAACTTGTGCAACCATAATTGGCTTCAGTGTTTTCTGTTTTTGTTCACTGTTGAATCAACAATTGAGATAATGTTTCTTTCTATGCTTCAGACTGCTTGCTAGAAACAAGTATCTTGACGTTTAGATATTTCGTGTCGTTGTTACTGATGTCCAGTTATGCCTCATAGGGAAATTTGTTTTTTTAATTTATGTACTTACTATATAACTAAACACTTATATGTGCTCTGTAATAAAGAAAAATAAACAGTCGATGGGTTTCAGCGTTCTTCGTTTATGCGTTTAAAATTTCAATGGTTTTGTAGAAAACTAAATCCTAATGTTATTTTAGATAACAAATTGCACTAAATTAGTACCTTTAATAGTTAATCAAAAATTAAGCAAGTTAATTCATATTTACAACCCTCTATTTCTTTAAAATCATAAATTTAATATTCTCTATGGTATCATTCTACGTTTTAATAATTTTCAGAATTTTTTGTCAATCTGAAGTTCATGGATTAGATACTCAAACATTATCAATGCATTTAAATTCTCATCGTTACCAACCCTCCTATCAAGATGTTATCGAAAGGTGCCCACTAACCAGACATATGTCAGTTTGCTCTCTAAAAATGTTGTACTTAGGAGACTATAAAAAACTGAAGAAATACACAAACTTCGAACAGTATAAAGCAGCGCATAAATCACTTGAATCAACGTTCATTGACATTCAGAGAGGATGTTGTGCTGATGGACCACATGATCGATTCAAGTATGTACTCTGTAATTAAAATTTTTAAATGATCCAGTGTTCTTAGTGCAGATATTTTTCCGTGTGCTTGCTATTTCGATGGATTGGATGTAAAAACCGGTGCTTCAATTCAATTGCATGAATGGGTTTTTCACAGCAATAATGCTTACTTAACTAGCAATAATTTTCTGGATAATTTCCTTACTCAACTAGCCTACTTTGCCCGACAAGATAAACATCCAAATCTGTGTAGAATTTTAGGTGTTGAATGTACCAGAAACTTACCTGCTTGTGGTAAGTCTAAAAGTTACTATCATAGTATTCATTTCGATAATATTCAATAGGCTTGATTGTTCTTCCATATATTCTTGGAGCCACAGATCGTAGGGTTATTTAAACGTATGAGACGTACTAATGAAGATATATTTCATAAATCCACATTAAACCAATTCTTCCTAAGGTTAAACCATAGTAGGAAGTGTATGTCTGTTAGAGCAAGTTTAAGTAAGTACATACGTACATTCAAGTTGACTGCTTAAAATGCGTCTGTAATACGTAGAAGCTAAGTTATTTGTAAATGACTTTTAAGTCTTCTCTTTGTTGAATTTCTTATTCAGATTATAAGTTGAATGCATAATATGTGCCAATAATCATAAATCGTGAAATTTTAATATTATACAAACTAGTTAACATTGTTCAAAAATCTTTAAATGAGAGATAAACATTTTATTTAACTGCATCCACTGATAAGAAGTTTCTGGTACGCTTGTTTACAACAAGTAAATTTGAATCGTAGCGACCAATATTAGTCCCATTTTGTCAGGAATTATATCATTTTAGATATTATTAATAAACAAACGAAACCTTAATTTTATATTCCTTTTTTGTTTAACTGCTTTGCTTTGTAAGTCTACTTGGTATTACCTGACTTGTTGAATCTCAGTTGATATGACATGTTTCTAGCCAGACATCTGGTAGGTCTGTTCTAAAATATTTAGTACTGTACTTAATTATCCATGTGTCACCATTACAAGGTTGATAGTTTCACTCGTAATGTATTATGACCATCTTAAATCAAGTCTTATTTTATTTATTTAAACACATAAACACTGGTACAAGGAGTCATCAAATAGGTATGTGCCACATAAATCATTCGATTTGTGTGAGGGCTGGAATACTGCCAGGGTGCCCAAACCTAAGCAGGAAATCAAGTCTACTGTATCACATCATTCTATATAATTTGTCAGATTTTTGGTGTAGATTCCTAGTAGACCTAACTCTCATTTTCTTAGACCAAGTTTATACATAGTGCTTCATGGTTCACCGGTGTGTGTGTGCGTTGAAAACATCCAGATTGTTATCCTTAAATGTATTCTTAGGTGCGGAGAAAATTTTCGAGTTGAAGTAATAATAATTTTGCTTACTATACGCGTGTTACCTAACCTTGTTTAATATTTAATTATTTTTTATGTTAGTTACTTGTTTGTTTGTTAATATGACCAACAGACAGTAAATCCTCATAGACTGTAATTAGAACATGTGTTACGTTGCCTAACCATCTCCTACCTTGACGCGCTATTTCATCTGGAGTAGGAATAGGTTGGATGAAAGCTAGGGAGTAGTAAGTTAAGACGTGACATCGGTTGATAAACCGTTTGATCGGATCATGTTGTTAGGTGCTAACTACTTTGTTGTTAGACACGTTATGACATGACTCAGAACCGGCACAGTGACACAGTTGTTGATTGTACGTTTAAAAGACCTCGGGGATGCTATGTCCTGATCGGGGATGTCTAAGTTTCCGCTCTGTAGAATCAATTGATTTCTGGTAAGTATATCAGTGTTCGATATCGGTTCCAGATATGCCGGAACCACATACATCACTGAGATTTTCACCCATTTTTGCATTGATGCAAATCAGATAGCAGGCCTTCCTAGTTAAGGGAGTCTTGTCACTGGATGAAACAATATAAAATCTTTCGCTATCTCTAATTTTGATGTTCATTTATCTGGGGACAATATGATATTGGTTTCAGATCTCGTTTTACTGACACTGACTTCATATTGTTTTACTCGGTGGTGCTGCTACCATGTTTTAGTATAAATGAATAATATATTTGTAATATCCCAATGAGTAGAAAAATTACATTTTCTGACGTTTCGTGACTTAGTGCAAGTCACTTCTTCAGAGAATAAATAACCAAATTAAAACTAATCCGAGTTTAAATAGTACAAAGGAACAACAAGAATAATATGTCACATATTATTCTCTGAAGAAGTGACTTGCACTAAGTCACAAAACGTCAGAAAATGTAATTTTTCTACTCATTGGGATATTACAAATATATTATTCATTTATAACAATCTACCCAATGCTCAATTTATTCGAAATTATCAAACCAAATCTTAGTAATGATACCTACATGTTTTAGTATATTAAAAAAGCTATTATTAGTATGTAATTTTCCAAGTTGTAATTGCATTAGCTTACAGGTTAATAAGTATAATATTTATCATGCCATTACAACATTTCGCCACCATATTTCGTCCCATTACATAAGCTACTATCTTTGATTTAAATAAAAAACAGTGTTTTGTTGATTCGAAATTTGAGAGAAACAGTGTATTGTTTGAGGTTTATTGAATCTCGGAGATCTTTAGTTGAAAATTCGAATAAGACGTGCAAATTTTTAACTTAGCATGGTTTCTTGTAATATTAGGCTACAAGCCTAACATATACGACGTTAAGATGGATACTGGTTTCCGGCTGCCTGAACCGAAATGAATAAAGGTGGATCTGAGGTTTTTAATGTCAATTGTATGAACAGGTGAGTTTTAGTTTGACTATTTGACTGATATATAATTCAATTAAATTAGTTACCTCTTTTACGACAAGTGTTTCATTCTATATTTTTCTCCAATCATAATTCACCATTTTCACTTCCAATAAAAATCATCCGTGCAGCCGGTTCAGTATATGCCCTTAAATCTGAATACTACTGCATTTGTAAGTTTTTATCTACTGATAGAGATGTCAAGTTGGCAGCTAAAAAGGCACAGAATGAAGCCTTTATTTGTGCGATACATTGCTTATGCAAGTACTATCGTTCATTCTCAATATGAGGTTGTTATTGGAACGTGATATGCGTTTATTCAATACTACTTATACTTTACTGCTAGTCACTTCATCTTTCTCTCTATGTAGTGGTTGTTAGATAAACTTCTATAGGCAAACACTATCAGTTCACTATTTTTTACCCATTGTAACATCAAACTTGTAGTTCAAAGTATTGTTATGATTGACGATTTTCTAAATCCTTAGTCCTACAAAATATCTTATAGGTTTCAGAGTTTCATTCCAACATTCGCGTTCTAGTGTTTTTTTCTCTTATCAGGCATCTTTTAACTGAATAAGATCAAAAGAAATATTAGAATTGGTGGCAAAATGTAAAGTTTTAGTTATATTTTATTATAATATTTTTACTTTTTGAGGTATTGATATTGATGCCTATCATCAGAATATGGAGAAATCATGGGAAAACTGGGATGTTATTCGTTTAATCACAGAACGTCCAAAAGGCACAAGTTTGGAGTCTGTCGGATCTGGAGTACTTCCTCCAGTTGCAAATGAGAAACTTGGTCCTAATTTATTTTCCGTTTCAAAACCTCTTGAAATCGACGATAAAAAATTGATGTGGTTACGTTATGTAATACACCAGATCGTTAGTGCAGTTTCCTGGCTTCATACCTATTCTTTTGTGCATAGGAATTTACATGTGAGTTGCATGTGCGTGCATGTGCTAATTACCATACTTCTGATTCATTATTCCTGCAGTCATGGCCAATACCAGTCACCGTGGCGGTGTATACACCTGGACTTCGCTGGTCCACTTTATGGGAAAAGTTACCTTTTGGTAGTTAATGCATATAGCAAGTGGCCAGAAATTTTTATCATGGAACATCCAACTGCAAAATGCAGTCAGAAAGCTACGTCAACTATTTAGTCGTTTTGGGGTCCCAGAATTATTTAATTATTTATTTTAACACATAGGTATTGGTACAAGGAGGCACCAAATACATATGCGCCATACAAATCTCATTTAATTTGTGTGAGGGCTGTGATACTGCTCGGGTGGCCAGACCGAAACAGGGGGCCACACCCCAAGCCTTCGACCTAAATGTCTGACCCACAAGGCAGTGGAGCATCGTAAGGAGATGCAGTCCCATGGTAGCCGGTGACCAACGATTGGTTCATACACCATTTGTTCACTTAGGATACCGGAGCTCATGTGCACCATTGGTTTGGGATCCGGTTAAAGCGCCGGACATTCGTTTTTCGTCCTCTCATTTTTGTAAACAACACCCTCTCCACGAGAAGGCAGTGAGTAGGACTTCCCTGGCAGAGGTTGTATACCCGTGTCCATGTGTTTCGAGAGGGAGAACGGACTCTCCCCACTCTCGGTCGTACCAAGGCATTTGGGGGCCATACCAGGGCATTTGAAGATAGTTTACGTTTGCTATCTCATAATTTTATCGGCGGAACGTAATCAGTCATTTTCGAACGCCTCCGTTCCATCCCCAATCCGAAATTCAAGTGGAATGCTTTGTTAGTACATTTAAAAATACTTTGAAAAAATCAGAGAGGTCAGGAGACCACCGAATAGATTTTAGAGAGTTATCTGCTTATCCATCACTCTACACCAAGTCTTCCGACAATTAGCGGGTCGTATTTAGCAGAAGCTTTACTTGGCAGAAAAATATGAATACGTTTCTATCCCATACGTCCTATATCAGCTCTTGAGCCTCAGCGAAACAGATCGGTGGAGAAGCAATCCAATCGACACCATGGGGCATAAAGACGATTGCTCACCGTGGGTCAAAAAGTAGTTTCTATGGCCTATCGTGGCAAACATCCCATATAGATAACTGCTCGAATCGTGCTAAATTTAGAAAATGTGGTTTACGAGCTGTCAGTTAGCTAAGAAGCTTGGGTGTGTCATGCTAACCGACTAAAAGTAAATTCGATCACCAACAACGACACTCAACATAGAATACCTCTTGATATCTTTAGAATGGAAAGCCCAAAAATGGACAGGCGAACGAAGTGATAACACTTCTTTATTGCCTAGAGGGTGGAAAAATCGAAAGCATATACCAGTCACTCGGTTGCAGGCGGACCCTAACACTATATCCTACGAATTTACTCAAAGGAGAGGTGTTAGCTGGAAATGACTTAATTACCTACGCCTGTTACCCCTCGTAGAGCTGCATAGGCCACCCACCAGGATCTTCCATCCAACTCTGTCCTGAGCAATGCTCTCCAGTTCTTTCCAGTTACTATTCATCTTTTTTATGTCTGCTTCAAACTCTCGACGCGGTGTATTCCTTGGTCTTCCTCTTTTCCGTTTCTCTTCAGGATTCTTGATAAGCACTTGCCTCGAGATGCAGTTTGATGATTTGAGTACTATATGTCCTATCCACTTCCAGCATCTTTTCTTAATTTCCTCTTCATCTGGAAGTTGGTTTGTTCCGTCTGATAGTAGGCTGTTGCTTATGGTATCCGACCAACAGACATTGAGTATCTTGCGTAGAAAATTGTTTATAAATACTTATCCTGTTTTGATGATAGTTGTAGTAGTTCTCGAAGTTTCAGCTCCGTACAGTGGAACTATCTTAACGTTCGTATTGAAGATTCTTATTTTGAAATTGATTGACAGTCGTTTTGAGTTCCATGTATTCTTCAATTGTAGGAATGCTGTCCTTGCTTCACCAATCCTTGCCTTTACGTCTGAATCGGTTCCTCCTTGTTCATCGATGATGCTGCCCAAGTGCGTGAAAGTTTCCACCTCTTACAGAGCTTCTCCATCAACGTGCCAAAACAGCACTAACTAGAAAAAAAATCAGACCATCTCGGCTTCTTATGAGGCGTCATAATTCTTTTGAATGAAGATCCTTCAACTCGGACGACAGAGTTGAAATAGTTTTAACTGTTTTATATGGTCAGCGTTTTTTAGCAAGGTTGTTTCCTGTGACATGGGGTTGCTGACATCACCCCTAACCCTCCTCTTTTATATGGGCTTGGGACTGACAGTAACCGTAGAAGAGCTACAGGCGGGGTTAGCGGGATTCAGATCGGATTAAAACATGTTCCGTGCAAGATTGTGTCTTGGCACACCATTTCTTGGGCAATGAGCGCTGGCCAATACTTGAAGAACACTCTAGAATCTCGCGTAATGATTGTATATATGCTAATGTTTTTCTTATTGTGATTCCTACTTCCATTCAACCTTGTTTATTCAAAATTTAATTACCTTCCTGTTCAACTGTGTTCTGATATGAGAAATTGTCAAGTAAAATAAACTGTCTAAGGAATAACAGGCAATAAGAGTAGCTGGGTCAACAATTTGGTTGACATTTTTTATAACAATATGGTTCAATTTTTTGTTGGTTGCTTACATGCATGAGTCGATAAAATGTGGTTTTTTCAAATTGTTTTCTAAAGATTTGGTAAATAGAAAGTTTTCCCAACTAATTATTAACAGCATAGATAGTCATCAGTGATTATGGTTTGAATTTGCTGGAAGAACTTCTTACAGAAGAAATTTATTTGCAATAATGGAGCAATAGTTACATCCTTTGTTATCATTTCAAAGGAGTGGCCCATCTAGTCTAGTATGAAATTACAAATTGTTCAGTGAAGCTGACTCGACTTTATACATTTGAAGGACATCCATACTTAACTAAGATTAGATAAGATGCCGTGTCTACATTCTGATTGATTCGTCTGTGTGTCATGAGTCCTCGAGAACTAAATCTCAGCACATCCTCTGTTAAACGTAATCATAAAACCTTATCTTACTCTTCAAACTATTCATCAGGAAAGAAGTATGTTATAGACGCTATAATAGACAACTTGTTACCTATTACCCTTGTGAACCATATACAACGTTTTACTTATATGATGATTGCTTCAAGTTCATTGAATAAACATCCTAAAATGGTTCGTTTTTTGATTTTGTTTATTTTAGATAGTCATCAGTAATAAATAAATAGTCATATTTTTTCTATCATTTCAGCCCTCAACTATATTTGTGGACGAATTAGGTCATGTCACATTATGCAGATATGAATTCTTTGCGAGGTAATAACTGAATTATAGGTTCTATTTTTGTAGACTGTTAATGCGTTGTATCCGGGACCTTTGTTTCACTCACCAATTTACGTAATTGTAGCTAGACTAGTCGGACTTTAGATGCTCTTCATTTTACGAAATCAGATGAGTGGAATATTAATTTCATATTATAAATGTTATGAGCAGGTGTATTATGCAAAACGTCGAAGTACTGTTACAATCCATTTCGGTTGAATGCACATTATATCTTATCAAAATTGTGCCTGCGGTTACAACGTAGAATCTAATTGTATTATATGGGTGTCAAGCAGATTGGTAAAATTATAGATGTTCATTGACTGAGGTGATCATAATATTCATCACGTATGCCTAACCACTGCCTTACTCTATGTATGATGTTCTCTGGTGTCGGAGAGAGTTGGCAGAAAACCAATGACATTCAGACCAAGATATGGAGTTAGTCCATGGGTTCACTGATTATTGGATCAAGCCGTATTAGTGGGTGCAAACTACCAGATCAATGTCTTTGCAATTATCGTAACCCATGGTTGGAGACGTTATGTGACGTGCTTCAGAATCGTTGCAGATGTTCTCAGTTGTATTCACTTTTATCTTCCCGTAAATCTTGATTTTTGAAATTATCTTACTTTTTGTTCCGGGAATTCATACCTATCGAATGACATTGTCCATGTTCATTGATTAATTTAGGTATTTCTATTCACTCATTGTTTCCCTCTTGTTGGAACAATGCTTCCAACACATTTGCTACTACATACTCCTAATGTGTTCTTCAAGGTTGAGTAATCGTTTTATGATTTTTAAGCTCTCTAGTTTACCATTACACATTAACGGTTACTATTTTACATTATGTAAGATGTGTTTGATTTCTTCACAATCGATGAACATACTTCACGTTAGTCAGTACGTTATGCAACCAATCTATTACTTGATATCGGCGCTAGTTCCCTATAGTAATTTCGATTTACTTTTTTTCCCAATTTTTAAATGAGAAATAAGCAGTTTCAAGCTTATTAGTGTAGTATTACTTGAAAGGTGTTACACAGTCAGTGTATGAAATACATACACTAAGTTAACCGACTTTGTTCGCGTTCCATAATTGTGTATCATCTATTAAGAAGCTAGAGTATGATTTGGTGAAATATTTAGTAATTATTTAAAATGACTTTGAATAAATGATCATGTGGCATATTGCATAATTCAAAAGGTTTCGGTTTTTTTCTATATTTTAAATTGATTCCTATTTTGTTTATCAGCTTTTAAATTGTTTTCTGTATTTAGACTTGATCAACTCGTGTCTGAAAATCTAAAACAACTAGGTGTTCAGTTACCCCAAAAAGCATATCAATGTGCTGTTCACTACTTTGGACGTTCCGTACAACAGAGAGATCTACATCAACTTGTAAGTGCCTTCATCGTCAACGATATTTTAGCTTTTTGAATTTTATGTTGTGTTTGGTTTTTGCAAACACGGGGGTCAATTATATATATATATATATATATATATATATATATATATATATATATATATATATATATATCGAGAACCCTGAAATAGTTATTTTAATTTTAATCTACGTAGGATGAGTTGTTTAAATGAAATGCTGGGTTTTTTAATGGATTCGTATAAAGTAGAGAATTCCATTTTAAACTGTCACATTATTATCTACGATATATTAGAATCAGATCTTGTAAATCTAAAAATCAAAGAAATACGAAAACAGATGTTCGAAAAACTTACACAAAGCCAAAATTCTCCTGACTACGATGTCGAAATTATTGTATGAAATAAGCACACTCAAATATATCAGTTACAGTTTCTATTTATGTTAGCAAGACATAGATTAAATCAAAGAACGTTCCATGCTGATTTGCGTTGCAGCATGCTTATTGCCACATTTATAGTCAATCAGCACTAATGAATGTGTGGAGAAGACTAAAATCTTACTGTGTAAAAATTATGAATGTAATAACATTTTCCTTACTATATGAACTTTTCTGTTTTGTTTTGAAACAGTCGCGTTTCTGTTCAAACCGTGTTCTTATTTGGGGATCAATCGAGTTGAGTGAAGTGTCTGAGGAATGCTAGACAATAGAAATAACTAGGTGAAATAAGCAAGATTTAACAGCTTGTTTTGAACTAGGTTTGAAATTGTCCTTAAACAAAAATCCAAGAAACAATTGGCCCATGATAGAGTCCTAGAATATTATTAAACGTGATAAGTAACAACTTCACAGAGACTAAATATTTGATACAGTTTTGTACAGTTAAAACAAAGAAATTCACTGACTCTTCAGTTGAAACATACAGATGTGGCTGTATTGTGTATACAGCAGAAGTAGTCGGAACTTGGTAATTGAGCTTAGCTTGTAGAATAAATTGTGGAAATAGTATGTAGATGCTTTGCACTACTTACCTCGTTAAAGATTTTAAACGTTACTTCAATTTAACTTAGTGGAGTGCTTTGTGAAATGGTTAGGGTATTGCTTATTGGTTAATAAACGGTTCACGATTTGTTAGCGACTCTTCATTCATGATAGTATATGTAAAAATTATGTTTGAAATAATCTCAGCAATTAAAATTTGGATAAGTTCAAAATCTCACCTCTCAAACCAGTTCGAGCTTGTTTAGGGGAGTAAAAAAATCAACACAAAAAATATAGTTTAAAAATAAATTACACTACAATTTTGTCCAATCCAATTCAGGTGTTTGTTTTGTGTATGATAAGGTCATGAGATATTTGATGTGAATAGCGTTCACATTATGAAAAGTCTATAAATGTTTGTGTATTTGTTATACTGTTGTTGTTAGAATGTCATAAAAATAATACCTTTAGCCACTACATAAGTGTATGTCAATCGTTTTTGTTTATTAGAAAACTAATAGTACATATGAGTAAAATAATCTAGTCGAAATATATGTAGATTTAGATTCATCACATAGCTAACTATGATTTTCGATTAACGATTGTTGTTGGTAAATCTAAAAGTAATGAGTAAATAGGCTCCCGTTTTGTTGGAATCAAGCTTCTGATGGTATAGATGCGATGGATGTTAAAATTCAAGTACTTGCTTGTTGATCAACAGTTGCCATGGCTTAATTCACTGTATACCATCACTTATTGATAATGTACTGACTCGCCCATATATAAAAGGCTTCAGCTGATTGTCTTTTCTTATGAGCACCAAAACCTTTCTGAAGTATTGATATTCCTTCGAAGTGGATCTTGTATCCTGTCTCGAGTGAGCATGGTGCTTTTATTAATCTATTCTGAAGCTTCTTAAGTTTTGGCGAATTAGGAATATGTTTCAAGCATTGATTACGTTTCTTCACCTTGACATTCAATCGTGTCGATGTTTCTCACATATACGGTATTACATTCATGATACCTAGTTTCATAGACATAATCTTGTTACTCTTTTGGTATCGATCTGATGATATCACTAGCTGAAAAACCTATTTATTCATCATTATGTATTCAGTAAGATTATTATTCCACTAATCAAAGAACTAATCAAATCCTCTAGAGTTTATGTAACATTATTTGTTGTCCCTTTAATTTACTCGGTTTTTTAGTTTGCATAAGCTTTTATAGCTTTTCCTGAAACTTATTTGTTAATGTAATTCTGAGTTTCACTGCTGAATTTTATTCTATTTTTACATAACCAGGGTCTTGTTATACTTCATATTCTTATTGGACCATTACCTTATGCCAATTTAACTGAAATAGCATCATTAATATCTGAAGTGTTGGACAGTCTGAAAACAACTCAACCGGTTTTTAGAGACTTTCTGCAAACATGTTTATCTGCTAATCATAATGATCATACTACATCCGTTGTTGATTATTTGATGTCACATCAATTCTTGCATGACTCTATTCCTTGTAATTTTTTGTCAACAAAATTAACCAAAATAGAATTAAATTCAAGTACAATGACTAGAACATCAAAGCAGAACAATCCAGGTAAGTATACAAGTCAGTACGTTTCTTATGGTTCGTAGTAGATTTGCATCTTCTCAGTCGAGTTATTTGATTCATTCACATTGTTTAATATGTATAAGCTCTCATTTTTAATTACTTCATTATATTTCCATAATATAAAATATACATGAATTGTGGCGAAGTGTGTTCCAAACTTTCCTATGATGAATATCTTTTTCAGCGACCAAAATAAAATTATTTTAGTAGAAATATACAATCTGCTCAAATTGAAGAGTTAAAAATATATTCCTTAAATGATTGTAATGCTTCACAGAATACTGCTTTCTCGTGTCACAGACATTTCGCTGGACAAGCATCTGTTAACAGAAGTGTGAATTTTTATATTAGTAGTGTTTGTCTGGATTCGCTCGTTCTCCAGTGCCATTTGCTTGTCGAAAATTTGCAAACTATTATAAGTTCAGAGCATAAATTCAGTTATCAATCACTATAACGTGTCCTGCCTGAATATCTGGACTACCTGTTCCTGCCATCTAGATATTTCAACAAGTTACCTGTCTTTGCTCTAATTGTAGACTCACGTACTCTATTGTGAAATGCATTTGTTCTAGAACTTAAATATTATCTAATTGCTGAAACAGAATCTGATCAACCTTCAGCTTAATAATTGTTATTACTCAGATGCATGAACTACTATATCAACACTATTCCTTTGCTATCTACTACAATTTATCGAAAACAGAAAAATTTGACTAACTCGTTTATTTGCGGTTTTTATCATCATTCTATTGAAACTATGACTAATAATTCCACTTGTTAAATGGAATTTATCATTAGTTACTGTTAGAACGGCTTACTTTTCGTTTAATATCTAACTTAGTGAAATAATTTCCTATTTTCAGTGTTGGTTAGACTAATCCTATTGAATTTTAAATAGATTAGGTTTTTTGTGTTTCAATGTATACCACTCACTTTTCATATGATTATGTGTATAATCTCACAACTTTTCAAGCTTTTGAGTAAATAATTGTGAAATCTATTTTTTTCATTTCTCACTGGTTTATTGATTTTTCCTTTGTAGATGTGCAAACTGTTGAAGGGAATGCAACTTCTAAATGCCCTCGATTATTTGAGGATTTTACTGATTTTGTTCTCATTGGAAAAGGTGGTTTCGGTTGTGTACTAAAGGTATTGTCACACTATTTTCACCAAACGTTTTAATTTTTACATGTTTTCTCGATAGATATATTCATATATGTATGAAGTGTTAACATTTTTGCGCGAAACAGTAGTTAGAACATTTTATATGTCAAAGACGTATATTAAGTATGTTTAATAAACACGTTTTATTTTTGTTTATCATATATTTAGTTTGTAAATTAAGGCCACTGACTACTTTTCACCTCATTTTCCTAATTTTTTATTGAAGTTTGAATATCATTCCACTATATCTACATGTTGTTGTAAAAGGACATAGTAAATTCTTCAGTATCAGTGGCATATTTGGAAAAAGCATTTTATTTTCTGAGGATCTGAAAATACGCGACATGTTTTCAAGCTATTTACGTTAAGGAAAGTTTTTGAAAAATACGTATATTGTTTGGAAAATAGTTCTCGTTTTAAAACCATAGTTTTGATTAGCTGTCAAATTTTGTTCGTTATTAATAAGCAAAATATTGTGGTTTTGATCGATGCCCGACTCATATACGTGGCATAAACCCCGAAATGCCCTGGTACCACTGAATGTGTGAAGAGACCTCTATCCCTCCCAAAATGTCTACGCTCATATAACCACTGCTAGAGAAATCCTAATCAGTGCCTTCTCTCGGCTTGGGTGTTGTTTACGGAAATAAGAAGACGAAAATCGAGTGTTTGCGGCATAATTCAGATTGGTTGGTACGGAGGGTCCACCTAGAGCGGTTAGAAAACACTGATTATTAAAAATAATCTTCATTGACTCCAGAGTTCTAAAGGAATGAATGACTTGTAAATCTGTTTCAGCCACCGGGTTCCATAAAACTGCATCTCTTGACGTTTCTCCACTGCCTTGTGGACTCGATCTCCAATTCAAAGGCCATAGAGTGGCCCCCTAAGAATACCATCTGCTTCTGAATAAGCACCTGCGCAGTTATTTATTTATTTATTATTTATTTTAACACATAGGTATTGGTACAAGGAGGCACCAAATATATATGCGCCACAAAGATCTCATTTGATATGTGTGAGGGCTGTGATACTGCCCGGGTGCCCAAATCGAAGCAGGTGGTTTTCTTAGCGGGCCACACCCCGAGCCTTCGACCTGAAGGTCTGATCCACAAGGAAGTGGAGCATCGTAAGGAGATGCAGTCCCATGGTAGCCGGTGACCAACGATTGGTTCATACACCATTTGTTCACTTAGGATACCGGAGCTCATGTGCACCATTGATTTGGGATCCGGTTAAAGCGCCGGACATTCGCTTTTCGTCCTCTCATTTTTGTAAACAACACCCCCTCCACGAGAAGGCAGTGAGTAGGACTTCCCTGGCAGAGGCTATATACGCATGGCCATGTGAGAGCATTTGGAGAGGGAGAACGGACTCTCCCCACTCTCGGCCGTACCAGGGCATTTGGGGGCAGTATTGGGAGCCACATACAAATATGTTTATTAGTAAAGGAAATATTCTCATTCGCCCTCGTATGTACACAAAACTGTAATACGTCTGGAATAAATCCATATTTAATTTAATACTGTTATCTACATGATCTATTGTAATGCACCCAGTTTTTTGACTGTCTCTTTGATCTAGCATGATACAGTTCTGATTCTGAAATGTTTTTTTTTTAATGTTAAAGGCGCGAAATATAATCGAAGACCGTGATTATGCTATCAAATGTGTGAGAGCATCTAAAAGTCAAACAAATACATTGTTTCGTGAAATTCGTACTCTTTCAGGGTTACAACATGAAAATATAGTCAGGTAATTTTGTTTTTGTTTTCTCTGAATACTCATTTCACACACTTTTGTCAGCAAACTCGTTAGTCCAGTTTTTATAAGGATTAGACAGTACACTTTTTTGCAACTCATATTACTCAATATATCTGAACGTTTCAATGATATTTCATTTGAGAGTGCAGTGGTTGTCATCTGTGGTATTTGATGATTGTCACTCTTTATCACAAATTGATTGGCGTTGAATTTGCATCATTGGATTTCAACTTAGAGGTTCTAATGGTTATTGGTTTATCTCGAGATAGTAAAGTTCTGGGTTCGATCTCTGCCATGTTCCACACTAAGACGAAACAAGTGTCTGACCGTCTCTGATACCTTTTTTTTTATCAGTATGTGATAAATACCATCTATAAACATTACTCTCTTTTAACTTGATTAACAATATAATGTGCTTGGTGTTAGGACAGCACACGAGACCAAGTTGGTCACATTCAAATCCTTCCTACACCTCCTAATAACTCTCTTATCTCCACGACTAACCCTTCTTGCGTCCCTTTATCACCTCGCCCCGCTAGTGCGAACGATTCGAGTACGCGGAATGTTATTCCTGGTCTCCTGAAACCACGCTCCAAACTACACGTAGGCGCTTTCAACGTCCGAACACTGTGCCAAATAGGACAACAGGCTTCCTTAGCTAAGACTTTAGAATCTCGCTCCATCGATGTGTGCTGCGTCTCCGAAACGCGCACACAGGATCCTAGTAGTGTCATTCATTTGACCGCACCACGTCAAAGTAACGAACCAACTCGATTTACGCTTCGTGTATCTGGAAGCCCTGATGCTGCTTCCCGTGGCCTCGCTGGCGTAGGTATAGCATTGAGTCCTAGGGCAGAACTAGCTCTCTTAGACTGGATCCCAGTAGACAGCCGTTTGTGTGCTGTCCGACTAAACGAAACAGTAAGGACTCGAAAAGATAGGGACACTCGTCGTTGCGTCTTTGTCGTCTCTGCCTACTCTCCCACTGACTGCAGCTCAGATGATGTAAAAGATGAGTTTTACAGAAAGCTTTCCGACCTTCTCCGAAAAGCTAGACGTTCAGATGTAGTAATAGTGGCTGGTGACTAATGCTCAAGTAGGTAAACTAAGCGAGAGGGAAAGACATCTGGGTGGATCTTATGGTGTCCCGGCTCAAAGAACAGATAACGGCGACCGTCTGATGCAGCTATGCTCAGATAACCGCCTGTTTCTTGCAAACACTAACTTTAAGCTTAAGGAAAAACATCTTTTAATATGGCGACCCCCTAATTCGTCTCAACGCTGGACCCAAATAGATCACATAGCTATCAGCCACCGATGGAGGGGCTCGATAGAAGACTGTCGCTCATTCTGGAGCACATGATTAGACTCAGATCATGCTCTGGTGCGAGCGCGTATTTGTCTACGTCTTACTGGACGTAGGAAACATGCTGCAAGGAAACCCGTTAGGGTCCTACTAAATGATAGTCAAGCTAAGAGTATATTTCAGGAACATCTAGAAAAACAGTTAGACAGCCATGTAAGTGACGCCCACCCCGAGGCAGCGTGGAATGACATCCGAAAAGCTGTAGAAACAGCAGTGATGTCTGCAATTACGGTAAACCATAAGGTTAGGGAGAAACACTGGATCTCAGCAGCATCTACCGCACTGATAGATGCTCGAAAACTCATTCCATCTGGCTCTGAACATAACGAAGAGCGGAGTCAGCTTAAGCGTAGGCTGACTAGAAGCCTACGCAAAGATCGTGAACAGTGGTGGGTAGCGAAAGCAAGAGAGATGGAAAAGGCAGCGGCAATAGGTAACAGCAGGCAACTGTTCAGACTTGTTAAGGAAACCGGTATTAGGAACCCAACTGTTAGCGAAACAATCGCAGAGAAAAATGGACATATTATTCATTCTCACTCCAGGAGATTGGACCGATGGGCAGAATACTTTAGGGATCAGTTCAACTGGCCTTCAGCCACACTTCGGTTTCCCACGATCTCCAGTCGACCTGATTGGCAAGTTGATGTAAGTCCTCCGACTCTTTACGAAGTTGAAAAAGCTATAGGAAATCTGAAGCGTGGGAGAGCAGCAGGCCCTGACAGGTTTACCCCTGAGATTTTTAAGGATGGCGGTCCAGTATTAGCAGCGAGATTGACTGAGGTCTTAGGTAGAATCTGGGAACTGGACGTAATCCCATCTGACTGGTCTCAATCACTGATTGTACCAGTCTATAAGAAAGGACAAAAGTCCTCCTGTGACAATCACAGAGGAATTAGTTTGACTAATATAGTGTCTAAAATACTAGCTTCAATAATACTTCGACGTCTAACCAAAGCTCGTGAAGAGCAGACTAGAGAAAACCAGGCTGGTTTTCGACCTGGACGTGGTTGTATTGACCAAATATTCACATTACGTCAGGTCCTAGAACATAGACACACATTCAGACGCCCCACAATGGTAGTATTTCTCGACCTTAAGGCGGCATTTGACTCTGTTGATCGTGAGGTTCTATGGCAGTGTTTGTCACTGAAGGGAGTACCAAAGAACTACATCAACCTTATAAAGGCTCTCTACTCGAACACAACTGGTCGAGTTAGAGCTTATGGTGAACTGTCATCAGAATTGATTACCTCAAGTGGCGTTCGTCAGGGCTGTCCACTCTCTCCATTCTTGCTTAACTTTGTCGTTGACGTCCTTTTAGAGATGACACGGCGAGACTCTAATTTAGTGATGAGCCAATCAGAAGCGTGTGAGCCGTTTCAAGGTCACGGAGCCAAGTTTAACACCTGATGCTCACATATGATCGGTTTACAGCGGATTTTAGAGAAGAGGTGATTATTGAGAGGCTACAAGGGATGGGATTACTAAAAAGTTCTTGTACGTGAGACTGCGGTTATCATATGACCGTAGTAAAGTGTGCAAACCACCGTGGTGAGATTATATTTCGTTGTCCTTCATGTTGGAGGAGAAAGTCTGCTAAAACGAGGACTTTCTTTGCTCGATTGCTACTGAAACTGAATCAGATTATGATAATAGTTGCGAATTGGGTAATAAATACACCAGTAACACTGGATGCGGCGTTTGCAGTTGTTTATGAAACTTCAGCAGTCCAGTGGTATGAGTACTGCCGTGACATATGTGCAACTAAAATAACACGTATACACCAATCATTCGGAAGAGTATGATGTATCGTGCAGACAGATGAAACGGCAGTGAGAAAGCGAAAATACAACAGGGGACGTAGTATAAAGTAGGATTGTGTAAGTAGCACTTCCGTGAATATACTCGACGGGTACTTGGAATTTATGACTTTTTATACCGTATGAAATATGATTTCAAAACATCTGAAACTTTAGCAAACCTTGATAAGTTTTTAAATCACGTGAAATAAGTATATTCACTGTAATCCATTAGTTTCTAATATATTTCTACGTTATACTGGCTGTCTTCTGATTGGCTAATATTCTCAAGGTCACTCAAAATTCGTTCAAAGGTCGTCCCTAAATTAGAGTCTCGCCAGATGACACTTTCCTCATCTAAATTTCCAGGAGTTGAACTTCTACCGGGAGATCCACTTGTTGACTTAGAATATGCCGATGGCATAGTTCTATTTGGTGAAGACGCTGACAGAATGCAGAGTCTACTGACCACTCTAAGCAACAATGCAGGCATGTTCGGCATGCGATTTTCTCCCTCGAAATGCAAAATTTTGCTTCAGGATTGGGTTGCGTCGACACCCGAACTAGTGATAGGGAGTGAAGTAGTTGAGCGTGTCGACCGCTTCACTTATCTCGGAAGTCTCATCAGCCCTTATGGTCTGGTGTGTGACGAAATCTCAGCACACATACAGAAGGCTTGACTAACCTTTGCCAATTTGCGTCATTTGTGGCGTAGGCGAGATATCCGTCTATCAACCAAAGGACGTGTTTACTGCGCAGCAGTTCGTTCCGTCCTACTTTATGGCAGTGAAACATGGCCAGTAGGAGTAGAGGATATTCGTAGGTTACTAGTATTTGACCATAGGTGTCTTCGAAACATCGCTCGTATATCCTGGGACCACCGAGTAAGTAATGCAGTTGTTATGAAACGGGTACTAGGTGAGGATGGCAAATCAATTGAGGAAGTAGTGAAACTTAATCAGTTGAGATGGCTGGGACATGTATTGCGCATGCCCGACCACCGACTGCCACGACGTGCTATGTTTTATGGTGTAGGAGTAGGTTGGAAGAAAGCTAGGGGCGGCCAGACCAAAACATGGCACAAATCCATGAAGTGACTGACAAGTGGACTGAGCCATGTTGGTAGATGTAGACTAATTGGTTGGGGTCCGAGAGATGATAGCAAGCGACGGTTAGAGACCTTGAATGACATGGCTCAAAATCGTTTGCAGTGGCGCAGGTGCATCCACTCTTTGTGTTCTCTCAAACTCTAATCTTCTGAATTCTTCATGTCCTTTATTTTCTTTCCAAATCTATTCCACTGGACTATACTCCTTAAATAACATCATCAAACCTTAATGTTCCCTATTACTACTTATACTTTCAGTACCTCTACCACTATGGGATTTGGATCGATAACTGAATCTCTGTGCTAATGTGGTATGGCAACTCGAACTGATGTACGTACGTACGAAGTTCCACGTTGTTACTGACTGACTGACTGTTAGGACTTGAACTTTCCTTGTTGTTTTCCACACCGTTTTCAATTGATATTGTGTGTAAGTGTTGTATTCAAATGATTCTATCTGTCTTGTCGTTAATTGTTATTATTATCCTGTAAAAAATTGTTTATCAACCACATGTAATTAAACCAATAGGTCGGACTGACTAAATACTAACCATCTTTGTTATTATTAAATATGATGCATAATTAGATGCTGTTTGATAACTATTATCAGCTCATACTGAACGGACCTATTGACCAAGATCTAAATGTAACCACGGAGACGAATAATTTGACGTTACTACCGTTTAACAATGAAGTACACTGTACTGTTAACAACTATCAGTTTCATTGTCAACGACACCAATTAGCCACCGTTAAAATGTTGTGCGTATTTGATCGGTTCAGTGCATTTATCTTGTTGAAAATCATCGCTTCATCAGATCGATGCCTCCAAAATAAGTACAAATGTTTATAATTGCATATTCTTCAGAGAGGTTTTTTAGACCTTTCAGTAGTGTCATCCTACCAATAATGAAAATGGTCAAGGCCATCAGACAAATCAAGGGTGATAAAGCAGCATGACCTGACAATATACCAACCGAAGCAGTGAAATCAGACATAGAAGTAACTGCAAACATGCTCCATGTTCTATTTAGAAAGATTTGGAAGGAGTAACAAGTGCCGACAGACTGGAGAAAGGGTACCTTGTCAAGATACGGAAGAAAGGAGATGTGAACATATGTGAGAACTATAGGGGCATCACATTACTGTTAGTATGAGGAAAGGTTTTTAACAGTGTTGTTGAACCGGATGAAAGATTCAGTAGACGTCTAACTTCGAGATCAACAGGTCGAGATTCTTAATGATCAATCGTTTGCCAACTAAACTGCCACATCACCGATCATTTGTGAACTTACAGTTGAATGGGACTCGTCACTATACATAAACTTCATTGAATATGAGGCGTTTGGCAATGTGCATAGAACATTATGGTACCTTCTTCGACTACGTGATGTACCTGCGAAGATCGTCAACATCATCCGGAATTTGTAAGACGGACTACATTGCAAAGTTATGGATGGAAGACAACTGACAGGAGCATTTCAAGTAATTACCGTTATCAGACAAAATTGCTTTCTTTCTCTCTTCTGGTGGTTCGCTGGATTATGAAGACCTCTACATCTGAGGGAAAGCACGGAATACAATGGACAGCTTGTGTGCGACTAGACGATTTGGACTTCACAGATCTCCTAGCTCTTCTATCCCATACCCGCCAATAAATGCAGGTGAAGATAGTCGGTGTAGCAGCAGTAGGACTTAATGTATACAAGGGAAAAAGCAAGATCCCCCAATACAACACAGAACAGCAATCCAATCACACTTGATGGAGAAACTCTGGGACAAGTGGAAACTTTCACGTAATTGGGCAGCATCATCGATGAACAAGGAGGATTTGACGGAGATGTTAAGGCAATGATTGGTGAAGCAAGGATATCATTCTTACAGTTAAAGAATGATGATAATGTTTCAGTTGTCTAATTGTAATACATAAAGGTTTTGTAAAGTCAAAGCAGATTATTAATTATCTTATTTTATATAATAATTATTTGTAAAGGATTTTCGGATATATGTTTTATTTATACATCCTGGTTTCAATGGTACCTCAGATAAGATCAGTCTGGGAGAAATAGGACGTATAATGTATTAATTTTTATCTGCGAAGTTATGTTTTATGACATTTTCCAAATCATTTAATATTAATGAATGACGAATTAAGTTCTTTTTCTCGTATTTTCACTTAATACATAGATATTTCACATCATGGCAAGATACATTCACTGAACCACTTCCTCATAAAAATATGCCGTGTTCTGATTGGAACAAAAAATGGGATGATTCAAAATATCGTCACTGCAAAAGCACTTCTTTTTATTCCGAAGATAATGTAGGAGAAGAAGAAGAAGAAGAAGATAGAACTAGTCATCATCTGTACAGAAACCCAATTACGGTTAAATCTCAAAAACCCTATCCAACTCCCACACATATAAACACTACACTTGACGAGCTAACTGAACTTGTTACAACTGGCAATGACTTTGATGAACCTATAGTTAACAATTCTTCTAGTCACATTAATGATGAATCTTGGTACATAGGAAGTGAGTGAATATGTCTTTTTCCTACTCATGCATTTTATTATTATTCAAAACTTTATAATATTCGGTTACATTATTTCTTATGACACACTTCTATCCATTTCAAAATAAATTTTTAGATAGTATGTAATTTAAGGTGTATTTTCAGATGTAAAACCATTAAGAATACATTCTGATTAAATAAATTTTAATTGGGAATTTGTTATTGTCAGTGTTCTTCGAAAGTTGTATAATTTTTTTGTAAGTTATTATTCTTACTAGCTTCCATTGTATTAGTATTGTGAAGAAATTAAATTGTATTAATGTTCATGAACAGAAGTTTGACACTAAATGAAACGAAATATTTGCTCAGTTTTAGTTTTTTTTCTTTTTGGAGAAGAAATAGGTAAATGACGAGTAATCTTGATTTAAATCTTCATACATGTGGATGTTCAGTACTGGTAAGGACGCTCAAATATTTCTGATTCTACATGCCATATCCTGCCCTATTGACGCTACATGAGTATACGTTTTAACTTGATCTTGTTAATTGATTCTTTCGAGACAAATATAACGCAGTCGTAGTTCTAGTAAAGTGGTTTCGTGAATAGCCCGAATTCATTTATATTAACAGCATTCGTTTTTGAAAGACTCCTAGGACCCTGAGTCTGCACTCAATCTTGGTAGTGATCAGATATAATCGAGAAGTTCGTTTATCTGTGATATTAGTCTGGCTGTAAAAGATCGAATCTACAACGCATCAATGAGAGAAGCTTCGTGCTATGCCTGTGAAGCCTAATCTCTCTGAGTTGAGGGTGTTAGACAACTCATTGGTCTCTGAAGGATTGCCAACATTCGATGGCATCACCATGTTAGTAATGCACAGGTTTGGCAACATGTGTTCGGACATATTGACATCAATTCAATTGATGTCACTGTCTTGAAACACTGAATTCGATGGTTTGAACATGCTCTACGAATGTCGTCCCAGGGAATTACACATCGTTCGCTATTCGCCGATTCTGGGGCTGGTTGGAAAAAACGGAGAGGTGGTCACTACACGTCATGTATGAAAGTTGTACATGACTGGCTTCTGTTGAACCTTTACGACTCCCTAGTTAAAGTTCTAGAGCTGGTGCGATTCCGTGACTTGAGGCGTTATCAAAAATGTCTCAAAATAGAAGTCAGTGGCAATCCTTATGGAACTCTTACTTCGTATAAGTGAGAGTAGCTTCTTTAACGGAAACAATTTTTTTCTGGTTATATTTTTCCTAACTGAACTGCTGCTTTAATTATTAATATTATTATTATTATTATTATTATTATTATTATTATTATTATTATTATTATTATTATTATTATTATTATTATTATTATTATTATTATTATTATTATTATTATTATTATTATTATTATTATTATTATTATTATTATTATTATTATTATTATTATTATTATTATTATTATTATTATTATTATTATTATTATTATTATTATTATTATTATTATTATTATTATTATTATTATTATTATTATTATTATTATTATTATTATTATTATTATTATTATTATTATTATTATTATTATTATTATTATTATTATTATTATTATTATTATTATTATTATTATTATTATTATTATTATTATTATTATTATTATTATTATTATTATTATTATTATTATTATTATTATTATTATTATTATTATTATTATTATTATTATTATTATTATTATTATTATTATTATTATTATTATTATTATTATTATTATTATTATTATTATTATTATTATTATTATTATTATTATTATTATTATTATTATTATTATTATTATTATTATTATTATTATTATTATTATTATTATTATTAATATTATTATTATTATTATTATTATTATTATTATTATTAATATTATTATTATTATTATTATTATTATTATTATTATTATTATTATTATTATTATTATTATTATTATTATTATTATTATTATTATTATTATTATTATTATTATTATTATTATTATTATTATTATTATTATTATTATTATTATTATTATTATTATTATTATTATTATTATTATTATTATTATTATTATTATTATTATTATTATTATTATTATTATTATTATTATTATTATTATTATTATTATTATTATTATTATTATTATTATTATTATTATTATTATTATTATTATTATTATTATTATTATTATTATTATTATTATTATTATTATTATTATTATTATTATTATTATTATTATTATTATTATTATTATTATTATTATTATTATTATTATTATTATTATTATTATTATTATTATTATTATTATTATTATTATTATTATTATTATTATTATTATTATTATTATTATTATTATTATTATTATTATTATATTATTATTATTATTATTATTATTATTATTATTATTATTATTATTATTATTATTATTATTATTATTATTATTATTATTATTATTATTATTATTATTATTATTATTATTATTATTATTATTATTATTATTATTATTATTATTATTATTATTATTATTATTATTATTATTATTATTATTATTATTATTATTATTATTATTATTATTATTATTATTATTATTATTATTATTATTATTATTATTATTATTATTATTATTATTATTATTATTATTATTATTATTAATTCACTCTCATACAGTAATTTCAGTTGATTGTTGTTGCTTTTTTATTGCATTCACTTTCGTTTCTCTATTTCCTCACAACCCCTGTTAGCGGGACATAGATTTGATTAACTACCAACCAACTAATGTCCCATTTTTTGAGGAATTATACTCGCTACCTGTCTGTGATTATGCGATAGGTTTTGATGATTGTCGACAATAATTCCTAATTACGAACGGTTGGGATATTTTCCTAATACGGAACTGGACTTATTCGAAGTCCATGAACCAGACGACTGACGCGTAATACTTCATCAATAATTCCCAACGCAATGGAAGTCGAGGGGTAGTCAGGAGTTGAAGAAAAGTTTTGTATACCAGATGTCAAATTTATAATGGAATAACTGTGTATGTATAGCTAAAAATTCCTTTGGGGCAATCTAAAAGTAAAAACGATCACATAACTGCAAAGGTCAGTGCGAAAAAGTTATGGCAGCTATCCTTACACGAGAAAGCTGGCATTTATTAACAAAAACTAGCTAACCTGTATTTTTCTTAGCACTGTGTACTCAGGTAAGTTTAGTTAAGGGCCAACAAACATCTAATCACAAGTTAAAAAACTGATGTTGTGTTAAAATCTAAATGTGTTGTTCAATGTACTTGATTTGCTAAATGTATTATCTTTCACAACTGTAATGTCGGTTGCCCTGTTGTTAGCGGGACATAGATTTGATTAAAGCATGCTCATTGAACGATTGCTTTGGCGCACGCTGATTGGCTAATTCTTGTCCAATCAGCGCTAGCCGATACTTGGAGAATACTCTAGAATTTTCGTATGTAAAAACTATAAATCTACTAGCGTTTTTCCTTTTGTGCTTCTCACTTCCATCTAACCTTGTTTTTTGGAATATAATCTCTTTCCTGTTCAGCCGTGTTCTGGTTTGTGGACTTGTCGAGTGAATTGGTGTCCGAGAATACTAAGCAATAGGAATAGCTCGGTTATAAAAATATAACAACCCCACTTTTGTTTTGTGGCGCATACATGTTTGATGCCCACCTTGTACCAATGTTTATGTGTTCAAATAAATAAATTCATTTATCAAGTGAAAATTCATGTACTAGGCTTTAAACCACGCTCTTATTGTGTTAGGACTAATGTTAATATCCAGTTACTCAAACTGAAGACAAGCGAGTTTCGAATTCACGATTTAGTTGCTGAAATTCAAACGCCCAAATCACTTAGCTACTGCTCCATCGACAACATAAACTATTTCGATATTGCAATGAGAAGACGAAATTTATCAGAATTATGTAATATGTTTTTGCAATACATTTCGAACATTGATCATACATGCACTTTTTAAGAGGTTTTTATATAGAAAATAAAAGCTCAACTAGACAGATTAAAGGTAAGCGGAAATAAAGAATAATAAAGTGCACAAAAACATTGTGATAACCACTCTGGATAATCAATCAGTATGTTAAGGGGTAGGTTAATGTTAAGAACAAATTGTTTCTGAACCATAAAGGAGGTTTCAGTTTCCGTATATATTCAACACTGGTAATACTGATTCCTTATACAGAATGCTTATCACAATGCTTTTGTGTACTTTATTATTTATATGTCTAGTTGACCTTTTATTTTCTTTATAAAAATCGCTTGAAAAGTGTATGTATGATCAGAGTGTTCAAAATGTATTTCAAAAATTACTTACTTACGCCCGTTACTCCTAATCGAGCATAGGCCGCTCCTGATAACTTTCGTTCTCTCATCTCACTATTGAAATTTATTAAAGGGAGTAATTGTTTTAAACATGAACTATCTTTGTATTGTTTTATAATCATTTAATTAATTTCAGTGTAAATGGCTTTTATCTGTGCAAATGTAATTAAACAAATAATCAGTGAATTTTTTTTTCTCATTTTTCGGTCTATTCAAAATGTGAACATTATGCGAATTAAATTACTCTTGTGTAATAGCAAACTTTATAGATTTAATAAAATCCTTAAGTTAAGATAATTAATTATAAATGTATTTATTCCTGAATAATGAATTGTGTCAATTTTACTGCTCACCAACCTCTGATGATTCTAAAGAAAAAAAATTGTTTTTTTTTTTGCAGCAAAAAAGACAACGAACGTAGTTCGTAATTATTTTTTTCGAATTCCTGGAGAAAGTAGCGATGAAACTGAACATACAAATGATTATTCATCTTCACCCACTTCATTATCATGTTCATATCGATCTTCTGACGTTTCTGATTCATCTAATCAGTTTGAAGATAATCGAAAAGAAAATGATACATTCGTGAATAAAGATGTTTATTTTGTTAAGTAAGTTCTGGTATATTTTAATTTTTATATAAATACCTATCAGACCATGATGATAATAGCAGCAATTGTTGAAATATTTTGTTTAGTAAATTCCATTTATAATAATACTAAAGAAAGAATATAGAAATATTCATAATATTGTTTTTAAAGTATTGCCCACATGTTAATATGTAAATTATTGAGTATGATAGAACAATCGATAAATACGTAAATCTAACCTGATTGTGAATTTCCTCTCGACGTATTGTAGTAGAATAAGTCTTTACAAAAATACCAAGACCAGTTAGATCCGGTCATTCGTCAATAACCATAGTGTTTGGAAAAACTCAACTTAGTAAAGTAGTTAGAGTTTCTATGCTCTGATCACAAACATATTCAATTATCTGGGCAACAAGAACAGTTATATGCTCTGTAACTTTTCTCAAGGTTGCATTTGTAGGAATCATTAGTACGCAAAATTACTTCATTTAATTTGATTTTGAATCAACCAGCTTAAGTTATTTACTTAAAATAGTTAACCCTTTTGATGAACTTAATCTATCTGCTTATTATGACAAATGAATAACACACTAATACGTCACATACTTTTGATAGAAAAGACATTTTATCATTTAAATTAAATTTCGGTCAGTCAGTTTTATAATGTTTATTTTTGTTGGCTGAATTTCTATGTAAAGAGTTGTACTAATTTTTCTCTATCATAGACTGTGTTGACTTGTGATATCCTTGTGTTTCAGTGAGAGATAATATATTTAGGGTGGATGTCTGGTCGTATCTATCGTTGATTTGTTCAACATAATCCAATCTCATTAATCCACTCAGTAATACTAGTAGATTTTAATAAAGTCAACATAGTTTAGGTTAAAACGGTAAGTTACTTCAACAATTATTGGGAACCCACAATTCATATATTAAATTTAGTAGTCATAACACTATCAATCTCATGAAAATATCGCTGAAGCATTTGTTGTATTGTGGTGTGTGCTACTTACATGAACAGATATAAGTAGTATGCATCAAGATTTGGAAGTAGGATTCTTGCTGACGGAAGAGGAAAATGAGGAGAAGAAGAGAAGCAAAAGCAGTCAGAGTAGCCACAAGTATCAAAGATCGACGGAATCTGTAGGAAACAATTCAAGGAAGATGTACAAATGATGTATTCAATCTCTTGTTTTCATATTTTACAAACGTGATGTTTGATTTCACTTAATACAATAAATTGGTTTACCCTACCTGAGTTTTCGTTCATTACAGAATAACATGTTATTATAATATGTCGGATATGTATTTGGAACAATAGTTTTAAGTACTTATCAATGCCTTTGTACATTCGAAGTTTAAGGAGAATCCACTCCGTCTGTTGGTTGTCTTATTTGGGCTGTATGTGCAAAGGAAAACTACTCTTGTTTATGTATCGATTAAACGTATACCCTTTTCCTCTTCTGTCTATTCATCATTATTCATTCTGCTATTCTGTCAACGTGTATTTAATTGATGAATAAGCTATGATGATGAAGTATTTCCTTAAAAACTGTTATATTTCCTACTTCTGCACCAATGTAAGTTTGTAATGCTGAATGTAGTATATCAGTGGTATTGCATAACTCGTATTTTTTCCATTCATAGTGATTCACAGAACAATGAGAGTGGAAAGTCTGTACGAGAATATCGAGTAAGTTTTTATTTTCTTATATTCTTATGTTCTATCTGTTAATTTGATTCAGCATTCGGTTAATTTATTACTAGTTCTACATGAGAAATAACTTCTCTTTGCAAGTGTAGTAAACAAAATTAGCTACTACTTATTTGTCTGTTCATTAACAATCTGTATATTTCCTATTTCTCCTAAACACTATCTGTCGGCTATTATTAACAATCCTCAATCGAAACTAAACAGTATTATACGCAAGAACCTTTAATGAAGTATTTCGTGTTATATAGACCACAAAATCAACTGTTTAAGAGCAGTCAAACACAACCTTTTTTTACTAGCAGTTTTGGATGTGTTACCTCTGCACTTCTCAGACTTTCACATTGGCTACGCAAATGTATGAAATAAGGTGTGGTTTCCTATGCTTAAGACCGATCTCTTCCTTCCGTTGTGAGAAGGCGGAGTCTCTGAAGACGGTGGTCGTTTCAAGTAATGTTTTAAAGGCTAATGTACTAAAACGGTAATACTTACTTATCTCCTATGTATTAAACTTTATGTAAGGATATTGGAGGGTTAGAGCAAGATTAGGATAAGCAATTTTACTTCTCAGTGTCATTCGGTGATCCTCCTACTGATAAGTCCGAGTTCACTGAGAGTATTATCACTGCTAGACAAGTTCTTTTATAAACTCATCTCAATTCATGTGATTTTTTATATTCCATTTCTGTTTCGTAGTATATTATCATTCAAATGGAATTATGTCCATCCAAGTCATTAAGATATGTTATAGACTTCGAAAATTTATCATGTAGTCCGGATAGAGCTTGGAGTTTATTCCGTGAATTAACTGATGGTTTGGCATATATTCATTCCAAAGGTGTTATTCATAGAGATTTGAAACCTGCCAATATAATGTTAGATTCTAATGATCATGTGAAAATTGTAGATTTTGGCTTGGCTACACGGACTGTACAGGAAAAACTAATGAATGCACGCCATGCTGTTGCAGCTGAATTCCATGTAAGCATTTTTTTCTTAAAAGCATATTTCGTGCATCAAGATTTTAGCGTGAATCTCAATTAGTATATAACGTTTCGAATAAATTGATCTTTTCATACTTATATCACAGAGATAAACCATAAAGTGGCGCTTACATTTTATACTTTTAATATTCACAATTTTATTTTTTCTATGGGGTTATATAATTTTACAGAACATTATACAGAAAACACTATTTTCACTGAGCAATTTGTCTTGTAAACAAATCGATTTAATGTCACAATTCACCGAATGTTTTAATTATCGATTAAAATTAAAGTTTTTATTCATCCACTCCTAATGTATCTATTGTAAATGACTTATTTCACCAACAAATTCATTTACTGTACTTTAAATCTTGATCGTTAATTAATTTTGGTGTGATGTTTATAATACTTATCACCAATTAGCCTTCAATTATTGAATTAAAGTTCCAAAACCCGTCTCACCTGCATTGGTTTTTGTAGTAGATTATTGTCATTAGCTTTCACATATGTAATTAAACCGGTTCTTAAATGAGTTACATTTTACTTCTAAAATTTTGCTCTGTTTTTCCTTATTCATATTTTGGTCAGAAATGTAGTAAACAAACAGAATTCTCAGATTCTACACAACAGATTCCACCGGTTGGACATAAAGAAGTACCGAATTCTACAGGTCAACATGAAAATACCACGAAGTTCGACGATCATTCCATGACCCATAACGTTGGCACCTTCTTATATATAAGTCCTGAAGTTCTACTTTTGGATTCTCAAAAAAATCGTATTTATGATGAGGTAATCTTTTTCCATGCATGGTTTCTGTATTGATTCAATATATAAATTAAAGAATGTCATTCATATTCATTATGTGTAAAATTTGGTTGTTAGTTGTAATGAAGCTAAGAAGGCAATTTAAATTCCTATGAAGGAATGAGTCAAGTATACAGTTGATTTTACTATCCTACTATAGTGCTGCTAAATATATACTCATTTTACGTGGAATATAATCTGTTTCTAGTATGTGGTGTACCACAAGTAATTCTGATGTAAAAACCGTAATTTCATAAGTTGGTAAATGACCTACAAAATCAGAATTTAATACTTATTTACATCTTAAATGAATTTTAATCTTTTTTTTTTCCTGTGTTAAATGCTTTGCATGTATGTCATCTGGCCCCCAAATGCCCTGGTACGGCCGAGAGTAAGGAGAGTCCGCTCTCCCTCTCGAAACACATGGACACGCGTATACAACCTCTACCAGGGAAGTCCTACTCACTGCCTTCTCGTGGAGAGGGTGTTGTTTACAAAAATAAGAGGACGAAAAGCGAATGTCCGGCGCTTCAACCGGATCCCAAACCAATGGTGCACATGAGCTCCGGTATCCTAAGTGAACAAATGGTGTATGAACCAATCGTTGGTCACCGGCTACCATGGGACTGCATCTCCTTACGATGCTCCACTGCCTTGTGGGTCAGACGTTCATGTCGAAGGCTCGGGGTGTGGCCCGCTATGAAAACCACCTGCTTCGGTTTGGGCACCCGGGCAGTATCACAGCCCTCACATATCGAATGAATTCTGTGTGGCGCATATATATTTGGTGCCTCCTTGTACCAATACCTATGTGTTAAAATAAATAAATAAATAAATAAACATCTTGCCATATAAAATGGCCCATATTTTACTAATAAGTTATTGTCTTCTGATATCCGTTCATTTGTGACTCTTCGTCATTTATTCGTATTTATGATTACCGATCATCCCACCACGATCACTTTATGCGATTGGTCGCACATGTCTCTCAATACACCATTATTTATATCCGTTACATCAGTCTTCTGTTATATGAATGCATTCAAACCGTTATGCACAATTTACTTTCAGTGAATTGATCGTGATACTTTTTGGCGCAGGGTGTTTAGTTTTTTAAGAGGACCGGTTGCTAATTTCATTTTACTTAACAAGGCGTTTAAGATATGTGTTACTCACGTCTACCGTCTCATAACTACCAACCAACTAATGTCCCATTTTTTGAGGAATTATACTCGCTACCTGTCTGTGATTATGCGATAGGTTTTGATGATTGTCGACAATAATTCCTAATTACGAACGGTTGGGATATTTTCCTAATACGGAACTGGACTTATTCGAAGTCCATGAACCAGACGACTGACGCGTAATACTTCATCAATAATTCCCAACGCAATGGAAGTCGAGGGGTAGTCAGGAGTTGAAGAAAAGTTTTGTATACCAGATGTCAAATTTATAATGGAATAACTGTGTATGTATAGCTAAAAATTCCTTTGGGGCAATCTAAAAGTAAAAACGATCACATAACTGCAAAGGTCAGTGCGAAAAAGTTATGGCAGCTATCCTTACACGAGAAAGCTGGCATTTATTAACAAAAACTAGCTAACCTGTATTTTTCTTAGCACTGTGTACTCAGGTAAGTTTAGTTAAGGGCCAACAAACATCTAATCACAAGTTAAAAAACTGATGTTGTGTTAAAATCTAAATGTGTTGTTCAATGTACTTGATTTGCTAAATGTATTATCTTTCACAACTGTAATGTCGGTTGCCCTGTTGTTAGCGGGACATAGATTTGATTAAAGCATGCTCATTGAACGATTGCTTTGGCGCACGCTGATTGGCTAATTCTTGTCCAATCAGCGCTAGCCGATACTTGGAGAATACTCTAGAATTTTCGTATGTAAAAACTATAAATCTACTAGCGTTTTTCCTTTTGTGCTTCTCACTTCCATCTAACCTTGTTTTTTGGAATATAATCTCTTTCCTGTTCAGCCGTGTTCTGGTTTGTGGACTTGTCGAGTGAATTGGTGTCCGAGAATACTAAGCAATAGGAATAGCTGGGTTATAACCGAAAGAGAGAATTATAACACCTGTTAAGCCCATATTGCTTATTCTAGCTTCCGGACAGGCCAATTCATTCTTCTTCAGTCACATTTTGACCTTGTTAATTATTCGCTTGTCAACCTTGACTTTTTAATTCAGCGTATGTATGTGAATTTCTTATCTTATTCATCACATGTCTGTAACTTATTTTTGTTCGACTATAAATATCGATTTACATTTGGTTAAATTGAGTTGACTTACACGCCTTCTCCATCGTGCATCATTTCGTTTTGCTTCGTTTCTTTGATAATCTGTCGGGATCAACAATTGTATGAAATATATGCATTCAAAATTCATCCTCGTACTTGATTTATTTAATCTCGTTATTCACTAACGCGAGTTAAGTCGATAGTTATATACGAGGATTGGCGATATGCATATTTTAATAACAGTCATCCTACGATCTAATTGGAGTCAAATGTAAAGCCACCAAATAACAGAGTACATTTAAGACACATGTAAACCCTTTAGTCGTTGTACTTTTTCCTATATATTTTCATAGTTTAGTTTATGTATATTAACTTTTGCTTCGCGTTGTCCGCACATTTTTCCAATTATCCCACAAACTAGCGGGTTGATATCTACAGTTTGGGTATTATTCTTTTCGAAATGTTTTATCGTGCTATGCCAACTGCAATGGAACGTGTTTTGATTCTTACTGAATTAAGAAAAGAAAAGATTATCTTTCCAAAAGATTGGTCTCAAGATGAACTTGTCAATCAGACTTGGTTAATTCGTACTATGCTACAACATGATCCATCTAAAAGACCAAGTGCCTCGGTATGTTGTACAATTTCTCATAATGACTATTTACCTCACTTTTTTTTCATATAAACGTAATAGTGTTAACCTAATGTAAATCGCGCTTCCATTAATAGTTTACGATTAAATCTCTAACTTAAATGTTCGATATGCTACGTGACGTATTTTTCTGTTTTACATCTATAGACATAAAACATAAGAGACTGGTCCAACAAAGAGATTTTTATTCTGGAGATCTTCCAACTTGAAATCGCTGCATGTGTATCACGCTTAAATGCGAAATTCACATGCTTTACCATCGTTTGCTCTTCGTTCTGTGTGAAATTTCTGTGAATAGATATTGTTTGTTAATTGTTGTTGTGAAAATGATAGTTCAGCTTAAGGGTAAATTTGATTGCTACATAACGGGTGTTGGATATCTTCAATACACGGCTCAATTAATATAACAAGCAATGTAAATACGATCAATATGCCCTTCGTATTATTGCAAATTATTGAAAAGAGCATTCAGGTGATTACTTTTCAGGCTAGTTATAGAGTAATATAATAATAACAGGCCTGTGAGAGATCCTATGGTTATTCTATACTTGTGTCAGCACAACAGGTCGAATGTGAATCGTACATTAATGGTATATATTTAAAATAATTCCTGTAGATAGAGAGTAGATATTCTAATGTTATTAAAACGTATCTCCGGTGATCTCACTATTGGAGTTTTACAACCACGACTGCAAGGATGAAGTCATCTGAAATCATTCTAAACGTAAGACTCATTAAGATATAAAGGAAGAGAATGGTTCAACGAAGAATTCTCATTACAAAGTTATACAATTGCAAATGTTTACAATTTTTCCATCATGGTAATTTGTAATGTGGTTGTTAGTAACAACAAAATAACAAACATTTCAACAAAGTGGAGATAACATAATCTGATTATTCCTAATCAATGACTGAAAATAGACATTATGAAATACTCAAAAGTGACCCAGAAACTAGATATGAATGATGAGTTGCATAATATAGTAAGTTTAAGAGTGACGTATGGTCAACAAGGCCACGTAATGAAGATCTGGGTCAGATCACCATTTTAGACCTGGATGCTTTGGACAGCTATTCTGTCCTAGTATAGGGATCCTCAGCAGTGTGAACTCACGAATCAATTGAGCCGGTTCAGTGGTTTAAACGTTAGGTGTTCACGTGCGAGACCGAGTGTCCTGGGTTCGGTTCTCGTGTGCGGGGTCGTAGACGCGTACTGCTGAGGTTTTCAATGGTGGTCTTACCTAGTACGTTTCATGATCTCAGCGAAATGCAATAATCTCCACAACCCTATACTGACAAGAATAAATCAGTTTGCGTTAAACATTTAGAAGACGACGAAGCAAAGATAAAGTTAAAAAGAAAAGAAAATATGTATTATAGCATTCTCTTCATTAAATCTTTCTTTCAATGTGTCAAAATAAGTGCTTTCTTTATGTAAATTTTCATAGATTATGCACAATTTCTTATAATTTTCAGTAGCAATTCATCTCGAGTTTTTTTGCACATTCGTGTTTTCTAATTTTTATAGGACCTACTAACTTCTTCACGTGTCCCACCATTTAAGTCTACTGAAGCAGCATTTAAAAAACAACTTATTGAAATTTGTAAAACACCTGATAGCAATTTATACCGTTTTGTTACGCATACTCTTTTTTCTCAAGCTTGTTCAGGCGCATCAGTAAGTCTGGTATTGACAGAAACTTCTTTTTTTCTTATAATAAAAAGAAAGAATATTTAAACAGCCGATTGAATATGTCTGCATTTCACCATATTTTTAATCTGATTCACCAAATATTCCAAACATTTATTCGAACTCCATAAAATATCAGTTTTTACATCGTGTTATATTCCTTCAATATTCCACTTTTCACTTATTTCTCATTTCTTTAGGACTTACTATACGATTGTAGCACATGGATAACTTCAGTTCAACAAGATATCAGTCAAATTGATGGGAGTTTTTTATCACAATTATTAACTAAAGATTGTTTTATGCAAGACGATCCAAATCGTGTGTTATTTAATTTTCTTAAAACACGCAGGTAAGAGGTAGGGTTATATATACATATACATACATACAGTATGACATCATTTTTCTGTATACTATTATTATTGTTTTCACACGGATAAAACTCAACACACATTAAGTTCGAGGCTCTCGTACTATATCTCCTACCATGTTGCTTACAACAAGAATAATTGTAAGATAGGCAAACTCATCAATATATTAGTTTAAAAATACGAAAACAGGAAGTTATTCAATAAAGAAAAGTGTTTCAAATAAGCAGGAGGAAACTCAGCGTTTCGAAGTTTTTAAGATGTGAAGGGATTTAATCTTCCAGTTTTTTAGTATGTGTAGCATCTGGATTACAGTTACATTTATCCATTTATATTTCGGTGCTCCAATCCATCCTATGTGACTACTATATGTAATGTACTATAAAAAAATACCTTATCTTTCCAAAAATGTACGCAACATTGACGGTGTTGTTCCATTGTAAGCTTCTTCTGGAAGAACAGATAGTCAATATTGCCTCTTACTTGAATGTTCTGAAGTGACTGAAAGATCGTATGGAATCGAATTCCTGATACTGGTGAACATCTGTTTCATAAGGACAATATACCTTCATATTAAGCAGTGTATGTGTATAAGTATCTAGTTCCTGATCACACTCTTTAATTTCCGGATTTCTTTTCGTTCTCGTAATGCAAATAGTCATTTGGAGGTAGCACTAAGTCAATAACATTGAATAACGTAGCTCTCCTTTTAATTCATTTTGTATTATTTGTTTGAATTTTCCCATTGATGTTTAGGGCTGCAATTGATCAGTCTATTATTGACATATGTGCATCTTGTACGGATTGGATCGATATTGCATTTAAGTCACAAGCATTGTAGGCAAAGATCTACTTCATCTATTAAAATGTATCAGTAGATAGTTCCTAAATATGTAGAAAAACTGTTCATTTTATCTATCATCAAAATTTTAAAAATATAACGAATCAATAACTTGTTTTAAATAAATTTTTAACAACAGATGAAAGATGTATGTTTGCCATCGTATCTTACTAGGTCATTTGATTTTATTTGTTTGCTTCACCACCAAAACTACTGTCATACGATTGATTTTAGCTCAGCCTTTATGGTTTTATACAGTTTGTCTAAGGCAAAACTTAGTTATGTCAAAATCTATGCCGTACAAATGTTCACCTCCCCTGTGTATTCAGTGACAATTTATACTCACATTAAACCTATCCTGGTTATATTTGTTTATTTAGTCAGTTATGTGATTCACATTATTATTATTATTATTATTATTATTATTATTATTATTATTATCTTTGTTTTACTGATATTTTTCAGTTTGTCTAGTTGACCTTTACTTTTTTCATCTATGAACGGCTTAACAGGTAAATGTGCTATTAGGTTGCGCTAACGTATCACATAGTTCCGATAACCTTAGTCTTGTCAATTCACTTGGTATTGTTTACTTGAATCTTCTCATTGATGTTTAGGACTGCAATTGATCAGTCTTTATTGGCATATGTGCATATTACCTCGCTGACGAGTCCCAAATAGACCGAAACGCCCGTCCTGGATTTCACTGCTAGCCAGTATTCATCTTTGCATATTACTTACTTACTTACGCCTGTTACTCCTCGTGAAGGAGCATAGGCCGCTCACCAGCATTCTCCATCCAACCCTGTCCTGGGCAATCCTTTCAAGCTCTTTCCAGTTCTTATTCATCTTTTTCATATCTGCTTCTATTTCCCGACGTAATGTGTTCTTTGGCCTTCCTCTTTTCCGCTTCCCTTCAGGATTCCAAGTTAGCGCTTGTCTCGTAATGCAGTTTGATGATTTCCTCAATGTATGTCCTATCCATTTCCATCGTCTTTTCCTAATTTCCTCTTCAGCTGGAAGCTGGTTGGTTCTCTCCCACAAAAGGCTGTTGCTGATGGTATCCGGCCAATGGATGTTGAGTATCATGCGTAGACAGCTATTAATAAATACCTGTACCTTCTTGATGGTGGTTGTTGTAGTTCTCCAAGTTTCAGCTCCGTACAGTAGAACTGCCTTGACGTTGGTATTGAAGATTCTGACTTTGATATTGGTTGAAAGTTGTTTTGAGTTCCATATGTTCTTCAGTTGAAGGAATGCCGCTCTAGCTTTGCCAATCCTCGCCTTGACGTCTGCATCTGAACCTCCTTGTTTATCGACGATGCTTCCCACGTATGTGAAGGATTCCACATCTTCCAGAGTTTCGCCCACAAGAGTGATTTGATTGCTGTTCTCCGTGTTGTGTTTGAGGACCTTGGTTTTCCCTTTGTGTATGTTGAGGCCTACTGATGCAGAGACTGCTGCTATGTTGGCTGTCTTTATCTGCATTTGTTCGTGTGTATGTGATAGGAGGGCTAGGTCATCTGCGAAGTCCAAGTCGTCTAATTGGTTCTGAGCTGTCCATCGTATGCCGTAGTTTCTCTCAGATGTCGAGGTCTTCATAATCCAGTCGACCACCAGAAGAAACAGGAAGGGAGAGAGTAGACAGCCTTGTCTTACTCCGGTCCTTACTTGGAATGCGTCTGTCAGCTGTCCTCCATGCACTACTTTGCACTGTAGTCCATCGTATGAGTTCCGGATAATGTTGACAATCTTCTCAGGAACTCCGTAGTGTCGAAGAAGTTTCCATAACGTCCTCCTATCTACACTGTCAAATGCCTTCTCATAATCAATGAAGTTGATGTAGAGTGACGAGTTCCACTCAATTGATTGTTCGACGATGATCCGTAGTGTCGCAATCTGGTCTGTGCACGACCGGTCCTTACGGAATCCAGCTTGTTGATCTCGAAGTTGAGCGTCAACTGCGTCTTTCATCCTGTTCAGTAACACTCTGTTGAAGACTTTACCCGGTATTGACAGTAGTGTAATGCCTCTGTAGTTTTCACACTTGCTCAGATCTCCTTTCTTTGGAATCTTGATGAGGTGTCCTTCTTTCCAATCCATCGGCACTTGTTCCTCCTCCCAAATCTTCTTGAATAGAAGATGAAGCATGCTTGTAGTTACTTCGATGTCTGACTTCAACGCTTCAGCTGGTATATTGTCTTGTCCTGCTGCTTTCCCGCTCTTGATTTGTCTGACGGCCATTCTGATTTCTTCTGTCGTTGGTGGGTTGACATTTATAGGAAGATCTGTGTGTGCTGCTTCGATGTCCGGTGGATTCATTGGAGCCGGCCTGTTCAGGAGTTCCTCGAAGTACTCTGCCCATCTGTTGCGCTGTTGTTGAATCTCAGTGATTGGTCTTCCTTCTTTGTCTTTGACTGGTCTCTCTGGTTTACTGTATTTCCCTGCAAGCTTCTTCGTCGTATCGTAAAGCTGTCTCATATTTCCTTCTCTTGCAGCTTATTCCGCCGTCGTTGCTAGTTCTTCCACGTATTTTTGCTTATCAGCTCTAATGCTCTTCTTCACTTTCTTGTTTGCTTCTATGTACTCTGCTTGTGCTTGGACTTTCTCTGCTCTTGTTCGACTGTTGTTAATTGCTGTCTTCTTGTTCTTTCTTTCTTTGATCCTGTCCAGTGTTTCTGTAGAGATCCATTCCTTGTGATGATGCTTCTTGTGGCCCAGAACCTCTTGGCACGTTGAAGTTAATGTTTCTTTGATACCTTTCCAACTATCCTCCATAGTAGTTTCTTCTTCCTTCAGTAGATCCTGTAAGGCTTGGAACCTGTTGTTGAGAGCTACCTTGAATTCATTGAGTTTGTCAGTAACTCGAAGGAAGGCTGTATTGAACCTTTGTGGTGCTGTTTGTCCAGTTGTCCAGTTCTTCTTTAGCTTCAGTTTCAGTTTGGCCACAACCAGGTGATGATCTGAAGCTATGTCCGCTCCTCTCCTGGTTTTCACATCTTCCATTGTCCTTCGGAACTTTTTATTGATGCAAATGTGATCTATCTGGTTCTCTGTGGTGTGGTGTGGTCGGTGAGATCCACGTAGCTTTGTGTATACGTTTGTGTGGAAATGTTGTACCGCCTATGACCAATTTATTGAATGCACACAGATTTGCAAATCTTTCCCCGTTTTCGTTTCTCTCTCCCAGTCCATGTAGTCCCATGATGTCTTCATATCCGGTGTTGTCCATTCCGACTTTGGCGTTTAGATCTCCCATCAGAATGGTGAGGTCCTTTCTTGGGCACTTCTCTATGATTGATTGCAGCCTCTCATAGAATTGATCTTTAACGTCGTCGTTGCTATCATTGGTGGGTGCATAACATTGGATAATGTTCATTGTGATCCCCTCCTTCTTTGTTTTGAATGATGCTTTGATGATTTTGGATCCGTGAGATTCCCATCCTACAAGTGCATTTTGTGCTACTTTGGATAGCATTAGAACAACTTCCTGAGTGTGTGGAGCATTTTCCTCTTTGTGACCGGAGTATAGCAGCATCTCTCCCGTATTTAGCCTTTGTTGTCCAGCTTCGGTCCAATGGGTTTCACTGATTCCCAGTACTGCCAAGTTGTATCTCCTCATTTCCGTTGCTATTTGACTGGTCTTCCCGGTCTCCCACATTGTCCGGACGTTCCATGTACCTATAAAAATTGTTGATCTGGTTGTTAGAAGGGGCATCGGCCTCGTGGCTTCCGAAGGAACTCGGCTTTCACCATGAAGCGTCATATTACCTCTAACTCCCAGGGCAGGGTTTAAATGGTTTGAGTTATTTTTTCTGGTTAGCGTTTTTTTTAGCGAGTTAGGTTTCTACGGGATGGGGACGCTAACCCCATGCCCAACCCTCCTCCTTTACCCGGGCTTGGGACCGGCAGTAACTCTGGAAGAGTTACAGGCGGAGTTATCTTTGCATATAATGCTTGTGAATTAAGGCAATATCGAGGCAATACGCACATATGCCGATAGAGACTGATCAATTTCAGTCTTTAACATCAATGGGAAGGTCAAGTAAACAATACCAAGTGAATTTAAACTTCACCTCATTACACAAGCAAGTGGCTATTAAGACTCAGTAGCTAAGTGGATAACGCGATGGCGTTTGAATTGAACGGTACTGGGTTCGATCCCATAGTGAACATCTACTCTGAGATACAGGTACGTCCAGCTGACGAGTCCCAAATAGGACGAAACGCGCATCCTGTATTCCACCGCTAGCCATTATCAATCTTCGTTTTCTCACTTTAAATTAATAAGGGGGTTAATTTACGTGATTATAGCACAAATATGACAGTAATATATTCAATAATTGAAATCATGAATCATTTGAAGCCAGACCACCATGGAAAACCTGGAAGCACTGGACAACCGTTTCGTTCTAGTATGGGACTCCTCAGCATCCAACGGTGTTAATGTTTAACTTTAACCAATCCACGAAATTGCACCACCGTACACCATTGTCTTTACTGAGCTGATATCTCACAACAGACCTGGTTGGACTCGACCAGTCACAGCTTCTCACTAGAACTCATGATTTCAACTATTGGAATTTCTAAAATCTCCATGAAACCTTCTGATAATAATATATTCAGTTAGTTTTCTTCGATGACATAATTTGGTATTAACTTTCAGCATGTATCTTAGTCAATAAAAACATTTTTTTGTTAATATTTTCACTGCATGTATATACTTTAATATTCCGTACACTTAAAGTGAATAATTTTGAAAAATAATTTTTATACAGATTTATTACACATATTGTGGAGACTTCATTCATTGCACACAGTGGTGTACTGTTGGAATCCCCTACACTTGTTCCAGTTATTCATAGACCTTACCAAACATCGTGGTTTAGCCAATCAAAACAGGATAACAATGATTTAGTTGATGTGAATGATAATCAAAATGCTGAGTTTTGGGATCGTTTATCAGCTGCTCCTGTTTTGCTAGATGAAAATGGTTTACCTGTTCGTTTGCCTGATTCATTACATATACCATTTGCACGTTATCTGGCTCGATCGGGATCAGTTTTACTTGAAAACAGAAATGAATCAGATCCACTGAAGCGATATGAATTCGCGCGAACTTACCACAGTTCTTCAGTTTCAAATTCAAGTGGATCACATATGTTATTTAGTTGTCCAGTAGAAGTTAACCGAGCAACGTTTGATATTGTTTCTCTAGAAAACAGGTAGCTTTGTTATTTTAATCATCATTATCTCTGACTTTCGAAGTAAAACTTCTGTTCAACAGTACTCCACACCATTCATTTCAGTAATCATAGAACCTGTTAAATTCTTACGATAAAACGTATGTAACATGTGGTCGGACTGGTCATTGTAATATGCTTGCGTTATTCCATTGTACGATATGAATACAGTCAGTTTCCTTTCGAAATAATAGTAAAAATTATGTTGCTTATCTCCGACGGACAGGTTCTAGTTTTTCTGCTAGCCAGCATGTAACTTTGTGATACGGTAAGTTGATCATTGATAGGATAGGTCTAACGGGAACGTCATGTTTGTGAACTTTTGGTAAACCATATATATGAGGTAGACATGAGCCACGTGGATTTAGATCATTATAAGTAGAATTACCATTCATTTTCCATTTTAGAAGTTCTGTTGAATCTTTTTTGGATTTATCTACCTTGAATCTCAGTTGATCGTCTAGGATTGGCTTCATCTTAGCGACATAATCAGCTGAATTCATTAGGACGACACATGAACCTCTATCCGGTCGTAAAATCCTCACCTCATTATTTTGTTAAAAGATTTATTCCAGTTTGCCGATAGACTAAATCGTACGAATGTTGCCGATAAGTTCATGGTTTCTTTTGATGTAACATCCTTGTTCACCAATATACCACTTCTTGAAACTATTGATATAATTTGTCAAAACTATGCTCTCCTACCTTTACCAGCCCCGGAATTCAAAAAAACTACTATTTATGTGCACAACAGACGTTCAATTCCAGTTTAATAGCACCATGTATCGTCAAATCGACGGCGTAGCAATGGGAAGTCCACTAGGCCCAATTCTGGCAAATATTTTTATGGGATATCTTGAAAACATGGTGCTTAAACAGGCGATTAGCGAAACGACGGAATATTCCAGATATGTTGATGACACGTTTATCGTCTGTAACAATAAACAGCATGCAATCCGCCTGCTAAAACTCTTCAATAACGCTCATCCTAACATACAATTTACTATGGAACACGAACAGAACGACATGTTCCACTTTCTTGATGTTGCTATAAAACGTAGGAGACGGGACAGTCCAACGTTCACTTTATCGAAAAATTACTTGGAATGGCCTTTACCTGAATTTCAATAGTTTTTGTCCACTCAGTTACAAGAAGGCATTAGTTAAAACACTATTTCATAGGGCAGAAAGGATATGTACCACTGACAAACTGGAAGAATTTATGAACGTGGAAAAATGCCTACGAGACAACTTATACCCACAAAAGTTTATTGACAAATATAAAAAGCGTAAAAAAACAATACTGAAGTAATTACGGTTAATAAGAAATCAATAACTATAAAGGTGATGATGTTGCAAACACAATCAACAGGAGACTGAACGCTGCGCTAGCCAGAATTTATCCGGCGGCCAAACTTCTAATTCTGTATAAAACAACATGTTCAATAACTCAATCAAAGGTTGATAAGCATCCTTTTCATGTTACCGCCAATTGTATTTATAAATTTACATGTACCTGCCAAAGCAGCTACATTGGCCGAACAGAAAGGATGGCATATCTCAGATTTTTTGAAAATGTTCCAAAAAGCCTCAGAACAAGAGAAAGACTTTAAATAGTGCAATCACCAAACATCTCCTTGATACAGGACATCAGGTCGATACCCTACAATCGTTCAAGGTGATTAGTAAGCAGCCAAACTCCAGTCTTCTGAAGTTTGCTGAAGCAGTTGCTATCAGACGCCAAAAACCTGATTTATGTGTTCAAAAGGAGATATTTATTAATCTTTCCTTGTCTTGGTGACTAATATTCCTTCGCTGTATCTTAATATTTTTTTCTTTTCCTTTAAACTCTTTCTTGCACTTATCACATCATTGAATTTTATTCCAACTATCTTCCAAAAAAAATTTTAATCTTATTTTTATCAACTGAACTCTACTCATTTTATTCCTATCAATGTTTACTTGTTTCTAGCCCTTTGAACTGCTGTCACAATGTTCTTTTATATAAGGTATATATTTACAATATTCAATCTATTAAATTTATTTACGCCCTTGCTATACTATACGAATATGTCTTCAATATAACTTCCAATCAAACTTTTCCATGTAAGTAATTTAAACCCATTATGTAATTATAATTTTAAATATTACAGGTTGTAAGCAGCTGACGAGAACCAACGAAATAAAAATGAGTCTGCGAAACGTTTGAAATTATTTTCCTATTCATTTATGATGCAAAAACTGTAAAATTGTTTCCATATATTGCTAATGATACTTGATTTTTGTGGGGTTTTTTTATCGTACAATATATTTCATGTTTAATCTTATGTTCGACTTTCTATTTTTAAAGCACTTACTGGGCCACGGAATTGTTTGTCATTTTACGTGAAGTAACGAATAAACTGTTTCAGTCCAAAGTACGTGATTAAATATGACGCATTCGTATTTTTAGTTTAATATCCTTTTAAGTTGACCGGTTCGTACAATGTTAATATCTCCAACCGAATATGTTTCTCAGCACTATGAAGTATCTATAATTCCCATTTCTAAAATTTGTCAACAAAACTAACACATGTTTTCATGGTTTAAATGTAAACTAATGATACACTCTGGACGATTGACCTTGAGTCAAGGCCGATATAATCTTGTCAGGATGCAGTTTTTATGTGCTCACTTGCTCGATAGCCAGAATAGAACAACAATACAGGATGTAGACAACTTATCTTCATTCAGTTCAGTTTAAAACTCGATTCTCATGTGACAATATAGATCAGTTAGTAGACCACTCCCCTAACGTTTGATCTAGAGATCTAATTGACAAGGCAATCGAGCAACGTTAGGAGATGCGGTCACATGGTAGCCGTTGACAAAGAATAAGTTCATACGCCATTTGTTCCCACTGGGTCCTGAAGCCTATGTGCACCACTGGTCTGAAACCAGGATTTTTTAACTACCCTGGTTTGATCCTCCTTAACCGTCAACCCGGTTTAAGCACCAGATATTCGCTTTTTATCATCAACTTCCCAAACAACTCCGCGTTGCTAGTAAACAATGAGTAGGACTTTCCTAACAGTGGGTATATATGCGTGGCCATAAGAGCGGGTTTTTCCACCCTTTGGCCACACCAAGGCACATGGGTCATCTAAACATGCTAATCAACTATACATGTGAATGTACTTTGTTGCTATTATCCATTCTGGCCTTGAGGTGCTAATGGATTCAGTACGTAAAGATATCTTTTCAATAAATTTAATCATCAAACGTCAAGAAGCAGCTTATTCCTTTCCAGTCCGTTTATTCAGATTGTTTGGATCAAGACCTGACTTACATGCCCTCGAAATTTTCTTGGATGTGAATGATTTCAAACAATTCTCTCCTGTTCATGATAATTTATAGTTAAGAAAACATCTACAGTGTTCTGTGTTAAAAGGTTACTGATATGATCTCAAATTAACTGGAATCGAACAATCCAGTACGAGAAAAGAGATATATAGTACTTCATGTTCTCACTACATTTGGTATGGTAAGAAATATCTTAAAATTAGTTTAGTAACATTTGTGAACATTCGTTCAACAGTGGATTGATCAATTGAAGTTAATGCAAAAATATCTTTTGGTTTTATGTCATTATTTTCATTTTTATTTTCTTCACTGAACTTATCGAAAGGAAATATCTTTTTTCCTGTATGTGAATCATACCAACCTGATCAAAGCACTATTCAAACTAGCTGGAATTCAATCTGGATCACGTGCAACTGTTTGGCGTCATTTATCTGAAGCAAATGCTGATCCAAAACCTGTTAACCCATCTACATACTCATCCTTCTTTTCATCAGTGAATTGTTCTACCACATATTGTGCAACAATATCTTACTGTTCATCTTCTAACTCTTCACTATCAGGATCGTCACGGTTGAATGAACCAACACGTTCGCTTATTTTACCTGAATATTTAACAAGCAAACCTCGTGGACATGCACAAAAGCGTTTTATGAAAATAATTCGGCTAGAATCTTCACATATTCACTATATACGTGAAGTATTTATTCAACATTCTGCTCAGCAATGTCATGCAATTAGTAAACTAGTAGATGGTGCTGTGAAATTATTGGAAGAGTTGACAGATATTTACACTAAATTTGATTGGTCAGAAAGGTTTCATGTATGTTATGATTGTCACATGTTTTGTCAGTTAGTTTTACCAATATACATCTCAATATCTAGATAACAAACCAGTTTTAAAAAGACATGATTTCAAGCCCTCAATTTTATATTTTTTATAAACTCACTAAGTCGTCTAAATACGTTTTTTTACAATTACAAGATCATAAACTTATACATCTGTCCAAACTAATCATATTTATGAAACAATACTATTCTAACACAGTAGATAAGCGTACGCTTTACTAGTTGACATACTACTATAAAAAATTGTTTTCCGTTTGTTTGAATCGAAATATAAGGGAGATTTTAATAATTTAATAGTTGAATTCATGAGTCGATTTAAACTAGATCACCCTGGGAAACATGGAGCAACTGGATGGCCGTTTCGTCCTAGTATGTGAATTGTTTGTGTATCTATCTTTTTGAGATAGTTTTATATCTCTCAAATGAATCACTGATCAGTAGTTTTTTATAATTTTTGATAATAGGGAGTTATAGAAGTAGTACTACTTAATTTCATGTTCTACTGTATTCATAAAAATATTCATGGCACTACATCTTCCCACTAGCTCTTAAACTTTTCAACATATTTGCTACTGTTATTAGTCAGTTGTCCCATTCGTTTATTACTTTCATCGATGGTTACATATGTTCATTAAATCAAAAACATACTTCTATTTCATCTGAAATTGATTACTTAAATAATTGTAAGATTTCCAGTTCTGATAGACGCAAGAGTTATCTGCAGCACAAAGCTTTGATGAACATTTACATGTTTGTTTACTCGTTTGTTTCAGTGTTCAACTTTAATACACTTGGAGCAATAAAAAATGTTTCCTTTCTAATTTCCACCCGTCATTTTGTTTTTGCTTCTTAGCTTCGATTCACCCCTGGATTAGTTCTGCCGCACCATATGTACAATGGTTTAATTTTTCAGTTGGTTGCTTTGGGTGATTTATCCGCTAAATCAGCCGTGCCAAGTTCCTCTACCTCCATCTGTTATCCACGACATCTTGAAGATTCGTCAATAAAAGTGAATTCCAAAACCAATATCAATATAGCTTCATCACGAATAAATGACACATCTCCCATGTTGTATGTTTTAGGTCAAGGAGGCGAATATAACCATTTAATTGCTAAACACTGTGTACCGAAGGAATTCTGTACCATTCGGTAAGAGCATAAACAGTTATTGAATTTTCTTAAACTTTTATAACATACTGTTGATGTAAATGGATCACAATGCACAAACTTACACATGAACAACGAATGATTTGTTCATAACTCAGTGATAACTGTGATATTATCCACCACCGACTTCAGTCGATGATTTCTTTATGTGAAAATTTCATCTCTCAACTTAATCACTCTATTTTGTAGTGAATTTACGAAGCGTGAATTATAGCAAAGTTGAGTAGCTATAGAAACTCTATTCTCAAAGCATTGTGTTAGATATAGTGGTTGTTTTCAGCGTTAATTTCTCTTTTTATGTTTCTTAAGGGCTTCATTTGAAAGTAAACTACTAAGATAATTTTTAGTTAATGAATTCCGCTGAAATCATGAACTAATCAATGTTAGACCACCGTTGAAAGCCAGGAAGCATTGAACATCCGTTTCGTCTTAGGTGTCCACTTGTGGTTTAACATTGATCGGTTCATGATTATCTGATTGTTTGGTTCTTCTACCGTCATCATTGCACTAACACACAAATATAGATAAAAGAATATTTCACTAATTGTTCAGTTTTTCTTTTTATGTTATTGATAAAGGTTTTCTTTCCATTTTGTATAGACTACCAAGAAAAATATCCCGATGTAATTCTGCGTCTAATAATCTGGGTATGACTGCATTGACCGTAGATAAGTGCCCTTATGCAATTGGTTTAAGTTTTGATATGGATAAATTAGTACATTGTTACATGACTTCCTTCTGCAAAAACACTATACAGGTTTCGTATAATTTAGTAAGTTACTTGCAAATATATACATTTGTTCTTTATCCGAATAAATTCCCACTTATACTTCTGGTTAACAATTTAATAGTTATGAATAAAGAATCCTACATTTTATATATTTCTTACTATCTGATGCTTGTTAGTTGCATATCATGGAATTTCAACTGCTTTAATACTCTTATTTGGTTGTGTGTAAGATCTACTACTGTAGCAGGTGCGACAGAGTTTAAACTAACATTATAATTGAAAGTTAATTAACTTAATTAATAAGCTTATTTTTCGCCTATATCTCAGTGCATAGCAAAACTCATTCAGATTTAGTCTATATTACATATGAAAAACTGTCATCAGTCATTTGGCCGTATCCATGGCTTAACTTAATCAGTCAACTATTTACTTTTCGTACTTTTTTTCCGATAGATTTATCATTTATTAATTTTACTGAGTGATAATAGTACTTGCATGTTACACATATTGCATGAGGTCTAGTTTCTCCATTTTCGAGAACACAACCGACATTTGAAATAGATTATTCATGAGTGAATGTTTGTTTCAAACCTTTATGCTAGTAAATTACTATTCACTTACTTTATGTTTTTGACTCCTGTTGTGACTTCGAATTTTGGTAAACTCATTTGTCAACCTAATATGCAATAGGATCGTTTCATGCATGCTAATGCGTGTTAGTTTTATACTTTGCCGTTTGTTAATTGAGTAGCTGATACTTCCATCTAGTTAGGATTATTTGTATCTATTTTCTATTCTCCTAAGATTTCCATTCAGTAATTTTAATATGATTCATGCTAAGTTTACTTGTACAAAAACCCATGAAGTGTGTAAATGTAGTTGCTTGTGTACTAGTTTGTACTGTTTATACTTTCAATTAGGCTTTGAGTTTATTAAGGTAAACAGTGATACGAATTTTGCACTTATAAAAGTAATAATTTTAAGATTGATCGATATATTCTGTTCCAGTTCATCTGTGAATTGAGTTAAATATCTCAAGTTAAAATAGATCTTCTGAATAGAGTTATCAGTTCGAAAATTCTATTGAGCAAATTACTGTTTAAAATGTTTCGTTTGCTAAGTGTTTTTTTATGGTCGACTGACTTATTTAAATCATTTTTTCTATCAACCTACACTTTATGGTTTTAACAAGAATAATAACATATAGTCTATTAATATTAATCATTTTATGTTGAAAAGCGCTTGCTATGAATAACACGGCTTTTCCAAAACACCCGTTAATTATCCTTAAGTTGATTTCTTCCATACTATTTATTCCTTCTATATCAAAATCATAGTTTTATTATCGATTACATTTTAGCATGATTGTATTATATTCAATCCTAAATGGCGCATATTACTTGGATGGGAATCGCGTACTGTTGAAACTCTTCATGATTTATATACTTGCCCATTTCGTAACCCTACAACTCATTATACTCGTCGATCCGGTCTAGGATCTAGTCAACGTTCATCGAGTGAATGTAGTACCAACACCTCGACCAATGCTATGAATACGATGTCACCTCCGAATAATTGTGTATCTGATTTTTCAAACTCTACTAACAATATAACATTGCCTTACAGTAGTGCCTCAGGTTCTCCGAACCCAACTTCATCATCTGAATCATTTGTACTGACCCAGAATGTTTTAAAATTAGCATTTCATTTAGCTCAAATATTTTGGAATTTAAGTTGGACATGTGATTTGTTAACAAAATCAGATTCGGTAAGTGAATTTAACCAGCTATTCACTTTTTTTTCCACTTAAGAAAAAAGATGGCAATTCAGAGGAGAAAATTTTCTTTTCGATGGTTTCATTTACTTAAGTTATGCAGTCGTATTTATAGTTAATTTTACTTTCTAAAATAGTAGTTTATATTAAAATCGAATGGTATTGAATATCTAAAATAAACTTGAAGTGGTATCCTGTTATGAATTGTTTACTAAAATCAGATATTAAAGGGAAGTTATGTAATGATTGGCGAGTAAGATGCTGTAAAGTGAAGATAATTGTTCACTTGATAGCTATTAAAAACAGAATACTTGAAAGTTGTGAAAATAATTGATAAGGAGTTGAGATAACAATTATATATCTATATCTATATATATATATATATATATATATATATATATATATATATATATATATATATATATATATAAAGACAGGATGGAAGGTTAAGATCATGAAAGAATGTCGAACTGAATATACTGTTTTTGTACGAAAAAGTAGTGGGTAGCAATAGTCTATGATGTACATAAGTGTTTTATCTGCATTCCTCTTGAGCCGATTCTTTTCACTTTATGTATAATTTCGAAGGAGACTTCTGGTGAAACAGAGTGACCAGAATTGATTAGATGCTCAAGGATTGAACATTTTACTGACTTCTGTAATCCTTTAAAAAGCCAGACAGAGTAATGTTCAGAGATGCGCTTTGACTGTACAGCTTAAATAAGTGAAATCGTGAAAAAGAAAATTTTCTTCACTGAATCCGCTTGTTTCTTCAATGACTCAATGGATCTTTTCCTTTTATTCACAAATATTTTCATTCATATAAGGTTTCCGATAATATTCATCATTACCACTAGTTGCAACTGTTTTATTGTAAGTTCTATGTATTAATATGAACAGATAGAATGTTAAAGGAAATAAAGATAATAATAAGGTATACAATGTGAAAACCATACTCAAAAAAAAATTACCAGGGTAGGTTAAAGTTAAGAACAAACTGTTTTCAATACTTTCCTATAACCAAAGCTTAAATAAACCTTAGTATACGTCCTTGAACACCTTATATAACACTACACTTCTACAATATTTCAAGCATCCTAAGTAGAGGGCTTATTACTTACGTGCTTACGCCTCCTACCCCTCGTGGAGGAGCATAGGCCGCCCATCAGTATTCTCCATTCAACTCTGTCCTGAGCGATCCTTTCCAGTTGCTATTCGTCATTTTGATGTCTGCTTCCAATTTCCGAAGCAATTTGTTCCTTGGTCTTCCTCTTTTCCGTTTCCCTTCAGGGTTCAAAATTACATGCTTCATGATACAGTTCGATGATTTCCGTAATGTATGTCCTATCCACTTCCAGCATCTTTTCCTAACTTCCTCCTCATCTGGAAGCTGACTTGTTCTCTACCACAATAGGCTGTTGCTGATGGTATCCGACAAACAGACATTGAGTATCTTACGTAGACAACTGTTTATAAATACCTTTACATTTTCGATTATGCTTGTGGTAGTTCTCGAAGTTTCAGCTCCGTACATTAGAACTGTCTTGACGATTGTATTGACGATTCTGACTTTAATGTTGACTTGCTGACAGTTGTTTTGAGTTCCATATATTCTTCAACTGTAGAAATGTTGTCCTTGCTTTGCCAATCCATGCATTCACATCTGCATTGGATCCTCCTTGTTCATCAATAATGCTTCCCAAGTATGTGAACGTTTCCACCTCTTCCAGAGCCTCTCCATCAAGTGTGATTGGACGGGTGTTCTCTGTGTTATATTTAAGGATCTTGCTCTTTCCTTTGTGTATGTTGAGGTGTACTAATGTACTGTTTTTACTTGCTATTGACTGATCACTAGTTACTGGCCAGTCTAATTTTTGTCAAGTAATTCTTAGTGGAGATCGAAGATTATCGATCAAATTATAATGTGACTACTAGTCTAGGTGGCTCTAAATCGCGTGCACTATGTTGTTGATGTACAATAGTAGTTGATAGTAAACCCTAGACCTAGGTTTCGGGCTGCACGGCATTCGTCAGCAAAGTTTACCTGTAATTTTGAGGAAACTGATGCTCACTGAATGATTCGATCCCATGTCAATTATAAATACATCTTGGTTGCAGCCCGGATAACCCAATTGTAACGTCTTAGACTGCGAAGTTGGGTGATACGGGATCAAATCCACCAGAAAATATAAGTTCCTTCGAGATTACAGACACAGTTTGCTGACGAGCGTCAAACTGAACGAAATCTAGGTCCAGTATTCCTTGTCAACTATTTTCAACTAGCACCGTACCTTGCTTTCACTTTCATAATCCTATTTCATTGATCTTGTTTAATTTGTCTTTTTGTGCCGATATGATAGGGTGTGATAATATGGATCAATGCGTATTTCTACCAGTTTTTATAGATTCATTGACTGATTTGCTTACTCTGAATATCTGATTTTACTTTATATATATATATATATATATATATATATATATATATATATATATATATATATATATATATATATATATATATATAGCAATTATACATAATCTTCAATTATTTTAATTTTAGGACCTAGTACGTGAAGCTGAAGATCGAGAAGTAGAATTTGCTGTTCGGGTTATTTTAGTCAAATTATCCACATCCGCTGCAACTAATTTACCACTTGGATCAAAGCATTTATCCCTTGTAACTTATCAAATATGGTCTAGACATAATGCCACTCCATTAAGTGGACAACATGTAATGGTTTTCGAATTACGAAGATCCGACCCAGACTCTGTATTGAATTATTTCTATTCACGCTTCCCAACAAATGTACGTCGACCTTCAGTTGATTCTGATAAAACCTTTTTGTATATATCTTCCAAGAATTCAGAATTAATTCATTATTCAAAGGATTTTTTGTCACATCCTAACCCCGAAAAGACAATCATCTATTGTCCTAGATTAACAGAGTCCAACATACGCATACCTGATCAGACAGATGCAAAAGAAATATCTACAAATATGTTAAATAATTCACGCCGTAGTTCTAACAGACATAAGTAAGTTCAGTCCTTATGTATGTTTCAATATATTATTTTGTGATCGATCCTGCCGATAAATATTGAGTGGCCGCCACTAGATGTTAGTAGTTCAGTAATCGACATCTGAATAATGTACATTATTTTCGATGCATATTTCCAGCCACCTTAATATCGCTGATTGTGCATTTTTGTAGCTTGGATAGTGGAAGGTCGTAAATCATTCATAAACACACCTGAATAGGTTATCTGATTAATAGACATAATTATGTGTTAAAATATACATAAAAACAGATAACTTGTTAAAATATCTAGATGGCAGGAACAGGTAGCTCAGATATTCAAGTAGGTTGTCTGTATAATTTGTTTGAAGTACTATCTCTGAATTCAGATTTATAGAACTAACTCGTCAACAATTACGTCTTAATGATAAAAAATTGTTAGTTGTAGTTGGGGATAAAAAGTAGCAGTTGTATAGACTTTCATGACAATTCAACACATGTTATTTATGTAAGTATGATAAACATTTTGATTGGTTAAGTGGATTAGTATTTTGTTTGAAATCATTAGAATTTTAATTAGGTCACATAACTGCCAAATGTACATTGCCGCTGTGTAAATAGTTCTCTTGGACAGTTATGAAGTCCAGCCTCTGCAAATCGAATATGTTTAACAGCTTTGATTGACTTCCTAGATTAAAAATGAAGACTGTAATTCTAGATCTTTATCTATATGTATTTGATGACATCAAAGACTATTCACTCAAATTCGTTGTCGTGGAAATGTTTCACAAATATCTCTTCATTGACTGTCATAGGTTGTAAAATGTTCAAGGACAATAAGCTTTATGACATAGAATGTAGAATAGTTATATTGGGTTAGTAATTGATAACTCACCACGGTTCCTTGCATGCTGTCATATAAATCACAAATCACTGGTGGTTTAAGTTATCAGGAATGTCTACAAACAAGATTTAATGACGATTAGAGTGCGTTTTCTATGTTCTTCTTCAACAATATGATCTACATTTGAAAAGAATAAAATCCACTCTGGTTTTGCTGTTATCTAATCATTCACATATAATTTAACGGAAATAAGCATTAAAGATAAACTAACTTATTAAAGGTTATGGATTGGTTCATTGAATGTTATTTACTTTATAGATACTGAATGTATCCACATTATTCAATAAATGATCGAATTCCTCATTGTTGTTATTTTTTTGCTTAGCGTTCACGTGACCAGTAAAACATGTATATACGATGTATGAATTGAATGAAGTGTGTTTATCAACTCAATGGTCTAAATCAGTTAAGCATTTCCATTGAGGCTTGGAGGTTTTGAGTTCGATCTCCGCTGGTTGATGCTCACTTCTAAAGAGTCGCACATTAGGATAAGATAGTTATCTAGTGATTCCTGGTTTCAATAATTGTCTGAGATCAGTCCATGATGTTAAACTAAGTTCTTTTGTCCTTCTTCACAAGACAAAATTTATGACAATTTCTTTTTTATAATTTCAGACAACATTCAAAGCATTCTAAACGTACATAAAAGAAGAAAAGTTGGGAAATCTACACTTCTAAACTGTTCTTAAAACATTTTAGAAAAAACATTTAACGGTTCTACTTATCACCTTATTTACATTGTCTTTCTATTCATATTTTCATGCATTTTAAAACGGATGATGTAAAATCAAGAGTTTCTTTTTACACATCTATCTTTGTTGGGAAACTCAAATTTACTTTTTTCTAATTTTAATATTAAAGAGTTTTTTACCTTCATTTTGTTAGTATTTAACAGATTGCTGCTATGCTGATATTATTTTTGTTATCTTTCGATATTTTAACGGTTAATCATGGGAATAACTATAACTAGTTTTGCACAAAGGATAACGAGGTGAGGGTCTATTATATCATTCAAGTTCATCTCTTATGCAATCGGTAAATATGTGCCTTTTTAAAGAATATTATTTGCGAAGGTTTGCATTTTCCCATTGCTAATATTTACAGCAGATAGTGGTCAGTCTTTGTATTGGCATATGTTCATCCCGATTGGATATTTTGGAAGTGCTATTTTAGCACATTTGAAATGTGGCTAGCAGTAGAATCCAGGACACACGTGTCGTTCTATCTGAAACTCGTTGGCTATAGCTATGTGATAACATCTCGGTATTGATGTTCACAATGAGTATCTCACTGAACACCAGAGTAGAGCCAGCAATGATCGAATATATTTACATTAACAGTTATTTAATTACTGTTAGACTAGATGATTCAGTCAGAGAGAGAGAGAGAAAGCTGACATAGAAAACAATGTCTCTTTGTAATAATATATGTCTACTGTCCTATGGATTTTAACCTTCGTTTAGTAAAATCGATCTGTCAAAGAAATGGTGTTTTCGCAAACACAAATTTCTCAGGTGTTGTAATGTTAGCTGGGTACTTGAATGCTCAAATCATGCTCCTATGCTCAGTAGATTTGCTCAGATGACTAATAGGTACTTACTCAAATAGAATATGGGTGACCGTCTTCTGTAGCTTTATGCAGACTTTAACCTAGTTCCTTTCGGTATTCTCCAATGCATGAGAATTGATAATGTAACGGTCAGCTACCGATGGTCCAGGTGTATTTGAGACCGTGTATCTGATGTGTGGGCGAGGATGATAATGATTGGTTGCTTGATTAGTCAGACTAGTAGACAGTATGACAGGTACTATATGAGTTATATATGCTCTTATCCTTATTATTGCTGTTACTGTTGCCGGTCTGTGATGTGGCGAATCACGTGTTCTAGACACTGGGAATAAATCTAGTGTAGATATTCGTCGAAGGCAAATTAGCATCCTATTCGTGTAGATGAGGGAATCAAACCATTGTAACTTAAATTCGCTTTACATCCTAAACGTATTGATGTAGACAAGTTAAGTACCTACACCTGGATCTAAATATCCAACCGAGCTAGGTTTAAGGATTTGGTAACTGGTAGAAGTTATTTCAACTTATGAAATCAACAGTGTCCATGAGACAACTTAATGTCATGATAATTAGTAGTGTCTTGGATTATGGGTGTAGCTTTTTGGAGTCAGTTTAATCGAGCTATTGCCCCATTAGCATCTATCAATTTGAAGTTCGGAAATAATCACAACCTTCTAGGATTCACCAGGAAAACTACGTATTGTCGTTTTTTTATCATCTTAAACTGAAGTAGCTATCATTCACATTATAACAAGAGCCTCCATAACCTATGTAGAAACTGTTGAGTGTAAGTTTGTTTCCGATTACATTCAAACTGTTGGCTTATGAAATACTCTTCAGATCTTGCATAGCTCGCGAAAGACTGATTCGTGGGAAACTGGTTTCCGTTTTAGGAAATAATGTATAGAAAGCTTTTTAGCCAATACCCATAACAATTTACAGCAAGTGTATGTGTGTTTAGTCAAACTGGCTCACTACAGTTCACGATGTTTATTTTTGACGTACGAGGGGACCTTAATACATCATGTGGCCTGCCCAGTTTACTCAATAAGTCATTGTCATATCTTTAATAACTGAAACTCAGACTAGGAGAATAAACTATTCTTTGAAGTGTCCTCTTAAGTAAGAGAACGGGACTTTACCATTGGAATGTGGTGTTTGTTTTTCCCTCAAACCTCAGGAAATTATCAGCTGTTTATACTGGTATGGTAGCCTAATGAGAAGGTCAATCGACGGCAATTAGAAGTGACCTAAAGGATAAACGCATTTCATTGGCTGAGAAATGAACTTATTTCTTAAGGATTAGAGTGGTATATATATGAATGAGCATTTGTGTATTTTATTCGGTAGCCCGATATGCTTTCTCACTCTTATACTTTCGCTCAAGTAGTTAGTTGGAGGGTTACCTCGTATCACACCGTGTATCAGTATCAGATTCCGGGCACCGCCCATCACAACATTTACGAACTTAAATATATTTAGCATTTAACTTGTTTACCTGAACATGTACGCAAAACAACTGTATCACCATGAAAACGAAAACACCCCAAGCAGAATCTAAGTTAACGTTTAGTGCTATTATTCACAAATGGATGACTTATCTTCAAAAGACCAAACGGATTAACGCTGAAGTAGTTTTTGACTGATAATGTTGTTCTGTGACAGAATAGAAACATATCACATAAAATTCTTTAATCCTAGTTTAAAGCTTATCATCGCTTACAAGCAGCATAACTTTACAAAGTAATATGATTAGAAACAAAGCTAGTAAAATGAAGACGAGTTTGAAAGTTAGCAGTACTTAAGGAAGTTGTAATGATATAAATTATAAACTCTATGTTGCTTTAATAAACAACAATAATTCCAAACTCGACAAGGAAGATGAATAACACGAATGTTCATTGGTCAGTCCCATCAATTTCTACATTTTTCCACTTCCTCTTGTGTATTTCTTTATACTACTTAATAGTGCTCAGTAACTCGTTTCATTTTTAGTAACTTTTGAGTCCGTAACACATGCTATCGTATCGAATTAGCCTTTATGTAATTATTGCAGGGAACCTTTTATCGTCCATAAATAACGATACGTTGACTGCAGTATATACCTCATGATTTGAAGCTTATAACAACCTTACATACATTTTGTGGGAACAGAAGCATATGTTCAATGATTATAATTCATACAACAAATATCGATTAGTCGACAACATTATTCTGAGCACTACCAACTGAATAAAGTCTGAAGATAATTTTGTCTTATTTACAAGTTTTTAGCAACATGGATGTACCCACTGTGTAATGTTAAACGAATGTTTCATTCTAGGATGTGGATTTGCAAAAAGCATTCTAAACTTGATTTTTTCACCGTACCGTTTTACTGGTACGAAGTAGAAAACACATGAAATGATATACCCTATGCAATAGTTACTTAATTTTGTTCTCGAAACAACGTTGTCAGTAAATCTTTGAAAAGATACTGTTTTGTGTGTATAAATATGCTTGTATTAAAACGTAGTCAAGTTGTATATTAATGTATTTAATTTCACGGAGCCAATAATAGAGTACTTTAATTAATGATACTTTTTGAATTATTAGAACAATTATGTTTAAATTGACTGCATAGACTATAATCATACCAACGATTCGAGTGTTTATTTATCAAAAAATACGAACTTTCAAAGGCAATAATAAAAGAAATACGCCCACTCGAAAACGAATACAATTACTATGTATATGGACATGTATACATATATATGATCAGTATTCGTCCAATTTGATATCACACAATTAATGCTTTAACAATAGTGATCTATACAGTAATGCGCATGTGCCGCCTCAATAGTTGACATGCAGCTGGTGTAAGTCTTTCCTGAAGACGATGTATTTGTAGCTCCCGAGCGATAATTGTTTTGTTGCGACATTCATCTGCGTATTTCTGAACTCGCGCTTCCATCCAATGACCAGTCCGAAGAAGCACACTGAACATAGATCTCAGCACGGGTGTTTTTCTATTGAGGTTGTGCAAGTTCAAAATTCGATGAGTTGTCTCAACGAAGTTCGTATTGCTTTGTTCAAGGGGCGTCGCAATGGGTCTAAAAGCATTTGATCACTTTTGTTTCTTAGGCAATAACTGATCTATCATATATTGGTAGAAAATCCCGCCTGATTCTTCAATAAATGAGCGATAACTATGGGAACTACAAAAGGCTGTCATGCGTAAAGATTTTTATTTACCTTTCCACATTTCGAGTAAAAATTTGATGGAAGAATAGTTGTATAATTTCGAATCGCAGCCTCTACAATGACGGTTAACGGGTTAATGTCAATCAATGAATAACTTACCCTCTTTGTGACATTACGAATTGGGTTTACGCAACACAAAATGTGGTAAGAGTTTGGATACACTTGCGTTATAGCAACGTATTCAAGAATATGTTATGTGTTTCCGTGGCAAAGCGAGAAACGACAGGGCTTGTACTTTGTACGTTACTATCGTCCATAATTTAAAGAAAAGGCGCTCTGTCTATAAGTACTTACATTTTACATCAGTTTAAGAAATAAATAACCAATTATAACGAATTTAAAACTAGCCATTTAATAAAACAAAACGGAATGAAAAAAACTGAAAAATGGGATAAATAGAAAATTATTACATTATCGAAATTTATCAAAGGGGCTAATCGCTTTAAATACAAAAATCGCCGTACTTTTAATGATATTCATCTGTTATCGAAGATACTGTGCTAAGCGTTCTTTTATGTTGACTACCTAGGAACCATGGCGATATGAACTTTCAAAACAATCAACTCTAATACATAACTAAGAATAGTCTAGAATTAAAGTGATTATGACAAATACTGCTAAAATTTAAATTAGTTTGAAAATGTATTTAAAATTACATTCTCGAAACATAAGAAGTACTGTGGTGTGGGCTACTGATGTCGACAGATATGAGTAGCATGTATCCCCAATCGAAAGTGGAATGCCTGATGGAAGAAGGTTGAGAAAATAAAAGAGAACAATATAATAGACTGATAGGTATAGAAACGAAGAAACAGCAAAGTCTGAGACAATTGATGGATATTTTGCAAATGAAGTGTTCACTTTATGGTTCTCAGATTATACCAAGATATTTTTTAATATCGTGTTAAATTACATTTGTTATCCCCACTTGTGTTCTTGTTTACTACGGTATGATAACAAATTCGGTTATATAATTATTATCCCAACTTATAATTAAGACTTTTCATCAATGATTTATAAATAAAAGAATAAGTTCATGAGTGACTAAAATTAATAGTTACTGTTATAACTTGTGGCCTGAGTACCCTGTTATCGGATAACGTAATAATACCGCCAATCAGAGAGCAGTGAATTATCGATCGGACCAAGGACGCGTAAACCCGTATGAGCAGCCTAGAGTCCTGATTGGTCCTGCTTCCCGCCTAATCTAGTCAGTTGAGTCCAGAACACAAATCTCAGCCGCTGCAATATGAATCATGTATTTCAAACATAGTCGGTTTATATACCAATCAAAGAGACCACAATGTACCATATAACAGAAAATAACATTTGTACAAAATCTGGCGAAATGTGACTGTGAATGTGGGAGGCAGTGACTAATAGACAGGGCATAATTCAAGATTGGTAAAACGTACAATATTGGTTCATAGGTCAAAATAAAGTTTATAATAAGAGGAATATGAATATGAATAGTTTAGTTATTTAACAATTATACGACAAAAATATACGTTAGTATTGGTCCATAAATGGATCCTCAGGTTACCATTCATTATGCTTATCGGGACATAACAACTAAATAAATAGTAAAAGAAAATTACAACTCCATTAAATGTTTTGCAGAATGTCTAGTGAAATTAATTATTAACAATCTCATTTAATTAGAATGAGGGTTTGTGGAGACAGTAGTAATTTAATAGCTGAATTCATGTGTCGATTTGAGGTAGATTACCCTGGAAAATCCGGAAGCACTGGATAGCCGTTTTGTTCTATTATGGGACTCCTCAGCAGTGTGAAGTGGGCTTGATTATTATTTGATTTATATGAAACAACTTTTAAATAATATATGGGATGATAAAAATAATAATTTCATTTTAGTATAGAACAAGCAGTCATACAAAACTTAAACTTTATGGTTTGAAACGTTGTTAAACTTACGAATGATTCATAAATCATTAACATTAGGAATATTTGACATGATAGTCAACATTTACGAAAGTTTAACCAGAATTCATAATTGAAAAATTATTTATTCCAGATTGGGTATCGAGTTTTGTTGTTTTAAAAAACACTAAACTTCCTCCAAATTTAAAAAATCAGAGAAGGGCTTTTTGTGGATATTATAGTAATTTCAATAGTTAAGATCATGAGTCAATTAAAGTCAGACCACCATGGAAAACCTGGAAGCACCGGATGGCCGTTTCGTCTTAGTGTGGGACTCCTGAGCAGTGCGCATCCACGACCTCTCCAATTATAATCATCATATGCTCACTAGCGACGGACTCTAAGAGGTATTTCCTGGATTTCTACTGAGAAACGGTGACCAGTGAAGTTCAACCGCGTCTGTTGTGAGATAGTAACTCACTGAAGACAATGGTGGATGTGTCGCTCAATTTTGTGAGTCGGTTGAAGTTAGACGTTAACACTGTTGGATGCCTGCTCGGTGGTCTAATTGTTAAGTGCTCGCGTGCGAGACTGATATTTCCTGGGTTCGAATCTCGCTTGGGAGGGCGGGATCGTGGATGCGCACTGCTAAGGTGTCCCATACTAGAACGAAATGACCGTCCAGTGCTTCCAGGTTTTCCATGGTGGTCTAGCTTCAACTGACTCATGATCTCAACCAATGAAATGTTAAAAAAATGTCATTATTGTTGTTGCAATTAAAAACAGTAGAAGTTACTTGAAAACTAAAGCTTTTATAGTTTATCTGAACGCATTACCTTTCTAATTTTCATGTTTCACATGGTCTTTTCATTCCATTTTATTGTTCACTCATAAAGACGAAAAAAATTAAACCACTGTCAATATACATGCTGTTGAATAACAATAAGAATATTTGTACAAATACATTAAACAAATTAGCTTATTAAGTGGGTGAAATATCATTAAGAACTCAATGTTATATCATTGTACTGTAATATACAAAAAATAAGTAATGCTTTGAATAAATCTCTTATAAAATTTTTTAAATGTAAATTCTTCTATTATAGTCATTTGTGTATCTACTATGAACATAGTAATCATTACTGTACTGAAAAAAAGAAAGAAAAGTGTGAACAAGCAAAGTAGAACATGATCAGTAAAGTACATAAACTCAGTTTATTCAAGCAACTGATAAATTCCTTTCAATAACTTTCTTTTAAATAAAATAATATGCATATTTCAGCAGAGTAGGACAGGTAATATTGTGGTGCGTGCTACTTATATTAACATAAGTAGTGTACAACGCAAGTCAGGAATGTAATGTCTGGCAGCAGAAGATTGGGAAAATCAAAAAAGGAAGAACGGGAATAGAAAGAAATCAGTATGGAAATGCAAGAACAGTGAAATCCGAGACAATTATTGAACATTTTGCAAATTATGCATTATAGTATGGTTTTTCTATTTTACCAAGTACCTCTGTAATTTTGTGATAAATATAATTCGGCTGTCCTCACCTGTGTTCTTCTTCACTACAATATTACAGCTACTAGTAATCATATTCAATATTAAAATGTTCATGAAATCATAATGAGAATAATAATTGATTCAATAATCATTTAACATTATCAGAAAAAAATTAATTGAATATATGATCATCAGTATGATTATATAAGAGGTAAAAGTCAGAAAGTAAAAACCTAGGAGGGTTGAAAAAATAATAAGCGTTATTTGATAAATACTTAATCGTTATAACAGAGAAAGGTTAATTAAGCTTTCCTTCTGTATACATAGGTTAAGTTGGAAAAGTTTGATGACGATTATCTTTGCAAGCCATTGTAAAATTGATATTTGTTGTTCAATGCATTACTTATATTCACTGCATATCCATTATCTGAATTATTACTTTCCAACATAGAAATATATACTGATTTTAACCATATTCATTCATATATTTTGTGTCCTATTCTTCGTTTTATTGTGATTAAAGGGGCATTTCGATTATTTACTTAAATGTCATAAACTAAACAAAGATGGATGGTATCTAGTAGTGGAATCCAGGACGCGTGTTTTTTTCCTATTTGAGACTTGCTAGCTGAATGTACCCACATCCCAAATTAAAGTATGTTAAGCTTTTGTTTATAATTATATTAATAATTTTAATTAAAGTGTAAATCCAGCTAATGAGAAGCGGTGAAATCGAATGAATTCATTTTATTCCACAAACCTTATTTTCCTTGTTCTGTTTATATTTATTAGGGAATCTCGTAACATGAAATGCAAACATTTCAAAGTAATGCATTTGGAATCCATATAATATCATTACATTCAAAAGAAATTCATGATCACTTCTCTGAATATTAGAAACTTTATATAATCCTGTTTTCAAACCAATGAATTTTTAAACTCTATACATATGAACTGTGTTTTGGTGTCATACAAACCGAAATTACTTTTAAATGTTCTGATTTCTCAGGAACATTACTTGAATGATCATTTTTTTATACAAATCAAATTTGCTTTGAAAATTTTTCATGGATAATATTCTAAAGGTGTAATAAAAAGTTTGAAGGAAGTTTACAAAAACAATAAACAATAAAAGTCAATTAATTACATGATCAAGCGGTTAACATATTTTGTTTCTTTGCCAGATTAGTATCTGTATGTTACAAATATTTCTTTCTATCATTGTTTACACTTTAACCATCTAGTTATTTTGGTCAATAACAAAAGTCATTTATAAATGACCATTATGTAATAAATTCTGATGAGCGGCGTATACTCGTCCACGAAGGGTAAAAGACGTAAGTAAGCGAGTAAATAAGTTAGTAAGTGAGTAAGTAAGTAAGTAAGCAAGTAAGTTGGCAAGTGAGTAAATAAGTAAGTAAGTAGGTGAGTTAAAAGGTAAGTGAGTAGATAAGTAAGTAGGTCATAAGTAAGTGAGTAAGTAAGCAAGCAAGTAACTAAGTAAGTAAGTGAGCAAGTAAGTAATTACCCAGTGACTTATTAATTATTTGTTTTAGTCGTTTGAAAAAGCATTTAATAAATAACTACATAAAATTTTATAATATACTATTTCCTATTTATATGAATCCTATTCATCTGTACTAACTTGGTGTAATTAATTAATGAAAGATAATTTTAAAGTTTCATCTAATTAAATTTAATAAAGAAATAATACTACTTTCAATTAATAATATCAGTAATATCATAATAATGATTAACATTTTAAAATTCTATTTCAAAAAATTTTATCATAAGAAAATTGTAAATTATATTAGAATTAATAAAAGTATTAAACAATATTTATAGTTTTAGAATTTCATATTAGCATAATACACTGGTTAACAGTTTGTATTATACCAAATATATAGGTGTATATATAATACATATACATACTGATTCTAACTTCATACATCTGTGTTAAAAAAAAGTACAATTTACTGAGGTTTTATACATAACTAACCAAAAGAACGAATTACACAAAATAACATGATTTGAATAATAGGTAATATATTATCCATGAAAAATATACATAAAGTCGATGATGTATAAAGTTAAGAGATTAACAGAATTGATTTCCAAAGTTTACATTATATCATCTTCGTTAGATTTTTTCATATGATATAGGTGGGGGGGAGTAAGTACAACGAATGAAGTTTCTTGAGTTAAGTGCTTCTAAATACAGAAAAAAAACAAATGATTGTTGACTTTATTACCTCATTCATAGAAGTGAACTTAAAACTAGACATAATGAAAATGAATAAAGGTGTCTTTTTTTCTACCTATTTGAAAAACAGTAATTATTTATATTATTTATTGTAACTATATAACTTATGAAATAATATCTCAATTTTTGTTTTTATAATCAAAGAAGAGTTTTTATGGATATTATAGTAATTTCAATAGTTCAATTCATGAATCACTTAAAGCTAAATCACCATGGAAAACTTGAAAACACTGTATAACTATTTCGTCCTAGTATAGGATTCTTCAGCATTGAACATTCATGATTTCACCTCATGAGATTCGAGCGAACGCTTAACAAATATTTGAACATTTATCCAAATTTTCAGAAATTCTAAAGAATACACATGTAATGAAACATAATCTAGTGTTAACTATTAAATTAGAATTCAATGTTTAACAGAAATGATTAATGATATTATGTCAATCAATTACAAAAAATCAATTGTTTTGTTTTAATAATTTCTATTCCTATATTACTCAGAATACAATAAACTTTTTATAATCAATAATTGATTACATCATATCGTAAAACTTTAATAAACATGATTGGCTTATATATAATGATTTATAATTTATAATATTATTAAGGGAAAATCTAGTTTAAAACAATAAATTGATATATAACCAATCGAATGTGTCTGTTCACTAGGTGGTGTGTTTATTACTACTTATTTAATAAGATATAGACTTTAGGACAATTAGATTGCACTATACACATATATATATATATATTTTTTTTTTTTCCACTATCAATAAACTCGAATGTACTAAATGTTTTGTTTCTGTTCAGAAATTATATATCCTATTTGTTGAAACTTTACAAATAATTAAGGATAATTATTATAATTGACAGTAAATTCATATCAATATTTATATTCAAATAACTGTTACTACTACAATTCAAGATTATAATACATTGAAGTGGCATTCAAAATGACTTTATTAAAATTCTTTAGAAAGGAATTATATTATTCTCTGCATATTATCATAGTATATATTATTTTTGGTAAGTATTAAGTGGGTTCACTAGGAAAACATTATATTTATCTATTTCATTTCTTGTTACTTAGGCTTTTTACTCCCAATGGAGTATAGACCACCGGTTAATTTCTTGAGTTTTATTAAAATGGCATTTGTGACATATATATTCTCATTATAACCAGATACATTTTTTAAAAAAATCTGTCTTATCATGTTTATCATTACATAATAGATGTGTGTTTTGTACTATAAAAACAAAATATAAAATTCTATATCTGATCAATACATTTCATAGTAAACCTTATCTGATTACTAGATAACTTCAAAGATAGAAATCTTAATATGAAATAATAATGAAGTTAAAGTTATGGAAGATCAACTTGTTCTACAAACCTAATACGGTTCTAAAATAGTCACAAAATGGTCTCCGTTGAATATCATCTTTTAAAACATTATTACGATTAGATACTTTCCGGTATTGAAACAACAAAGATGTTATTGCTTTTATATGAATCCATTAATTTATACAACTATTCATGCTTATTGATGATTGATGTAATTGAGAGGCTGTAATTTTCTTTGAGACCACTACTACCCAATTAATCATCTATTTTCTTTTCCGGACAGTAAATAAAATAATCGAACATTTTGTTGTGAGGTTTTGTTTGTTTACCATGGAACTGAACAGAAATAACATGGTAACCAAAATACTGAAGCGAGAAATTATAAAATTTCACATTATATTTTTACTTAAAATTTGTTTTCTTTATACATGTAGATGCTAGATTAGTAATTATAGTAATTCAGACAAGAAATTAATCTATTTTCAAAAGGAAACCTGTGTCATCAGTTGATTTTAAAAACAACTTAAGCGATCATCAATCAATTAGCTGATTTATGAAACGAACTACAAAATCGGATAATTAAGTTTTAGTTTCACTCTTCTTATCATCCGTTTTGCTAAGATATCAGTTTTAGGCAATATTCTGTTTTCATCAAACTAACCGTTCACTTAGATTTCCTCGTACCATAAATTTTCTGAATAGTATAATGTAATTAAATATATGAATGATTAAGAGATAATTTGATGAAATGTTTATAAATATGTTAATCAGAGTGCACTAAAATCTTGCGCATAATGTAATCAAAAAGTCTCAATATCAATGATGCCATCTAGTTTACTGTTTTAATTCCAATAACCACCCACATTTTATCTTAGGTTCAGTTATCATTTTTGAGTTTATAATCATAATATACTAATTCAAGATAAAATGGAATGTAGCGATACACATTCGTCAGTGACATCAGTGACATCATTCTAGATTATGCTATTTTAAGAATGCAATTGAGCTATTGACCTTTACTATACTGTAAGGTGATAAAATTAGTCGGTTATTAGTAATTTACGTATCATAAGAAAATATTTCATTATGTGTTCAATCGATAAATCAACTTTAAAACACTGAATACCTTACCCAACGGTTCGTATCTGAATAATAACTGATTATGGCTATTATTAAGAAATAACTACACAATAATAACTGTTACGAGATTATCAGTGAACCTTTGTTTCAGATTATTACTCAGTATTCCTACATACCCAGGTGAGCAGTTATATGATATTTTTAGAAAGCGTAGATTATCTAAGATATTTCATACACTGTTGTGACGCCTATTATCTAGAATAAAATTTAGACGACAGTCAACTACTCTATGAGTTATTACTTTAATAATTCGATTTGCAGTTTTAGAAGAAAGTAAAGATGGTGGAGAAGATTTGTAGCTCAGGTGGATGAGTTTGGTACAATTTTGTTCTCTGAGTTGTATTGTTAGTCGTGGAGTTTTCATCGTTATTCTGAATGACATCATTAGCACAAACTCCAGGCAAAAATGAAATGTTCGGATTTCTCCACACTTCACTTCTATCTGAAGTTTGTGCTAATGATGTCATTCAGAATAACGATGAAAACTCCACGACTAAACCATCCAGCTTACAGAACAAAAGTCTACCGAAAGCAGTGATATTCACAGTTATAGTGGTATTAAAAGGAGCTTTTAAAACTCTTTAGCTAGTGATCATAAGCTCCTTTGTATGGTGATATGGTATTCTCATTTATATAACAAAACATATCAATTAACTCGAAATAATTGGTTCGGGTAATAACATAGAAACACAAAGCGTCTTAAGGTTTCTAATGGAGAAGCCACTTCCTCCAGAAACATTGATGTGTTCCTGGCTAGTCGAACTTCAAATTAATTAATCTCTACAAGTCTTCCAAACAAACACTAATCGTGCTTTTTCACTGGCTTCTGATTTTGAAGTGAATTTCTGAGGTTTTATTGAGAAATTGTATTTGAGAAAGTCCAGCCATTTCAGAGTTAATCGGTTATCCACCAATAATAATAGACGATGTCACTCTTTGGTAACAAAATGAATGAAATTAGAAATATAGTCTGAGAATCCTTAGAACTTATGATCATACATTTTCAATGATCTAAAGCGAGCACAAAGTTTAATCTGAAACTTTGAAACATTGAAATTGTGACTACAATATTTACTGACATTGAGCCATATACTTTGATTAGTGATGAAGAATAAGAACATAATGTCAATTATTTTCAGTAATTACCAATCTAGGGTGTTATATTCTATTTCATTATTTATTTGTCACATTGGAAGTTATAAATTCAATACACATTGATTGTTTTTCAATATCTGCCGATAATCTGTAAATAGCTTGTCAATAGATCAATAATACTTCATAAGTGAAATATATGTAAAAAAAACAGATTAGTCTTCATATTGTTAATAAGCTAATTCATTCGTTTTGTCCATGGTTATTCTTGTTGATATGAGAAGTAAAATGCCATTTCATTAAACTTAATCAATGTTTAAGGAAAATATCTGTATATTTGAATAATGTTTAGTAGTTACAGCGAATATTCATAAAAAAAAAACCCGACTACCTTGAACAATAAACAAAGATTAGTTTGTTCAGTTTTCTATCTTCAGGTAATTCAACAGGGCAAATTAAATCTTGTATATATAGAACTTTATAAATTTTTTGGAAGATTTTTTTGTTTTAATGGACAGATATGTGTATATTTTTACAACGCCCTTGAAAATAGTTCGAGAAGTGGCGCACAAAGATATTGACAAACTAATTAGAAAGAAAAAAAATGTTTGTTTTTTCTAAACAGCGATTAAATAATATAGCGAAAATGAAAGATCATTTGAAATTTTTATAAAAATTTGGACTAATTAAAGAATATTAAATTTGGTATTTCAACTTGTAATAATAACAATTTATGTTATTTATATGGAATATTATATTCTAATTACTGACTGATTGACTTAATCTTATTCAGTTATACACTGTGAATATGAACTCTATATTACTACAGACTGAATATGATTTTACAGCGAGACTCTAATTTATGGACGACACCTTTGAACGAATCTTAAGTGACCCTGAGAAAATTAGTCAATCAGCAAACAGTAAGTATAGAGTAAAAATACATTATACGAAAGCAGAGAAATAAAGTGAATACACTTCTTATACATGGTTCAAAAACTTGCCAAGGTTAGAAAGAGGTTCAGAGGTTCTAAAATCGTAATGCATGCAGTCGAAGAAACCATCCATATGGCTACAGAATAGTCGGCCTCTGGAGCCATGATAAAGTCTCAAACTCTTTCAGCCTCGACCACATGGTTTCAATATTGTTTATGTGCACTCCGGTTGTTGAGAACATAAAATGCCGCTTGTGGATAACGACACGATGCACATAACCAAGCGTATGTAGGAGTCTTTACGCTGACCAAACATCCGTATATATTGTGGTACCCAGCTGCAGTCAGTGTTACTGGTGCTTTTATTATCCAGTTCGCGATAATTGTCATAGTTTACCTTAGTTAGGAATTATGTATGGGGTTTTCACCACGAAGTGACATCAGCTATAATGCCAAAAATTTATTTAGCCAAATGGATGAAAGGCTTTCGCACCAAAATCCGGGATCTGTTATCTTATACCTGATTGATCCGTCCACAAATTATAGTCTCGCCGTTTTATTTGTTATAGCCGCTAAATTATCACGTTTAGCACAAAATTCCCTGTAAACCGATCGTACGTTAGCATTAAGCACTGAAGTTTGCGCCGTAACCTTGAAATCTCTCAAACGCTCCTGATTGGCTCATCCATAAACTAGAGTCTCGCCAATTACACTTAACATATACACAGATTCAAGTTAACATTCTGAGTTATTATCAACATTAACAATTTTATTGTATTTTGTTTATCACAATCCTAAATTCACATACTTTAAATCATGTACTTTGCTCTTAACCTGGCCATTTTTCGGATTTTTAATTTAGATATATGAATTGTAGAACCTGAAGAGAACTTATTAAAAAGAATACTCTTCATTTAAATATTAGTCTTTTAATATGATGGGGATCTTTAAACAATTTTTCTTCATTGTTGTACATTTATCTTATTTAGTGTTTATGTATTTGTAGTAAAATAGAAATGTAAAATTTATCCTGAAATATAACAGATTTTTTTATTAGACATTAAATTGGCAAGATATATGTGCTGTTATATATTCAGTGATAATACTGGAGTTTATTCCTAATGAACCTATATAACACCGAAAGCTCATTTGTTCTATTTCGTAAATAATTTATACAAAGAATTGAATTGACTTACATCATTATATGTTTTATATAATCATTCATCAGGCTAACTAGAGTACAGTATTTTGATAGGTTATACAGTAAATTAAACTGTATAAAAATTATAGGCCATACTGATATGTTTAAGTTATAATTTAAAGGAATATTTTAAAGTTTGAACACATATCTTAGAGGTAATAATGTCGGTCCCATTTTTAAAAGCATGACTATAGGAGGACTATGGAGTTATTTAATGTCTAACTGTTAAAAATGAATAAAACTGTTACTAGTCTGAATAAGAAAAATAAATTATTATGTACAACAGTTTAAATTACTTGGTATCATATATTGATACATTACTAGCATTATAGTGTCAATTAAGATGAGACAGTGACAGCTTATCTTCAATCAACTTATTATAAATGAAAATAATTGTAAGTGATAAGTAAGATGGTAGTTGTTTACCTTGAGATAATGTTCATCAGACAAAATCACTTTAACAGAATTATCAGAAAGAATGTTTCATCATAGTATAAATAGATCTGTGTACATATTGCTAGGTGTTTTTCTTTTCAGATTAAGTATACTACATTATCCTAGATTTTTAGTAGTTACCCATTCATTTTGAAACAGAAAGCCATTAACTGTATTAAAAGTGTAAGTTGATGTACTGATTTCTTTATTCAAGACGGATGTATACAATATGTGAGAGCGTATATAATTTTGTCTTGCTGTGTCACAAAATTTTTTTTATTTAGTACATATATATATATATATATATATATATATATATATATATATATATATATATATATATGCTAAATTACAGAGAAATATAAAAATCCAGAATGAAAAAAATTATTACTTTCATCTTCTAAATAATGAGTCTTTATTAAAACATTTTGGTAGTGGATTGCTTTCTAACTTATTATATTAACCTAAATGTTGATTCATTTCAATTTTCAGGTTTCAAATGGATTTTTTGTGAAACTATCAATGGTTCCGTTACTGATACAAAGTCAAGTGATCATTTAATCATGTGGATTTCAACTGGTATGACGTTTCATTTTCAAAATATGTATATTTACAATTATTGTTTAAATTTTAAATAACCTCTGTTGACATTCAGTTTTTTGTTTAGGTACTACATCAATAGGTCAATAAGTTAATTGGATGTAGTGTCATAGTTTTCTATCAGATAGTCAGTTATTCATATAACCGATAGGTCTTAAACTAGATATTCAATATCATAAAATAGTATTATAAATTATAATCTATCTGGATGTAAGATACTTGAAAAAAAAGTTCATGTAATAAAACTACAATAAAGCATATACCGAAACTCAGATAACTATTATGATACCCTACGTATTTACTTAATATTTCAATATTTATGCATAAACTATCACTGTTTTACACTCTCTGGTTTAAAGTTAATATTAATCATTAACCTTTAGTGATGATGAATCACTTACCACATCACTAAAAGATGTATGCTTGGATCTATGGTGTTGTGATGTCTTTTACTGATGAATACCAGAAGATACTAAATATCCTTTTAGGGTTTTCGTCCTGTTTATTTAGGAAATAAATAAACTGATAATCAGTCATCTAACTTAAATAAATAATTTAGATAGCAGATTTCAGTTAACTGCAACGGATAAATATAATGATATTAGTATCAGAAGGGGTTTTATGGATATTATAGTAATTTCAATAGTTGAGATCATGAGTCAATTGAAGCCAGACCACCATGGAAAACCTGGAAGCACTGGACGGCCGTTTTGTCCTAGTGTGGGACTCCTAGTAATGCGCATCCACGATCCCACCTCGCGAGATTCGAACCCAGGAACTACTCATGATCTCAACTATTAAAATTACTATAATATCCACAAAACCCCCTCTAATATAATGATATCGTTTGTAACTGAGAAATTTACTAACTTTTTTCAACAGAACATCTGTTTTTTACTCATCCGCTCTAATGAAAAGAAAAAATTAAGTGTGTTTATGTTTTATTAGAGATCAGATCAAATATTACGGTTTGAATTCATGTGGTTTTAATTTAAAATATGGAATTTTCTTAACATGTTGATTATGGAGAGTTCAGGGCATTGAGTTAATTGAGTAGTAAAAAACTTATTTTAATTTACTAAATTATGTTACACAGAAACGTATTGTTAAAAAACACTGGTGCATCTGAAACGATGTTTTAAAATATCAACCTGAAATTCAACGTTCGGATTCTCTTATGGGTAGTGGTCTTAACTATATATCTGACTAATTATTAGTTACGTAAAGTTTTCCAATAAGTTTTTATCTTTTATTAAGATCACGAATCGATAGATACTAGACCACCATTGAAAACCTGGATGCACTGAATGGCCGTTTCGTTCTAGTATGGGACTCCTTAGCAGTGCACACCCAAGATCCCGGACGCTGAATTCGAGTCAGGACCTTCGATCTCGAAGCTCACTTAAGTAATGTTTGCACTGATTCTAATTTTCCATCTCCGCCCCTATTAGACAGCCGTTCAACCAGACAACTATTAAAAAAGAACTGCTCATTACCACTATACAGTTAAAATTTCAATATAACACATATTATAGCACTTGTACATATCAACACAATTATTAGAATGAAATGTTACTGTTGACAACGGGATAATTTCAGAAGTTTAATCAAGTCAAAATGTTTATCATACCAATAACATGTAAGAGAAGATATCTAAAAACTTTAGTCCCTTTTTTATACATTAGCCAGATGAGGGAGATAACTTATCGAAAATCTGCAACCAAATAACTAAGATCTAATACTGTAAGTTGAAAAAGTTGTTGTGAGAAAAGAATTGTTTGGCATATGATGAAAAAGATACAACAATGAAAAATCGCCTAGATAAAATGTTCTCTTCTAACTAAATTTTCATCAAATTACAATATTACTGAAGTATATCATTAAATATCTGTTATCTAAGAATTAAATTATTTGCTTTATAACTGTCAGATAATATCCATTGTTTATCTGTTAGTTGGTGACTACTACTAAGTAAATCATTATTGTGATTAGCTGAATAACGTATTTCTTGAGATAAAACAAGATATGTAGAAATAATCTACGTTACCACATTCACAACTCTGATAAGAAAGACTAATCTAATATTAATGTGTTAGAAATCACTGAATGATTAACGTGATGCAAGGTAGTTGAAAATTGACTATTGTTAAGAATTTTCTATGTAATCATTAAACTGCTCTCAATATATATTAAAATTGAAATTATGATAAGTAACCGATCATTACTCAATCTAAAATTTAGTGCGAATTCCATGATAACACACTATAGTATTGTGTAAGACTAGATTTTACTGCTGTGGGTTGATGATTAATATAGTTAAAACTTTTAACTATAGGGTCTAAGTACTATGCTTCACAGTGTATGACTAATTCGAAAAAATAGCATTCTTAATTCATTCATGAAGGTAGTGTAAAACTCATTATACATAGTTAATGAGTTATGTTATTGTTCTACAAATAGCATAATGGATGCTTAAAGTTATTTAAAATTCATTATAATATGGCTTAGTAGAAAATCAAACAAATACAGTGCTTTAATGCACTTTTCGATAGTCGAAAGTCGGTGCCTTAGCTTCATGGATAATTGCAACACAAATACGCATCAAACAGTTTAACATCACATAAATTTTGAATTTCAGATAGATCACAATGATAATAAATCTGTTTATGAAGAGTATGATTATTGTCATATACATAGGATCTTTCAACTATAGGTATTCAATATCAAAATGTTAGGTACATGTAAATTTGTAAAACATATAAATGACTTGATGTTTTCATGGTCTCACCACTTTTCATTCGTTCGAATATTCAATTCTTATACTACAGAAATAACCACATGAAATACTTCAGTTTTCTTTGTATAAACATGGGGACCCTTTAACGTTTCATAGGTTAATATTATTTTTCAATGTTGCTTTATGGATTCGAGAAAAAACGTGTAGTCATTTGTTCCATATATATATGATAATACCCAAGAATTGATTTAAAGTATTATAAAGCTATGTAATCCATTGTTTGATTTGAAACCTTATTGAGAATGGTTGATTTATAATAACGATTAACTTTAAGCTGGATTATCATTTTAGTTATATATAATTCAATAAGCACATTGAAACGCTATATAACTGTTTAAATTCAATTTAGAGTTCTTAATTGCTAATATCATTAATTAAAATCATATGAATTTGATATTTAGGTTTTTAAAAATCTCTATTTCTGAACCTGAAAGCCATTGAATTTCATTCAATTCCATTAGGTAGACACAATTAGTACAGTGATTTCTGAAAACGTTAGTGACTGAAGCAATTAAACCCTATGAGTTTATTATACATCAGAAGTTAACCATGAACAATAACTTTAAGTCATGATATTTTCAAATTTATGGCTGAAACTAAATATATTTGAATTTTAGATACCAATTCAAAGAAATATGTCACAAGTTTGGTATAAAAATAAATATTTTTATATAAACTTTGATAGTGATTAATAATAGAATTCACAACGTATGTTTCAGTCTATTAGACACTGCTTAGGTAGATGCACCAGCACCCCCGTATTGATATCCACGTTGAAATTCATACCCATTGTAATTCTATTCATATGTCTAACAAGTTACTCACTTATCTACTGAATCCAAATGACCACTAGCTTGTACAATGGTTTTTGGTGAAGTTTTTATTCACTGAGCTGGATGATTTAGTCGTCATTATTCTGAACGATATCATTTGCACAAACTCCATGTAGATAGTGATTAATTTTATTGTGTCTGTGAAGATTGGAATCTTCCCTTTCTCGTGACATCAATAACATGAAGATGGGACAAAAATGGATACTTGTACAACTTTATAATAAGCCTTTGGTTAGAGATTAAATGCCATCCCCTCTTCACTGAAGATCATGTAGAAAATTACCATAATAATTATATATAAATTACATTGTGTTTTAATTGCACTTTTCAATTTTTGTATATTTCTGAAAAATATAGGACTTGGTATATCGGTTGCCGTTCTTATCATTATTGTATGCTGTCTGCTTGTATTAGTATGTAACCTTAGGTAAGTGCCACTTTTGTAAATCTTAAATGATTTAAATATATCAGTTTTAAACATCAAGCAATCTACATAATGCAGTACATAACCACTTGGTTGTATCGCATTACTATTAATAAATGTTTAGTAATTTTTCTAGTATTTAGTCGTCCATTTTGTGTGTTATTGATCAGTATTAAGCACGTAAGCAGTTCATTATCTGAGTAACTCATGAAAAACAGAATAAAGCAGGAACATTTAAAAAATGTTTTATTATGTAGGGACACAACTCATAACTAATCACTAATTTCTGAGTTAACAATTTTTCAGGAAGTTTCAAGATAAAATACCAAAACGAGAACAGAAAAAGTGAGCCGATGAGAAAATGTTACAGTGGTTGTCAAATGCTATTTATCGTCCTGATGTCTATTATCGACTCTCGATATAATGTGTTCTTTGGTCTGGCATTTTTACTTTTGCCTTCAAGATTAAAAGTCAGGGCTTGCCTCGTGATTCAGTTTGTTGATTTCCGTAATGTATGTCCTATCCACTTCCAGCATCTTTTCCTAACTTCCTCCTCATCTGGAAGCTGACTTGTTCTCTACCACAATAGGCTGTTGCTGATGGTATCCGACAAACAGACATTGAGTATCTTACGTAGACAACTGTTTATAAATACCTTTACATTTTCGATTATGCTTGTGGTAGTTCTCGAAGTTTCAGCTCCGTACATTAGAACTGTCTTGACGATTGTATTGACGATTCTGACTTTAATGTTGACTTGCTGACAGTTGTTTTGAGTTCCATATATTCTTCAACTGTAGAAATGTTGTCCTTGCTTTGCCAATCCATGCATTCACATTTGCATTGGATCCTCCTTGTTCATCAATAATGCTGCCCAAGTATGTGAACGTTTCCACCTCTTCCAGAGCCTCTCCATCAAGTGTGTTTGGACGGGTGTTCTCCGTGTTGCATTTGAGTTGTATTTGGTTTTACCCTTATGTACGTTAAGGCCTACTGATGCAGAGACTTCTGTTAAACTGACTATATTCATCCGCATTTGTTGCTGTTTATGAAGTAGAAGGTATAAGTGATCAACGAAGTTTAGATCGTCTGGTTGGATGGAAGCTATTTTTTTATTCCTTGCTTCCCTTCCGATGTCGAGGTCTTCATAATCCAGTTAACCACCGGAAGAAAGAGAAAGGGCGAAAGTTTTGTCTAACACTGGTCGTCACTTGGAATGCATCTGCCAGTTGTCCTCCATGCACAACTTTGCAGTATAGTCCGTCTTAATAATTCCATATGATTCTGACGATTTCAGGTACTCCATAGTGTCTATGAAGGTAACTATCCACACTGGAAAATGCTTTCTCATAGTCAATGAAGTTTATGTACAGTGACGAGTTCCATTCAAATGATTTTTCAACGATGATCCGTATTGTCGCGATTTATTCTGTGAACGACAAATCCTTACGAATTCCGACCTGATAATCTTCAAGTTGAATGTCTACTGAATCTTTCATCCGGTTCAACAACACTCTTAATCACTCTTCTTTATACTAATACCAATGCGTCCCTCTATAGTTCTCACACTTGCCGAGATCTTTTTGGTATCTTGGTGAAGTATCCCTCTTTCCAATTTGTCGGCACTTGTTTCTCCTCCTCAATCTTCCTGAATGGAACGTATGGTACGTTTGCCGGTTCTTCTACGTTTAGTTTCAGTGTTTCGATTGACATGCTGTCAGGTCCTGCTGCTTTCCCACTCTTGTTCGTGCTTCTTCGGACAGCGTTAGTTCAAATATTTGTGCGCGCGAAGCATTTCATTCTCCATGGCTAGAGTACAACAGCATCTCTCCCTAATCTAAATTACTCTGTCCAGCTTGTGTTTAATGGGTTTCACTTATTCCGAGCACCGTCAAGTTGTATCTCCTCATTTCCACAGCTATTTGATTAGTTATCCCGGTCTCTCATAATATCCGAACATTCCACGTACCTCCTGACACGTTGAATTTAGTGCTTCTTTGGTCCATTTCCAGTTGTCATCTATAGTAGTCTCTTCTATGAGTAGACAATGTAGGGATTGGAACGTGTGGCTGAGAGAGCTATATTGAATTCATTAAGTTTGTCAGTATCTCGAAGGAAGGCTGTATTGAACCTTTGTAATGCCATTTCTCCAGTTGTCCAGTGTTTCCTTAGCTTAAGCTTCACCTTGGCCACAACCAATTAGTGATCTGAAGCTATGTCAGCTCCTCTCCTGGTTCTCACGTCTTCCATTGACCCTCTGCATTTTTTATTAATGTAAATATGGTCGATCTGATTTTCTCTGATTCTCTCTAGGACCTATAAGCATTTTGTTGAATGCACATAAATTTTCAAATCTCTCACAATTCCCGTTCCTTTCTCCCAGTCAGTCTATATCGTCCCATTATATCTTCAAACCAAGAGTTGTCCATTGAGACTTTGGTGTTCGGGTCTACTGTCAGGATGGTCACTACGATCGATTGCAACCTTTAATAAAACTGAACTTTATCGTCGTCATTGTTATTATTGGTTGGTGCATAACACTGGATAATATTCATTCCGATTCCCTTCTTCTATGTCTTGAAGGGTGCTTCAATGATCCTTTAAGCAATTTTCGTGCTTCTTTGTCAAAAGTTATATCGGCCTCCTAGTTTGGGAATAATATAGGCTTTCTTCATGAGGGATGTCGTAAATCTTGTATATGAAGATTCTTTAACTCTCAAGGCAGAGTTCAAGTGCTTCTTTGTGGTTATTTCTTTGTTAGCTAGATTTAGTTCACGAGATGGTGGTGTTGTTCTTATCCCAAACCCTCCTCCTCTGCCCGGTTTTGGGACCGGCATAAACCCTAGATGACCCCAAATAGAGTTATATGGGGATTATTATATTATACTTTGAGTAATTTTAGTGAGCGTTTCATTAGCAGATAAAATATGGATTTCATTTTTCACGATAGTTAATTGACTTGATAATACGTTTGTACGTAGTTTTTCATCAATGTAAGCAGAAATCGAGAAAAGTAGTTATACTTCCATGACTTATGTCATAGTCAACCCTTCACTTTGCATTTTTATGCAACGACTAGGTACTAGGTTTTTCAAAATAAAAACTGATTTGTTCGCTTAATTGAGTATAGCATGGGGTCCGTCACTTAATTTGGTATCTGTTGAAATAAAATAAGTAGTATTTCATTCTACTGACGTGAAGATTTTAACACTCACTCACTTAACCCGCGTATCTTTCAATGCAAAGTGAACGATTTCACATCCGAATACATGAAGATATTCAGAAATTTCTGGTAGTCACAATGATGTAAGGCAGATCTGTACAAGTAGTTCTTCACAAGTAAGAATATCCAAATAACCATTGAAAGCAAACTCCTGGATAGATACTATGGTCTTCCTGTTCATCTTTCGAGTGCATTTGAAAACCTCTCGGCAGTAAATCACAGCTTGAAATGATTGAAATACAATTTAAAATTCAAGTCAAGAAATAGCGGATTTGTGACAACCATTAAACCACTGATTTCTTGATTTTTTCAGTTCACAACTTGAAGTATGTTATTGATTCTTCATGTGTCACAGATATTAGACTTTACTCATATCTTTGGCCTAAAGTAGATCTTGACATACTTACTTTTACTGGGCACTTTTTTAAATTAAATAACTGTTTCATATAACTACGGATTTATTTAACCATGAAAGGTCAATAAAATGTGATGCGGAACCGGCTATATTCAAAGAAACAATTGTTAACGGAAATAACTGTTTACCTGGTGATCGTGTTCTAGCCACTTCTGCCCAACGATATCATTTCAGCCATCAGAAGCAACAAATGCTAGCTGAACATAAGTAAGTTACAGACATCATATATATATATATATATATATATATATATATATAATGTATGATTTATGATTGTGTCTTTTATACCGAAATTTAAGTACTACTAAAATTGTGTTTGATTCATTTGCAATTATCGAAGCTTTTAAGGAATATTTTTAGATTTTAACTCCGAACCATAGTTTATTTGATGTAGTTGGGACATGTATTTCGTGTGTTCACTGACCTCCTACGTCGATGTGCAAAGTAAGTTGATTCAGGATTGTTTGACGCCTATGGACAGCCAAACCAAGACGTATCATTAGCCTATGAAGTGATGACTGTTGGGCTGAACTGTGTTCGTAGGTTCAAAACACTCGGTTTGGGTCCTCTCAATAGTTATAATCAATAGTTGGCTGTATTGGTTGACATAAATCAGAGTCAGTTACAATGGCGCAGATGTATTCATTCAGTCTTTAAATACTCATACTGTTTAGCCCACAAATTCGATCTGTCTAATCCTTTCTGATACTACTAACACTGTTTCTACTTCTGTCACAGTGGACTTTGTTTTAATTGCATCTTTCTCTACTGATACGGTTTAGCCGTTCGAAATGATGCACATGTGTCTCAGATTATAAAACGCTTAATACTGAAAGACAAATCTTTTTCATATAGTACACGCAATTTCAAAAATATTACATAGTTCTGAAGAAGTAAAACAAACAATAATGGCGTCAACATATTATATATCTGTATTTTAATACGATGGGAAGTTTTCAACGAGTATAATATTACATAAAATACCCCATATAAGTAAATCTATTAATGATAAATCCCGTGATAATTCAAATTATCAGTATAGGGTTGTGAAAATCGTCGAATTTAAATTTATATCATGAATGGATGAATCTCGCGTGCAGGATTATGGATGCCCTTCACTGAGGAGTCTTATACTAAGACGAAACGGCCGTTCAATGCTTTCAGGTTTTCAATAGTGGTCTAACATTGATCCATTCATAATATTAATTTAAATTCAAGTTATATATATATATATATATATATATATATATATATAATGTTGTTAACAAGGAATTCATTTTCTTTCAATTGGGTCTCATCACCTATTTACAACCTGTAACATTTTAAAATCAAAATTACAAATAAAAGTTAACATACAAATTTATTTGGTTAGATATATGTATCATTATGTTAGAGCGAAAATGTTGTTAGTTTCACTGAAAATATGTTTTACATAAATTGTATAAACAAAATAAGATTTAAGAACAACGAATAAGATAACAACAAAAGATGACAGAACTAAGGATAATTGACTACGTAGTGAAATATTTGAATATAAATTATTGCTGATAAACGATAACTTGAGTTTATTCAGTCAGAAATAAATTAATGAACTAAACAAAAGCCCGAAATAAGAGAGAGAGTGTGTGTGTGCATTGCTGTTTCTTTTACAATATATAAATACATTCATAGCTTCAGAAAATGATATAAAAAAAGCCAGATCATGGTTTTTTTGTAATCATTTTCGTCTTCTAGATATCCATTTTCATTGAAATCTGACGAAATTCTTCATTCCGTTCGACCGAAAACCTCTTGGAATATGTTTAATGAAGTCTAATATAGGTTCTTGTTTCTGATTTCACAGGCAAATATAAATTTATGCAAACAGTTGACAATTATGTGTTTAAATGTTAGGTAATATCTTTTGTAATGTTAAAACATTTGATGAACAGAAAGAAAGGGTTATTACGGTGAAAACTTGTTTCATCCTTATGACTAGATCACTACTTCATGCTTTTAAGAAATTTTAGGTATTTACAATACACTATCAAAACTTAACCAATAAATACACGTACGAAAAATCTGAGTTAGTGGTTACGAGGTTGAAAAAATTGTCCGACAAAAGGAACGAATAATTATAAGTGGACTAGTAAACAGTAATTTACAATAAAAGCGACAAGTTATTATCTTATTAGTTATCATTATTGCCACTGGGATACAAGCGCATCATAGTGTTAACATTACGACATAGGTATCTCATTAAAAGTAATGATAATTTCGGGTACTGGATGCTTGTTAAGTGAATACAATCATTAACAGTAACGACTAACAAAAGATCCAAGATCACTCATTAAAGCTTTATATAGAAATAATTTAAGTGTAAATGAATTTATTGTTTTTATAGGTATTCGGTTGTTCCTGAAAGAGGCAATAGTCCGCCCAAAGTGCTATACTCTGATTTAAAACCTGTAAGTAAACACGAGTTTTGGCATTATTCTAACTAAATTTATTCTCGTCCCGGAATAATATTCTTTGTAGTAATGGCTTACCGAAAAAAATGTGTCAACTAAATATTTAGTAGAGAGTAATGAACAAATTACCTGTAACCCATCCCAGCTAACCTGAAAAAGTAGTACACTTCCCTTACTAATAAATAACAAGCGGAAAACAGACATAGGTTTCATAATTTTTATTACTCATAGCCAATATTCGAAAAACTCATTTTTCTTTAAAGTTTGAAAATGCGGACTAAGCAAGTACACTGGTATATTGAATGGCACAATTTTGATCGTGTTATTTAAGTTTATGGCTTTTTGTTAACTACCTCCTGACCTTTAGCAAAAGAATATCTAACAGCCGCTTCGTTTTTTATTATCATATATATCTGATCATAAAGTGTTTTGTAGGTAGTTTGATGCCCTTATCCACAATAAAAAGTATTTACGTGTCACACGAATGTACAATTTAATCGATGTACACTAACAATCCAAACTATCCTTAAATCTATTACGTCACTAAATAAATCAAAACATCAACACAATTGTGAACTCGATGCAAATACACTTCGATAAAGTTGCATTAAGTTTCCAGTATCTTTTAATTAAAACCCCAACTACTGAGATGACATAAGAAACAAAATCGTATAATGCCCGCTTTTACTGAATATGACACAGATGAAAACGCCTGTGCATTTATAGACTTTCCAGTGTCCTGGAGAATTAAACATTCAGGCTATGAGTTTGTGCGGCTTGATTCAGTTGTACATACGCATTTTAATTTTCGAAATGATGATCACAAAATATCGATCATTCGGTAAATTTGTGTCGCATTTTAGGAAAACAGTACGATTCCCAACATATTTCTTTTTATATAATTATTAAACATAAAACTGTCAGTAATGTGTGGAATGAACTCGATCTAAAGCTCTTCTAGGGATACTGCCGGTCCCAGACCAGTATAAAGGAGAAGGGTTGGGCATTGGGTCAGCGACCGTATCCCGTTGTTACAAACTTATTTACTCCTCTCTATGTACGTGCGTTTATACATACTCAGTAAACCAAGTGGGATATGACGTAATAATTTATGTGATCTTGAGACCTATGGGGAATCATGTCATTAATTTTTTTCAACGACAATCGATGTGGCATCGTATTTCTATGCTTGATTTGATATATAGTTGGTAATGTAAAGACCGAACAAAATTAATTGTAATAAGGAATCATTTTTGAAGGTATTTAAAAGATGCCTCATCTTTCATTTCTATAGACTTGGTGTAAATTTACCAATGTGATTTAGAAAGTGGGGAAATATACATCTCATTAAAACGTGCTTTCTCATCCAAAAAAGAATTTATAATATTCATATCTCATTATGTTTATCGAATAGTCAAATACGTACAGCACCTTAAGTTTTTTTGACTGATAAACATATTAGTCTCAGTGACACAAAGATGAATTTTTTAATACTAAACAAATGTTCAAACTTTGCTTAGAATTGACTCATCTTGCTCACGTAGGACTAAAGTCAGTTAATGACTTATCTGCCAAAAAGCATAACTAAAAAATATATATTTTATCGATTCTGTTTATATATATATATATATATATATATATATATATATATATATATATATATATATATATATATATATATATATATTCTATGGTAAATAATAATTGTATAACTGTTTTGGATGCAGGCTGAGAAACTAGAAATTGAGAACCCAGGTTTCACAGGACCTGCAGAAAACAATGGTAATCACTCCACAACAGCGACAACAAATCAATCTGCAACACAGTAACTATTTATTAGAACATATTGATCCGCAATTCTAGTAGCCAAACGGCTTTTCGGCCACCTTTAGTACATTTAAAGAAAATTTATCCCGGTTTGTGTATTGATGATTTTATTTCTTATCCTGTACTTGTTATTGGGTATATACCGGAACAAGAAAAAAAAACGCTTGTATGAATAATTATTGTCTCAATTTATTTTTGTGACATTAATTATTCTATTTATTGTGTGTACCCTAATAACATGAATAGCTATAATATAAGATCACTTAGATTATTCCTGGATATTTTCCAGTTGACTGCTGAAATGTTTTGACACTACGTTTCTGTGACAGTGAGCACATTAAAATGCCGTTTGTTTCCTCGAAACGCTTGACTCTAAAAAAAAGTGTTTCAACATTTGTGTATCAAGCTCAATAAATCAATTTTTAAAGTTAAAATAAAAACAAAATACTGAAAAATTAGTTTAAGGTTTTTTTATATCAATAATGTTCTATTGTTTGACATTCCTGATACTTTAGATGAATAAAAAAAACATGATTTATTCAGTTATAAACTCGAATCGATAATGAGGAAGTGTAGAATCATTTCAGTTCAATACAGTTTGTTAAAAAGTAAAGAATAAGAATTAGAAATTGTACAGAAAAATACAGTTTGTCACTCATGTAAACGTTGAGAAGATTTACTTGAAGTGGATTGTAGATCAGATAAGATGGATGTTCTTATAATGTAAATAGATATGTTCTAACATTTTTTTCTTTAAGGAGTACCAATTATTAATGAAATGAGGGTTTTGTTGGTTAAATGACCTGGATAGAAAAACATTGATGAATATAAAACTTAGTCAACACCTGAAAAAGATCTTATCTAATAATCTGTAGATCTCTCTGCTAAGCATGAAATTCACATATATAAAGCTCATCAGTAATAATTTCTAAAGATAAATACTAGAATCTCAGTGTTAGTATCCTCTCCTCAAAATTAACCAGTTATTTGTTTAGGTTTTTCCTGGAGTGGAATATTTATGAATAACGAGGTCTAAACTGAAATCAACATAGATTTTCTCTATGGTCCTATCTACTACATGAAATATATCTATTACAACATATTTCAGTATTCGTTTATATTATGACTTACAAATAATTACAGACTGCCGTGCTTAGAAACGATAAAACAACATTTTAAAATGAGCTCTTACATGGTTCCTTATTTATATAACTGATCTTACTAAATTCTTTTTCATCGAATTGAGTGTTCTATGGGTTAGATGGGATTATTCAATAATCTCCTCGCATAATCAAAGATTCAGTTAGCTAATTGTCTTTTGAATAATTGATGTAATATTCTCATTGTCATTGAAAATTGTCATTTACAAACATCCAACTTTTAGATATTTGAGTTTGTCAGTACCTTCTTTGTGCTTGTTTTTGATAACTCTACTGTATTTAACTTTTTTGCCCTTATTTTGACATGAACAGTCAACTCAAGCTTACTAGTTCTAGATCGGATGATGGTTCTTGACGACAAAGTATAAAGCCTCTGACCTAAAGATCGAAGATCCATGTAAGCCTAAAACAGCAAACAGAAAGATAAATATACCGGGTGGATAAACCACAAGCTGCAAAGTAAAAAATAAACTACGATTATGTAATGGTAAAATCTTATCAATGACAAAAAAATTGCATCCTATATTTGGAACTGTTAAGAAGTACCGCACAATAGTGAATTAATGGATTAAGATGTGAAAAGACACTACCAAAAGTACGAAAATGAATGACAACATTATAATAAAAGTTTGTTCAGCTGCCCTGTGGGACTAGATGTAAACATAAATACTCAAGCTTTAGAAATAGACGAATATAAATCAAAGTACTGATTATTGGCACATAGCATAGCATAACACACGAAATATCAAGCAAAGAAGTAATATAGTTTGGAAGCAAGAAACATTTAATAGCATTTATTATATGTTTATCAAATGGAATGTCTGTATCTACAGAATTCAAATGATTGAATCTGTCACAGATTTTAATAAATTTCTAGTAAACCGTTCCTAGAAAAATGCACAAGATAATGAAATCAGTAATATGAAGTTGTAAAAATTTAGTGAACAGTTAATACAATAAAATGGTATGCATGAAATACATTTAAGTTGTTAAATTTATTGTTTTATGATAACTGTAATTAATAAAACTGTCTCTATCATATCAATCATCTTGCCGCACTTCCAAATTACTTACACGCTATTTGTACTAAATACTAGCATTCTTACTGGAAATGACGTGGTCGAACACGATGAGCTGATGAATTTCTCCGACACAGAGTACTCAGACACTGTAAAAAAATAATAGTAATAATAAATGTTCTCGGGTCCTCGGTGACGTTCAGTAATACCGTTCAACCTAATTGGCCGCAATATTTATCATGGATTCGGTAGATAGTTGGTTGTTCGTATATCTTGATGTTTCATGAGTGAATTCGTTACTAAATGATTAATGCTTTAGAATCGACTGTTGTCGTTTTGTTAGATAGTCTTTTGCTTAGTCAAATATGTGAAACTTTGTTCTTATTTCTATGTTCAGGAAGTCTAAATATAGTGAAGCAGAAGAGAGAAAATGAGGAAAAAAGATCAATAAATTGACAAAGTGGTTCGTAACAAGTAAGAAAGGAACGATGATGAATACATTAGTGGCTTGTGTCATTATTTCATCGCAGTGGAAAAAAGTGTACAACGCTATGTGTACAAAAAACTAGTTATTCCTTAAAGCTGGTCATTCATGCAGCTCCATCTGTCAGCTAGTACAGCATTATAGTGAACACATATAACTAGACGAAGGTAGTCGTAGCACACAAAGAATGTATTCGTATGTTTAACAACTGGGAGATGAAAATAACTAGCTCCTCGGTGACAAAATAGACCATCATGTTAGTTTTTGCTGTGTGCCCTGAATAGTCAGCTCAGCTGTTTAGGGTTTTTATCAGAAGTAGACATGAATTGCTCCCTGTTGAAGTATGGCTGAGGTAATGACTCCTGAAGGTGGATTTAGTTTATTACTATTCATAGGAATGAAAGATCATGTTCAACAACTGCAGGTAAATTGTTATCGTTCTCGATCCTCCTGTTACGTTCAGGTATATAAAAAGGTAATTTAGCAATTTAAAGTAGCAAGTAGTTGAATTTTGAAAGCGCTTTTTTTAAACAGAAAGTTCACTTAAATGTAGTTTACTTTTTATGGATATTAAGAAAGAATTGTTAAAAACCAAGATCTCCAGATGAGTAGAAGACGAGGAAACACATAGGATAATATGTATAAATTGCAAATGATTTGACTAATTGATTAGTCTTCCACTTGAACGTTTGTCTCTGACTTCCTAACTGGTTCCTAAATTTCAATACTACTCCCCTTGGACTCAAACAATAGAAAAACGGAGTGAAATGTGAGTAGATGCTTTGTTCCGTGTTTAATCTATATGTGAAGAATTACGTTTGTTTACAGGTTTTCCAATGATTTTAATTCTTTAAAAACTTCTTGAGACATTTTAAATATAGTAAAAAAAATAAGTAGCTATCTAGTCAAAACGTAATACACATTCCTTCATTTTTCTAGATGTTCTCGAGAAGCATCTATTCAGTGCTGATTAGGCAAAACTATTTTTAAACTTATTTTGAACTGCACTGTTGTAATGCTTGGTAATGAAAAAGTAGGTTGGAAGAAAGCTAGTGGCCTGTAGACTAGGAAGTGATATTAATCCATGAACTTACTGTCCAATTCTTTAGATTACAATAACAATTTGTACATGAGAAAATCATCATATGCAAAGTTTGAAACAAGTTATGTATAACAAAATGAGTAACCAATGATCATCTCATTTATTAGTAAATTTTTCCTCAATCTTTCATTTCTACAATCACATTCGTATTCATTTGTTAGCTGTATAATTTTGCAAAACTGTCGTAAGTAGTTATGAATAGTAAATTTATATATAATCAATAAGTTCCGAATACAACAAACTGCTAACTAATAAAGTCTGATCATTCAATACAAAGTACTTTTTTGTCTTAATCGGACCATAATTATAATGATATTCAAATAAATTTTTTTGAGTACAATATCGATCTCAATTTCTTATTATGCTATTTATTTTCTTATACATATATCACAAAAGAATATTTGAGTAAACAATTACTTCCGATCACTTCCTCTTCAAATTCTACTGTTATAAATCCTTAATGATTGTATAACATTAGAAATAATATTCAAGTATTTCTGCAAAATTAGGATGGAATGTCTTAGATGTTTATAATCAAATAAATAAATGAATGATTAAAATGAATTCTCTTTAGCTGAAAAGTTATATTGTATTGAAATATAATTAATTATCTATATGTGTATTTTATATATTATCCAGTAAACACACTATTGCCAGTCTAATTTGATTGAAAACGTAACGATATACGTTGATTAAATTCAGTTTATAATTTACTCCGAAAGTTAACTAATTAACTGACTTATATCATTATTAATAATATTGTGAAATATCCATATTGTCGATACTAAGGATTGAATTTCGATCAGTTTTGATTGATATAAGAGCTTCTTTTGCGGATTCTCACTACATAACCTTTATGTTACAAGTTATTTAAAATATATTGATTTTAGTTAGCAATAGAATCTAGGACACGTGTTCTGTCCTATTTTGGACTGGTCATCTGGATTCACTTCGCGTTAACATTAGCATTGAGATCCAGGTACATTCAGCTGACAAGTCCCAAATACCAGTGGCAATAATCAACCACACTTTTTAAAAATATTTTTCGTTCTGTAATATATGATAACACTAGATCTCCAGTCTAAATAGTCAAATCTTTAACGAAGGATCTCTATGTCTGTTTGATTTCTAGGATTTCCTCTATCCTAGAACTCCGAAGCCTAACGATAAGACATCAAAAGATTTGTATATAAAACACAGTACTGGAATAATCTTTCAAAGATATTGGATATTTGTTTTTGACAATTTAATTTTCCATAACACTGGTTCCACTTTTTGCTTGGAGGCTTATGTAACCTAGCAGAAAAACAATATTTTAAAACCCATTGTCTGTTTTATATCCGAATTAAATATTGTATGTGCAATTTTTCGATTCCTCCTTTCTAAAAAATGATAACAAATATTGCTGGAATTGTAGGAAGAAAAATATTAACATCCCTAATATTGGACATACTAAACGCTGATTCGATTTTGAAAGATTCTATTACTAGAGTTTTTTACACATCTAAATTAGTTTTTAGGACTGTTATTCTGTTTTTTATCCTACTGTACAATGCCATTTACGTTGGTGTCTGATATTTTCTCAACAACTCCTGTTATTTGATCACACAACAGTCTAACAAACATTACCGACCATTCTAAGCTCTTTAATAATCACACGGATTTCAATTTTTATGTTTGTTGGGAATAGCAAAACTTGCAGGACAAAAGGTTTGTCATTAGGTAATTCTGTGGTTTGGAATATAACTCTGATTTTCACCTTACTGTTTTCACTAAAAGAGACAAAGTAACATACCAGCATGTTGCCACTTTGAATCCTAATTTTAATTTTAACTTTACAACAAATCTGTATAATTTAAACTAACAAACTTCAACTGTTTTAACATTATAAGAAGTATAATCATTCTTCTTCTCATATCAGACGACCATTTATTCGAGTAATTATTAACAAGTTGGAATAACACTATTTCATACTCCCTCGTTAGCCGATTCGATCGAAATATTCAAATGATATTGAATACATTCATCCTATAGAAGCAAAGCAGACAGGACAAATCAACCTATATATAAAGTTAATAACAAAAACTGACACACTGACTGGACATGTATTACTTAATTCCTTTCGCGATTTAGTGAGAAAACCTTCGATTTTATTAATAATAACGTTAAGAATGCAGCGTAGTACTATATAAGTACTGAATGAATGAGACGACATAGATAGATAGAGGGATGACTTAATCAGACAATGTATATGTATTTAAAAGTGAAGTGCATAATCTTGCTTATAAACCATGTTTTCTGAAAAAAATTTAAATGAAAAGCAGAAGACAAAAATAATGAGGTATGAAGAGGTGCATTCAACAGTATCTATCACAGACCAATTAGAACATTTAAATATTATATGATATTTCAATCCTAATCAAAACAGATTCACATAATGTGACTAATAAATCATATTCAAAACAATTAGTCCTTTGAATACATCTGGATAATGCAATGAAAAGACGAAGATTATTAGAACTACATAATATAATAATAATAATAAATCACAGCCAAAGAGATTTTTAAAAATGGTTAAAAAAACAAATAGTAATATTAACAACATGTCTCAGTATATACTACTTAAAAGATCCTAATTAAGAATACTGAGATTATGAGATGATAATAACACCAAACTAAAATATGTAAAATATATATTGAAAAGTGCTACAATTTTATCAACAAGAGATTCTATATTATTTTCGTATATAAAAAGTAAAAAAGAAAGCAATGAATAAAAGTTCTTGTAGGGTAAGGATTGAATGATAACATTTTATATTACATTCTCTTGAGAGGTAATCATCATGAAAGTTAAACATATACTCATTTACAAAAAGTAATTACACATTTAAGTAGATCTCATCCATTCCTTCAATATATATATATATATATATATATATATATATATATATATATATATATATATATATATATATATATAAAAGCAGTAATTGGAAAAAAAGACAAATATGATAGAAAAAAAGGATATTTTATACATTTGTTATTATTCCTGGTTTTTTGATCAAACACTAAGGTAATTATGAAAATGAAAGAAGCATCACATGATTCTTTTATTAATGTATGTTGTATACCAAACAACGTAGCATTTAACCTCCTGTTTAAAAAATAAATTAAGCATAGAAAATAAGTTTTAAAAAGTTATTGAATTCATTGTTATGGTTCTCAATAGTGAGAATGGCCATCAATATAACTGATATCATATTATACTGTATTATGTAGCTTTATTCTTTCGACTAAAATTGGTTTCCTTTTTTAAAAGAACAGATCAAGATTTATTTATTACAGGTTCCATCCTATCAATAAAATTGAATATCGAAATAGAAAAATATTTCATAATAAAGAAATTAAATGTTATCGTGGTGTGTGCTACTGGTGTTGACAGATATGAGTAGCATGTATCCCCAATCAAAAGTGGAATGCCTGGTGGCAGAAGGTAAAGAAAATCGAAATGAAGAGAACGAGAACAGAAAGTGACAGGTATAGAAACGAATGAATAACAAAGTCTGAGACAATTGATGGATATTTTACAAATAGAGTATTTATTGTATGATTTTCAGATTTAATTAATAAATTCTGTAATTTTGTACTCAAATACATTTGATTGTCCCCCCCCCCTGTGTGGACATTCACTACATTATTACTGATATGTTCAGGATTAATATGAACTAATATCGAATCGTGATCAGATGATGATGTTGAATAAATAATTACTACAAGATAAGGACAAATGTTCAACAAATACCTGTCTTTTTTCAGTTAAACAATATGCGTATATAGAAGATATTTAACACGAAGATAAACCTTATTTAAAGTTATTCAATATATTTGTACGATCGTAGGTTAAGAGTTCTTGACAATCGCTCAGCAATTATTATAAATAACATTTGCTTAATCTCATGAAATACTGTTGGATATATAAATTGTAACGTTGTCAAGTTGCCGAAATTCTTATAATTCAACTGGTTATTATTGTAATTATTTAATTACACAAATAGGCAGTAGCTGTATTAACACAACAGAATATATGTGATCACCGTATGGATGATAAGTGAATCGGCAATCCATATTGTGTTAATCTTCTTATTTTTTAATTTTAAATATATCAGAGTTTCTTAGACAGAAAAGTATTAATAATTGGATTACTTATGCTGCTGAGCAAGTGTTTTGTGGAAATTTATTGGGCCAACCTTCAACTAGAGTATTAAAGATTTAATTTTTGAATTTACTGTTTCTTGTTACTTTTGTATTATAATAATAAGATTTAGGGTTGGAAGAGGGTATTCCTGAAAATTTCACCATAGAACTATTGAAGAGATTGTAAAGCACTACTTTGCTAAAAAAAAAATGAAATTGTTTCTTCAGGAAACTTCCATTAACTCAGCAATAAATATAACAACATAATTGTTAACTGTATACATAATCTTACTCATTTGAGCCCCATTATAAGTTTGTATCAAGAATTTTCGAGTACGAGTTGAAATCAACAATAAGAGTTAGTAATAAATATATTTTTGTTACATCCCAATGAGTAAAAAAATTGTATTTCTGATGTTTCGTGACTTAATGTAAGACACTTCTTCAAAATAAATAAACAACCGAATTAAAATAACGCAAGTCCGAATAGGATAAATGAGACAATAAGAGTGTAATTGAGTAGCTTTATCATTCAGGAAGTGTGGTTTCACACAACACAATACATCCATAATTCAAACCCAACTGATATCACTAATAATAAATTTTAAAATAATATGTAAAAGATTATATCTGATTATTATTGACTGTTTAACGAACATCGATTTAAGATCAAGACCAGATATTCACAACGCAACAATCGGAAATTGTTTAACATGCAAAGATATGAATTGTTTCTATACTTGAAAATAACTAAAAGTTGCAAACGTTTTCATAGATCCAGTCGTTCAGCTTCTGAACCCAATAATCTTAAAGACGAATAAATAATAACTATTGATTAACGTAAACAGAAAATCTTGTCTAAAGCTCTTTCACGATTGCTGCCGATCCCAAGCCAAGATAAAGGAGGGTTAGGCATACGGTTAGCAACCCTACCTCATAGAAAACAATTTTGATACAAAAGTCGCTAACCAAAATAAATAATTTAAACTCTGTCCTCCGACTTTAAAAAAGAGTTACGATGCCTCATTGCGAAAGCTGAGATTTTTTGGAAGTCACGGGGCCCATGCCCCCTGTAACAGCCAGACCAACAATTAATGTAGGTACATTGGCAGAACAAGGTGATTACTCATCTGGACTCTTGTTTTTAAATTGACTTAACAACAAGTGTAATGATTAATATAGGTAAGTAAAATGTCTGGACAATGTGGGAGACCGAGAGGATTACTCAATTAGCAACATAAATGTGGAGATACAACTTGACAGTACTCAAAATCAGTGAAACCCATTGGATCCAAGCTGAACAGAAAAGGATAGATTCGGGAGAGATGATGTTTTACTCTAATCACGAGGGTGAAAATGCACTCAGGGAGTTGCCCTGATGTTTTTCAATGAAGCACGTAAAACATTCATAGGATAGGAATTTCATGGATCCAGAATCATTAAAGCACCGGTCAAAATATAGAAGGAGGGAATCGCAATGAATGTTATCCAGTGTTATGCGCCAACCAATAATAGCAATGACGAAGATTAAGTTCAGTTTTATGAGGGGCTGCAATCGGTCGTAGTGAAGTGATTAGAAAAGAACCTGACCATCTTGATGGTAGACTTAAACACCAAAGTCTGAATGGGCAACACTGGATATGAAGATATCATGGGACGACATGGACTGACTGGGAGAAAGGAACGGGAATTGTGAGAGATTTGCAAATTTATTTGCATTCGACAAAACGTTTATATGTGGCATCATATTCCCCACAAGTGAATACACAAAGTTACAGATGACGTAGCTCTTCTATGCCATACACACCAACAAATGAAGGTGGAAACAGCTAATGTAATAACAGGCTCTGAAGGCCTTAGCATACACAAGGGAATAAGCAAGTTCCTGAAATAAAACACAGAAAGCACCAACCCAATCAAATTTGCAGAAATCATCAAACTGCATCCGAGGCAAACCCTTACGTGGAATCCTCAAGGCAAAAGTAAAGGTAGCATACAAAAGATTACATTGAACTGGGTTTTGAAGGGCGACATCAAAAGAATGAGTAGCATTTGAAAACAACTATGAACGATAGCTCCGGCTAGAGTTGAATGGGTAATCTTAGTCGGCACCATATGTTGTATGAGGGGAAACAGGAGTAGGTAATCAAGTAAGTAGCGTATACAGTAAAGAATTTCAAACAACAATTCATCGAGATCTTAGTGATCGAATTGAGAAAAGATTAACAGTGGATACAGAATAACAAGAATAACTTGACAAGAAAAAACAGAGAATTTCAAAAATAAATTATTCGTCAAAGATTTAGATTGTAATTATTGTTATAATTTCCAATTGAAATAATGTGTTCCATAGAAACAGTAATATATCTCAAATGAAGTGATCTTGCGATATATAAGTAGAACGAATATATTAAAAAGATTTGAGCAAGAAAATAATTAACAAAGTAACACTTCAAAAAACTTACATAGCTAAAAGTGTGTGTTAATTCCACATTTTTCGTTGGTATCTCTTTTTAAACAGCGTTTTCTCAGACTGATTGAATTACTTACAGAATCCGTAAGAGCTGACTTCTTAAGTAGTTTGTTTACTGATGGTTCAATATTTTTTAAGAAACCATTCGTATAACCATGACTTTTATCTTTGTATAAAACTTCTTTAGCCCATTCTGGAATCGGTTGCTTACTATAACAAATTCCTAATTCTTCAGCAACTTGTTCAATTATGTTTAATGCCTGAATAACAGAAATTTAGAAATAAAAAAACGGATATTATTTAAATTTTTTAGTTAGAAATAAAACGCATTTTAATTCGATATCAACTGAGCATAAATGAGAAGCATACTTAATTTGGTTTATCTAATTATCCGGAAAGTTGGTGATATTTCTACACAGTGGTCGAGTTTCCTCATCGTGAGCACTCTACCAAGATATGTTAAATATAATAGTTATTTTTTTAGAACTTACAATATCAGGCAGGTTTATCCAGAGAATATAAGACTACGCCTATCAAAGTTAGGTTCAGATGGGAAAGTCACACAGCTGATAGTAAGACATTACTTAATAAATTCCAGTACTTTTAGATTTGCTATTTTTCCCAAATATAAAAAAGTTGATAAAGAACAAACCTGAAAAAACTTAACTCATATTGTCACATGAACTTTCACAATCCATATCGAGATCTGAAAACCATTAAGTTAGAACAATAAGTACTATTCCTAAATAATCATATACTGTTGACATAAACCAATTGTCCGATATGTTTTGTGATCACGCTCCAAAGTCACACAGGCTACTAACGACTACCAATCTTTATTTACGAGTTCCACATGAAGCATTATCCATTCGTAATGTCAGAAAACAAGGAGTTTCAATATCTCACACACTCCAACAAGTATTCAACTTTATATTCATCTCCATCAAACTCGTTCCTTATTTCTCACTAATTTTTCTGTTCTTGTTGACAACACATCTTCTTTGATCCAGCTGTCTTTTTCATGTTCAACCAATGTTAACGATTTGAGATAATGAAATGTTATCCATGATCTGCTGAAATTTTTACTACACTGCATGTTGGAGCCTTCAGTTTTTAGACCGTGTATCAAACCAAACTATGGAGCTCATCAGCCAAGATTTTGATGTATTGTGTGTGTGTGTTTAAAACTCACATACAGGACCAACACATAGTCGTTCAATTGACCTCATATAACCAGTGCGGAAAGCTGCTCAAGTTACGAATTAAGCACACTCAAACACGTATGAATGTAGCACTAACTCCAGTAGCATGACATTCATGGACTATATTTTTGATTATAGTCACTTGTGAATGAATGGCTCTGTAAGAACTTAGAAACACATCATCACTTGTCCGTCATCCCTGTCCCCACTACCATCGAGTGCAACTCAAAAGAATTAAAAATGAGATCTACAGACATCTGTTAGCATCTTAAATTTCTATGTTAGGAAAGCTAAGTGGGTTTTGGTAGCTTCTGCTGAATTGCTAGGTTGCCTTAAACTCATCGCAACCTTCTCAAACATGATGATGAACAGAGGCAAACTAAAGGGTAGAATGACAAAAGTTTTCTCAAAGACCGAAAGCAGTTGTTGCCAACGTTTATCAAGGAAATGGAGAAGATAGCAATAACAGACAACATTAGACAGCTTGTTTGAACTCATTCATGAGACTGGTAATACAAAGTCTCTTGCTAGAGAAAGTATCTCTGAAAAAGAAACAACTTAGATTCGCTCTTGGACCAAATGATTATAATATTGCCATCTAACTACTCTCCAGTCATCTATTATCCACGAACATCCTGAATGAAAAATCAACATGAACCTCGTTTTTCAAGGTTTAATGAATAAAAATATGTAAGATCTATTAAGTTAATTCCAAGGGTATCTAAAAATGATAATCTGATTTTATCAGTAAAATTGACCAAGATATATAGTATAGCCATAGACTCAAACATAATTTTAGCTGACTACTTTTGATCACGGATATCTATTATTAGTAGTTAATGTAAAATAAATGAAAAAAACGAGAAACTCACCCTGTCTAATAACTCTCGTGTATGTGCTGATGAAATGCAAAATCGTACCCTGGATAAAAGCAGAGTTGTAGCTGGAAAACCAACGACTACAGTTCCTAATCCTAATTCTAAACATCTACGCGAAAAGGTAACTAGTTTAGCTGGCATACAAATGATAACTGGTACAACAGGGCTATCACGATTCCCATAAACAATTAAGCGCATTTCATGTAATCTTGCACGAAAATAACGTATATTCTCAGCTAAACATTTAAGTCTGAAATGATTAGAAATAAAAACATAAGACCAAACAATTCAGAAACTATTTTTGTAACTTTTAAAAAGTAAATATTCAAACATGATTGCAAACAATGTCATCGCATATTTAAAGTAATGTTTGTATTTCGACTTCGTTTTAGTGGTTAAGCTGTAACTTTTTACCAAATAGCCTTAAGATTACAGGTTCAAACCCATGAAGAGAAGATCTAATAAGAAATATCTATTTTATACAGGAACGATTTATAGAAGTTTTGAATTCGGCTCCTATTGAAACTTCTACTCATGAAAATATGTTTTCGATCGAGCTACTTTGCGATTAAATGCCTGTTCTTGTTTGTGCTGACCTGAAACTTTCTTAGAATTACACATCAACGTGTTGTAGATCTGACAGATTTAAGCAACTCAAACATTCGATACTCCGCGGACGATTCAACTGTAAATTCGATGTCTACGGTTTACGTGATTTCGTGGGAAATGGATACCCCTAAGTTTTCGCGCGGGCGTCGCATCAGAGACAGGTATACGTTACATACATACCAGTAACATACACGTTTCTACCCATGTGTCTCTTGGCACTCAGTTATAACCACTATGGGAGCAAATATATTTTACATACATGCCGGTAACATACTCGTTTTCACTCAACATCCCATAGTATACATAAAGGTATATTCAAACAACTAAAAGAGTAGACGGTTACCATTTTCTTCCAACGTATATGCTAAAACTGACTGTTTCTTACTCATTATATGCATACCACTAATACGAAGACCTTTGTTCATGCACTTCATGACAGACACATAAGTATAAACACTTTCACTTCTCCCTTATATTTGCTACCGTATATTTTTGTTATGTCTTCAACTCTTGGTTTAGGCCGCTGATTTCATTAGATTTAAAGCAGACATTTCAAGTTGCGCTCCTTTTGAAAACCAGGCAACTACCCTTTGTATATACCTACATACACAACTACACCAGCCAATGTTCATGCAATTCATATACATAAGCATACACATCATGTATCACGCAAGGTTTGAGAGTATCAGATTTTAGTAAACGGATACTTAAATTATGAGCTCAAATATTCACCAATGTACGTCAGTGAAACAAATTTTATCAATAGACAGATATTCTGTGCGGTTCAGGGGTAATTGTAAACATTTTACTTACACTGGTTTCTCATAGTCTCAATAATTTATCATATATACTAACTACAATAATCTTAATCAATAACCTCATTTGTTAATTACACATTTGAACGAGTTCGGTGATAGCACTGAGGATAGTCACTTTCTTGTCTATGATTTGGTTACTCTCAGTACCTCATATCTTGACATTAAATAGTACACTTAAAGTTAAAATTGTATTCCGTTGTGTAAATAAAAGTTTATAGCTTAATTCTTTTTAATATCATCTACAAAACTACTATATATTCGGATAAGAATATGATTTTCGTGTCACTAGGGTTCTGCATGTGATATTGATATCATAGCTTTTTCATCGATAAGATTTACTAGTCATAAACAATCAAGGATTAAGGGAAAGGGGACCTGAGGTTTAAAGTTTTACTACTATATATCTCGACAAATTAATTAAGATTAAATCCGAATGAGATTATTCGCCAATGAAATGTAATATTCGATATTATTTGCAGTGTTATTAACCGGCCAAGTTTCATTAGAATACTGAAACAAATTTTAATTATCTTCATCTCAATATGAAGTTGTGGATAAACCACTGATTTAGAATTTTTATACTCGCCTTGAGAAGTTGAGAGTTAAGACTAGATGAAACGAGGTATCGTGTTTTGATTTAATGATATTCATTTAGAATTCGTTTGTATTTAATGAAGAATCCATCTTCACATTCCCACTGTTACCGTTACTTGTGATATTCATTAACTAATTATCTTATCCCAGTAATATCTGGATAAAAAGCAGTATATTTAGTTAATAGGTTATTGTATTTTTGTAGGGTGAATAAAATCTTCATCTGACATCAATTTTTATCTTCTTCCTTCGACCACGTGAATCTCAGTTTTTGTTATTTCACATACCAGCTATCAGTAGCTAAAACATCGGGTCAAATAATCTATCTTCATATAAGAAATATACCATACGAACTTATTGCAAGGTTACTTAGTTATTACACACATCATCGTTAGTTTCAATAAATATTTGATTAGTTTATCAACATGATCTTTATTCCCATGTATGTAGAAACAGTAGGCAAGCCCTAACTAGCAGTTCCCAAGGTGAAAGGGAAAGAGGCGGACAAAAGAACACATTGAACCGGGAACTGGAAGGAGACATCAAAGGAATGAATATCATTTAGAAACAGTTGGAAAGGAGAGCCTAAGACAGGGTCGGTCGGAGATTCGTGGTTAGTGGCCTATGCTCTACAAGGAGTAATAGGTATACCATACTGTACATATGTAGGAACAGTAAGCACAACAAAGTACAAATAATAGTTTTCCAAGAATAACGTTTAGGTATTCAGCATTCATTCGTATCAAGAATATCAGAAATTCATTCGGAATTCGTGTTTACGTCAACTATACTTCGTTCGCTAAACAACACATGCATACAAGTATGCTAATATTGGGATAGACTAAGAACCACTTAATGATGATTCATGCATTACAAAAACCTATATTTGTATGCTCATCAAAAGCTGAGTATAAAAGACAATAACTAACGTTTTCTGTTTAATGAACATAAAGAAGGTGAATAATAAGAAAATCATTTAGAAATATCGGTTCTATCTTGTACAATCACTAACATTTGATTAATTATGGAGACAGATTGTGTCACTTCTAAACATTCTGCTATATATGACTTGAATTACCTAAAGGGAACCTGTTTGTATGTTGAATTACTTACAAACCGTCGATTTACTATGGATAATACAACAATATAGCTACATAAATTTGAGTTAAAGGTATAATTTCAGCCGTTTTACCGATTTAAGTATATTGTGAATGCATATAATGTTATACTTAATTGTGCGCATTGATTGTGTGAGGAAACAGTATTTTATTGAAATGTTTCTCTCAGAAATACTAAAACGTAAATTATGTTAGAGTAACTAATAAGTTTATGTGTATAACAGTAATGTGATTAATTTTACCTTCGTTCACCTTCACCAGGTGTATCTTTTCCCATGATAATTCGTATGGATGATATAATTTGTTGAGCTATTGGGGCTGACATACTACAACCATATACAACATTATATGACATCGAACGAAGATAGTCAATTAACTTGCGATTTCCAGCTATGTATCCACCACATGAACCGAAACTCTTCGTAAATGTACCCATTGAAATATCAATATCACGTGGATCAACACCAAAGTAATCAGCTACACCACGACCCATTTGACCTAATGCACCAATACTATGTGCTTCATCCAAATAAAGATAAGCATTATATTTCTTCTTTAAAGCGATTACTTCGGGAAGATGAAGAATACTTCCTTCCATACTGTGTAAATATAAATACATAATCGAAAATAAATATGAACTAAGATAATTGCACTTGAGTCATAATTGAATTTAGTGTTTAAAATAATCGTATTAAAATACTACTACAGAGAAACATGAGATCGGTAATTATTAAATAGTGTTTAAATAATAAGAGATAATTTGTAACTTGAATTGTTACTACTATGTTCTAGTAATAAGGGTTTGTGAAGATTTCTAAATTTTATTGTTCGAAACACGTACGGACCTTAATTAACTGCAAAGCTATTTTATTCTACTTTGTGACCATTGAAAACTGTACATTTATGATTTAGACGAAAGTTCTTATTTAAAATACTATATATTATTATTCTCATCGGTTCAATAGGAATTATATTCTACCAAATAAAGATTGTCACAGTAAAAAAGTAAAAAGTATATTCAATAGTCTCTCACATTCATTTATATTGATGAACAATAATAACCATGATATTGTACTTTATTTTAAGGAATCATTTTTCAACTGTATTTTTCGGTAAGTAATTTACATGTATTGAAAAATCATTCATTTTATTCAATACAAATCCATAATAATTTTAATTTGATATAATACTTGCTAGTTAATACCATTATAAAAAAGATATCAATAATGTTAAGATAACTTTTCTGATAAACCATGTTAAATAAATGAAGATAATGAATCTTTTTGGTGAATATTTCATGTTTCGTATATTTTTTAAACAATCATTTAAGTAGTATAGCTTACACCTTTAATCTGCTTGGCAATTATACTATTTTTTTAAATAGTTGAAACCATGAGTCAATTGAAGCTAAACCACCATGGAAAACCTGGAAGCACCGGATGGCCATTTCATCCTAGTATGGGACTCTTCAGCAGTGCGCATCCACGATCCCGCCCCCCCACACACACACGAGATTCAAACCCAGGACCTATCAGTCTCGCGCTACGCACTTAACCAACTAGACCACTGGGCCGGCATCCAACAGTGTTAATGTCTACCTTCAACTAATACACGAAATTGCACCACCGCACACCATTGTCTTCAGTGAGTTGATATCTCATAACAGACCTAGTTGAACTTCACAGGTCACAGCTTCTCACTAGAACTTCAGGAGTATCTCTTGAAGTCAGTCACTAGTGAGCAGATTATTATTATCAGAAGGGGTTTCTGTGGAGAGTTTAGTAATTTCATTAGTTGAAATCATGAGTCATTTGAATTATTTTTATAAGCGATTTAAACTTTATCTCTATACACTTACGGTACTTAGTTTAGATTAACTGAAGAAAACTATGGAGATACACTATAATATGTAGGCTGTCATAATAAACTATTCATTATATCATTTCTATTTCTAACTAGTCGTTCTATCCACCTACAATAGATTAAAATACTTCAAGTAAACAAGAGAAATTGGATAATTATCTCAAAGGTAATATAATTCATAATAAACAAAAGTTTATTTATGAGGCTACTAATTAATATGAAACTTTAGAAGGTTATACATCAATTCTAGAAGAATATTGCTTGTCCATGAACAATACAAAATGGATTGTACAAATAACTCCAACAGAATACATGTCAAGCACTGTTCGATGATACTGGAAACTGTTTAGATCCAGAGATATTTAATACCAACTATTTCTAGTGGAATATTTATATTGAAGTACAAATTAAACTCAACGTTAAAAATCAGTCCGGGAATAAATGATCAACAACAATGCAAAAGCAATAAATATGGGATCATTTTCGAATATGTGAAAATATATTAAGTTGTGTAATTTGATTAACAAATAAATAAGAGAAAATAGAAAAATGATTTTAAAAGCATTTTGAAATCAAAGAACAAACATGAGCACATACTTATGAAATAATTTTTAATAATGTTATTTATTGAGATCAATAGCTTTCAGGATAATAATTATAAGTTATCCGACTATATCACTTCAATGTACATTTGTTGTGTATGTTACTTATGTTTGTCGACATAAGTAGTATGTAACACTAATCAGAAGTGGAAAACCTGGCAGCAAAAAGACTAAGAAGATCGAGTTGAAGAGAATGGAAAGGAAAATAGAAGAGAATTGTGGACTGAAAGAATCATACGGAATGTAAATGACAGATGATGGAAATTAGCAAATAAAGTATTCAGTGTATGTTTCTAATATCCCATCAAGCGATTCTGTAATGTATTTGAACACTCAATTTATTTAACAAGTTAGTGAGGATCTCTCCTTAAGGTTTTGAAGAGATTAAAGAAAGTCAGTAAAAAATCGGTTTAATCAAATTTGGTTAGTAGCGTTTATGTAGACGCTAGAACTAAATCATTCAGAATAATTTATCAAATACTTTTCATTTTCTCCAGAGAAGTCCAACTTGGTTTTTTAAATATCCATGTCACTTACCTAATCAGAAGAAACTTTATTTATATTTTTACCATTTTTTGATACAGTTAGTTTAATTCCCGTCACCTGTTTTATACCTTTGCTTTATTAGATGTATTCTTAGAAGTATTACGTGAAGATTATTCTCTTAAGTTTGACCAACACTTACAACTTTAAAATACTTGTTCATGTTAACATGTTACTTTACCATTTGATTGATCACTATCATACCTATAATTATATTGCAAATCGGACTGCATAAGTTCAAGAATTATATATATAAGCACAAAATGATGGAAAGATGTGTACATATAGTAGTATGTTTAGTAATATTTAAGAAAAATGAAAGGTCATTTCATTTATCATACCATAGTTGATTTCTAGGCGTAAATAAGTGTATCTAACTATCAATGCTTGCTATTTTGAGAAATAATTAGTAGTGGCTCTGTAACACTAGCATAGAGTAATCTGTATATATTCTGCGAGGCAGCAGGCATTGGTCATAGAGACATTTATTTACTCCTAAAAATTAACGATGGTACGATAGATGAACTGACATTTCAATTTTCTCAAACATATTAAATATACTAATGTACTTACACATCTTTTTAGCATTTTGTGCTTATCAACTGATTCAATTTGAGTCTTAAAATTGCTAAATACAGTATGAGGTGACACAACAGTGTTCCAGGTTGAATTTCTGGTCAGCCTGTCAGTGATCAAATCAAATAATAATACAACAGTCATCAATTCAACCATAAAATCAAATTTATGAACTTCAGAATATATAGTATTAAAATGTTTCGTAATCAAGAAATACACTGCACTAATTCTTGATTTTCATGAGTCATTAAAGTAATAATAGAACAAATTATGATAGAAATATCGTTTAAACTAGCTAAACAATCTTGCAGTTCATTCATTTCAGGGGCAAGGCTATAATTTATGGACAAACCAATCAGATATAAGATAACAGATCCTGGACTTTGTCTTTAAATTCATACATCCATTTGGCTAAATAGCGTTTTGGCATTTTAGCTGTTAGTGATGAAAACCCTAAACATAATTCGTAACCATCAACTAAATCATAATCTTGATTCCTTACACTGGTTTATAATCCTCATTTAATCTTAGTTAGTAGGTGGACATTCTTTAGGTCATTTTAGCGTCGCTCAAAGGTCGTCCATTAATTATAGTCTCACCCATTTTATGTTGTATATCTCACTAAATTGCTTTTTTGTAACCGTACAGTTTAACTAGTGATAAACATCGACACAATCAAAATGATAATACAAGTACAAATTCGTAAGGTAGGATATGAGCAACATTTACTGTATTCGGGCTAGAAATACTATTCAAACAAAAGTAGATATACTTGTCACGTGATATTGTGTGAAAAGTGTGAAGATAATCATTAGATAACAATTAAGTTGAAAGTGGACTTGCTTCGTGATAGGAAATGAACGAGAGATAACATTTGTGCTTAAATGAAACTGTGTAATTTAATAAAAGTGAGCCTAAATTATTTTGGTTTTTTACATAGACATATGGCACAGTTCAAGACAAAAACAAATTAACTAGAAATATTTACCTGTATATACCTTCAACCACAATCAAGATCTTTTTATATGGTCTGTGGGTACGTGGACGACCATAAACAACAGAATCTTGCAGGACTTTTTCCAAATCTTCCATATCATTATGTTTAAAACGACGTATAGTTGCTCCCGACAATCGGCATCCCAAGACTAGACTTGTATGGTTTAATTCATCACTGACTACACAGCAATCCTAGAACAATCAATAGATAAGATCAAATAAAAAAAACATGAATAAATTCAACAGTAAATACAATTTATCAAATTGATGTGTGTGCACGCTCAGATGATTCACTTGATACGAACTAGTAATTAAAATCAATGTATTATGAATGTAGTTTCCTTGTAATTGAAAAGCACACCATAGTCTAAAGAACTGCGAAAACTAACTAAACAGGATATCAGATAGTGGTATAATATCAGGTCTACTTTAAATACTCTAAATCTAAAAAAGAACAAGAATTGGATGGAACTAGAAAAGAACGCCCAGGACAGAGTGGGTTGGAGAATGCTGGTCGGCGGCCTATGCTCCATTGGGAGTAACAGGCAGAAAGTCAAAGTCAAAATCTAAAAAAGCATAGCAACAACTAACTAGCAAACACATGATTGCAAAAGTTTCTTTGGGCAATAATGAAATACAAATAACAGTAGTTGAAGCTTATACTATATGAACAAAGACAGATGACAATGTAAAATAATGAACAATCACGTCCACTTATGAACTAAATAAATTAAATCTGAAAACTTATCTAGATTCTCTTTCTACTTCATTGTTCACCCATAGTGCTATATTGTGATTACCTAATCAAGGTTACATTGGATAATTCAAATTAAGCCTTAGTCATTAAGCAATATAATCAATTGAGATTTACAAAGATTTCGTGAATTAGTTGAAGTTAAACATTAACAGGTTTTCCATGGTACACTAGCTTCAATTGGCTCATGGTTTAAACTGTTCAAATCGAAAAATAATGCTTTCTGACTGTTCCATCCGAGTTTTGATAAAAATGTTAACTTTTTTAAAAGAAAATACACCAACTTCATTTCATTACCGTGTTATACTCCTGCAACAATGTAATTGCGTTATTTTGCTAATCCATTGTTTTTACCCGAACACACTTTTTAGTTGAGCAGTTTAAAATTATGACCAAAAATACTTGTATGTGTAAGTAAAGTAGTCATGAAAATGGGTTATTGTTCTGCTCGTCAAGTGGGCTTAACAATGAAAACTGTATGTACAAGCAAAATGTAATAAGAATGTTTCAATATAGTAAAACTTAGCATTTTGACGTTTGGTAAATTAAAGTAGACTTTTATTTATTTCATTGAAATTAAATTTATGTATATATCCAAATGCAACCAAATTAACACTCGAAAGGTCTAATTTTCCACCCAAATATGCTTTCTATTGCCGATCCCCCATTCATTTGTGCGGGAATCTGTGTTAAGGCTGAACTGTGACCATGATCAGCGCCAATAGGACTTTTGTCACTCTTTTACCTAGATTTTAATTGACCATTCCAGGAAAAACAGTTCCTCATTATAATCGATTTATTTTCAGAATGGACAAAAGCTTTTATGGTGAACAGTCTTTTTACAAATGCTACGGTATGGAAACTTATATTGCTTGGTCGTTCTGGACCACCACATGCAATATTTCTGACAATCGAACACCGTTTACTTCAATCCAGTTCGAGGTTTTCTGTGTGAAAAGCAATGTTGATCACTTAAGGTTCTCATCATACCACTGTCAATTAAATGGTCAAACAAGACGGGTTATTGATTCTCTAGAAAAGCAGTTCAGAAGGCATAAGGCAGAGGAGCAGTGGAAGAAATCGTACAGAATTTACTACTGGCACTCAACACAGATTCCCACAATAATGAGTGAGAGGTCGCCAGTAAAAAATATATTTTAGCGGAAAATTTGAATGATTTTGCACAACTTGGAATTATAACCGTAAATGATGCTGTTAATGCTGAAAGTTTTTCTCTTGAGAAAGCTTTTTTGGTGAGGATTTTCCACAGTTTCAAATTAAGGTGGTTGTATGGCATAATAAAAAAGGCACAGTCATACACTAAATGAAAGTGAGTGAATCTATGTGGAGGAGATTTTCTAGTCACATAAAGAGAAGGGTGTAAAGACGACTCAGTGATGTGAACAGAAAAACAAGAAGCTATGATAAACTACGGATACTATTTTTGGGGACGTTATGTCATTTAATTCAAAGCCTGTAAAACACTAACATTTATTTTCACCCCTAGTTCATTCTACAGACCATAAACTTGTTTGATGTATGACTTACTGTCATACCCATTTTTGTTCCAAAGTTACTCTAGACACCAGTTTTGGATATAATTGTATTTTTCTAATTGTTTGTTCGTTGTGGTCATGTTAGTCATCTACTTATTCATGTACCTTTTTGCACTAATCTGAATCGGAATAAGGAATAAATCGAGTAATGTTCCAGTTGGTTCGTCTTCTTTCGTGCGCGCTTGTCAACCAATCAGGTGATAGAATAGTTTTTGTCTCTCTATGCAAGGCAGTTAGTCTCATTTCGATCTCACACGATTCTAGCCTCGAGGTTAAACCAGTCAGCCTATCGTGTCAAAGTCTTAACTTAGATTGAGACAAACTACCTTCTGTATATTGGTGGGTAGATAGATCAAGGACGTAAGAGATATCTTCACAATCATAAACTATTTACGTCGAAACGAGGATAGGAATGAATGACTGGATACGGTGTTCATCATTTAAGAAACAATTAACTTAACCTTTTAAACCTCAAAACGAGTAACGAGGAATTTATATCATGCTAAACAGTCTAATCTTCAACACTTCAAAACCCATCCGATAAGTAATTCAAATCTTAACATTTAGTAAAATTTCAAGTCTTTTAATGTCAGTCAATTCCCAATAAACAGAAAATCTTTAATCAGTAATACTTAGTTTTTTCTATGATGATGTCAATATTAGTCAGATTCACTTCACATTCAAATGGATAAGATGAAATAAAATGAAGAGCTTAGGTAAAAGAACACAAGTAATTGAATTCAAAAATTCATATTATTATGTAATTTACTGTATAGCTTATGTGTAATTGAATATATATATGTTTACACATAGACAATTAAAATGTCAATTAATTGATTCATTTCACTGTTTTAATCAGTAAACAAATCAATAATTCATATGAGCAAAAAAAGGTTAAACACTAGTGAGTGGAGGTAAAAAATATTTCCATTTTCTATAAGACAGAAAGCACCATTAAAATAATGTTAATTTATGTAGCAATTGAGCTAAGAGAAACTAAAGAACATAAAAAACTAATGATTGATAAACAAGGGCATCGTTAACATCTATAAAAGTGCAGAATAATAAACAATGTACTTGTAATAGTCTGGACAGTTGTTATTATACTTATAAAGATATAGTAGTTTCGTGGGTGTTCAGATACAAGTAACATTTTAATTTTGAAGATTCAAATAGGTATTGTGATGTTATAACGTTCGAATATAATGAATATATATAATTTTTAATGCGTATGTACACTTCATTTACATGGTCAACTGAACTCAATAATTGTTTATGTGTAGTTAACCATTTAAGCAGTTTTAAACATGCATGTTATCAATAACATGTTCACAGAATCATGGTCTAATTGTTAATCTTGTAAAAAGACAATTGATGGTAACCTTATCCGTAAATTAAAATAAATATATACTAGCATTATGAATAAAGTAAATCAGTCAATAATCTAGTTTAGAAAGTTCTACTAAAAATGAAGGCATCATATATATATATATATATATATATATATATATATATATATATATATATATATATATATATATATTGAAGTCTCTAATGCTTGAACTCAAACGATTACAAATCAATATAGGGTCATACCTGTTACACATGATCATATGACTTTTTTTCAACTACTAATACCCTTATCTTTGTGTTTCCATAATCTTTTTTCATGTCAACCGTTTCTTTTAAAATATGTATCGATTGATTTTCAAGTTTTAATGTATTTCTAAATACACACAAAAATGTTGATTATGATTATGGCCACTGAATCTTATCAATTTTAATTATGTGAAAGAATTTAATAATGGGACACTTCTTATGGCATTATAAATGAGGATAAGTTAAGTGTTCAAAGTTGTGTGACGCTGGTAAGTAAGTGACTTAGTTAATTATCAGAAGGGGTTATGTGGAGATTTTAGTAATTTCAATAGTTAAGATCATGAGTCAATTGAAGCTAGACCACCATGGAAAACCTGGAAGCACTGGATGGCCGTTTCGTTCTAGTATGCGACTCTTCAGCAGTGCGCATCCACGATCCCGCCCCCCCCCACGCGAGATTCGAACCCAGGACCTGCTCACTAGTGACTGACTTCAAGAGATACTCCTGAAGTTCTAGTGAGAAGCTGTGACCTGTGAAGTTCAACTAGGTCTGTTATGAGATATCAACTCACTGAAGACAATGGTGTGCGGTGGTGCAATTTCGTGTATTAGTTGAAGGTAGACATTAACACTGTTGGATGCCGGCCCAGTGGTCTAGTTGGTTAAGTGCGTGGCGCGAGACTGATAGGTCCTGGGTTTGAATCTCGTGTGTGTGTGGGGGGGCGGGATCGTGGATGCGCACTGCTGAAGAGTCCCATACTAGGATGAAATGGCCATCCGGTGCTTCCAGGTTTTCCATGGTGGTTTAGCTTCAATTGACTTAGTTAATTGTCTAACTCATTATAATTTTGTGAAGTTATACTTATTCTTGAAATCAATCATTAAAATACAAACTTAAAATAATACCAACAGTTACTAAGTATGAGTCATGATTTTTATCCAGTTATAGTAAAAATACACCTACATTCTTATCAATAATTAACTTCTTTCAGTAAATGGAATAAGAGTAAGCATCAGTCGGTGACAGTATAAATAACTTACAGTTATACCATTGAGTGTCGAAAATTATATAAAACTAAAAGTCTTAAAATTGCTACCGATCAGTCATCAAGAGTATAGAATAATGGATTAATTTGCATTTATCCAAATTATCTTAAATTAGATCAACAGTCAGAAAGAGTTGACAAAGATAAAAACCAAAGTAGGTGAAACAACAATAGTAATAACAATTACATTGAAGTAATATGAAGAACGAATTCATCTCTGCCTCAGGGAGCTATCTTGGACCATTATACGAATGGAATCAAACTATAGATTGCAATTATCATTTTGACCTCAGCTAGGAGAACTGACAATCCTGATAGGTCAGTCCAACAATTAATGGATTGATGGACTGATGCTAAGTTATTGTTTGGAAACTACTTACATTCTTTTGACCTACTCCCACTTAAGCTAGCAATGTTCGTTTGGGTGGACAGCGTTAGAGTATTCGTGACAAATATCCAAACCACCTTAGCTGATAAAGAATCACAGTTTTAATGCACAGTATACAACCTTAACCTTATACTCGACACCTAGCCTCCACACTATTCACCCCACGATTCCATCATATATCAGTCATACTCCAAAAACATCTACGATAGAGTACTTTCAACTAACACATACGTTTTATTCTAGTAAGCCATGTTTCACAGAAGTAGAGAGAAATACAATAAACAACTGAGTAGTTTATTCGTCTTTTGTTAGTTGCACGGCCATTTAATATATACCTAGTAATTTCATTATCCTTGAATGCACATGTGGTTAACTCATCATAACGTACTGTTATTTGTTGTTCTGAGTCGGTAACACCTAGTTCTTACTAAATATTAAAGTTTGGTTGAACTACTACTAAAAGTTTATCGATCTTTTTAGTCTTCTACTTTGAGAGTAGACCATTAAATGATTTTAGGATATATTATTATTGATAGTTGATTTTACAGTCCTAGTCTCTTGACCAACTATCTAGTGTTAATTATCGGTATTATCTTTTCAGCTTTTTCTTTGAGTCGTTTATGCATTACTGCTGACAATTATTGTGTAGGTGTTTTTCAGTCTGTGTTTAAGCTGCCTCCGGGACTCAACGTGTCCGGAGCTTGCCACGACGGGCCTAAATGCATTTAATAACCCAATGGGAGCTACTAATATTTGCTATTTCTTCTTTAGCTATCGATTCGAGTTTACAACAAACAACTGTTACTTTTACCGCACTTTAGAAATTCCATTAGGTAACATGGATCGAATATGCATGCAATGTTTTGTTAGGAGTAAACTTCATTTTTTATGAGTTCCAAGAGGCATTTCCATTTTAATTTTTGTACGACCAGTAAGGAGCAATGAGACACATACTTATACCACATTATAACCAGAGTCGAATATATGTTATAAAAGTAGAGGCCGTTCTCCATTTCTAATTATCACCTCTATCGATATTTTTAACGTGTATTCCTAATCAAGTTGATGTCCAAAGTCGATAGATCAAACAATGTCTTTCCTGTTCTCTAGAGACAAAACATACTGTAAATAAAAGATTATCTGACTATTGTCCGTTACTTGTTTAATGGACTAAAATAATAGAAGTTCCACCTACATCCCTTTAAGCTTCACCAAGCTTAACTACTTGAGCGTTAAAGCCAACTGTCATAGTTACAACATCAAGATATTCAATCTTTAGTAAAAGGCCAGAAGACTTCCTTTGGAAATCATCTTTTAATTTTTCCGAGTTGCAGTCAGTAGAAATGTAGGCAAGGATTACTTAATGGGTGACGGTGTGTACCCTTCTACTTTTAAGCTCTTACACCACCGGTCATTGGGACAGTTTGTTAGTGATTACAGTCAAGAGCCAGTTCACAAATTGCTTTTCTACTACTAGATTCATCGCTTTACCTACACGTTCAAAAGCATAGTAAGTTGCCATTAAGTTTGGCAATACTTGATGCGTCGATTGAGCTGACTATGTGCATCAACTACTTGAGGTTAACTAGATGATTGGGTATGAGTCTTGTTTGTGAGTTTCAAAGACATATCATACACCAATGACACCAAATTCTAAATTCCCAGCCAGTAAAGCCTTTTGGGGGATGCTAATTCCCCAAGCAGAACTTGTTACGGTAAAAATCAATCTCGAAATCCATATACTGGACTTAAGTGACTTTCGTTCATTAGCTTTCAGTATTAATCAATAGGATGTGAATTTTGTTCATTGATTTTCAGTACATATTCAATTGTATTGATTCAGTCATTGTGAAATTGGTTTGGTTTTCAATATAATTTTGTTGTACTAATCAATTCAATGTGATCTTGACTTTATGCGATAATTGCTCATTTGATAGAAATCTGCAGTTAGTAATCATTAAAACTAGTCTGTATAAGCTGATTTAACTCTATCTAAATCAAATCTGTAGTTTTTACTCAATAAATCTTCCTAGTAAGATTTATGTTTTGGAGTAGTTGAGGGAAAGAAACAAGCCATTGTACCCTGGTTCGAAGTTTTATTACAGTAGTACCTATTGCCTCAAATTATGTTACGTTTGTTGTTTGACTTGAGACAAAGTTCTCACATTAGGACTCTTAACAAGTACTATAATGTAAAATTTATGCAGCATAGAGATAACATTTTGTTATCTCACATCGTCAACATTAGTTGAACATGATAAACACAACTGGACCAAAGATTATTATTAGTCAACAAGAACAGAAAAATCAGTGAGAAATAAGGAAAGAGTTTGATGGAGATGAATATAAAGTTGAAAACTTGTTGGAGTGTGTGAGATATTGAAACTCCTTGTTTTCTGACATCACGAATGGATAATGCTTCACGTACACAATTGTTTACGAATAGTATTTCTTATGCCAGCTCCATAATTTTCATATCTCATTAACCACAGACCGAGTTCATATGGGCACTTAAACTATAAATGTGGCCATAAAGATCAAGAAATAGGTTGTTCCATGTTTTATGAACAATAGTTTATGTTTCCACTAACGCTAAAGATTTATGCAGTAAGAGGAGTTTTCTGTAAAGCCGACAATTTTAAGGTTTACACTAACAAGGGCGAAAGCAAAAAGGAGACAGACTATCTAAAGGACGAGTGAAAAAAAGAGCCCTTTAATATGGAAAACGATCAAAAAAACGACCATCAAAAAGGAGCATCGAAAAAAAACTTTTTCAATGGTGTGAAATATGTTCGACTTACCCACTGTCCCTTTGTCTTACGATTAATCAAAAACGTATTTTTCTAAACGAATGATAATAGTCTACTTCAATGAATACTGTATTTTTTAGAATTCAGTAACAATTCGTTATTTTTATTATCCCAGTCATTTTATCTTGTACGTTTATTTCGGATAGATAGGTGATAATCTATTTAGAAGAATTTTTCGAAAATGCTTGAGGAATTTTTGGCAAATTTTACTTTGAATAAATTTCAAATACTAAAAACATGTTTTTCATTTGAAATTAAAAGTTATACTCGACATTCTTTATCACATGTTTTCTCGAAAACATCGTCCTTTGAGCTCTCTAAAGAAGCTAAATGAACTTTCATTCTATCGATTCTTGATGTCCGTGATAACAAGAGTGAAATGACTAAGTTTTGAGATGAGGGAGAAGATTTGTAGCTCAGGTAGATGATTTTGAGGAAGTTTTGTTCTCTGAGTTGGATAGTTTAGTCGTGGCGCCTTCATCGTTCTTCTGAACTTCAGGTAGAAGTTTGTGCTGATGATGTCGTTCAGAAGAACGATGAAAGCTCCACAACCAAACCATTCAGCTCAGAGAACAAAACTCCATCAAAAATGACTAGGTGTCATTTAGTATTAATTAGATAAACAGATGGAACATATTAGGTGGATCTTATGCAGTTGTTATTATCAACATAGGATTATTATGTATATAGGTCAGATTATCATTTACTCCAGTTAAAATCATACTGAGATTTATTTTTGACAGGCAAAAACGTTGAAATGATTTTTTAAAAATTAGTTAGCTTACAAATCCAACTTCAATATCGCAATATCTTATAAACGATTTTGCTGCAGAGGCGGCAGCAGTTCAATATTTCAAACCTGAACAGTGTCCAAAAGCATCACTTCAAGCTGTCATCTTATCATGACTCTAATACGTAGTCAGTTGGTTAATGAGACTTTATTTTAATGTTTTTAATTTTTAGTCATTTATTATTATCACCTTCATGTTTTTAATTCATTCTTCATCTTTCTCATACTGCTTAAGTGGACAGTTACCTTTGGCACATTTTATGTTATACGATAGACGAAGAGGGATAACAGGAGTAAGTAAGCGCTGTAACCGATTAATGTTCGGCCCCCGATTCTCCGACACGTTGACAACACACGCTAAAAAGGGTATTCCTTAATACGATAAAATAATCCCAGCAATTTATTAACTGACCAAACATAATAAATCAAAAGAGAGCATCAAGAGTGGATAACATCACTTTAATGTAGATATAAACGTTACATCCATCTTAAAATGTGAATATTCAAATCATTTGCTGTCCCACGTAAATAGTCTAATGTAGATCTATTTTCGTAATATTATAATGTACTACCAGTTTGATACATATTGCTACCTCCTTAGACTATCTTTTTTAGTGCCGTTCCTGGATTTCTGCACTTAACTGTTTGATTTACAGTTCATTTAAACTCTGATCGTTTTTCAGGGCACCAATGAATTTCTATATACTTGGCTGAAAGGCACCAATAAGTTGGCTGAAGCCTCTTTGTTACCGTTCCACCACATTGTTCGTTTTAGGAAGGTCTTTCACAACAAAAGGTAAATCAAACATATTTCACACCATTAAAAACATTATTACCTCCTTTCAATGATCACCTTTATTATTATGAGCCGCTTTGATGGTCAACCTTTTGATAGTCACCCCTATTTATGTACACCCTTTTTAACCGCGTTCTTTTGCTTGCGCTTTTCCGAATGGATACCACTTTCGAACCACTTCTTTCTTTAATGAGAATATAGAGACATTCGAAATTCTGGTTACTTTTGGAAGAACCCTCCTGAAGCAGTTTTACGTCATAGTCATCATTATAAATTCGCTTCTGGACATTACATTTGCTGATATCAATCTTATAACTGCCTAATCCGCTTATCTGCTATTTCCGGACCGAAAGGAAAAATTGTTACGGTTTTTGTATTCAGATTTGGCTTTCATGGTAGATAAGTTCACCTACTCCATTAAGGTAACATCTAATATCGTGAGTGTTATATCGAGCCTAGGTAAAATGTCACATATTGAACGACCTAAACCATCTGATGTTCTGACCACTTGTAGAACAACAAATGGATTAATCACTGTAAGCTGGATGGTTAATAAACTAAACTTGTAAAACAGTATTTAGTTCGACCAGTGAAACTACATACTTTAGATATAAAACAGGACTACGTGTTATACATAACAGGTTTGTTAGTTTACAGTTTCATATCCATAAGGTACCTCTTGGAAGAAATATGCATCTTAGAATAAGGTTATGAAGATAAAATATATCAATAGATTATATACTACACTTTCGGTGAGTGGATATTAGCATAAACACAAGGTGGATCGAAAACTTGGTACTCTAACTCGTACTTGATTATTGAGTCTTACAGTGAAAGAAGTGGATAAAGTGTCAGATGATAAAATAATAACCTGTCTTTCACATGACAATTACAAAATTCCCGATCAAGTTACTGGGAAAATATAGTTGAAAAACATTTCTCACAGATAAATACATTTTATTTTGCTACTGATGGGGATTAACGATCAAACAGTAAACATATCAATGGAGACGTAGAAGTTAATAATAGACATTATCCGTTTACTTATAACTAACGGGTTTTAGTTAGTTAATAAATGTTACTAAAATTAAATTCTACTGGGCACTACTCCGTTTAGTTACAGCTGTCGGCAATATTGCTTAACTACTTAACACTCTCTACCTGCAAACAGTACATGTAGCCCGTACAACTAGATAGCTTATGAATGTTGCCTTGATTAACATTTGAATTGTATTTAACTTTCGATACAAAACTAAATATGCGATTATCAGAGATCTGTATAACACCGCTCACATTAATAATTACAGTGTGAAGAAAAGTATACACATAAGTGCTGTTATCTTCATTTTTGTTTATGTAGGTCTTAATGTACGCGTAGATGTATTAACTCTTTAACTTATCTTAGATGATGAGTTTCGAAATCTTCGTATACTCTTTTTACTTCCTGTATCTAATCGTTTCTACTACTAATAATACAGTTACTGCGTCTATTGATCTTGAATTTGCATTAGCAACTTCATATAACTGTGCTAAAGTATGGCAACTGGAAACGATGAACATATATCCGAGGTTCTACATTGCATATGACTGACTGTAGTAGGTGTTTTGCGTATAAAATTTTATTTTAATATGCGAGCTTTAAATTGCCTGTCACAGAACTATTTTTCATCAATAACTTCTTGATTGTAGAATCGTAATCGGTTCTACCTGTCGATCAATGTGATTTTCGGAGGAAAAATATGTAGGAGCCACTAGAGAAAAATTTAATTTCTTATACTAAATAGTTTTATATGTCACATAATGTTTCAATAATTTCCGCTTTTGAATATTCACTTTATCACACATATATTTAGGGTGAAACCAATCAAGTAATTTTTTCTTCTATACAGTGAGTTAGCTCCAATATAACAGCAAAAACGTCCTTGTATTTTAAAACTGTTTGGATTACAATGAACTAATCAATAAAACTTGTTTGTTGATTTTTTGGACTTTATTGAATGGTTTTCTCTGATTTATCGTTTTAACCAGGCTGTCAATAAAGTCCACATTTAACTATACATCAATGTGTCGAAAAATATTTCAAATAATTAACTTCGATTTAGATTGGCTGAAGCAATCTTAGTATGTAGACCCTATAACGGTGATTGGATTTTAACAGGAAGCCTAGTTTCTAACCAAAAAAAATTATGGTATTCAAGTAATTTAACTTTCGCTTTAAAATTTACTTCATCCTTGCCCTTAATTCCTGTTTATGACTGTCATATTAGTCAAAGGCGAATGGATATATTTGCATTTTATCAAAACACAGGGAGAACTCTGTAAAGTTTTACACAAAACATATCGGTTCAAATGTGTTTCATAACATTGGCTGATTTAACAAATCGTTACGTTTCAATTCAGATCTAGATAAGTTATATGTATGAGGGTATTTAACCCGTCATACTCCTGATAGTGTTCTCATGACTTTCGGGTTGTCTGATCTACCAAGGGCGATGGGATAATGCATGACGCTATTGTTTTATGCTAGGTTCAAAGAGGGTTATGTACTATATGCGTGTTATCCGCTCCGTTATTGTTCCTACTCGCCCCCAAATGTCCTGGCACAGCCAAAGGTGAGGAGAGTCCACTTTTCACTCTCAAAATGCTCTCACATGGCCACACGTATACAGCCACTGATAGGGAAGTCCCACTCACTGTATTCTCGCAGCGGATGTATTGTTTAGCGAAACTGAGAGGACGGAAAGCAAATGTCCGGCGCATTAACCGGGTCAATGGGTACGGAGAGTCCACCTGGGGGAGTTAGGAAACCCTGATTTCAAACCGATGGTGCAAATAGGCTATAGAATCTTGAGAGGACAAATAGCGTATGAACTTATTGTTGGTCATAGGCTACCATGGGACGGCATCTCCTAACGTTGCTCCACTACCTTGTGGATTGGACCTCTACGTTAAAGGATCGGGAAGTGACCTCCTAAGGACACCGCCTGCTTTGGTTTGGGCATTCAGGTAGAATCACAGCCCACATACAAATCAATGATAATTACTACTTGAAAAGTTACTCTTGTTACAACGCTCATTCAGAAAAGTCATGTTCACAATCATTTGGTAACATTCATTTTTTGTTTCTTTTGTATTTCGTCGCTTATGTACTCCTTATTCTCACTTTGCGTGTTTTATTTTCCAACGTATACAGAAGTTCGCCTATGGTGGGAACCTTGTCCTATCTAAACGATCTCAAGTCACCGACTGGTCGAGAGTTGAATGCTACCACCGATTACGAATACTAAAATAGTCTTTCTAGAACCACGTATGCCATTCAAACTGGCCTCTTTCAACGTTTACATACTAAAGCAGATCAGACAACAGATAGGGTTGGCTATATCTTTAGAAAGCTTCAACATCGATGTCTGTTGTGTATCCGAGACCTGTATTCAAGATTCTAGTAAAGTACTACAAATTCGCCCTCTATCTGCCACTTCGTAAAGCTTGTTTTACTTGCGTTTATCCGGGGACCCTGTGGCATCTTCGCCTGATTTTGCTGGTGTTGGTGTCGCACTAAATACTAAAGGTGAAACAGCACTGATTTATTGGATCCCAATTAACAGTTGGTCATGTGCTGTTAGACTAGGAAGTTCAATAAAAGTGTGAAGAAATCATTGTGAGAAGTGATATCTTTTCGTCGTCTTCGCCTATGCTCCGACAGATTGCAGCTCGGATGCGATCAAGAATGAGTTTTACCATTAGTTAACTGTTCTTCTGAAGAAAGTGCGTTCGACAGATATTGTAGTACTGGCCGAAGATTTGAATGCTCAGGTTGGGCATCTAGGCACAGAGGAGAGTCGTTTAGATGGCCGATGGGGACTTGACGCAGGTCAGGTAATGATAACCGTCTACTGCAACTTTGCGCAGATTCAATCTCTTTCTGGTTAGCACTAACTACCAGCGCAATAATCGCCGAAGTGCTACTCGGCGAACTCCGTCTGCATCTCAAACTTGGACTAGGACTGATCACATAGCGATTAGCTACCGCTGACGTGGTTGTGTACAAGACTATCGCTTCTTCTGGAGTACCTATCTGGACTCTGATCTTGCACTTGTTTGCGCTAACCTTACCTTACATTTCAGTGGCCGACAAATGCATTGTCCTAAACTGACCGATGTCAGTAAATTGGTTGCAGCTCCTGTTGCAACTAAATATCAAACTAAATTAAGTTCAAGGCCAGCTACCAACCCACCTAAAAGCATAAACGAGTATTAGTTGCAATTGCATGGCACCATGAAAATGGAGAGTAAAGTAGCTTGCATCTTTGCGAAACATCCCACTTTCAAGCACTGGGTGTCTACAAGCCCCTTACAACTCATTGTATCACGTCGGTATATTGCGGGTGACCGCGAGTTTGACCATAAACGAAGATTGTTACCCAATGAAATGGTGCAAAGTTTGCGTAAGGACCGAGAAGCCTGGTGGTCGGAGCTTGCTAACGAGTTGTAAGCAGCTGCTGAATCTGGGAACTTCTAGAGGCTTTTTCAAATTATCCGACTCACTGGTAGCAAGGAGTCTGGTGTGAGTGGAGCAATCTGTGAAGCTAATGGAACGCCAATCAGTGACATGTAGCGACATCTTGGACGATGGGCAGTTTAACTGATCTGATGCCCCCGGACATCGACCAAATTGTCCTACACTCAATGGTCCGTGATAACTGATCCATCTAACGAAGTGAAGTCTGCTTGGGACTCCGACTCTTGAAGCGCCACGAGTCACCAGGCCCAGATGACTTACCTCCGGCCCTTTTAAAAGATAGTGGCGACTTTCTGGTTGCGGTACTGACTTATTTACAAAGGTCCGGTAACTAGAGAGTGTTTCAACATCGTGGAATAAGTCGGTTGTTGTTCCTATCTTTAAAAAAGGTTCACTACTTTTATGCAACAGCTATCGGTGGATAAGTTTACTTCCGATTGCGTCCAAACTATTGGCTTACGCCATACTTCATAGATTGTTCAAAACCCAAGAAATATTGACTCATGAGAAGCATGCTGGTTTTCGTTTTGGTTGAGGATGTATTGATCATATCTTCACACCACCAAATGTTAGAACACTGCCATACTTATCACAGGCCAACAATCTTAGTGTTTCTTGACATTAGGGACGTCTTCGGTTTGTTGGAGAAGACTGTTCTATAGAAGAAGAATGTGTCTGAGTTTATTAACAACTTAAAATCTTATATACTAACACCTCACAGTGAGCGCACATAACCGTCTTACTCCACTGGTACATTAAATCAATGAGGCTAAGCACAGTTTCCCAATCTCACCATTTTTCCTCGACTTTGCTATCGATGACGTTCCAGAAACAGCTCTGGTAGATGTAGGTAATGGTGGTGTGAATCTGCTTCTTGAAGAACGACCTTGAGTATGCGAATGATCTTGTCTCACTGCTCGATGATATTCAAGCTATGTAATCAGCATTTTATCAGTTGGCATCCAGTGTCCGTAGTTATGACGTGTACTTTGCACCCTCCAAGTGCAAAGCACTTCTACAAGACTGACAGGATTTTAATCCTGCACTCACCCTCGGTAATGAGCAGATGGAAGTAGTCGAGATGTTCGTGTATCTGGGTAGCTGCATATATGCTGGTGGTGGCGTGAGTGATGAAATCAGTTCACATATACTGAAAGCCGGAGCGTCTTATTCTAATCTGGGCCATCTTTGGCGTCTTTGTGTTGTTAGTCTGGCTGTAAAAGGTCGGACCTACAACTCGTTGGTGAGAGCAGTTTTGCTCTGTGCTTGTGAGACAAGGTCTCTCCGAGTTGAAGATGTTAGACTACACTCTGTGTTTGATCACCGTTATTTCTGAAAGAATGCTGACATCTAGTGGCAATACCATGTTAATAATGCAGAGGTTTGGCATTGACAGCGATAGCAGTCCAATTAGTGTCATTATCTGGAAACGTCAACTTCTATGGTTCGGATATGTTCTACGAATGTCGTTCCAGAGAATTCCACGTCGTGTATAATTTGCTGGCACCGAAACCGGTTGAGAAAAGCAGAGAGGTGGTCGGCGTATGACACGGTGTCGTGGTATGAAAGAAAGCTGTACAGGACTGGCTTCTGTTGGTCTTTAACGACGTCCTGTTTGAGGTCCTAGAGATACTGGCACATAATGGTTCATTACAGAAACCAGTGGAGACCCTGTTGTAAATTTCTTTTACTTTCTTAGCGAAAGTGAACGTAACTTCTTTACCTGGAAGAATTCTTTCTGGTTGTATTTTTACTAACAGAACCGTTTCTGTAATTATCATTATCTTGCTGTCATGCACTAACTTCTGTTTGTTGTTGTTCTTTGTATTATGGGTACTTTACATTCTATATCCCTTTACAACCTCTTTGTTGTTGTGTGGCACATATATTTAGTGCCCCTTGTACCAATGTATGTGCGTTTAAATAGATAAACATACGTGTGGAGTAACTAATTTTTGTAATACCTGACACTGTTATTTCATTCATAGACGATTGATAAAATTGGGATACCAGTAACATTCACTAATCTCCACTTATCCCCATACTGTTAGTATTTTCTATTGTTGAGAAGTGTCAAGAAAATTACAAACCTTGCAGATAAATAGACATACAATAAGATCAAACACAACTGGGGAATCAGTTACTTTGATGTGAGTCGTCGATACTGTGTAACTTTAGTGAAATAAAAATGAAAGATGTTTAGTTAACAGTTTTCCTTCAGATATATATGTAATGTAAACATAATTTAACAGATGTAACCTTCCATAAAAAAGATTAATTCCAGTTTCAAACACCAGTTTGAATCTGGAGCTTCTGTAAATACTCCCATGATCGGTATACACAGTTCAGTCGTTCAAATATCAAGAATTGTACCAGACATAAGTCTCAGTGCAAACCTTAACAGAAGGAGTCATGTATATGCATTTGATGAGTACTAAATGGGACAAAATTATCGTCTCGCATTTCATTCAGACCGTTGCTTAAAGTATATAATTAAACTTGCAATCGAAGGGTAACACAAAACCATGAGCTCAATGTGTATATCATACTATCAGAGACTGACTAAAACTCATCTCTGAATATCAGCAACAGAAAAACAAAAACACTAATGAATGACTACATAAACGTCTTTTCATAAATTCATGCCAAAAATAGCTCACTTTATCAACTAGACATGGCAAATTTAGTGAATTGGTTGAGAACCCCATACTGAAAACTATAGCTGCTTCTTGTCCAACAAATTCAGCAACCAAATCTTCGAGTTCTTTGTGTAATATTAGGCTTCCGGCCTCTTGTCTAGAACTCGCTACACCTACACCAAACTTTTTTGTGGCTTTTTCCGTATTATTAGTACAAGGTCCCGTAGGATCTCCAAATCCCAAATAATTATATGATCCCAAGTTTAAAACCTTTGATTTTGTTCCTGTAAAACTGAAATGAACGATAGAAAAACAAATGTAAGCACTAAATAAAGGGTGTAAGTTTGTTTTACATACGACAACTCAATCGAAAGCAAAAGTAATAAACAATACAAAATTTATATGGAAATCACTATCATCAACATTACTATCCAAATGTATATATACGACAACCTGATAATAAAGCAGTATTGTATGAACCCACAAATAATTTAGAGGAAACATTTGAATTTATTCACAAAGATCTGCTATTGTAGCGTGTCTACTTGGTTTCCATGAATAAAATGAAACTAAATCGAGATTGTAGTTGAGATCAAAACATACACATTTATGACAGGATTCAAAATGGTACTTTTCAGGCTGCCAAATGCGTTTTTTACCAAACGGCCTTCATACTTAGAGAAATCTCAATAAAACCTTTGTCAAGTCTTCATAAAGTAAAAGATAATAATGTAGAAAATACAGAGTTATGCACATCACCTATAAGTGCATGGAGTCATGCAAGTAAAAACCATCAGAAATTTGATTAGTGTTGACCTTAATTGGTGAATAATAGTTTTATACAAGTGATAACTTCTGACAGTAAATAAATCACGTACTAATCAAATACTACTTTCCTCATATACTTGGTTCCATGTCTACCAATCAGGAAATAAGATGTATCAATTTAGCTAACAAATTTTCTTGTATTTGCAGTATTAACAGAAAACTGTTATCGAGGGCATACTAACCCTTATTTTAGATCACTATCGGGTAAGTATGTATCAAGCTTTCATATTTCGTAGGTCTACTACAATACCATCAGATAATTGATACATAATAAACTATCTAGATTTTTAGACAATTTGTTTCTCTGTTTGTAAAGTTCAGAAAATACTTGGCTGACTTTCTTATTCCAACCCCTACCAAACGTCCTCAATATTTCACTGAGAAGGTTTTTAAGTAGTGAACTGTTTACGGCTAGCCGGACTAGGAGCTCTAGAAAACGTAAATCCCATTTGGTATCAGAATTCTAACTTACGCTCGACGCTGTAGATCCTAAATATGCCATCTCTTTAAATTAAAAACCCGATTTGGATTATTCACTGATAAGTTTTTCCCGTGAAATCTTTTTTCGTTCAATATATTCACGTACGTTCTCATTAAATAATAAAACATTAGCTTAGTAGTCTTCTAAACTTTCCAAACCTATAACGACCTCATATATAGCAAGAAAAACACGTAAACTAAACAGTAAGAAATTATAATGAATTAAGCTTTCAGTTTATTAACTCGAGTAAAATCTTGACCTTTCATCTGAAGTTGTTTGAAAAGGTGTGCTTGTTAAGTCTATCTTCTAAAAGAAACTGTCATCAAGAGGTAATTTGTATGCCTTAAAGTTCCATAATCCCCACACCACAGTTGTGTAACTATGGTTTGACGATTATTCTAAATTCATTACAGATCATTGAGGGTTGAATCTTCTTTCTCAAGTACATTTTCAATATAATTTTTTCATAGTTATTTCATTCAAGGTTGACCAAACAAACGATCTGTTTGTGTAGGATGATGTGAGGTTTGGTCACCACATGCTTTAATATGATCCTCCTTGGTTTTCATACTACTCTGAGATGCTTTTAATTGAACTGCAATTAAACTCATTATACTTATGGTCGTCGGTCGAATGATACATAGGCTATTTTTTGTAATAAAAAACAACAGGTTGCTTGTCAAAGTTAATGCTTTTTCACTAAAGTGTCTCGAACCTCCATAATATGTAGTTATCAAACAGTACAACTACGAAATGAAGCAAATATTTTCTGGATCTCCGACTTCAGGGATACTATTAATAATTTTTTCTATGACAAAAGAGCACTGATTATCAGTATCTGAAATTAAATCAGAGCATATATGGCGTTTTAATATCACTTAGACACGCACAAATCACTGTTATCTGTAATATCTAAAGCCATTTATTCAACCGTATCTGCTGAAACAACTTCTTAAAACTCAAATTTGCAGATATATAACTCAATGGAAAAATTTTTATTGATAGTTTAATTAAGCTGTTAATAAAAATTTTACCACACAAGGCATACTGATAACATATGAAAAAATACTGCAGAACACGAATACATTATATCACCAGAAATGTTTGAACACATAGAGGTTAAAATAACAATTTAATCAGAACGCTGCCAAATATTTTTAGCCACTAACAATCAAAAAACATATTTCACCAACGAAATGGAGAAAATAACTAAATCATTGCAACTGATGACCAATAAGTGAACGTTTTCGTAAAACCCAGCGAAGAAATTCATTTCTAGGATTACAGTCTTTTACATATAAGAAAAAAACATGTTGAAAAACGAAGATTTTCAAATTTATTAGAAATGCATGTGTATAGAAAATGGCAATCATGACAGCTCAACTTTACTTACTTCAACGTCCATCCATAGTCTGGTGATTTACGATCCATCACTACAATTTCACTACCTGGAGCAGAACAAATAGGTCTACTCCAACAGTCTTGTGCCCTTCGGTACAAATTGCGTGTATAAAAAGCCTCATAAGACGAGTAAAGCGGGACGAACGATTTAGTTTGCGATACTTCTGTTACTGAATGATTTTCTAATACATGAATAAACCTCAGGAAATCTTGAAGCCTCCCCAAGATGTTTAATATCAGAAAGCTTAGATACGTAAGTACGGCTGTAATCAAAGGCGCTCCCTCGAAAGACTCATAAAATTCCTCTCCTGTTCTAGGGCGTCGAAAATTTTTCATTTTTTCTCCAAGTTTATAAGCGAAATTGACAAACAAAAAGCACCCCTATGTTAATACCCGCGTCACTTTTCGAGTTGACTGTTGCTTAGCGAAAACTACACATTATACGTTCAAACAAATGTTTTCGAATCTCCTATAAGCATTTAAAAAGGCAAAAGTCTTTTCAATTTTAAGACGGTGCGACTTTCTGGAGATAAAGAGTTTTCTCATTGTAAGTTAAAGTCATCAAAGAGCCTTGGATTCAGAAACGTGCTTCGACCTCCAAACAACAAGGTGCTGAACCTGAACTCACCGGGAAACCTGGGAAAACAACAAGTATTCGTGATGGCTCTCTCATAATCATTAATCTAAAAGACAACCCTGACCTTCCTCCTAGTCTGCAGGACAAAAATGACAGGATGCTCTAGGATGAATTGAACGAGAAGCTTGAACTGCCGACATTGAGTATGACAGTCGTATACTGGGAAGACTATCCCGCTCTATGCGTCTCAGTTTCACATATATCCTGATTCTAGGGGACTTCGACCTCCCTAGAGTCACTTTCGCGGGACATACGTATATTGGAGATTAAAACTCAACTGAAGCTCGTTCCTTTAGCCTCATTGAGGATCTGGGATTACTTGAAAATGTGACGTCGGCGATTCGTTGGAGGAACGGTAAGACACCGTCTCGCTTGGAATGTGCATTTACAAACGGAGAAGTTTTAGTTGACAACCTCTCAATCCTGGTTCCCCTGGGGAAAAGCGTTGTAGCCTTCAGTTTTGTAAGCAAAACTGAGCTAAGATATTCCAACAACAACAAGCGCTGGAGTTTCAAACTGTTAAATGTGTAAGCTCTACAGGACTGCTTACAACGGGTGGATTGGCATGTTAACCCTCAACTTGATGTGGATACTCATTGAGACTTCTTACTACACACGGTTGTAGAATTATGGTCCACTATGATATTAGGACTGATCTAATAATAGACCTAAACCCTAAAATTGTAGATTGGTTATGATATAACTGCCTAATCTGTAGGATCTTATGTGGACGTCACATCATCGTCTACACCAACTCACTGCATCATAACAATTACCAAGATAATGGAGAACAAGCTTAGGCTAGAGATAGAACAATATATTTAATGTGAATAAAAGATATGAGGTAACATTCAGCAGAGACCACGCCTGCATGGTAGAGCCATGTCATCCGATCAACTCCAATTCGTTCAATTCATTATCCCCGCCTTTTCTATTCTTAGGTATTTCTCCGCGTTAAATAATGAATATATACTTTCCGAGTAGTCTCGTGTTCAGCTTTGAGGATTGTGTGGTGAGGGCCCAATGCCACTACACGCTCTTATGTGCTACAAAGCAGTCACTTCCTCAAACGGTCCCCAAAATCTACAAGCAACCTACAATTGTCAAGAACCGCACTCTTTGCTTGCTAAGCCGAAAAACGCACTGTTGGGCAGAATACAAACGAACTGACAACAACAGCGCGTACAGACAATACAAAAATATAAGGAACATATGCACGAAGGTCATAAGAGAAGACAGGCTTCAGTACCAGACAAAGCTTATGGATAAATTTGTCTCCAATTCGAAAAACTTATTCCGTTATGCAGCCTCTCCTCGTCAAGCCAAGACTGGGGTTCCCCAACTGCTAGGTCCTAATTGCCCGATCAATAACGACGGCAACGCCGCTAATCTTTTGTCTGAACAATGCTCCCGAACATTGTAACCGACTCACATCAACTATACTGATGAAAACTTCATCTGCAACTGCACAGGACTTTCTTTAGTGAACCTGAGCGCTGACTTGGTGTTTCAGGTACTTCAGTGCCTAATAATAGACACTTCTCCTGGCCTAGATGTGGTTCATTCTGCTATACTGAGCGAAGCAGCTTCAATCCTGGCAACACCGCTTGGTGTGGTGTTCTCATACTCTCTAAGCCGAGGCAAACTACTGGAAAGTTGGAAGCTGGCTCACATCGCACCAATTTTCAAAGAAGGTCGACGCAGCGAATCTTCAAGTTACCGACTGGCGGCTCTTCTCTCTATACCTTCAAAAATCGTGTAGTCCCTGACATACGATGGTTACTCTTGTATGACCAACCTGCTGACTACGGTGGACAGATGGACAAGCATCATTGATCGCAAAAGGGAAGGTTGATATCATTTACCTTGATTTCTCAAAAGCTTTTGATAGGGTTAACCATATATGTCTTATCAATAAGCTCAAACAAGTGGGTATCAGACCACCTCTAATTGATTGGCTCATTTTATATCTGAAAGATCGACATTTTAAAGTCGGTGTTAACTTCAGTTTATCTCAGGCTATGTAATATCCTGGTGGGGTCCCCAAAGGCTCAGTACTAGGACCTCTTCTCTTCTTGATTTATATAAATGATCTTCCTCGACAGGTGAAACTTTGGAGAGAGATACGCAACCAAGTGGATATACGGGCACTTCAGGAGGATCTGACTCGACTTCAAAGTTGGGTAGACGACAACGGACTAACCTTTAACACTTCAAAGTGTAAATTAGGTCATCTGCAACACGTCGCAGACTACAGTTACAACTTAGGAAACTCCTCTCTAGCAGTATCCCTAGTCGAAAAAGATTTGTGAGTCCTGGTACCCTACGATTTGAATTCTCACGCCATGACAAAAATGTCTTTCGAGTAAACCTTGCACCGTAACACTGAAGCGCATTTTCGGCCAGTCTGACGGAAGAGCTTTCCACATAATCTTCAACAGTTTCATTCGCTCCATTTACAGTACAGAAACATAGTATTTCCTCCCTCACTCAAAAAAGATAAGGACACTCTGGAGAATATCCAACGGTGAGCCTTGAAATCAGTTCGGGGTCTAGGGCCAGTGAAATTTTACTGAGCCCTAGCCAAATCGTCCGGCATTTAAGTCATTGGATATCAAGCAAATCACCGATCCTTGTCAAGGCGCATCAGTTGATCGTGCACCATGGACTGGCCCATGCGGCAGTGGTCTTGCTTTCGCTTGTATCTACTTTAACTAATATATTTCTGCAATAACGTCCTCTGTGTTTTACAGTCTTTAATAATTTATGGTACCTTGATACGTCAGTGGGGTAGTCCACGTAAGGTGCTGACCACGAGGTGTGACTTCGACGTTAGCTGGTCCATCACACAATTCCCGTCTAACTCGAGTAGGCCTTCGACCACTTGACATAGATCATCTACGTCAGTGATCTACAGGGGTCTCAAATTTAAACCTTGTGAAAAGCGCCTCCAACCACTTAACTTTTGCCCATTAAGGTATAGGCGTCTTAGGGGTGACCTTCTGATGGTTTACAGTATCCTTGACACTTCTGGACATCCTCTTAAACACCTACTTAAGCTTAATCGCAATATCAACCTAAGGGGTAACACCCAGAAATTGGAGATACAACATAGTAGAACGGACTGCAGACACAGCTTCTACTCCTTAAGAGTTGTCAAATGCTGGAATTTGCTGCCGGCTGAGTTAGTCCAAGTGACATCCCAGGAGTCCTTTAAGAGGAAACTTGATCTATTCTTAAGGACTAAGGATAGTGTCTTACTACGATTTACCAATTTCTTTTTCCTGTTTTATCGTTAATATACCTAGGTTCACACCTGGAGGTATAAGTGATCCCCTGCTACTAGACACGGAAACCTGTTAAGCGAAAGGTTCTTCTATTTCGTCCACAACAATCCGAACCATTTAAATGAGCTAGTTGAGAATGAAAGTGCAAAATACGATATTGGTTTTCAGTTCAGAGGGTTACGAGGTGTGTGTTTTTCCTGTTGCGAATCACTGAATGAATCACAAGTGGCCAAAACATTTCGGTCATTATTCATCATTTGACGATATACTCTCATCATGTTCAAATTACAAGTTAGTTTACTGTTCACTCCTGAGCACTAGTTACGGCAAATTTGTTGAAATTACATCAGGCCTGCTTCCGCCAGACCTAGTGAAGCTAACACGAATGATCTCATCCAGACAAAAAGGGCACATTTCCTCCAGTACTACCTTTTACGCACATTACTGTGAAGTGTATTTCCCTTTCCGCTAACCAGAAATTTGGAAAGGTGATCAGACCGATCTCCACCGGTTTATGCGGGGTGGTGGATTAGCAGGACCATTTATTCGCCGCGCACGTAAGCTCACGGACAGGATCCGGTAACTTGAGGGTAACACATAAAGTCACCGGTCGGTCTATGCCTTGTAGTGTTATTGTGAATTTGTAGAAATGTCATAATATGCGAGACAATCCTGAGAAACTTGCCATTAGTACTTTTCGTTAATTGATTGGCGAAGCTGCTTGGAATAAGATTGTTCTTAATTGCCGATACTGAAACCTACGCGAAATGTTGGATGATAATACTGACAAGCTAGAGCTCTGAACTGATATACATGAAATAGTTTTATGGTAGAACAGTTAAAAAATGTCAACATATAAAACGTATAGTCATTAACTGCACTTCAGTCGACAATATATCATCGTTAAACGCAACTGTTAATAGTTCTGTAACAAAAATATCAAAATGTAATTGTAAACTTTGTCTTCAAAATAACTGTTCACTGTGATCCAGCGGTTATAAAGAGGTCTCACAAATTGATGTAAACAAAGACTCTAAACCCCTTGAAATAGAAATAATCGGAATGTCATATCCCGCTCAATTGAGACCTTAATAATAATATTATAAGAGTGGCGACTTCATGTTATCATATTGCACTTAAAATCGTAAATCGAGTGATGATACAATTTGACTAATGCAAAATAATTAAACAAAGTAAAACAAGAAAGCTCAAAATAATTAGACTGACAAGTTTGTTTTCCAGTGTCTCTTTAACTGGTTAAAACTAATGTATCACAGTGATTGTTACTTACAACCAAAGTACTGATATCACGTCATATTAATGAAGATTGGTCGAAAAACAGCAATAAGCATATGAGAATTTATAGGCAACTAAAGTGATTATCATTTAATCTACTAGATGCAAAGATTCAGAAGGGGTCCGACACTTTTTAGAACATAACGTATGTGTCAAAGCTACGTAGAAATAACAACGAAATCATGTAAATTATCAAGATGAAATGAGTAAAGCTCAAGAAGTACTCAAGGGTTAAAGAAAGGAATTTTATCCTGTGTTGCCCTTAAATTAATTTGCTGGACTGGCCCCAGTGGTTTAGCTATGATGCTTCTTTGAACTTCGTGATGTAAAGTGTTTTGAAATCTAAATTGAATATCTACAGTGGATAGTAGTAATATTTCTTTGAAATCGTACTCTGGTAGGTTGAGAGAGTCACTGTTTTCGCTCATGATTTGTATGTTTTCATCCAGTGGGGTTGTAAGAAATACTGATAAGATCTAAAACGAAACCATAAACTTATCGGCTACTGTGTCTCCTAGCATTCTGATGACTCGAACCTTTCAAACCTCATGCAGATAATTTTGAAAGTGTTTGTTCTGAACATGTATCCAAGGAAGCTGGTATCTAATATCGGTGTAGTATCCAATTGCCTTTTTTATGGCTGAGGTATTAATTACTTACAGCCCCTATAGTTTCCAATTGTGCATCTGCATTAAATACCAGGGAATAAACAGTATGCTTAGGTCTCATACACCTTTCCCAAGACGCAAAAGAAGTTCAGATTATTTGACGCATGCCTTATGTTTTGCTTCACTTGGGATTGATCACTTTAGAAGTTATCACAAATGTGTTTAGAAGTTTGAACTAAAAGACCCTTAATCACCTACTGTTGCTATTCGTTCCCGAATTTCGTAATTACCGTGGCACCAAAACACTAAGAACAGGACGTTTAGATACAACTAAATGACTGATGGTAATGATGCTTTTAAAAGTTGATCAGGTTATTTATCTATGTTTGATCAGGTGGTTCATGCAATGAACAGAGGATTAACTTTGTATGGTGGGTTTGTTTCGTCACTCAAATCATGATTATCAGGATCATTGAAAGAGGAAAGAGAAGACGTGAATGCAGGTGGAAACCTTTTTTGAGAGCGAATACGTAAAGATCTGGTGACAAGTGAGTTTGGATCTAGGTCATCCAGTATTGAATTCCGATACACTAAGAATCTGGAGTCAAACTACTGGAAGCGACTCTGTTAACTTTTGTTTGTTATTAATTCAATGAGAAGCATTTGACAGTTGGTGAATTCGTTCCATCAAATTATTACCGTGTAATCGGGCGGTTTTACTTTAGGAGCGTCTCGTGTCTTAAAGTAAAGTTTCAGTTTATGGTAAGAAAGATTCAAACTAACGTGTTGAATCGCAAAATTTATATTGTAATTCACGAGTCAAAAACAAACTGTCCTATCGTGCAACAAACAACAAGCATGTAACACACATTCGTGTTTAAATTATGATCTGTTACGTTTTTGAAGCATGGTCAATTGATGCAACTCAATTAATATGTAAGACACACCCCGATTCAGAGAACAAGCGTTTATTTGTGAATTACGAAATGTAATGTTGTAAAATTCCTAGCAAGACTTCTACTTTTAGGTTTTCCGAGAGAAATTTACAAAGTAAGAAACCTGTACAGTATGAGGCTGAAAATTTCTAAGGTAATAATTGTACAAAGATGAGATAAAAGCTTGATTCAAACAAAGACATGGCAGTCAGTTAGATACTTTGAATTTCCTCCTTAACACAGTATAGGAGATCTGCAAATATGGACTACACATTCAGTGGGAAACAGAGATATTTTCATAGTCTGCTATAGTACAGACTTTACGCAAATACGTATATTTTCATTCATTTGAATGATCTTACAAACAGTCACATACAAATTCGCCGATAACAGTGTAGCAATGAATTTTCTTATTGGTTATCGGTTCTGGACATTTCGAGATGCTTGAATTTTCATTTTCTTATAAATTTATTAGTTGATTCCTTTTAGACCGAATGTTGCTTGCTGAAACGATTTCGCAAATCCCCTGATCACGTGGCGAGCACTATTCATTACACTTGACTGCTACCACCAACTATATATATTGCTGGAATATATCTGAGTGCCTTTTTTCCAACGTAACGAATTTCAGTTTGTGATAACTTCAGAATATTTCACATCTGTGAAAAATTACTTCTGTTGCCAGAGTATATTCGAATTAAATACTATGAAGCAGTCCATTTGGAATTTGTCAACTGATTAAACGCATCTCGAAGTTCAATCCTTTAAGTCATTTGAACAATTCAAGTCATCCAGATAAAAACAAATTAACTGGATGTATAGGATATGAAGATTTTTAAGTAGTGAGTATGTTAAATTATGGTCTAGGTCTGTGTGAAGTGAATTTGTCTTCATTACCAGAATGATAGACCTAATCCCAAATTGCAAATTTTTAACGCTTAAGGTTTATTGGTCAAGAGTTAACTTCAAACGGCTAAGTATATATTAAAACAATTGAGCTCAAGTATTCATTCACTTCCTTATCTCGTATAGACATTATATTTCCTACTATCTCATATTGAACGTTGAAAAGCTTTGTGTGTTTAAACAGGTAACCACCAGATCCACTTTGACTGTCTCACGAGCTACATAAAGACGTACTCACTACTAGTCTGGTTTCTTCTATCGACTGAACGATGGTTGCCTACTGGCACGAAAGATTTGTAATGATGTGACTATCTAATCTATAAGGTCATACGTGGAAGTCATCTTATTGCCTTCACTGGCTAGTCCCATCGCGACATCCACGAATATAATATCAACAACTGATTAAGCACATATTCGGGTTGGATATAGAATAATATGTTTAATATGAAAAATAGTGTTGCGTAGTGACAACGTCTGTATGACAGAACCATGCTATACATACTAAGTATTCAGGCGCTCAACATTTTTGTCCGCCAAGCGGTAAATGTAGGACGCAACTCTTCTCAGTTATATTGTGCTCGGCTTCAAAGATCGTATGGTTGAGAATCAATATCACTACAAGCACACAAGCCCTTGATGCAGTTTCCTCTCAAGCATAAGTTAATGAAAAAGACTTTCCAAACTATTGAAATAGATTTTCTCTCTTTTTTCTTTAAGTCAACCTGTCATCCAGCAAATATTTTAGGAACTGGTTAAATATTGTCAATACTATTTAAACATTATTGAAACTTGTGTTTGATAAGGTTATTCGAAGTATTAGTGACAAGGATTATCACTCTGATTACTTTAAATGTGCTTATTTATGACAACCACGTAATTAAATATCACGGTATAAAACCAGAAGAATAAAACAAATATGGTTTGTATGAAAAATATGATAAAGTTACACTGTTATTCAGAATATTTAAATATGGGTTCGGCAACGAAGGTCCGCTGTATACTGTAAAATTAGATGATGACGTTCTTACGACGGTACAAAGATGTTATTTCGGAGGAGAAACAGATCGATAATGAGGGTTGCGTTATATTCGTTATGTTCATACTTGATTACAGAGGATCAACGAATTAGGCGAGACTTAGAATAGCAAATTTCCCGAATATATATTTCAGTTACATAGTTCATTAGCGCATACAGGAGTAATCAGCAATTAAAATATAATAGGGATGAGTGGATACAACTGGACTAAAATAACAGTGGTATTGAAATAAAATCAGGATTACACGTCTTTGTAATAAACTAGATTTACATTTACACTGGAACTTAGAACCACCACAAATTTTATTAGAATAGAAATAACACTGGCAATGTAATATCCAGCATTTGTAGTGCGGTGAAACAACCCCGGGACTGCATTATATTGGCCTACTCTTCATTGTATTGATGTGTGTACCAACTGTCTAGAGTGTAAATTAGTCGACATGTATGAAGTATTTGTGGGTCAACATAGTGATGGAATACGGCCAACAGAAAGCTAGATGGGTGGAAAACTGAACGAAGGAATATATTAAGTGAAATCACTACAGAGCAGTCGGATTGGTCGTATGACTGAGTGAAAATTAAGCAACAGACCTGAATTAACACATTTGACAATTACATACTCATTTAGGTAACGTACTTCAAGTAGCTTTACTATTATATGAATTAAGTATGTCCGCATCAGGCACCATAGGCTGACGAAAAGAAGATATAAGAATAGAAGTTGAAATAAACGGATAAGAGGTTAATCAGCTAACCATTTAGAGTAGGAGTTCGGCTCACGAGAGCATATCTGCGATACAACGACGATGTCTGTTCAAGTTATTTTGATAAAAAAGCCCATACAAACCAACAAGACCAGGCTCGGGTTTGAAAGTCTGATAAACTGTTTATTTTTTGATGTTGTTTACTATGATAATTAGGAGTAATTGAATTATAGTATGAACTAAGAATCCCAGAAATAACGCAATTGAATCAAGAAGTACCAGAAAAGCACTAGCGAATGTTTTGTATTTAGAATTCGAAATCAAGCATTCAACAAGTACAAAGCAATCATTAGTTCATTCAAACACCACATTCGTCACAGCTTAAATTGGAGTCCAGATGTCTGTAATTGACCGCACGTCTTCTTAAGTTCATCCTGTGTCTGTCCAACAATGTATTGGATAAAGATTCTGTATTATCTAGGATGCACTCATAAGTATTAGAATTGACAACGGAAATCGGAACAGACTCACTTGATTTCTGGGATTGTGAACAATCACCATTACGGTTGAATACTGAAATTACTGCCTAGGATATGAACCATAGAATATCCTCCCCCACGAAATAATGTCGGATCTTCATATCCCCAAGTTATGAATAATGTGGCTTCATTTAAAACATCTTTCTCAATTTGACTAGAGTAAACATTGGAAGTGAATTTATGATAAGGACAAACAACAGTTGATATGGAATTATCAAACTCTAACTCATTTAATACTCGTGCTTCGCATCGAACAAGTTTCTCACAAGAAACAAATGAATCATGAGGACAAAAAATATTTGATATGACATCAAGATTTGATTCTTCTGAAATAGTTACCTCAAATTTATTAAGAATGTCAATGCAGAGTAAAGGATCATTAGAAAAATCAGCATCAATTAAAACTACATCAGTTTTTTGATCATGATTAGGTTCATCCGAAATATTCTCGCCAGATTTGTAAGAAATTTCATCAGAAATATGTTGTAGATCACCAGCGTGGATGATCTACGTCGAAATGATTGAAGGCTTACTCGAATTAGACGTGAGTGGTGTGACAAACTAGCTAACGTCGAAGTCACACTTCGCGGTCTGCACCTTACATAGATTACCCCATTGACGTATCAAGGTACTATAGATGCTTTGAAGACTGTACAACACAGAGGACGTTATTACAGAAATATATTAGTTAAAGTAGACACAAGCGAAGGTAAGACCACTGCCGCATGGGCCAGTCCATGGCGTACGAATAACTGATGCGCGTTGGTTGTCCTTGACATTGACGAGGATTGATGATTTCGTTCGATATTCAATGGCTAGGGCTCAGTGGAATTTTACTGGCCCTACAATGTGAATCATTAGGAAAAATCATATCTGGTACAATAACATGGGAAATCTGATAGGTTGATTGATTAGGAATTGTTGTCTCGGAAGGATTCTGAGTTTCATTTAACTCTGAACTGCTATATCACTCTAAATTGTCTTTTGAAATCACTGATAAAGATAAATGATCATTGTAAATACTCAACTTATTAGGATCAGAATTACAAACTGAGTGAATATGTCCAATACCACCACATTTAAAACATTTAGAATTATAAAATTTACATGAATTAAGAGAGTGGAACCTGCCACAGGACAAACATTGACCAAACTTAGCCCATATTCGTGAACTGCATTGCAACTCCTCAATGAATTATCTACATAACCTTGAGTATGTACTGGGATGGGGTGACGTAATGTAGTGGAATTTTTCATATCATCATGAATCATTTTACGAAATCGCCCTTTACTGCATTCGAAATTTGTATACTTAGCATAGTCCAGAAGTAGTTCCTTGGGAGTTGTATAAGGAAGAGAAATGGGCTTTTCCGGTAAAGCCAAAACTTTTAATAAGCTATATGCTTGTTTTCCGACGAATGTGAGAAAATGTGCCACAATATTAATATTCTCATCATCTTCCTTGGTCATAGCCCAGATTTCGAACCTTTCAAAGTAATCCTCATAAGCATCAAAATCCGAATGAATATCTAACTGTTCCATCGCAGGCCACATCGCGACGCCAATATGATAATTAGGAGTAATTGAATTATAGTATGAACTAAGAATCCCAGAAATAACGCAATTGAATCAAGAAGTACCAGAAAAGCACTAGCGAATGTATTGTATTTAGAATTCGAAATCAAGCATTCAACAAGTACAAAGCAATCATTAGTTCATTCAAACACCACATGTACCCTTATAATTCTTACGAATTATAGGACTCCCTTTTATTTAGCGTTTAACGGTCAGAATATCCTATCAAAACAAGTAATATTGGCTCCATATATAAACCGCTCCGAAATAAAACTGCACCTGAACCTTAAAAACATACTGTAAGAGTTAACAAAGGACATCCGACCAACTAATTTTACTATTGAGGACTGAAAATTGCCGGCGGCATTTCGTCCTGATGACCTTGGTCCCCAAACCTGATAAAATGATCAGTATTGGACGCCTAATCGAAGGCGTTGTACCGGTTAAAGTTAGTGGCAAGGTAGACTCTGTTTTCACTATTTAACTAGAACTTATTAGTGGAAGAAAAAGCTTTGCGCACTTGAGAGACCTGCAACATTTATAAGTAAATTAGTGTTGTTCTGACCCAGTTTAGACTCACTAAAGTTATTCGTATTTAACGAAGATGGAAGTATATGTCGATGCCAAGATGTTCATGCCTACATTCTTGGAGTAGATTCTAAGCATGACGGAGTAATTATGTTCGTATGTACTTATAAGTTACGTTGTATATCATTTCGGCATTTCGAGGAGATGACTAAATGGGATGACATATTGAAAGCTAATTTGAAATGTAAGTCAGGTTTTCGAGCTCTCATATATAATCCGTAATTTTTTCCGCTAATGGCTGGCATCTGGGGACATAACTTTAGGGTATTGAGTATAACCTCACTTGTTTTGACATAGATACTCATGTTAATTGTGTAATATCTTTAAATTTTTAATCATGGACAACCTTTTGAAACATGTGACTAAAGGAACACTTCGGACAAATTTGATCTATTTGTTTCCGTTTTGCGTGCATATGTATTTCCCACTATTGCTAAACTCATCATTTCTTCCAACTCTGCTGTTGTATTTTAGTAATGAAAATATATGTACCTTCAAAGTGTCATTGAACTGCTCAAGTGCCCATTCAACAATGTGATATCACAATCATTTCCAATAAATCAAATGCAATTACTGTGTTGAGTGATACTATGATGTTTAGAAATCAGCCTCTTACAATGTTCAGTCACTTAATAAGTTCTGTAAATATACGTACGGGTCATCCACAACATGCTTGAATTCAGCCTGTTCGTCATCGGTCATTATTTCGCAAGATTTTCGGTCTGTGAAGCATGATCTAAGTCATTATTTTAGAGTTGACTGGTAACGAACCTATACTGAGACAGCTGTCATTCGTATTACCCTTGTTAGTTTATGTAATGATTTTTGGCAACATGATTCAACGGCTTGTCACTAGCACTCAGTATATGTAAACAAGTTGTCTCAATACTGGAATATATTTCAGTAATTGATTCTGAATAATTACTTGGCTTAACGAATATGAGAATGAAAAACAGTTTTTGCCTTCGTTAGGATGATGGTCACTTGGAACCAAGACTGAATAGTTTTGGTATAACGTTTTGTTCTATGCTTTTAGTTTTGGACATAAGTCCCAACATTTTGGTGTCGAGCCGAATCTTATTTTCCCTAGTAATGAGGATGGCTTTCTACTGGAAAAATCGGTGAGACTAATTTATGGACGACACTTGAACGAATCTCAAGTGACCCTGAGAAAATTAGTCAATCAGCAAACAGTAAGTATAGAGTAAAAATACATTATACAAAACCAGAGAAATAAAGTGAATACACTTCTTATACATGGTTCAAAAACTTGCCAAGGTTAGAAAGAGGTTCAGAGGTTCTAAAATCGCAATGCATGCAGTCGAAGAAACCATCCATATGGCTACAGAATAGTCGGCCTCTGGAGCCATGATAAAGTCTCAAACTCTTTCAGCCTCGACCACATGGTTTCAATATTGTTTATGTGCACTCCGGTTGTTGAGAACATAAAATGCCGCTTGTGGATAACGACACGATGCACATAACCAAGCGTATGTAGGAGTCTTTACGCTGACCAAACATCCGTATATATTGTGGTACCCAGCTGCAGTCAGTGTTACTGGTGCTTTTATTATCCAGTTCGCGATAATTGTCATAGTTTACCTTAGTTAGGAATTATGTATGGGGTTTTCACCACGAAGTGACATCAGCTATAATGCCAAAAATTTATTTAGCCAAATGGATGAAAGGCTTTCGCACCAAAATCCGAGATCTTTTATCTTATACCTAGTTGGTTCGTCCACAAGTTATAGTCCTGCCGTTTAATTTGTTATAACCGCTAAATTATCACGTTTTGTACAAAATTCCTTGTGAACCCATCGTACGTTAGCATTAAGCACTGAAGTTGGCGACGTAACCCTGAAATCTCTAAAATGCCTCTGATTGGCTCGTCCATAAATTAGTCTCGCCGAAAAATTCTTACTGATTGTCATCAGTTTAATTCGGCTTTTATCAACAAACATGCATCCTATGAGAAAACCATTTCGTTAAAGAATCTATTCATTGTGGGCATCAGTGTATGAATTGGTTTATGACAATATCTTACTAGCTGCTTTTAAAATACGTTTCCTTTATTTCAGTTTCTTAAGTTGATTTATTGTTTTTTTGTGCTCCTTATAGGTTCATATTTTCATGCTGACTTGATTGTTGCTCCTAAAAACAGCATTTTGTATAGTTATGCACGTCATAGAAGACGTTTTCCACTCATTCAAGGACCTAAAACTCAGATTTTTTCACCTTCAAGAAAATTATATCCTACATTATGCAATAATTCAAGTGATGGCTATTTACATGTGACACGTGATCGTATATGTTTCACTACGGGTCCGGGTTGTTCCCATCCTCGTCTCTTAGCAACATGGACTTTTGATAATGATGAAATAGTGCAGTGTGGTACTGCCCGTGTTCAGAACACTGTGAGAAGAAACTTCACTGACCCTCCATCACTGTTTTTTCTCACTGCCTTCCCTGATCATCCTGAAGCTCCTGGAAGTCACCTTTTCCTATCCAACCGAGCGACTGACTTATGTGATATGATTGAACATACTAACCAAGCCGCAGTTTATCAAGCAGACTGGAGACGCCTAACTTGTTTAGCTTCACTTATTGATTCCCCTGATTGCTCTAAAGGATGCGATTCTGACCAGACTATTTCTTCATGTAATCCTATCCATCCTATTACCAGTTGTTTCTACTCGAACGCAACTCAAAATGCTGCGATTATTTCTCCTACCAAAAATCTGGATAAGTGTATTAGTGAAGTTCCTATGGTAGATTTACCACCCTTGTCTAACAAACTGACTACCACCAATACTGTAGCACAGGTAGTATTACACTTTACATTGTTATAATTTTGTACCTCAAAACTCTTCTTAGCTATGTTTGGTCACTCATTCACCTGTTTTGTTATGTTAGTAGTAGTCGTATTCTTACGACCATTTCTGCTAGCAACAGTCAAATCACGGTAACAATGCTTGGTATATTAGCTTATTGCGTGTCAACAGTGAAGCATGTCTCCACCTCAATTATAGTTTTCTAAATGCATTGTCATTCGGATCTAGTGCTCTTCAGTTTCTCTTCGTACTTAAATTCATGTGGTTTCATAAGGGTTTACTGACAACCATTGTTTCTGCTAACTAGAATATTCACCTCAAACAGTCCTGTTCAAGTTTTTATCAACATACAGAGATTGTTAAAATAACGTTTTCAGATTGAATAGTCACGTGTAGCAGAAGCTTAACAAAATTCACAACCTTTTAAACATCTTGAAGGAAAGGTTGAATACATTTACATGCATTTCTTACTTCTGTCGTGTTAATAACTCCGACCAAATCATCGTTTTCTTGTCGGTGTTTGATTTGATATAAAGCACTAAGAATTAACCCTCCACGTGTTTCGAATTTCGTAGACTGAATATATTTGTTGACCGTAAAATATGTTTGCATGAACATTTTTATCATATGTTATGACTAATCAAGTTGATTTTATAATTCAGATGGAGGATTACATAGAATAGCTGAATTAGTCATTCTTTACACAGTCTGTGTGATCTTTGTAGGAAAAATGCTAAACTACATTCTGCTTTGGTACTGTCTAATGACAAACACACAAATAAACGTACTTACTGATTTAACTGAAAATGAGAGTTGATTAAGCAGTTAAAATCCTTATCGGTCTTATTAAACTATAGGGCAACTTTTAAACCGAAGTTCATGTGTTTCTGTTGAATGAGTATTCCATCTTGCTTATTATATTGCACTTCAGTCTTTGTCGTATTGTGATAGTCGACTAGGTAGCGATATATATGTTCATACTATTCCTCAACCTGATGTTTTATATACTTTTTGAATAGATGGAGATTCATTCAGATGAAAGTTCTAAAGAAGTAAAGGAGGAAATTCATGTTGATTCAGTCAGTGATAGAAAAAAATGGTGGGTGTTGTTGATTATTGTAAATATATTTAATGTTCATAATATTAGTTTTCTGTTTATACACGAATTCCAAAAGAAAACCAGTTGAAAAATAGACTACTAATGTATATTCGAGTCACCAATTATGATCAACATGGACTAATTTACCATAGCATATTAGCACGACGAAATGAAATTAACAAGCTAAATAAAAAGCAGATTGAAACAATGTAGTAGCAATGGAAATGAGAAAGATTAAGCAGTGAGATTATTGTTTAGAAAGACAGAGTCGGAAAATACGTATGACGGTATCTTAGTTTCATTCATCAACAGTGTCCATGTGTATGTACTATCGAGGAGTCTCAAACAGTGGCGAAAGTACTTTATTGTCTCTGATTTACAATAGTTCGCAATCTAAAGTCAGTCCTTGATGAAAGTAAGAAAATTGAACTGATATTCATAGCTCATCAAAACAGCACATTGTTAATGTTTAGGCAGAAGTGCTGTGCTGCAATGCACTTGATTATCAATCACAAGATTATGTCTATTTGTGAGATTTTTAGTAGTCTAATATTTTAATAACTATATGTTCATTTTTGAAATGTTTGCGTACGTGTCTTGAATACCTTCCATGTTTCAACTCATTTGAACGAAAAGTTCAACTAACATTGTGCATCAAATATATAGCAAACATTATATGTAAAGTTATGTCTGTAGTAATCTCATCAATCAAAATTCTAAGTAATTCGAAAGTTTCGTCTTGTAGTCTGCTTGAGGTCTTTCTAGGAAAATGGTCAAAATTATCAAAAATAAATAAAGTTGGAATCAGTTTTATACTAAGCATCTATCCAATCATGTTTAAATGGTTATATGGTTTACCGTTAGATTGTGAGTCATTTTATGTGTGTTCAAAATGCGCCATGTGAAGATGTGTGTATTTATCATTGTCGTCATAATTCAGTAAAAAAACGAGTCGTTTAGTTTTGTCCAAGGTCAAATAAATTGTTTTGCTTATCATTAAGCTAAGAGTACATTTGAGTGGATTGAGTTTGTCAAAAAAATATGATTTGAGTTCTGCATATCTAGCCGAACAAAGATTTTTGTTGTGGCTAAATGGTATTTTTTTAATGTCAATTTTTCCAAAAGCTTTTAAAGTCATTTGCATTTTACACAATCCAGATTCGTTTTCAGTTCAGACAGTGGCTTTTAAAATTAGTATCAGACGTTTAGTACCTTCTACTTAATCGAAAATCGGTAAATCTTATCACGTTAGTGTGTCTAAGAGAAGCGATGACAATATACATGACGTAAGCCCCCAAATGCCCTGGTACGGCCGAGAGTGGGGAGAGTCCGCTCTCCCTCTCGAAATGCTCTCACATGGCCACGCGTATATAGCCTCTGCCAGGGAAGTCCTACTCACTGCCTTCTCGTGGCGGAGGTGTTGTTTACAAAAATGAGAGGATGAAAAGCGAATGTCCGGCGCTTTAACTGGACCCCAAACCAATGATGCACATGGGCTCCAGTATCCTGAGTGAACAAATGGCGTATGAACCAATCGTTGGTCACCGGCTACCATGGGACTGCACCTCCTTACGATGCTCCACTGCCTTGTGGGTCAGACCTTCAGGTCGAAGGCTCGGGGTGTGGCTCCCTAAGAAAACCACCTGCTTCGGTTTGGGCACCCGGGTAGTATCACAGCCCTCACACATATCAAACGAGATCTGTGTGGCGCATATGTACTTGGTGCCTCCCTGTACCTATACTTATGTGTTAAAATAAATAAATACATGACGTAAGGTAGTGAGTCGTATGTGTGATTCTATGCAACTCAACAACCTCATTCACATTTCTGTTTTAGACTATGAGCCACATGTTTTGTGAGAGTGAAGAATATCGTGTCTGTCTAAACTTTGATACGTAGTAGACAGTTTGAATCCATGATTAAATGTTCAAAAGACACAGTATAACCTTTATAGCTTGTCTATCAGATAGTGGATTTAATAAGAAACAGTCTGTTGTGTGGCACTCGATAGTTCTGAAAATTTTACATTAAAAGCTGAAAATATCATTTGGGGACCATAGATAACTCTGAATTAATATTCTCATGTGACAGACCCACCTAGTAAAACTTGTATTAGCTGTGTGTAGAAGATCGGAAAAAACGTGTAAGACAATTTAATTTGGTCAAATTAATTAAAGCAGAAACGCTGATAACACAGCAGTCAACAATGAGTACGATTGTTCTCTCAGTACTTTCTGCTTCAATAAGCTGGAAGAACATACGAAGGCAGTATTTGACATGTGATTCTGAAGGATTATTATGTTTACGAAGTAGAACCCTTCATATGCAAACTTAGTTAACCTAAAATTATAGTAGGAGCATGAGTGAATAACCTCAATCAGGAATCATCAACATAGTGTCTGGAACAGATATGCTTGGACCAACTTACCATAGTATGTTAGCGTGACGAAATGAAATTGATACGATAAACAGCAAGGGAGATTGAAATAATGAGGTAGCAACAAAAATTAGAAAGAATAAGCACTGGGGTTATTGTTTAAAAAGACAGAATGGAAAAGTATGTAACAAGAAATTTTGGGATTCACTATCCAAAGCAAGATATGGAATGAATGCATCTAGGTCATTGTGAACGATTTAGCTCCATGTCATCCAAAGCCTCCAACCACGGACCGTGGTTATCTCGTGGACCCTAACCTACATTTTTCAAACCGATAGTCAGTGACTTCACGTTTTGATTTGGCCGCGTTAGCTTTCTTCTAATCTACTCCTACACTTGCAACCACCACTCATCAAGGTAAGGAGTGAATGGGTATATGTGATGCATATCTTAACAACTCAGTCGGTGAGGATTCACTACCTTTCTAAATTTATGCCGAGATTTCATCAGACATCAATCAATGAGGGGCGATAAGACTCCCAAGAAAAGTGAAGTAGCCAACGCAATTAAATACTTCACTGCCTATAGCTTGTTCATGTGTTGACACAGACCGGTCCTAAAGTAATATTTTACATTTACGAGGAGAGAAAGGTATCCCAAACATGCTTGCATTCTTGCTCAAGGCAATCAAGCGACAGCATTCTTGTCAACGTCTTCACTAAATGCAACTACGTCACAGCCATATTCTAAGTTAATAAATGTAACTCTTAATAAGAAATAAAGCCCTGAAAAGTTTGTTAAAGTTGTTATTGCTAATATAATATCTATCAAAAGGTTACATAAAAATGAGGATATTAGGCACCCCTGACAAACGCCGTTTGAAGATGACATGACTTGTAAGCTCTGACTCAGTCAATAGTTTCTGAGTAGACAGCCCTTTCAAGGATTTTGGGCTTTTTTGTTAGGCCTTTCAATGACAAACATTGCCACAGGACCTCTCTAACGACATAGTCGCGTGCCACCTCAAGGTCTAGAAACTCCTTTCAGAGTCGAGTTTCAGTAAGTATGTTTATGTTCTAACACCTGATGAAAAGTGAATATTTGGTTTGCATATACACGTTCAGGTCCAAGACTAGCTTGGTTTTCCAGGGTTTGCTCTTTGTGGGTCCTAGGTAAGGGTTGAAGATCTATTAAGCTTAATATTTCAGACACTACATTAGTTAACTTTTCAGAGCTTGTTAGTCTCCCTAGTTTTAGATTGCCTATATCCCTTCCAACATCGTTGAGTTGAAGATTCGCTATTCAAGTTGACTGGGTATAAAGAGTAACTGGAGGCCAGTTGGTCTATTTCCTAGTGTTCTGCCCTTTTATCTAGTCTAGATTAATAATGAATAGTAGTTCCATCCTTTTCAAAGATAGTTTCACTAACACCTGTCTTTTCAATACCCATTTTCCTACTAAGTCTGAATACTTGTCTACTATTAACTCTACCTTTCCCATCTTCTTTACTTTCGTCGCTTACCACTGCTCACGATCGTAGCATAAACTTTTCGTTTATTTATATCTGAGTTGTCGCTCTTCACTGTTCTCCGAGCCTCTGTCGGTTTAGTGAATGCCACCTCAATTCACTGGTCTTTCCTAAGTTGCCGTTAGATGTCACTGCTGAGAATTCAATATTGTACCAAAAATATGTTGAATAAAGCTTATAATAATAATAAAAAAGTTAGAGTACCTTACCAACCAAGTTGTATCACTAGCTCTCATGCACGTGATGCGTTGCTCAAAGCCAAGTTTATAGACGTACATGGCAAATAATGTTAGCTGCCATGATAACTGATTCTATAAATCTGAATAATAAACAAACAGTTATTGTCTGCTTGAGAGTAATGATAAGCTCACATTTTTATCACGAACCTTCCCTTTTATAGTTATTTCAAGTAGTACCGAAATTTACTTACTTTTTTCTCAAATTATGTTAGGGTTTCTATGCATCCAAGACGGCGTTTGTCTAGTCATCCTATAGCAACATATCAGTGCACTTCTCTTAATAGTATTAATGTAAGTCCTGTGTAAATATCAAATAAATCTTTATTAATTAATAGTAGTTAAATTATTTCTAGTTGTTTCTGCATTATAAGCCACATAAATATGATCTTTTCTCATTTACCAGAATAATAAAATGATCACATTAGCTTCGACATGCTTTTCGTACTCTTTTCCATATTTCGTTAGTGCGACTGTCTTCTTAGTTTTGTACTTTATAGATGCTGAACATCATTTAGTAGGAGACATGTAGATAGGGCATCATCTAATTATTTTCTTTACATATCTTTTTTATTACTATTGAAAGAGATATTTATGTATCTGTATGTGAATATTTACATTCACTTAATCTAGTCATTGATCTCAAGTCGATCCAAGTTTGTTTATCGCACTGGAAAACTTTGTGAAGAAAATATGTCTCACCTGCTTTCTGTCAAATATATAGCAACAAAATGTAATATACGAGATGATTGTTTGATATAATCCAATGCTTTACAAATTGGATGGATAATATAGAAGAAAAAGTACTTGGTATGGTCTTTGGATTCTCAGTTTCATCGCTCTGAACTCTTTTGGGACACTAGCACGTTAGCTTTCGTTTCTTGGAGTGCACATTTCACCTATCATATAAGTCTGAGGTTACGAAACGTTATTAAATATTTTCACTTATATAAACAATTGTATAGAAGCTGAAAATTTTGTTTCCTCGATAACTAAATATCACTTCTAACTGGTAGATGAATGTCTGTTTATTTTAGTTTTGAAGCATCCTACTGTAATCAAGGTCCAATTTGATTAAAGCCCTAAAATGCCTTGGTACGGCCGAGGGTGGAGAGAGTCAACTCTCCCTCTCGAGATCCTCTTACACGACCACGTGCATACAGTCATTGCCAAGGAAGTCCCACTCACTGCATCCTCGCGGCGGGGAGAGGATGAAAAGCGAATGTCCGACGCTTTAACTGGGTTGGCGGATATGGAGGATTCACCTAGGGGAGTTGGAAAACCCTGATTTAAAACCAATGGTGCACATGGGCTCCAGGATCATGAGGAAACAAATGGCGTATGAGCATATTGTTGGTCACCGGCTACCATGGGACTACATCTCCTGATGTTGCTCCACTGCCTTGTGGATCAGACCTTTAGGTTGAAGGCTCCGGGCGTGGCCCCCTGAAAAAATCACCAGCTTCGGTCTGGGTACCAGTATCTTAATCAATACAAAAATCAAGTGCCTTGTGTGGCTCATATCTATTCGGTACCTCTTTATACCAATATTTGTGTTCAAATAAATAAATAATGCAACCTAATGATTACTTGTTGCATCATAAGAGATTTTTAGATTTCAGGAAAGGTCAAGAGTTTTATTCTTAAGCCTCTTTCCTTAAACAAATTGAAGTATAGTACACCATTTTCTTTTTTGCAACAGTTCAGATAGTTACAATGCTTTAAATCACACTACGTCTTAAGCTCAAAAATTAAGTTCCTCATTGTATTTACTCAGGCAGATTTGAAGCATTTCGCTGAATTTCACGATATGATTATTCATTTTCTTTCGATTCTTTATTGAGCAAACAAAACCTAACATTTAATAATGTTCATATAAAAAAGCAACAAAATGTTGTGAAATGCTCAAAATATGATTGACGTATAAATTCATTGTCTTCCCAGCTCATAAAATGTAGTGTTCATTTCCATACTTCTATATTATTCCTTCAATTGTTAGTTAGTGACAGCCTTTCTTATTGTTCCTTTGATACTTCTAAAATTGATAGGTCAATGTTAACCCCCAATCTTATCCATACTCTGGTCACACACATTGTTTACGGGAATGTAATATTTGTCAGTGGAGAGGGTAAGTAAGGTTTTTATATGGTAGTTGATTCATGACATTGTTTAGTTTTTAAAAAGAAATACCTAATTGTACGGGCAATTGTGCTCAAATAGTCTCTTTCCATCCCCACTTAATAGCCACAACCTTAAGTCGGTATATCCTTTGCCAATCCATTGTTGTTAAAGGAATTTCCTGAACTCGTGAAAGTAACGTACAATAAGGCAGATCTCAAACACCCCATTCAGCACCATATCATAACTAATGGGCCACCAATTAATGCAAGGCCAAGAAGATTAGACCCAAAAAGACGAGCAATTGCAAAACAAGAATTCGACAAGTTGATGAGGCTGGGCATTGTAAGGCCTTCGAACAGCCCGTGGGCATCCCCGTTACATATGGTTCATTTCACAGTTCACCTCCGATATACGATACATTAAAGGACAAGAAAACGACGTGGCTGATGCACTGTCAAGAGCAACGATAAACACGCTTATTGCAAGTGGAATCGTTTATTACGGTCTAGCAAAGTTTCAAGAGAGAGACATTGAATTAAATAAGCTCAGATCCGATGGTACGACATCATTAGTGCTCGAAGAGGTGCAGTTCAGTAACACGAAAGTGATATGTGATACATCGACAGGCCGACCTCGACCGTTTATCCCGAAATCATTGCGACAGAAAATTTTTGAAAATATGCACAATATGTCGCATCCAGGAATAAAAGCCACGATAAAGCTAATTAGTGAACGATTCGCATGGACAAACATGAATCACGATGTACGTAATTGAACGCAGGCATGCATGAATTGTCAAAAAGTCAAAGTACATCGACATTGTAGGACCACTGCCTATTTCGAATGGATACAATTATATCCTTACATGCATCGACAGGTTTACACGACGGCCGGTAGCAGTGTAGTGGACAAAACACTAGTGGGGACAATCGAATGTATTTGATAACAAATTACAGAACTAGTTATTAAAATCTAACAACCATATATTAAATGCTCAAATTGCAAATTGTCCATCCATTGTCTCAAATGACTCAGAATTCCTTTGTTCTTGCATTTTCATACAAATTGCATTCTTCATTCTTTGTTGTTCGATCTTCTCGTCGCTCTGCTACCAGACATTCTGTTCATGACTCACGTCATATACTAATTATGTCTACATAAGTAGCACACACCACAGCAGTACCGATAAAAAATATCTCAGCCGAATCGGTAGCCAATGCACTAGTTTAAAATTGGATTTCTTACTACGGCGTACCAGCGATCATCACAACTGATAGGGGAGCTCAATTCGAAAGTCGACTCTTTCAACAGCTTACAGAACTCCTCGGTATTAAACGAATTCGAACGACATCTTACGATCCGATTGCAAACGGAATGGTCGAACGCCTACATAGGCAATTAAAAGCATCCTTTACACCCGTCATTGTAAACTTCCTCTAGTAATGTTAGGTCTAAAAGCGACAATTAAACAGGATTTGGGATGTTGCCCAGCCGAGTTGGTATACGGAACTACTCTACGGTTACCCGGAGAATTTTTCACTTCAAGTAAATGTGTTCCGAATGATGTAGCAAACTACATACAATGCTTGAGAAAGCACATAAATGATTCAAAAATAACACCTCCCCGACCACAATAACGACGAGTATTCATACCACAGGAACTACATAACAACACTCACGTATTCATTAGAAGAGACAAAGTACAACCACCTCTGCAACTAAATTACGACGGTTCATTTAAAGTGATAGCGAGGACAGATAAGACGATTACCATAGACAGAGCTGGGAAGACAGATGTAATCAGCATCAATCGAGTGAAACCAGCTTTCGTCGATAGAGGTATTCAACCAACAAGTACAAACTCCTCGAAGATGGTCACACCAACGAAACACGAGTCTCGAGAATCAACGGCGCTGACGCAGCAAAAAGACGAGACTCCAGTAACAACCAAGTCTGGCCGCAGAGTAAGATGACCTCAACGCTATGTCGCTACAATTTTCTATTGATAACTTTCTACTATATTAAATATTAATTATAACTCTTCCACTTCATTGTATATGTATGGATTATTAAGCTCATGTTATATACTATAAAACTCGGCATATCTTATGTACCCTTACACTTATAAGTATAATTTTTTTTTAAAAAGAGATACCATATTCCTTCTATTTCTTTCTATTATTTTATATAACCTCACAGACAGGGACGAACCAAATGCACAGCACACATTAGCTTCATACTAATCTTGTATAAACCCATTTCTTCAAACGATTGTAACTACTCTATTCAGTTTACTAGTCTTGGTGCAAACACAGACATTTTTTCTATATATCTTTGCAGGGGGAGAGCTATTATCGCAACTCACGTGCAATTGAGTTTGTTCTCATTTAATTCGGTTAAGCCCTTTTGTTAACTTATTTAGCGGACAAAGTCATCTGTGCTATAACAACTTATTGTACCTTTATTATTGTTGTGTTTGTATGAAATATGTGTATGCTTGAATATCGTTTGCCGCCTACGCATATATTCATTCTGCTAGCTTTATTATATATATATATATATATATATATATATATATATATATATATATATATATATATATATATATATATATATTTAACACTACACTCTCGGTTTGCTGACTCACTCATTCGCCTCTGCTCTGTGATCTGAGTTATCTGCTAATAAAACTGTAGTCGCTGCTTCTCTTTGCCTTCTGATTTCAAACACCGTTGAGGATTATATGATAACGGTTACGAGGGTGATTGGTTAACGAAGCACAGCCACTACAAGCTCTCTCCTTAACGTTGGTACAACTAACGTAGCTATTTAAAGTCAGCAGGTAATAAAAACAACATATAATAACATCATGTTTGTTCAAGGATTTCGATACTATCTCCTTTCTTTGTATTTGTACTAAGTTCACCTTGACATTAATTTATTTAGTGTAGAGTTGCGACAACTAACTTCATAAGTCTTAGTATGATACAAAGTGTATTCCCGAAAAGATCACACATAAACAAGTTTCATGTAACGGCCATTACGTGATATGTAATAATTTTTATTTAGATTATTGTAAACAACCTTGATTCCTTGCTAGACTAATTGTGATCGAGGCATAAAGGAACTTTAGGCCACAGGAACATTTGAACGGTAGCTTCTTAATATTAGTTTATATCATATTAACAATAAGCAGGAGTTAGCATAATGAAAACATTACGCTGAAAGAATAAGCTAAGTAAAATTTTTAGTTTCAGTTCAAACAAGTACTCTCTAAAGGATATGTCATGTGGTAATGTGTATAGTATCAACAGTATTTAAAATGTGTAAAGGTTTCAGTCTCAAATATATTTACTTCAATAGGTCTCAAATTCGTTAGTATGGAATATTGAGTCAATGCATGTGGTTATTAACTGAGGATCCAAGCCGTGTACTGAGCTGTCTGTATCTAGTTTTCAAAATATTAGACATGAATAACGCCGTTCATGATATATCCCAGCGGAACAGATAAATCCCCTCATTCTGGATCAATAGTCATTTTCTGTTACTCTCGGTTGTTACTTCACATTTATCGTGTTATTGGTTAGCCGAAGGTCATCAGTACTGGTTAGATAATGTAGACAAGCTAATCGGACACTGTTTAGATGAATACAACTGCTCTCCTGTCTTACAGACCGATATTAGCTGTCCAAATAACTAAACAAGAAAATCGGATTATTTTCATTGACACATCCGTTTGATATGTAACACGTTTTTGCATCAGACGGCCATTGGTGACCTTTTGAACATCGCTCCTTCGATTAAAACATATCGTTTAAACTCATCTATATGATAAATAAAAGCCTACTGAAAGCAATCATTTTGTCAGTCATAAGTAACGTGGAACTTGGCTTTCTTTTCCTTACATCGCTGAAGCATTCACTTTACATTTAAAGAATCCTGAGCTGAATATGCATCAACATATATTGTGGTCCTAACCTCTAGTTTTCCAAAGCCATCAATCCCCCTTCTCATACCTCCCATAGTAGGTTGTTGCTGATCGTATCTGATCAAAGATCATTAAGGATCTTGGGTAAACTTTTTTGATTAAAAGTATAAGATTTTTAAATAATTGTCTACGTTGGTCAGATCTCATCATTAGCAGCCTACTGTCAGAGAGAACAAACCAGCTTCAAAATGAAGGGAAAATTAGGAAAATACTTTGAAGGTGGGTAGGACATACAGTGCGGAAACCATCGAACTGGGTCGCGCGACAAGCCCTCACTTGGGGTCCTGAAGGTAAAAAGAAAGGAGGAAAACCGAGGAACACATCGCGTTGGGAATGAGAAACAAACATCAAAAGAATGGGTAACAATTGGAAACAACTGGAAAGAATCGCTCAGGACAGAGTTCGGTGAAAAATCCTAGTGGACGGACTGTACTCTTCTACGACGGTTAACAGTAGCAAGTGAGTAAGTACGTAAAGTCGTCTCTTGGTTGAACTATATATGGGGCGGCAAATATCCTACTAGTGTGGTCCGAGACAACTATACGAGACTTTATCGTAACCTGGTCTTGGAGCGATTGCTTGCCATCGCATGAATAATACTAAAGTTGGATGGATTGTGTTGGATGAAGATAGTAAATCTGTTGATGAAATTGGGAATCGTCGTCGATTGAGGTGATTGGGTTATACATGACGTATGCCTAATCACTGCCTACATTAGCGGGAGATGTTTGCTGGTGTAAGAAAAGATAAGGAATAATCTAGGTGAAACAAAACAAGAGGCGGCATCATGTAGGTAAGTGCCGATTACCTAGTTGGGGTTCTCGTGATTACTGTAACCTGTGTTTAGAGGCTGAATAATATAGCTCAGAACCGTTTCTAATGTCTCAAATGAATTTAATCTCTGTCTTAAAATACTTTTATGTCTTGTTTCACTAATCCATTCTTTTCTGGATCATATTATCTATACCTAATGTTTTATGTTACCAATCATACTGTCACTACTCCTACTACTATGGGATTTGCTTTGATAATTTCATGTCCTTGTGCTGAAGTAATGTGGTAACTTAAATCGACCCACACGTGTCCCAGGTTCTACATTGCTTATGACTAATTAACCGGAAACCATTTGAGTTAGAGCAGTTGCATTTACCTTTTATCTTTGTTCAAAGCCTGAACATAACAATTCTTGTAATATCTGAACCAGTGTCCATCTGAATATTAACAGATGTTCCGTTAACCGAAATCTCAGTATATTTTCACTTTGCAACCAAATTAACACTCGAAATGTCTAATTTTCCACCCAAATATGCTTTCTATTGCCGATCCCCCATTCATTTGTGCGGGAATCTGTGTTAAGGCTGAACTGTGACCATGATCAGCGCCAATAGGACTTTTGTCACTCTTTTACCTAGATTTTAATTGACCATTCCAGGAAAAACAGTTCCTCATTATAATCGATTTATTTTCAGAATGGACAAAAGCTTTTATGGTGAACAGTCTTTTTACAAATGCTACGGTATGGAAACTTATATTGATTGGTCGTTCTGGACCACCACATGCAATATTTCTGACAATCGAACACCGTTTACTTCAATCCAGTTCGAGGTTTTCTGTGTGAAAAACAATGTTGATCACTTAAGGTTCTCATCATACCACTGTCAATTAAATGGTCAAACAAGACGGGTTATTGATTCTCTAGAAAAGCAGTTCAGAAGGCATAAGGCAGAGGAGCAGTGGAAGAAATCGTACAGAATTTACTACTGGCACTCAACACAGATTCCCACAATAATGAGTGAGAGGTCGCCAGTAAAAAATATATTTTAGCGGAAAATTTGAATGATTTTGCACAACTTGGAATTATAACCGTAAATGATGCTGTTAATGCTGAAAGTTTTTCTCTTGAGAAAGCTTTTTTGGTGAGGATTTTCCACAGTTTCAAATTAAGGTGGTTGTATGGCATAATAAAAAAGGCACAGTCATACACTAAATGAAAGTGAGTGAATCTATGTGGAGGAGATTTTCTAGTCACATAAAGAGAAGGGTGTAAAGACGACTCAGTGATGTGAACAGAAAAACAAGAAGCTATGATAAACTACGGATACTATTTTTGGGGACGTTATGTCATTTAATTCAAAGCCTGTAAAACACTAACATTTATTTTCACCCCTAGTTCATTCTACAGACCATAAACTTGTTTGATGTATGACTTACTGTCATACCCATTTTTGTTCCAAAGTTACTCTAGACACCAGTTTTGGATATAATTGTATTTTTCTAATTGTTTGTTCGTTGTGGTCATGTTAGTCATCTACTTATTCATGTACCTTTTTGCACTAATCTGAATCGGAATAAGGAATAAATCGAGTAATGTTCCAGTTGGTTCGTCTTCTTTCGTGCGCGCTTGTCAACCAATCAGGTGATAGAATAGTTTTTGTCTCTCTATGCAAGGCAGTTAGTCTCATTTCGATCTCACACGATTCTAGCCTCGAGGTTAAACCAGTCAGCCTATCGTGTCAAAGTCTTAACTTAGATTGAGACAAACTACCTTCTGTATATTGGTGGGTAGATATATCAAGGACGTAACACTCAGTTAATTGCAGATTGAGAAACCTTGCTGAGAGAAGTACTAATAGAAGTTCCAGTGGACAAAATAAAACCGAAAAGTTTGGATTACTACCACAAAACTAGCCCGGAAGATCGTTTTAATTTTAAGAAGAACAGCTAACCTTCAAGTTAATCCCTACGAAGTACCATACTCATACATATCCAGGTAAACCAGGGAGTGTTGGGATTAGATAAAGTGCTAGATGTTACTCGGCTTAATATTCCTCTTAATTTAGTGTTATATTTATTTAATATAGCGTTCTCTTGTATGGATTTTGTTTAAAACCTATTTGTATATTTCACTTACGGATGATATTCATTAAGTAGTCATCAAATACCAATGAAATATATATACTTTTAGTCAATAAGTGATTGCCGTATATTTAGAAGATGAATGAAATCCCCATCTGTCATCAGTTTTTATTTTTTTCTGATCGTGCAAATCTTCATGTTTTCCTCTAATATATCTATTGTTTCTAGTTATAATATTGCTCTAAAGTTTTCACTTTCTTATTGTATTTGTATCTTTTAATTTGTATTTTTTGATGATGATACTACTTACCTTCACTTCTTAGTTGTTATAAAACATGAGAGTTTAAACTGGAATAAATTTTGTTGAATCCTACGTTATCTACGTTTTGACTAAAAATCTAATTAAACAAACAAAAATTTCATATTTTCATCTGTAGCAAATCTTTCAGTGAAATAAATTTTTTACTTAACTATATGATATTAATAGACTCCCCACTTGGAATTTCCCTATTAAGATTGAATGTTTGTTATACTGAACACAACTGTTATTAAACAGCGAAATATGTAACAGGCATTTTTAATGGTTGACCTTTTTTATTAATTTGGGTTTTGCTCATTATTAAATACAAGTAAATATAATTAATAAAATGTGACAATTACATTTTCAACATCTAAACATTTGTCCTTTCAGATCTGAGCCTCATTTGGTGACTTTACCTTCACAACCTCTGGACACGCTGAAATTGAAAGAACTACTCTATCAACCGTACTGTTCGTTTTGCTTCAAAGATTTACCTTGTACTTGTAGTGGACTTTTGTCTCTTTCTTCTGATTCTCATGATTCGTGTGATAATGGTTTTTCTAAGAAAACGTGTAATAATAAGAATGTCTGTCTGATTTGTTCAGAAAAGCTTACTAAAGATAGTATTTCCAAAGATACTTTATCAAACAACTGTTCACAACAAAACGACAATATTCATTCAGATATTCCGTACAATAAAACTCAATGCAACTTTATTTCAGCTGATAAAAATGAACACCTCAATAACGTTACTGCTGATGGTCTCAATACGGAACAAATGGAACTCAATTTAAAGTGCAACCCTCATACACCCTTTTCTGTATCCGAACAGAATGTCTTTAAGCCACTAACGGATTCTCCTGGTCGCTCTAGTACGGTTTCCCTCTCTCAAGATGTTCGCCGACGTAAAAGACTACCAAGCAGCTGGTCTACTATTAGTCGAACACTGGGAAATAACGGTGATACGTCAGGTAATTTAGGATTTATCATCACATTGTTTAATATCATTATTTTTGTTTTCTTGTCATCAACATTAAGACAATATGAAATTATATCTGTATGTATTGATGCATTTTTTCCTGTAATTACATATGTCCTGACCGTTGTTGCTACCTTGACGTGGTGGTCGGGCTTGCCTATCGTGATGAAGCAACTGAGCTATACTGGCTGGAACAACCGTTCCTCAAGGTCCTACCATGCCAGACAGGTCGGTTGAAGAGCGGTAAGACTAAAAGCAACGAAACCAAGGTCCGAAGGCGAAGTCGTACTGCTGACTGTACAGAGGTGTGACAGCAGTAAGGTGTTTCCTTCAGACAACCAGCATAACAGCGATGCTGCCTTCCCAAAAGGAGGGGAGGGGTTAGAAAAGGTCGACCCTAAAAATGCACACCTCGCCTTATCCCACGGATATCCGTCTCCGGCGGTAAGGTCTCAACAAGTACGGAGCTAACACAAAAATTACTCATAAAAAGGTCGTGTGTGACCGACCTCAAGCAGCTGTCCCTTGGGCACTGCGGTCACACTCTCAGGTCACTATGGCCACCTCTAATCCAATTTCCTTTTCAGGTACCTCCAGCAGAACCCTTCCATGGTGTGGGCAACCGGGAAGTGATAACCGCCCTCATACCTCTAACAGCACTCAAGACCACTGTATTCATAATCAACCTACCTCTTCAATTCCTATTATTCCTCCTACATCGACTTTCAAATCTAAACTCCCTCTTTCGGCTTCCTCCTCAAGTGTCACCACAGCCAACGATTCTAGTGCGCAAAACACTGTCCCAGGTCTACTGAAACCTCGTTCCAAACTACACATTGGAGCCTTCAACGTACGCACACTATGCCAAATCGGTCAGCAGGCTTCCTTGGCTAAAACCTTAGAATCTCGTACGATTGATGTATGCTGTGTCTCCGAAACACGCATACAGGATCCTAGTGTGGTCATTCACTTGACCTCACCTCGGCAAAACGGAGTGTCGACGAGATACACCCTCCGTGTATCTGGCGACCCGACGATGGACTCAAATTGACCATATTGCCATCAGTCATCGTTGGAGAGGGTCGATAGAAGATTGTCGCTCATTCTGGAGTACCTGCTTGGACTCCGACCATGCCCTAGTACGAGCACGCATCTGCTTGCGCCTCACTGGACGCAAAAAAGCCACAAAAAAAGACTCATTAGAATCGAATTGAGTAATGAGAAAGCCAAAAGTAGGTTCCAGGAACAACTGAGGTCACACTTAGGTAGTTCTGAAAACGAGGCTGACCCCGATGTTGATTGGAAAGACATACAAGCAGCTGTGAAAACAGCAGTGACATCTATTAGTGATTTAAACCACAGGGTTACAATAAACCAATGGATTTCTTCAAGGTCTATTGCACTGACAGATTCTCGTAAACTCATCCCATCAGGTTCTGAACACGATGAAGAGCGTAAAGAAATCAGATCTAGATTAAGCAAAAGTCTAAGTAACGATCGTGAGCAGTGGTGGGCAACGAAAGCAAAAGAGATGGAAAAGGCGGCGGCTATAGGGAACACAAGACAACTCTACAGACTAATAAAAGAAACTGGAATTAATAAATCAAGTGTAAGTCAGACTATTTCGGAAAAAGACGACACTCTCATCTGCTCCCAGTCCAGACGTTTAGAACGATGGGCGGAACACTTTAAGTAGCAGTTCAGTTGGCCTTCAGCTACTCTACAACTACCCTCTATTCCCAGACAGTATGAATGGAACATTGAAATAGGTCCTCCAACTCTAGCTGAAGTTCAAAAGGCTATAGCTAATCTGAAACGAGGAAGGGCAACTGGTCCAGACGGATTGGCCCCAGAGGTCTTTAAGGATGGTGGTCTAGTTTTAGCTATTAGGTTGACTAATATTTTAGCTAAAATCTGGGAGTTAGACGTTATCCCATCTAACTGGTCACAATCACTTATCGTCCCAATATTTAAGAAAGGGTCAAAATCATCCTGTGACAACCATAGAGGGATTAGTTTAACTAATATAGTATCTAAAATACTAACCTCGATGATTATCGGACGCCTAACTAAGACTCGTGAGCTGCAAACACGTGAAAATCAGGCTGGCTTCAGACCTGGTCGTGGCTGCATCGACCACATATTCACCATTCGTCAGGTTCTAGAACACAGGCATACTTATCGGCGTCCGACAGTGGTGGTTTTCCTTGATTTAAAAGCAGCGTTTGACTCTGTTGACCGAGAGGTTCTGTGGCAGTGTCTGTCATTGAAAGGCGTACCTCAGAAGTACATAAACCTTGTGAAGGCTCTTTACTCGAACACTACTAGTCGAGTCAGAGCTTATGGCGAACTGTCATCTGCTTTTGCAACCTCAAGTGGCGTCCGCCAAGGCTGTCCACTTTCTCCATTTTTGTTCAACTTCATCATAGACATCCTGATGGAAATAACGCTCTCATCGACTGACTTCTCGGGTATTGATCTCCTACCAGGAGGTCGACTTATTGACTTAGAATACGCAGATGACATAGTCCTGTTTGGTGAAGACGCTGATGAAATGCAGAGTCTTTTGGTAGCACTGAGCAACAATGCCAGAATGTTTGGGATGCGCTTCTCTCCCTCCAAATGCAAGTTGTTGCTTCAGGACTGGTCTGCGTCAACACCTGAACTAAGGATAGGGGGTGAAGTAGTCGAACGCGTTGACAACTTCACTTATCTTGGAAGTCTGATCAGTCCTAATGGGCTGGTGTCTGACGAAATCTCAGCACGGATTCGAAAAGCTCGCTTGGCCTTTGCCAACTGACGTCATCTATGGCGAAGGCGAGATATCCGTCTATCAATTAAGGGACGAGTATATTGCGCGGCAGTTCGTTCCATTCTACTTTACGGCTGCGAAACATGGCCTTTAAGAGTAGAAGATATTCGTAAGTTACTAGTATTTGACCACAGGTGCCTTAGAAATATTGCGGGTATCTGCTGGGATCACCGGGTAAGTAATAGTGAGGTTAGACGCAGGGTATTAGGGAATGATGGTAAATCAGTTGATGAGGTTATGAACCTTCATCGACTGAGATGGTTGGGCCACGTGCTGCGTATGCCTGAACACCGATTACCACGACGCGCAATGGTAACCGGTGTTAGGGATGACTGGAAGAAAGTTAGGAGCGGCCAAATCAAAACGTGGCATCAGTGCTTGAAGTCACTAACTTCTGGTCTGAGCCATGTTGGTAGAAGCAGACTACCTGGTTGGGGTCCGCATGACTATCGTAACCAATGGTTGGAGACTCTTGGTGACATGGCTCAGAATCGATCACAATGGCGTCGGTGTATACACTCTCTGTCTTCCTTTAAACTAAGAGATTAAAATCACTTCAAATCTTACTTTCTACGAACTAATTCTATCTTCCTGTAATATCTCCTTATAGACACTCTTTCTTCTATATATTACCACCACTGAATTAACTACTTCTGTGAATCCGGTGTTCATCTTGTTGTGCTAATGCGGTATGGCAACTTGGACCGATGCATGTACGTGCCTGGTCCTACGTTGTAGCTGACTGACTGGCTGAATTACATGTCACACCTGGACATTAAAGTTTTATATATTTGTTCGACAATCTAATTTTTCTTTGCTTTGTAGTGTTAGCTTACATTTGTTTTACCCTTTAACTTATACAGAAATGGAACGATTTCATATAGATACACTTTTTTGACGCCAGTGACTACCTCATATTAGTATTATTTCGCAATAAAACTAATTAGCAAGGTTCTTACCAATCTTTGTTACTTGGACTTCATCCTTTCTTTGTTTGTCACCACGTTAACATAGAAAGCAATCAATCCTTCATTTTACCATAAATTTATTCTCATATTTTCTGTTTAAAATAATTCTCAATTTTGTACTTGAATCATTCTTACAATATTTTCTTATTAGCGTTCATTGTGACCATAACTGAAAACATCTGATAGCACTTGAACTCGAAATAGTAAAAATTGAATTCGTATCGGTTTACAATGGTCAATTCATAATAAATAGTATGCACAACATTCGGTTAACAAACCTTAAGTAAAAATGCTAGGTTCACACGTTTCTCGTTATCGAGTTTAGTAATGGTTAGTTGAACCTAACCAACATGAATATACAATAGGATAGTTATGAACATAGGAAAAATATCATCCCGTATTTCATAAGGAAATTCTATACATTGTATAATACTTATATATTAGTTGTGCTATAAATTTGGTTTAACATTCAAAGTCACATTTGCTTACAGTCTAACTTTTTTAACCATACCACGATTGAACTACCAAAACTTTGCATAATTTGGTTTATCAAGAGATTTTTTCTTTGTTTTTTAAGCAAACGTTACTCAATCTAACATTCACCCTATCCACAGACATCAAACTGAATTGAATCGGTGTTTGTCCAATGAAAATAGCCCACGACACCCTTATATTTCATCTTTGACGACACCAACTATCATCCCAGGAAGCCAGTATGCTAGAACACGACAACATACTGCCAGTACGTGTGAAAGCACAACACCTTATCATAAGGACTCAAGCAATTCACATAGTTCTTCTTGTTCTCCAACCACAAATAAACAGGGCAGTATCAAATCCTCACTAGTTTCCTTATCACCTTCTTCTACACCACTTTGGGCGGACGCACCTACTTATGCTAAACCAAAAACTGGGAAACACTATGTTTCCAGAGAGGTGATTCAGGCTTTCCGTATCGACCAACAACAGCAATTTTCGTCTGTTTCAGATAATATGAAAGGCTTTGGTAACTGTTCTCAGATGAATTCGTCAGACAATGTATGTCATAATGAAAACCATTCAAGTGAATCTGGTAAGGAGTTTATTGTGTTTATTTGTTTTAACTCACCTTTATCATTGTAGTTTGTCGTTCAATTATTTCAAACGTGTATACTAATTTGTAAAAATAAATTTTTGTTGTATGCATAACAATACATTTGTAGTGTTTATAATTTCATATCCATACTTGAATTAAGTGAATCCACTTGTCTGTATAGCTATCAGTATGGGGTTGTGGAGATCATTAAGTTTTTTGATTGTGATCATGAATCGATCGATGTTAGACCATCATTTAAAACCTGGAAGTATTGGACGGCCGTCTCTTCCTAGTATGGAACTCCTCAGCAGTGCTCACCAACGATCCCGCACGCAGAATTCGGATCCAGGACCTGTCTTGCGCGCGAACGCTGAGCCTGCATCCAACAGTGTTAATTTATAACTACCGAGAAGTCCCACACTCGGAAGAGACGGCCGTCCAATGCTTCCAGGTTCTCAATGGTGGTCTGACATCGATCGATTCAATAAAAAAACTTAACAGTCTCCACTACTCCATACTGATAATTACCATGTGCTCACTAGTGACAAACTTCGCGAGGATATTCTCGGAGTTCTAGTGAGAAGCCGCGACCAATGGAGTTAATCCGTGTCGGATAGAGACAGGTATCTACCTCAGACAATGGAAAATGGTCGCTTAATTTTGTGGATTGGTTGAAGTTAGACATTAACACCGTTGGATGCCGGCTCAGCGGTCTTGAGGTGGTTAAACGTTCGCGCGCACGACCGAAGGTCCTAGGTTCGAATCCCGGAAGAGGGATTGTGGATGGGCACTGCCTAGGTGTCTGTATGGTTTTTGATTGTATTATCTTTATTTCAAGTTATTTATTGAGTATAAAGGTATGTGTTCTACTAAATTCTCGTAGCATTTACCAAAAATATAGAAAGGAGACATTTTGCCTCTGTACGTTTACAATGCATCTGTTATAGCGCATTATGATACTTTTTACAAAACCCATTGACTATCCGTAACTTATTCTTTTTCAGTTGACTAAATAGTAATAATGGCTAACTCATGTCACTCAATTACTAATGTCTCTATGTCTCACTGTGCATCTGATGCTTAATGTACACCAAAATTATGCTAAATAGTGATAAAGTAGCTAAACAATTCCATAATCGTCATTTGTGATTTGGAGAAGGTATATTAAAGTTAGAATTTCCCGTTATTATAAATGGAAATTGTTGAAGCTGTTAACTCTTCAAATATAACATATTAGTCAGAGATCAATCTTATTATTCACATGTTTATGTAAAGTGATTTTCATTCATTCGACTTCCAGTGCGTTTTGGTTGTGTTAATTAATTCATTGTGATTTTTCATTCAAGTGACATTTGTCCAATTTGACAAATTCTTTAACTAATATTCGCTTAATGGAATCGATATATAACTAAGTAAATTCGAATATGAATTAATCTTTAGTCTCTACCAAATAAATATTCACGCCATTCTTTTACGAGTAGCCTCGGTTAAAAGAGAATGCAACTGTTGTAACGTGGTATCGAAGAGTTGTTAAGAACTATCATTGTTATCAGAAACACAAAATATAGACCTGGTGTTTCCTACTGAGTTCTTTTTCAGGGATTTATCATTGGTCATTGTAAATTAAATCATGGATTTCGTTATTGCACATTATCAAATAACGTTCTACAATTTTCTTTTTAAGTTTTCAACCTGTAACTGTAAACTGGACGACAGTTTCACTAATTTAATATCTTACCTTTTATTTTAGGTAGTACGCTAACATGCTTAACAGAGGCATTTGACGGGAATGCGACCTTTCAGTCTAAACAGCAATCGTCAAACGCTCCTGCTCAATTTAAGACATCAGCTTTTTACCCTGTAACAACGAATGTGTCGGATTTTAATTTTTTGTTTCAAACTACATCTAATCGTGTTGTGGCGTCTCAAAATGATAAGTCATTAACAAATTCTGGGTAAGAACTATTTATGTTACAAGTACTTAAGTTAATCAGAAATTGTTTAGTAGGGTCTATGAATACATGCGTATCGTAATTATAGTTTATTTTGTAGATCTCTTGATGGGTTTATTCGATTTCGATCTACTTTTAAATGGTAATGTTTAATATTGAGTCTTCTCTAAATTCTACTCTCATCATACCTTTCTTATCGTATATGAGTGAATATCAAACATTCTCTATTCATCCATTCCTTTCCTTGTGATTCCCTCCTTTGTACAATTAAGTTTATTTCCTTGATGTTTCCCTTCGAAACTGGGTTTTCATTCTTCAAGATCTTTGGAGATCTCATCCATATAAATTCATACATATCGACGAAATATAGCGTGACAGATCCTCATAACTGATATCCTTATTTTATATATACCAGCTACTTCGTTAGACTCAAAGTCAAAGCAATCTTGTAATTTCCAACATCGGTTGATGTTCATTAAAAACGATAAGGGGTCTCACATGTAAACTTGCCGCCAATTATATATTCTTATTTGTATCAATTTCAATAGAACGCTTTGTGAACATCTTCAAAATAGCTTTTTCAAATCAACAAAGTTATCTGTGTCACTTTTTATGATCCAATGAATCCTGTTCATGTACTAATTAACTGAAGCAGTACACAGTTAGGACTGTTTGATATAAAAGCTAATGGTTTGTATGTTCCGCGACCAGTGGAGCTAAACCGTGTCTGTTGTAGGGCAGTTACCCACCAAAGTCAGTGGGAGATGGTCGCGTGATGCCGTGGATTGACTGAGGTTAGACATTAACACATTTGAATGCCAGCTCATTGGTCTTGAGGTGATTAAGCGTTCGCGCACGAAACCGAAGGTCCTGGGTTTGAGTTCTGCGTGTGAAATCTCAGATGGGATCTGTTTGAAAGCCCCCTTACCAGGACAAAACTGCCGTCCAGTGCTTCCAAGTTTTCAGTGGTGGTTCATGATTTCAGTAGAATTGAACAACCTCCAAAACCCCATGCTGAAAAGACAAGTGGCAGTGTTTCTTCATGATTATATACTGAATACAACTCTTGAATTAAAAATTTGCTTATCAATCAACTGGAATGCGTTATTAGTAATTTAAGCATGTGACGTTACTATAAAGATTTACCCAACAACCATATTTGTATTCTCTACGGTTTCTTTGACTTGTGTATGCTATCAGTTATTTATTGTCTTACTATGGAAAAAATGAACTCTAATGTAAATTTTCTGATGTAGGATTTAAATAGCTATTGCATCTCACCAATTTTTCACAGTTCATTTTCATAACAAAAGGTTTCATTCTCAACATGTTGCTCAATTTCAATATAAAAATATAAACTGTACTCAACAGTTCGACTGTCTGTACCACTAATACATGGGATATATTGTATCATATAAGACTGAACAATATTCTGGGTGATCAAACTATGTAGAAAGTCCTTACTTCGGTTTAATTGAACTCTCTTCTGTTATTACCAATAAGAAGTAGTATCTACTATACTCGATTCTCCTACAAATTTGTATTGCACAACTACTTTTGTCACTACATTAGTTTTCTTACGTACAAGCAAAGTAAGCTGTTAAACAAATGGGATAATCGACGAAACTATGGTTTCTTGCATTTTCTAAACAATATCTTCTGATTAAGGTGCAAAGTTAAGTGTCACTTGTAAACAAGAAACAATAAGTTCGTATGTGTTAATCATCTTCAATGCATTGCATTTTGGATGTGGAGGCATAGCATCAGCGTAAACTATTGTGTTTGACGTGGGATGATGTGCATGCGACTAAAATGGCTAAAGTTGTGATCCATTTATCGATGACTAGTTCCTTTGACTTACTCCTGAAGAAATTGGTTCAAAATTATTTGTTTAAAAAGAGTTTAAGTCCTCATGTTATTTTGGCTCTGATCTGTTGAAACATCTAATGGAGTTATGTTGCTTTTTACTGATCAATATAAAGCTTAGCTCAACAATTTCATAAGAGAAACTATATTCACCTGCACTGTTCTGACTTTGATGATGGCCGACAGTGTAATTCGTCGTACGAATTTTTCATGATGTTGACGATCTCATGTACACTATAGTGTTGAAGAATGTTCCATGACGTTCCTATCTACGCTGTCAAATGCTTTTTCATAGTCAGGGAAGTTGATGTATAGTTGACGAGTTCCATTCAATTGATTGTTCAACAATGAACATTAGTGTCGCGATTCGGCCTGTGCACGGTCGATCCTTACGGAATCTAGCATGTTGATGCCCCCAAATGCCCTGGTACGGCCGGGAATGGGAAGAGTCCGCTCTCCCTCTCGAAATTCTCTCACATGGCCACGCGTATATAGGCTCTGCCAGGGAAGTTCTACTCACTGCCTTCTCGTGGCGGAGGTGTTGTTTACGAAAATGAGAGGACGAAAAGCGAATGTCCGGCGCTTTAACCGGATCCCAAACCAATGATGCACATGGGTTCCAGTATCCTGAGTGAACAAATGGCGTATGAACCAATCGTTGGTCACCGGCTACCATGGGACTGCACCTCCTTACGATGCTCCACTGCCTTGTGGGTCAGACGTTCAGGTCGAAGGCTCGGGGTGTGGCCCCCTAAGAAAACCACCTGCTTCGGTTTGGGCACCCGGGTAGTATCACAGCCCTCACACATATCAAATGAGATTTGTGTGGCGCATATGTATTTGGTGCCTCCTTGTACCAATATCTATTTGTTAAAATAAATAAATACTAGCATGTTGATCTCAAAGTTGGGTGTCTACTGAATCTTTCATCCGGTTCAGCAACACTGTTGAAAACCTTTCCTCGTACTGAAATAGTGTGATGCCTCTATAGGCCTCACATTTGCTCAGATCTCCTTTCTTTAGTATATTGATGAGGTGTCCTTTTTTCCAGTCTGTCGGCACCTGTTCCTCCTCCTAAACCTTCCCAAATAGAACGTGGAGCATGTTTGCAGTTAATTGTATGTTTGACTTTAGTGCTTCAGCTGGTCTGTTTCGTGATCTTGATGCATTGCCACACTTGATTCGTCGGATGATTATCCTGATTTCTTCTATTGTTTGTGTAGTGACAGCTATCGGAATGTCTGCGTGTGATGTTTCGACTTCCGGTGGGTTTGGTGGAGCTGGTTTATTCAAGAGTTCTTCAAAGTGCTTTACCTGTATGTTCCAATGTTTTTGAATCTCGGTGACTTGCTTGTCTTTTTTTCGCGACCGTCCGTTTTGGTTTACTACATTTGCCAGCGGGCTTCTTCGTTGTATCACATAGTTTTCTCATATTTCCTTCATTTGCAGGTTTCCGCTGTTATTACTATATCTATATATTCCTGCCTGTCGGCGCTAATTCTCCTCTTCACGCTCTTGACTGATTCTGTATATTCGGTCTGTACCTTGGCTTTCTTTGCTATTGTTCGGCTGTCGTTAATTGCTTTCTTATGCTTTTCTTGATTCTTATCCAAACTATCGATAGAAATCCATTCTTTGTGATGGTGCCTGTTGTGGCCCAGCACCTCCTGACACGTTGAAGTTAGTGCTTCTTTGATCCCTTTCCAATTGTCCCCCATAGTAGTTTCTTCTTCTTTGAGTAGATCCTGTAAGGCTTGGAACCTGTTTTTGAGAGAGCTATCTTGAATTCATTTAGTTTGTCAGTATCTCGAAAGAATGCTGTATTGAACCTTTGTAATGCCGTTTCTCCAGTTGTTCAATGCTGCTTTAGCTTCAGTTTCATCTTGGCAACCATCTGGTGGTAATCCGAAGCTATATCCGCTCCTCTCCTGGTTCTCATATCTTCCATTGGTCTCCTGAATTTTTTACTGATACAAAGATGATCGATTTGATTCTCTTTAGTGTGATCCGATGAGACCTATGTATCTTTGTGTATATGTTTGTGTGCGAATATTGTACCGCCTATAACCATTTTGTTGAATGCACATAGATTTGAAAATCTCTCACCATTTTCGTTCCTTTTTCCCAGTCAGTCTATATCGTCCCATGATATCTTTATATCCGGTGTTGTCCATTCCGACTTAAGCGTTTAGATCTCCTACCAAAATAATCAGGTTCTTTCTTGAGCACTTCACCATGATCGATTGTAGAGTCTCATAAAACGGATCTTTATCGCCGTCATTGCTATCATTGGTAGGTACATAACACTGGATAACATTCATTGTAATCCATGAGATTCTCACCCTACAAGTGGTTTTCGTGCTTCTTTGGACAACATCAGAACAACTCCTTGAGTATATGGTGAATTTTCCCCTTCGTGAACGTAGCATAGTAGCATCTCTCCCGTACCTAACATTTACTATCCAGCTTGGGTTCAAGGGGTTTCGCTATTTCTGAGCACCTCCAAGTTGTATCTCCTCATTCCAATAGCTGTTTGATTAGTCTTGCAGATCTCCCACATTGTCCAGACATTCCATTTACCTGTATTAATTGTTGATCTTGTTGTTAGATCACTTCAAATATGAGTCCACATAAGTAATCACCTTGTTCTGCCAATGTTGAAATTGACAAATTACAAAAGTTTAAACGTTTAGCAGAAGTTTCGGCGTTAATCCCGTACAAAAATTCATGAATTAAAATGTCACATATTTAGGTTTTCTTCCTTTATGGTCAACACTAGACTAATCGCGATGTCGACATTGAATATACGTATAAGTCTAGTTTCCTATCAACACTGTTGAATATCGTAGGTGCACCCATCAGCATAATAAAAGCATAACTATTTGTTTATACTTAATACAATACTTCGAAATATTAAGTTTCGAACTTAAAAAAAATTTCACTCAGTGAAGCTGTTTAACTGGTGTTCAATGGGCCAGGGGTTATCTAAACTAGATACCAAATAGCAAATCCTTCACCAGATAATTACAAGAAAGCTATTACGTAAGTAAACTGTTATATCACTATAAAAATGTTTAATATTAACACATTAAGATGTCCCAACAGTAATCATACTTTGGGATAGTTGAGCTGTCTGTTTTATTTCCGAAATAACTTCTGGAGAAATTCACTTATAGAGAATTTATAATTGATTATTTTCGTTAATGTTATTAACGCACCATGTCAAAATGAACTTGAATTATATTGTTTAATTATCATATTGCTTAGTATAGAAAAATTTTCTAACCCTATATCAAACTAATTTTAAATTTCACATTAGACCGTATATTAATATGTTCCCGAATAACCTTCATGTTGGATTAAAACCATTATCTGAAAAAAATTCATCGATCTTAAATTCATCTACTTCAACGCAATCTATTCAAAGTTATAACAATGGGAATAAACAACAAGGTGTTGATCAAATAACTAACAATAATAGTAATACCTTCAAGTTACCGATGGATACAGATATCGTCTTCAAAAATCCTAGACATTATGTGAATTTATTAGGTTTACAGAAAAGTGGATTTACAGTTTTAAATCACTCAGATGCAACAGTGTATTATATCAATTTTTCACCAAATAATTCAGAACGTAGATGTTTTGTAGACCCAACATCTGTACAATCATCAATGTAAGTCTTTGTTTTTATTTTAATGAATAATAACAGCAATAACTTGTTATTTTGTTTAATTGAAAATAACAAAATAGATGATGAATTTTCTAATGATAAATTTATTAGGGTTCAACTTTTAAAGAAATAGATATTGTCGAATCTTTGTTGATTATTAACACGGATGCGAATTTCTGTTAGCTGATTAGTGTCTATATTAAACGAACATAAATTTATAATGTTGTTGTTAGTCCAAATAGACATTTCAAGTTAAAACTCAAAACTTTTGATTATCTTCACAAATGAGAGGCTTTGAAGAAAAATTTAAATTATTTACTTTTGCTTCATTTTACTTTCTACCAAATATTCCTGTTCCAAGCCTTCATTATTCTACTGGTATTTCAGAAAACTGTATCAATATATGAATAGTTTTTAATGAATTCATTCTTTAAATTACATAAGCTAATCATTATATTTTGATTTTTATTTATTACCTAGTTCTGATTCCTCTCTGGTGCCACGTGTTCCAGCCTCACTACCTATTCTTTCAGATTCTTTTCTGGACAGACCACCGACTCCACCAAGGCTGACAACATCTACGAATAATGTTACTTCCAATGGTACTTCATCTATTCCCAAAACACCACAATTACATTACGCTCATCTTACACTATCGGACGAAGTAAATAGTACAATGACAAATATTTGTCATCATAAAACATCGGATGATATAATGAATGATGGTAATATTTGTAAGAATAAGACCAATCTTCACTCATCTCAATCTTTGCAGTGTGCATTATTTTCTGACCCAAATTGTTCTGAAACTGAGTTCCTGGATTGTAGCTGTAACCTAGTTGACAATAACTGTCATGACTGTTCCTCACAAGGAGTAAATTATGTAACTATAGATATGAGACAGACCAAAGCACTTTCTGAATTAGAACAAGAATTGCGCATGAGTACTGGATTAGTACGTAATGCTGGTTGTCATATACCATGGTCAGAATGTATCCTTCATAATCAGAACTGTGATAATGTAAAAAATGGTAACAGATTCACAGTGCTACGCAGGCATTTCACAATTCCATGCAACCTCCCCAGTTATTTCGCCAGGAAAAAAGATGACGTAAGTCTGTAATTCCCATTTGTTGAGGACGAAATTTTGTCATAAGGTATCTTTATGGGACATTATATGCCAATATTTTCTTGATTAAAATATCTATTGTTGCAGGTGTTTTAATCTGTAAGCTAGTCTCCAACTGACTGGAATTAGTAGGCGTAGCAAAACATCAACATCTCAGTGGGAATAAGAGTTCTGGGGATCGGTGGAAATAAATCTCGTACATCATGACTTAATTTTGTGAAAAAACAATTTTAAATTATACCAAGTAATTTAGAAAATTATAATCCTTAGAAGCTATTATCTTGGATCTAAATATGTCTTCTAATTCAGTTACAAACGTACTTGGAAAATTCTTCATAACACTTTGCTTCCTATTGTTCCTCTGTGTCAACTGTTTACTGAAAATAAGTGTATGTACTTCTTATTATCAAAAACTTTGTGTATTGTAAGTTATAATTTGCATGTACTCACTAATCTTTCTGTTGAATCTCCAAAATCAACCACCAGTGTTAAGCAGTTCATCTATTACGTTGAAAGTTATCATACAAATAGGCTGAATATCAAAACAGCGTGAAATAATAATTGTATTACATTAATTTTTAATTATTTATGTATTATTGGCCATGATAATAATCACGGGATGTTATATTTCTCCTATAACAGAAATATATTCTGAACAAACGAGAAGCATCTCTCATCTACCAGTCTCTTTTTAGATTTGCTACTATGACAATTGATTGACTGGTTGTGAATTCCATATTTTCATTGTTTGACTAATCTCGATGGTCACAGCTAGATATGATTAACGAAAGTAAGATTCATTTAAAGCATATCATCCAAAGTCTCCAACCATTGATTTCAGTTATCATACAAACCCTTTCCCAACCGGGTAGTCTGATACATACATAATAATGATTTCTTTTCTTTCAGACGGTTCATACATTAACAAGCTCTCCAACAAATTCACAAGGAAAGAAACAAAATCATGAAAATATCGCTTCCGTGACCAATCGAGTTCTAAAGCGTTTAATCCATTCCTTTCACCTCCCACATCACCAAAATTGACATTGTGGCAAAACTGCTTAAAGGCAAATCAGTTGCTTCTATTTTTTTTTGTATTTATCCCTAATAAGTGCATCTAATGTTTAAATCAAAGTGATAACATCTTATCCTTTATTCATCTAAAGAATAGCACTAAATAACATCTGCTTAACACAAAGATCCATTTAATATAAATAATAAACTGTTTAACTTGACCAATGTGTGCACCATTAATTAATGTTGCAGAAATATGCTATTTTTGTATTACATTTTACATATATATATTTCTTTATCGATCTTTTTTAGATCAAAGTTATTTTTGTTCTCTTTTGTGCATTCTTTCCTATACACATTGCCGTTAAACAGTCATTCTTTTTAAGTATCGGTTGTGGCTTTATTTATCGTTTCGGTTGGTTGTGTATGTGTTAAGCACAATCAGGCTATTTAGTCAAGTTAAAATTCAATTAATTTACTGTTTCAGAGTGAGTCACATACTTTTAATGAACTGTCATTCAGATTTTGTATTTGACGGTTCGATTAACTCGAATTGAAATTAGTTTAAAGCTTGGCACATTTTTCATTAATGTAACTACTGCCTATTAAAGTCTGACGCTATTTGAGTACCCAGCAAAAATCCGTTCTCCTGTTATAACACGAAGTTCAGATATTTTTTTCAAATGTAACTAATTTGAAAAATATCCGTGCAATTTAATATTTAACTGATCGTACTTGTATATAATCTATAAATCATCAAATCTATATCTGAAACGAACGATAGTGATTTATAAATCATCTTTTTGTTAGGTCCTTACTTTGTGCGTGTAAATTTTTTAGTTTCAGACCACTGACTGACGTAATTAAATTTTCGTACTAAAATTAACAATTAATCAGGGAAGAAAATAACATTTAACTGGTTTGTTGGCTATTTTTTTTTAGTACATATATAAACCTAAGGTTCCGTTCCAAGAGGAACGTCGCAAAAAGTTGAAAAGCTGAACGATTTCGAAACTTGACTACGCGTCGATGAATCACCTCGTAATCGAAATCATAAATCTCTAGCTTATAATTGAAATAACACTGACTCACACTTCGAATTTAGGAGTTAAACATTCATAGGAACCTGAATAATATAAGCCATTTGCTGTTGTGAATTGAGTTTAAATTCAGTATTTTCTGATTATGTAAGATTGGGAGATTCTATTACGAAATGGGATCCAGACAGACCGGATTAATAATACACATACAAATTTATCAACAATCCTTCTTACTGTTGAAAAAGAGAGAATATGAGTTTTTGGAGGAAGATATTTTAATAAAGACCCCAGAAGAAATAATTTGCACTCAAGTTTATTCAATTATAAATCAACTATTCAATGATGTTTGATTACTTATTTTATGAAACTGAGCATTTGTCACTCGATACAAAATTACACGGAATTAATCAATACGAGGGAAAAAGTAAATAACTGAGTATTGAATTATCGGTACAAGTGAAAACACATTCAAAGCCAATGAATAGAATTTAGTAGGAACAAATTAATACAACGAAAAACGTAGAAAGGTGACTGGATGAAAATCACCTTAAATTGATGTGTCATATATTTTTATTTCTTTCATCCTTTATTTTAATTGAATTTGAAGACGCTATTATCTTGTTATTCCGTAGCTCTTTCACTTTAATAGATTTCTGCTCTTTTTTCGCAAGGTTATTGTACATGCATTTAACTGCATATGTTGGACGCTTAAATTGATTTTCTTTGATCTTTACTAGTGAATCTTCTATGCACGATTTGTCTCTTAAAGTGACTGAGATCAGTAGAGAAAAGGATGTTGTATCCAGATATCCAAGCTATGATTGAATCCATTGATGTTAGTTTGAAATAAATAAAACCTATACAACTGCGTTTTAGTCGAGTCACAGAACTTTGCAAATTTTGAACGAAAATCTGCTCATAGTAAGGATTGGTTAGATATTGATGTAGGAACTAGGAGTATCTTAATGAACCAATGTTATAGTTACTTCGTACTTTAGAAACTCAGAGTCTAAAGATCATTACCTTTGAAATAAAATACGTATGAATAGCTTTGAGTTAGTTAGTTAGACTGAATTAAGTAGCTAAAGCTCCATTTCTAGACTTAGACTAGTATTTAGACTGCCTAATTTTAAATTGGTTAGGAAGAATATCATATTAAAATTTAGTAGACGTTCTTACTCAATTAACGATCCAAAGTTTAGATATATTTAAGCCTCCGATTCTACTGGAAAGTAGGATGCTGATATATAATGCAACAATGACAAACAATTTAAATTTAAGAGACGGAATTAATTAACCCAATTTCAAATAAGGTCGAATTTTATTGATAAAATTATACTTCCAATTGCATTATATGTTTCATTGCTTCAAGAAACTATAGGTTAAAGACAAAACTCTGTTTCAATTGAATACAAAGCACTGAAGAATATCAGTAGAATATACAAAAATATTTTTAAGCGATACAGTGCGATAAGTAAATAAGTGTATCAAATCATTTTGCTCATAGAAAATAAATTAAATGAATTCATGTAACGGCATGACTAATATTTTGTGCAGTCACTTATGTATTCATCCAATGTGAAAACCAATCAATTTTTGTTGTCCATGCACCAGAGTAGGCTTCATTAAATTTATGGTGAAAATATGCAAGTGCTTCCTGTTCATTATCAATTTCGACAGCTAAAGTCTTTCTTACATGTTCCAAATCACACACTGAAGTTAGTTCGGGTAATCCAGAAGGTAACATCATAGCTAATAATGTTAATATGAGATTTGAATGTTTACGTAACAGAAGGTAAGCTTTACCACATAAATCAGTGAATTCTTGAAAATACATATTACTGATAGTATTATGAACGACTGATGATGGAGTATTAGTTGTGGTTGTTATTGTCCCAGCATCAGGATTACCACGTGCAATTACTGTAATAAAATCTTTTGTCAAAACAAATGGTACACGTTCACGAGTAAAACCAAACTTCTTCTTACGATTATCTAAAATGTGCCCAAAATCAATATGAAACAATCGCCCAGTTGAATCAACCATTATATTATCTGGATGTCTATCACGAATTCCTAAAATAAATGTAGCAACACAATAACCAGCACATGACATAGTAAATGTACGTATCATCCGTTCATAGGCAGAATTATCACCTAATGGTGAATGATTTAACTGTCTTGCCTTTTGTTTAGCATGTTGCATTAACCATTTATATAACTGTGATGAATCAATTTGTAAAGCGGAACGTAAACGTTCACCTTGTATAGACATTACAGTACGTGAATCACGTACCGCTTCAATAATTCCCATTTCATATCCTGTTGCAAAACAACCATATGATGTTAAGCACATATCCATACCTTCTTCTTTCCATATACGGTCCATTAACTACAAAATAAATATAAAACTACAGTTACATGCATATTTTTTCTACTGAATAAATAAATGATATTAATTTACGTAATAGTTGGTGGTTGATGGGTTAATAACCTTATTGATCATAAGGATTAACTGAATCTCATTTGTTCAGTCATTTGATGTGGTCAGAATTCAAGGCGTAAAAGCAATATAAAAGATTAAACTGGTGTATATGAAAAACTGTTCGTAAAATAATCATCACCATTACTTGTAATCGTCCGAAATTAAATATGGCATGAATTGTTAAGTCTTCGGAGTTTTTTGACATTATTATGTCTGCCCAGTGCAATTTAATTATCAATAGCTCTTCAGTTGACCTCAGTGCGTAATGACATTACCCTTAAACCATGTTTGATAATTTTATCTAAACTATATCATACTCAAGTTCACACTGCAGTGAACAGAACACGGGTGGGTAACAATCGAATGTATTTGACAACAAATTACAGAACTTGTTAATAAAATCTAACAACCATATATCAAATGCCCAATTTGCAAAATGTCCATCAATTGTCTCAAAATGACTCAGACTTCATTGTTTTTGCTTTTTCATACAAATTGCATTCTTCCCTCATCCTTTACTGTTCAATCTTTTTGTCGCTCCGCTGCCAGACATTCTGTTCACGACTAACGTCATATATTACTTATGTCTACATAAGTAGCACACAACAGGAGTAACTAAAATCGGTTGGTCTAATTGTATAAAGAATCTAGTTACTAATATTTTTAATCATTTTCTGTGTCTCAAATTAAGTTATGGCATTGTGTATGCATTGCAAGAAACATGTATTGTATGTAACAATTCTTATCACACATCTATGCAACCTGTTTTTGTTTCACCAGTAAATAAGTCATTATACTCCGATCAAGTATTGTATAAAGTTGTATGCAATTACATTTCCTAATAATTATGATTGTAAGCCTATTTTTTGTGGAATGTCATTAAACGCACGGCGATGCTTGTATTTTTTTATTCCGTTTCGTCCAATTAAATTATTAGTTCTAAAATGTTAATAATTAGTTATTTCTTAAAATTCATATAAAATGTATTTATCTATTTATTATTATTATTATTAATGGCTTGTCGATAGAGCCCCTTTTCAAATTACGGACGCTAATAACGTACAAAGTGCTAGCTCTATCGTTTATCACGTTGTCACGGACACCAATAACGCATTCTTGAGTACATTGCATCTGGTAGCGTTCCAATCACTTGAAGCGTTAAAGAGCGCAATCAAAACTTATGAAAGGGCGACGTACTACCACTATGCAGTGCGCGATTCTCATTTCCATCATGATCAAAAGCCGTATATTAAATATGTTTGTTTGAGAAATGGCCGCAGAAAACCTTGCGGATCTTCACAGCCGATTGGACGGAGATAATTTGAATACTGTTATTATATTGTTCATGAACGACTGCTATGAGCACTTAGTGTCGAGCCATCACTTATTGTAAGTTTATTGAAGGTTACTGGACTGTTGTTCGTGGGAATGTGCATAACAATCATGAGTGTAATTCCCTGAAGTGTGACAATTCTTGGATGCGCAGGTTAACGGACGTGGAATTCGAAACAAACTGTGACATATGCAATCTCGCTTAGCCGCCAAGTGAAACTGGTGATAGAATCACTTGGTATTTTTGTTGTTGCAATACAGTGATCCATTCGTTTTGTGCCTGGGACCCACAACCCCAATTACATGGATTTCATTATGCGATAACGGAATAATGGTGACTCTACTGTTCAGGACAATCGAAAATGTTAATAGACCGAATGAAGGTCTTTTTGGGGCCACGCACAATTTGTTTTAAATTCTATTTTTTCAATTCTTTCAAATTACATCAAAAAATTTTGTTAATCTCATTCCATATACCTCCGTTATTTTTAAATGACAGTTCCGCGAAGTAGTTTCATTTGATTCATTTCACATTATTTCGGTTAGAAATTCACTAGCCGGTGTGTTCTTCAAACATGAAAACGTAAAAAAAAACGTTCAGCTCCATTTGTATTAGTGTTCTTAGATAGATAATTCCCATTTACTGGTTGAAATCATGAATCTATTGGGGCTAGACCACTATGGAAAACCTGGAAGCACTGGACGGCCGTTTCGTCCTAGTATGGGACTTCTCAGCAGTGCGCATCCACGACCCCGCTCCTCGCTGGAGCCGTCCAGTGTTTCCAGGTTTTTCATGGTGGTCTAGCCTCAATGGATTCATGATTTCAACCAGTGAATTTTCTAAAATCTCCACACAATCCCTTCTGATAATAATTCCCATTTAAACATTAAAAATTAAAAACGCGAAGTTCAGCGAAGGGATCTCTTTCCAACGAATTTACTATCAAGCTATGCAATCGTATATATATTAGTTTTTTTTGTAAAAGTACTAATTCCGTGAGAAAATGTGAACACAAATAACCAAGATGACGTAATAGAAAGATTATAATACTAGATTACGTAATACGAATAATAACAATAGATTCAGTGAATATAATGAGATGATTAAAATGTTTTTGTTACAATAATTAAAGGTCATAGAGGTGTAAAAATAAATAAGGTGATATGATGAACATTTACGAATAAAAACAATGAGAATATAAGACATAAGTAAAGGGGGAATGCAGTAATAATAATAAGAGCTTCGGCTATTTTTAAGAGTTGGATACGAAGAAATCTGGGTAGATTGGAACAAATCATATAAACAACCTTAAAATCAAACTGTGGGTCCGTAGAATGGTTACAGTCGATTAGGTGTTCAAGTATAGAACTCTTAACGGCTTTCCTTTCACCCTTATAGAACCAAACTTTTACAAAAACAAAATTTTTCATATATATACGATTGTACAGCTTTGATAATAAATTCGTTGAAAAGAGATCCCTTCGCTGAACTTCGTGTTTTTATTTTTTAATATTTTTAGATAACCAATATCTACTATCTTAGCATATGGCTTTATGTTAACTGTGAATTAAATGAACTGTACTGTAAGTTGGAAATTAGGTACTATGAGTAGTTCACTAGTACAACAAAATTATGTCTATGGTAAAGGCCCTGGTACGGCCGGGAATGGGAAGAGTCCGCTCTCCCTCTCGAAATGCTCTCACATGGCCACGCGTATATAGGCTCTGCCAGGGAAGTTCTACTCACTGCCTTCTCGTGGCGGAGGTGTTGTTTACAAAAATGAGAGGACGAAAAGCGAATGTCCGGCGCTTTAACCGGATCCCAAACCAATGATGCACATGGGTTCCAGTATCCTGAGTGAACAAATGGCGTATGAACCAATCGTTGGTCACCGGCTACCATGGGACTGCACCTCCTTACGATGCTCCACTGCCTTGTGGGTCAGACGTTCAGGTCGAAGGCTCGGGGTGTGGCCCCCTAAGAAACCACCTGCTTCGGTTTGGGCACCCGGGTAGTATCACAGCCCTCACACATATCAAATGAGATTTGTGTGGCGCATATGTATTTGGTGCCTCCTTGTACCAATACCTATTTGTTAAAATAAATAAAGAAATAAATAAAATAAAGGTCAGCTGAAATAACACTGAATTATAATCAAACCATAGTGATTAAGCTATATAATCATTTGAAATTAATAATGATAATGTGATTATTGCTCACTGAACTGTCTAACAATAGTACATGCAAAATTTAATAAGAATGTTTCAATGTTTTTTACATTGTTCAGCTAGACAAATGTAGGCTTCTATTTATTACATTTAAATTAAACATTGCTAAATTTTCAATTCATATAGTTGACCTTATTCACATTTAACAGTATAATCGACGTAAAAATTGATTATGTCAGACGTAGGCCTGTTAATTTGCGTTTAATATGACCAATATTTCAATTACCTGCCAAAAAGTTTTGTAATGTTAAGCTGTTTCAGGTTTAATATTAACCTATTCAAATATTACGAGTATGTACATAGAATTTGTAAGTGTCCTCTTTTAATATGTTTAATAAATAAAACCGATGATTTGAAAAATGATTCCAGACGTTATGAATAAATAACGTATGCGATGTCATTTACAAATGACATCAGAAAATTAAGATGACGATTTAATTAAACTGCATACTTACAAAACACTTACCAAATACAATAATTGAATACATAGAGAAGCATATTTATCGTAATTATAAACTGCTCAACTACATAGAATGGACAATGTATAGTACAAAGCAATTTTTTACTTTTAGTGGGTTTACAGAATAACGCAATTACAATCTTGCGTTAATGAACGATACTCCTTTTCAAAGAGAAACTAAACTAAGAATTACTGTTAGCGAAATAATCCAATCATAAATATTGTTTGCTTCTTTCTAAGAAGTTATGATTAAATTAGGAAAGCGTACAAATTTATTCATTCACCGATTCTTCACATTTAGCATGATTAATACATACCCTATTCCTTATCTTATCACGATCATTTATTCATATGTTTACATGCACATAAAGATTATTACAAGATTAAACTCTGTGTTAAAATAAACTACAAAAATACTACAGTGAAAATCAGTTTACTACTTGTGCATTAAACATTCTATTTCCTTTTAAGTTCAGTAATTATTATTATCAACTATTAAAAACGGTTATCAGTTTTCCTCAAATTTTATTTTGATGATATACATATTATTTCCCCCGTCGCGATACCTAACGACTTCAATTACATTTCTACGTGATTTTAAAAAATAGACATCAATTCTATTCGACTTTTCTCCTATACTTCTGTCTGTGAGATAAAAACTTTATTTACATTTTTTCGGAGGTTAAAATTTCTTATTAAAACTCGGATGGAACGGTTGACAATTATTGCACGGCGGTTTTGATTTCCTGCCCCCCGCTGACGAGAAACTTTACGATGTAATTAAAAAACTTCGCCTGGAGTCCTTTTCGGGGGGCTACTGCCGGTCTCAAGCCCGGATAAAGGAGGAGGATTGGGCATGGGGTTAGCGACCCCATCCCGTAGAAAACTAACTCGCTAAAAAAACGCTAACCAGAAAAAATTATTCAAACCATTTAAACTCTGCCCTGGGAGTCAGGTCTTCGTTTAGAAGAATTATGACGCCTCACGATGAAAGCCGAGTTTCTTCGGAAGTCACGAGGCCGATGCCCCTTCTGACAACCAGAGCAACCATTTATTTAGGTACATGGAATGCTCGCACAGTGTGGGAGACTGGGGGAGTTTTCCAAATTGCTGCGGAAATGAGGAGATACAATTTAGAGGTGCTTGGGATCAGTGAGACACATTGGACGCAAGTTGGACAACAACGACTAGCTTCAGGGGAGCTGCTGTTATACTCCGGACATGAACAAGAAAATGCCCCACATACACAAGGAATTGCATTGATGCTGTCCAAACAAGCACAAAATGCACTTATAGGATGGGAATCTCATGGACCAAGGATCATCAAAGCCTCCTTCAAAACAAAGAAAACGGGGGTTACAATGAACGTCATCCAATGCTACGCGCCTACCAACGACCACAATGAAGACGCTAAAGATCAATTCTACGATAGGCTGCAATCAATCGTCGAGAAGTGCCCAACAAAGGACCTGACTATTCTGGTGGGAGACCTTAATGTCAAGGTTGGAATTGACAACACCGGATATGAAGAGATCATGGGACGACACGGACTCGGAGAAAGGAACGAAAATAGTGAGATTTGCAAACCTATGTGCCTTCAATAAACTGGTCATAGGCAGGACTATATTCCCACATAAACGCATACACAAAACCACATGGACTTCACCGGATCACACCACACAGAACCAAATCGACCATGTCTGCATCAACAAAAAGTTCAGGAGGACGATGGAGGACGTGAGAACAAAGAGAGGAGCTGATATAGCATCAGATCATCACTTGCTGGTCGCCAAGATGAAATTGAAACTCAAGAGGCACTAGACAACGGGGAGGACAATATCACAAAAATTTAATACGGCTCTTCTTCGGGATACTGACAAACTCAATAAATTCAAGATAACCCTCAGCAATAAGTTCCAAGCCTTTCATGATCTACTCAATGGAGAAGGAACTACTATGGAGAGCAACTGGAAAGAGATAAAAGAGGCAATCACTTCAACATGTCATGAGGTTCTGAGCCAAAAGAAGCACCATCACAAGGATTGGATCACGGTCGATACACTGGATAAGATTCAAGAAAGGAGGAACAAGAGGGCAGCAATCAATACCAGCCAAACAAGAGCAGAAAAAGCCAAGGCACAGGCTGAATACACAGAAGTAAACAAGCAAGTGAAGAGGAGCATCAGAACTGACAAACGTAAATATGTGGAAGATTTGGCAATGACGGCGGAAAAGGCTGCCAGAGAAGGAAACATGAGACAACTGTATGAAACAAACAAGAAACTCTGGAAATCACCGTAACTCAGAACGACCAGTGAAAAACAAGGAAGGCAAGATAATCACCAACATTGAAGAACAACGAAACAGGTGGGTAGAACACTTCAAAGAACTCTTGAATCGATCAGCCCCACTAAACCCACCCAACATCGAAGCAGCACTCACGGACCTCCCAATCGATGTTGGCCCACCAACAATTGAAGAAATCAGCATGGCTATCAGACAAATCAAGAGTGGCAAAGCAGCAGGACTAGACAGCATTCCAGCAGAGGCACTGAAAGCAGACGTAGCGGCAACTGAAAGAATACTCCAAACTCTCTTCAGAAAGATCTGGGATGAGGAACAGGTACCAAAAGACTGGAAAGAAGGACTTCTAGTCAGAATACCACAGAAAGGCGATCTCAGCAACTGTGACAACTACAGGGGAATCACTCTTCTCTCAATACCAGGAAAAGTGTTCAACAGGGTATTGTTAAACAGGATGAAGGACTGTGTAGACGCCCAACTTCGAGACCAACAGGCAGGATTCCGTAAGGATAGATCGTGCACAGACCAAATCGCAACTCTACGGATCATTGTGGAACAATCAATTGAATGGAATTCATCACTCTATATCAACTTCATCGACTACGAAAAAGCATTTGATAGCGTGGACAGAACAACCCTATGGAAGCTTCTTCGACACTACGGCGTGCCTCAGAAGATAGTCAATATCATACAGAATTCCTATGATGGATTAAACTGCAAAATCGTGCATGGAGGACAGTTGACAAAGTCGTTCGAAGTAAAGACCGGTGTCAGGCAAGGTTGCTTACTCTCACCCTTTCTCTTTCTCCTGGTGATCGACTGTATCATGAAGACATCAACATCTGAAGGGAAGTATGGGATACAGTGGACAGCTAGGATGCAATTGGATGATCTAGACTTCGCAGATGATCTGGCTCTCCTATCGCATACGCAACAACAAATGCAGGAGAAGACAACCAGTGTAGCTGCAGCCTCAGCAGCAATAGGTCTCAATATACACAAAGGGAAAAGCAAGATTCTTCGATACAACACAGCATGCACCAATCCAATCACAATTGACGGAGAAGCTTTGGAAGATGTAAAAACCTTTACATATTTGGGCAGTATCAACGATGAACACGGTGGATCTGATGCAGATGTGAAGGCACGGATCGGCAAAGCAAGAGCAGCATATTTACAACTGAAGAATATCTGGAACTCAAAACAATTGGCAACCAACACCAAAGTCAGAATTTTCAATACAAACGTGAAGACAGTTCTACTGTATGGGGCGGAAACCTGGAAAACTACGAAATCCATCATCCAAAAGATACAGGTGTTTATTGACAGTTGTCTACGCAAAATACTTCAGATCCGCTGGCCGGACACTATTAGCAACAACCTACTGTGAAAGAGAACAAATCAGATCCCAGTGAAGGAAGAAATCAGAAAGAAGCGCTGGAAGTGGATAGGACACACATTGAGGAAAGCACCGAACTGCGTCACAAGACAAGCCCTCACATGGAATCCTCAAAGCCGAAGGAGGAGAGGAAGACCAAAGAATACATTACGCCGAGAAATGGAGATAGATATGAGAAAAATGAACAAGAATTGGATGGAACTAGAAAAGAAGGCCCAGGACAGAGTGGTTTGGAGAATGTTGGTCGGCGGCCTATGCTCGATTGGGAGTAACAGGCGTAAGTAAGTAATTAAAAAACTGAGTCACTCTTAGTTGAGTGTGACTGGTTAAAAATCAGTTCCAATATCCACGCACTACACACTCATTTATGGATGCTTGAAATAAATATATCTTCCATACACTTTGTACTTAGGCTTTTCGAGTTCAGGATTCAGACAATGGATACATATGAAATGAATGTGTTGGATATATATGTTAATTGGGATTAAATAAGGGTTACGAAAATGGTGAACCAAGGTACAAACTAAATGCAACATACGGGAAAACCACTTATTACAAAAAGTAGGTATGATAAACTGTGTACACGTAAAATGAAGGGAAACATACTTTGAGTAATTGAAGTGTCAGCATATCTTGACGGAGATCATCACCATGTTTAAAAATCAGTTGATAGTTTTGATGATGAAATTGTGCCAGTCTATCAGGATTTGTCCATACAAGCCATAAGGGTCTTTTTTTAGATCGCTTAACATCACATTTATGAATTAATAATTCACCTAAGATATCACTTAAACATAACGGAGATGGTAACCATTGAAGATCATGTTGGGTTTCTGTTCGAGACATCTCTTCACGGAATAGTTCACGTTGTTCATCCTCACTAGTTAATTCTTTTAAACGTGTACTTAACGCTTCTAAACGATTAAGAGCAGTTACTTGACGAGAAAGTAATACTAACATTGGTCCACAACCTCGACAAAATGCTTCTAATATTAGACTGAATCGAAGGCGTATATCTGGCAAATGAAGTTCAGAACGTAAATGCCAGAATAATCGTGAACCAATTTGCAGGGGATTTTTTAAAGCACGATATAAGATAAAACGAGTTAGTGCATTGTCCAAATAGGCTTCAGCTTTAAGCGCCTAAATAATAAATAAAAGGATAAGGATATATATATGCCTCACATAAAATAAGTATTTACTAAAGTTGTAAAAAGCAATATAAACTAAGATTGGAATATTAAATAATAGTTAGGCGACAACGCGTTTTATCCTTCACTGAAGAAATTTAAGTTCATTTCCAAATGAGTTCACACGAAGAAGTATAACTTCAACTATGATTTCCAGCAAGTATTTCTTTCCGTATTTTCGATGAGCACTGAATATGTATGCCATTTTTAGTTATAAGAAAAATGTCAAGCTATATCTCCCCTTCATAATACTAATAATAGGTTTCAGATATAATGGCAACAAATAATTATCACAACCACCATTTGTAACAATTGACAAACATTACAACGTTATCCTTCATTTCAAAAAGCTGAATTGTTAAACTACTACTATTGTTAGATATCCTGAGTCAGTAAAAATTTTAATATTATGAGTGCAGAAAAGATATACGCAAGCTAAGAAAATGTTGCCAGATGCCTTTAAGCATCGACACTCAAACACAAGCTGGTAGACTACTAAGTTATGGATTTTTCTCATTGAATGAGACCATTCCTACTGACATTAGGGTTAATAAAAGTTTGTACAATATGACTATCATAAACTAGATATGTGACAACTTGAGCCTATGAGTATATGTGCCAGATTCTAAGTTAATTATGACGGACGAACTAACTGAATACTGATTATTTTGAAGATCTTCTGATTCTATACACTTGGCTTGTAAGTGCAAGTCTCATACTGACAGCAAAATATCATCGGGGATGCAATAGTCAATTGTTTAACTTGGATTTTTAGCTTGATAGTGTATAACCGACTGTTTATGTAAATATACTAAAGTAGTAGATCTTCCAACTGTAAGGTCAGTGGAACACTGACACTACTGATTTCGGATGTTGAATATATACAGAACAGTCGAGGGATTTTATGAAAATTGTATACTGAAAAATAAAATACGAATTCCAAGATATAACACATCAACAGTTGCGTTTTCCACTGTTTTTTGGAGAAAATATCCAATATATAGAAGAGCTTAAAAATCCACATAGTTTTATGATGGAATATGCAGGCTCCACATCAAAAGTGAACTATAGTTAGATTATTAAAAAATGGTATATATGATTGAGAATTTTTGAACATCCTACGGTTTGAAACCAAAAAAAAAAAGTTATAGAAATGTGAATGTTTCCAAACATTTTAGGATCAATGACGTAGTTAAGAATTTATATGATTCAGTTTCGTATAGAAGAATCAAATTTTTACCATTAGAAATTTTAAAAACAAGTTTGTTCACAATGTACAATCATGAAACACCCTTTGTTATTTTCGGTATAAAAGTGTGAAGATCACTGAATTTCATTGAAATAATGAATCGATCCAAATTAGATCACCATTGAAAACCTGGAAGTACTGGATGGCCGTTTCGTCCTAGGATGACACTCAACACCAGTCCCTATCCATGATCCCGTATGTGCTACTCAAACCCAGGACCTCAGGTCTCTTGTGAGAACACTTAACCACCTCTAGACCACAGAGCCGGCATCCAACAGCGTCGATGCCTAATCTCAGTCAATCCACGACATTTCGCGACCGTCTCCGATTGTCTATGGTGGGTAACTGCCTCACACCCGATACGCATTAGCTCTACTGGTCACAGCTCTCCACGAAAACGCCGGAAATTTCCTCTTGAAGCTAGTCACTAGTGAGCACATGATAATTATCAGTATGAAGTTTTGGAGCTTGTAGAATTTCACTGAAAAACAATGCTGTCACGGAATGAAAATTAATTTACTGATTGTTGATTGATACTTTACCAGGAATGAATGAGCTACCTTGTAGTTGGTAACAGCATAGGAATCTGACTATTGAATCCTCTGATCTGTCTCAAAAGGGTACACGCTGATTAATCTGTTTTCAACCAATTGACGCTAGTGAACTAGTAGAGATGCTAGAAGATTTTCATGTAAACTCTAATGGTTTTACTAATGGATCTTTGTTGTTTGGGTTGTTGAAAATATGAAATATTCAATCTCAATTCTCAATCCGATTTCAGAAACGTCGAGTGAAGTATGATATCCAAGGGATGCTAAACAGTAAAATAACATAGCAAAAATGATCATAAAACAAACAGATAATTTGTATCTTACCTGAACCAGTTGTAACAGATAATCACTCAATTCAGCATCACTAAGATTATACAAACTATTTACAGCTAATTCGCGCAAATATAAATCAGCTATTCCACTTGCTCCAACTTTTATTCCATTTGGTAAATCAATAAGATTTGAATTACTTCGTGTTAAATCGAATGCACCAAGTAAACGTAAAGCGATGTCAACACTAAGTGGTTGTGGCCATTGATGTATAAGAGTGTAGAATTCTGCTAATGTATCACGACCACACCAATTAACAACTTGACATATCCATGGTAATGCTGAAGGTAAATTATTTAAACACCAATAACGACCACGCCATAAATAATCTTTTTCTTGTTCACATAATTCATATAATGGATCACGATTAACTATTTCACGTAATCTTGATTCTAATATTTTATTAGTTAAATTTGTTACTGATGAAGTAATAGTGTTATTCTGAAAAGATTTATTAGACACAAATTCTGATGGTATATCTCCTTCATAAGGATTATTATGAATTGTTAAATTATTATTTGATTCTATGCATAAACAAGCATCCACATCACCTATTTCACTTGTGCAAAATGAATAATCTACTTTTGTACTCTTAGCATGACCATCATTCCGTGATTTTAATGGATGACTATCTGAATAGGATTGGGATGAAGAGGAATGAAATTTTTTTGTATGATATGCATTGATAAAACAATTCACTGTTGGTCGACGAATACGACCTTGAGTTGGGTTATGAATTCTGATCTGCAAAAAAAGAAGAGCAAAGTAAAGAAAAGTGTGTGATAAGCTTATTTACAATAACCATAATTGATATGACTTGATGTGTTTTAGAAAATATCATAGAAGCTTGTATTATGAATCAGTGACGACGGAAGAAACACAAGTTATTGAATTGACGCAATCATATAATGTTAGAGAAAAAAATATTTCCTTTAGTGAACTGGTGGGAACTGCTGTTTAATAATGAATTGTATTCGTTGCTAAGTTTTCCAAACCTTTTCTATACCATCAACTAACGAGTAACTTTGATGTTGTATACTGGAAATCTGAACGAAAACGAAAATAACTCTAATATCGAAGAATGTAGCTAGTGAAAAGAATGTCAAGTTTGTAACCATAGTAAAAAAAATTCCCCCTTTGTTTAAACGATGGATAAAATAATACTTTATACACTTTGACCTGTATTGAAGGGTCGCATCAGTTGAAAGAGGTATGAGGACAAGTGTCACTTTCCAGTTATTCCTACCATGAAAGAATAGTCGTTTTAAAGCACCTGAAAAGGAAATCGGGTTAGGGGTGGTTATCTCAATTTGAATGTAACACTAGGAACCAACAAACAAATGACTGAACATGGCCGAACACAGGAGTTTTGGTCAGTAGTTCTTGATGTATTGACTCTAATTTCTAACCCTAACGTCCAACTGAAAATCCCAATCCTAATTCCTCATGCTAATTTATAACCCCAATAACTATATGGATATTCTCAAAGTCACTCATGCATCGCCTGAAGGTTGTCTATGTGCTAGTTTCTTATTCTCATAAATGCTTTGAGATGAATAAGTTATTAGCCCATATTGAAAAATGACCTATTGTAAATGATTTTACACTTCATTTTTCTCAATGTCAGACTATCTACATTAGCCCAAGACAGAAAAACGACACTACTGAAAGATAAACACCACTTAACTTATGGTAAGCCTTTCTTTCGATCTATCTTGGTTTTCTTAAATCAAAGGAATCTTTTCCTCTAACAAGAGAAATACATGTTTTAGACATCATTTATTTATTTATTTTATCGTTCGATACTTGTACGATTTGTAAAGTTATTTATATTGCCTATTATCCTACACTCGTCTTCATCATTTTTCCTGAACTTTTAAAAGGGAAATACACTGTATTCCTCAGAGTGTTGAGGGTTAAATTGTAGGGTGAGTGATGAATCTCTTAACGTTATTAAATGGTTGTGGACAGACATTTGAAATCTTGCAAATAACTGCTTAGTTTTATTCTGTCAGATCTAAACCATCCAGTTTACACCTCTCGCGCTTTGTTTCTTTATTTAGAAAGAAGCGCAGTTATATTAGAATTCGTGTATACACAAAATTAAAAAAGCTCTACAATACCATAACTAACGTCTCCTATGAAACGAAGAAATTGTAAGGGCTCTTGAACATCATATATATACTAAGCAAACAGTGTTGGATTGAGTCATGAACCGATCCAAATTAGATCACCATTGAAAACCTGGAAGTACTGGATGGCCGTTTCGTCCTAGGATGACACTCAACACCAGTCCCTATCCATGATCCCGTATGTGCTACTCAAACCCAGGACCTCAGGTCTCTTGTGAGAACACTTAACCACCTCTAGACCACAGAGCCGGCATCCAACAGCGTCGATGCCTAATCTCAGTCAATCCACGACATTTCGCGATCGTCTCCGATTGTCTATGTTGGGTAACTGCCTTCCGATCCATATCCATATAGATAAACTTATATGCTAGCTCAAACACTAACGAGAGTGAGAAGAATGAGAAATGACTAGTATGCTTAAATTGGTAAACCGAAGCAAGTGTACACAAACCATAAGTATAAATGAACCTGTCCTTCTGACCCAGACAAATATATGTGGGACGAAACCCTGAGTAGGTGTATGATTAGCTTCTTTCGAAAAAGTACCTAATTTATAATCTGTCACATACCGTTCGACCTTGAGATGGGACGTAAGCACAGTCACGTGTTATGTCTAGACTGGAACACACTACCGAATATCGTATCTATTTGTGTAAATAGTTGCCTGAACAATAAATATGTCCATTTTAATATTACTCCTGATCGCTCATTTTCACTGAAGGATGTATGTTATATAGTGCGCCAAGCTCCAATACACGTAGTACAATCATACCGATTGGTAAGTTAATCTAACAGTTTAAACTAACATATTCAATAAGAACGCATGGAATTTACTTGTTTTACCCTAAGTACGACTAACTACAGATGTAGAGTTAATTTATTCGAATATTTGCAATTAGGGTATTTAATTATGCTCCACTCACATCAGTCTGCTTTAGATGTGAAAAACAATAATGTCAAATGCAAACTTCGAATTGTTTATAATAATATTAATCGCTGAACAATTCCCATACAATTGTGTTTTAATATAATAATTTTGCAAAAACCATCTAGATTTGAACAAATAGTTTCACAATAGCTGGACCCCGAATTTATGGAAGACATTGAAAAGGAAATTATGCTTGTAAAACTTTCAGTGACTAAAATTACTACCGACTTTTGGTAGTTGTGATCTTTGATTATTTACTAGATGCCTGGACTAGATCATTGGCGAGATCATCGAAATCATTACATATACAATTTACACTTTTATATTTACGATATTTGTTGATGTCCATCTTTTCATTTAAATCATGATGTTTCAACCGATACAGAATAGTGGTAAGCTTCTATTTAAAGCGCCGTATAGACTAAGGTTACTCGGTCGTTTTTCAGTGCATAGTAAGTACGCAGCATCCCCTATTTTCGAGGATTTTTCAGTTCATTTAATGAGTAACTACCGCATACACGAGGCTATTATCACAAAAAAATTCATTTTACCATAAAAAGCTATTTATACCAGGCTCCTATGAACATGTCACTGTGGCATATCATAAAATACAAGATGAAAAACACAAATATAGTGAAATTTAAGGCTTGAAATAAAACCGTTGGAAATTGCACTCTTATATCCAGCACTCACTAATTAAATGAACAGGAAAATGCTGGAGACTCCAGATTTATTGAACACTAGGAAATGGCCGAAACAAGTCAGCAATCGTGCGATAAAATGATAGGATGGGAAAACCTTAACAGTTAGGTCTTTTACTTGTTACGTCCTCTACTTGATTACGGCAGGATACGATATACAACTAACGACACCCGAACGTAAAGAACCTCACAGTCACAAATAACTAGAGAATGAGCGACCTACAAAATTGATTTTCAGAAGGGGTTTTGTGGAGATTGTAGTAATTTTAATGATTAAGATCATGAGTCAGTTGAAGCTAGACCACCATGGAAAACCTGGAAGCACTGGACGGCCGTTAAGTGCTCGCGCGCGAAACCAGTAGATCCTGGGTTCGAATCTCGCGGGGGGCGAGGTCGTAGATGCGCACTGCTGAGGAGTCCCATAATAGGACTAAACGGCCGTCCAGTGCTTCCAGGTTTTCCATGGTGGTCTAGCTTCAACTGACTCATGATCTTAATCATTAAAATTGATTTTGTTTAAACGTTTATCAGACCTGGCCGTGCTTTTATTCTTGTGTTCAATATTTTGTATATAAGCGTGCCATTTTGTCAGACAAATAAACCTATTCTACTGGCTAGCTGTCTGATCTTCCTACATCAGTTCTATAGGGGTCTGAGGCAAATCATAAGGTCTCGTGAGGAATCGTCACTTGGCCACATCGTACAATTACATATAAACTACCAATCAGCATTTTTTTTCATTATAGAAGTCGAAAATTCATTCATAAAATCATGAACTTACTTCAGGATAAAAAGCGATAGTTAGAATGTGAGTTACATTGAATGAGTGGAAATGACTGTGATTTCATTTACAAATAGAACTTAATAAAATACTTAGAAATCAATCGAAATCTGAACAACATTTACAAATCATTAACTCAGAATCAAATGCACTTCACAAAGGATTCGTCATAAACGACAATCTTCATTTATATATATGACAGAGTGTGTGGAAAGTCTTGAAGTCATTGGCAACTAAAATTCAGTCATAGCTTTGCAGTCAAAACTTTCTGAAAATTCTTTAACTTTAAGTTCTAAATCTTGGTTTCATGATGTCTAACTAAGTCTACATCACATGCGTTAAATTAGTCTCCACAAGCCATACATCAAAAACCTCATTAGAACCCACTTAGCGAAAAAAAACTATGTGCTCACATCGTTGTAACTCAAATCGTGCGATAAATTTTTAGTCTAAATAGAAAGGAAGAAGTAAAATTGAAAATCCATACCTACTTATCAATCAGGAGATGACAAAGGAACGTCTGAAATTCTGTTTCAAGTTTAGTTATAATCAGTAGACAGAACACAAATATGATTACCAAGAAAACAAGTCAAAACAATAAAACAAAACGAAAAGACAGTCTAATCATTTGATTTAGGTTTATATAATCCATAGGATTTAAAAATATTTATTATTGAAGCTATTTACTTCATTTATTATAGATTATCAATGAGGTAGGTTTGAAATCAAACGTTAACAATGTCAAATTACTGGAAAAAATAACAGTACCAATTAACGTTCACAGAAACATTCAATATTTGACTCAGTTTCAAAATAACAAAACATAGAATCTAATTAAGGAAGTCTATATAGTAATATGCAATATTATTAATGTATGTCTATATAATGATCTTTTTATTTACGTATAATCACAAGAGAAAAAAGAACAAACTTTCCACAAAAACAAGAAATAGTTAACAATTAATACATATACATACACGACATAATTTGTTTTTTTTTCTTCTTGTAACTGAGTACACCATAATTGTTTAAAATTTCACAAATACATGATTGATTTTATGAACAACTCTGTTTACACATACATACATACATACATAAAAACGCACCATAAATGTCTACTATAACTCAAGTGTTTCTACGCTAAATTAACTTAACATTAAATGATTTATTGAATTGAATTAAACAAAAAGGCACGCCTTTAATTTTGCAGAAGACAATTAAATCTATAATCAACGTTTTTTTTATAGAGTTGAATATAAACACCAAGAATCAATTTAAACGGATGTACAATACGATACAATATGAAGAGCATCCTGAAACTTTTTTTTAACCATTCATAATGCTGTAAAAGTAGAGATACTTGATGTTTATATTAAATTCAAGAAAATATATTGAAATACTATGTCATAAAAATTGTATATGATATAACTGAAGGTTTTCAAATTTTAGCGAAGTTTCGAGGACTTACAAAAGTACCTTAAAAAGTTGTCTGCTTTAAAGTACAAGAAAAAAAGTGAATCACGTCCTCTTGACTTGAAAGAAACTATGCGTTGAAATATACGTTATGATATTAGTTAATAAAAGAGGAACGAATTATTACATATTTCTAAATTATTTGTTCCATAAATTGGTTTAATATTTACCAACAAAATTATTTATATTAATGCCTCATGGTTAAAAAGAGATTTGAATTGTAGAACAATTTAAAAAAAGGTAGATGTAAACAACTATCCCAAGCTAAAAGAACATATGTTCTAATCTCGCTAAATATTAAGTTTTTTAGGACTCCTGTCTTTTTCTTAGGTTCCATAATTTTCAAGTTATTGTTAAAGCTTTGTGCAAGTCAGTTCCCGTAATATCGAGTGCGTAAAAGATCCCGATCCTATTAGAATAATATTGATACTCCATAATTGGAAATCACAGTAGACCCAACTGCTTCCATACATTTAACAGTTATGTAAACAAGGGATTAAGATGCCCGGCTTTTAGTCGCTAAGTGCCAAGTTCGAACCCCGATTTACCTAATTCGGTTTTGGTAACTGGATGATATCAGTACCCCTTACATTTAGAGTGTGGCTCATATCTAAGTACCGGGTGAATGAATTACAACTATAAAGTATTTAGTCAAGTATATATGTCAAAAGATTGAAAGTTAAGCATAGTCGTTACTTATACAATTTACTGACAAACAATGTAACCAGAGACAATGGATTCAGAATCCGCGTATAGTAACCAAGTTCTATGAAACGATTTGTTTATATAAAAGTTATGATAAAATAGAAAAAGTTGAGAACATTTCCAATTTGTTATTCAGTGATACAGATTAGACATTGAGAGGAAAAATTATTCTTGCTGAAGAAACTGACAATATATGCATAACATACAACTTCATGTTGATTCCCTGAAAACATTGATCAAAAGAATAAAATATAAATAGAATAATATTTACCTGTATTGAGAATTCAGGATTGGGGTTACCAAGTACAGTACCACAAGGATGAAGACTTTCATCTGCCGTTTGAACTAAAGAGGGTGGCCATAAATTTAAAGTAATTTCACCCGTAATCATGAAACCATTGTGATCAAATAAATTGACATTACCCCAGCCATATAGGTATTCACACTAAAATCAAATGAAAAATATACAAAAACGATAGAAAGGTATTTAGAATTTAATTCCATATCTTGATAGCTGAGAATATATTTGATTTCCAACAAAAACTAACTGTAAAAAACATAAATTTTTGTACTAATACGCTGCGAAATTGCGCCCAATGGATTAAATAATCTAATATCTGTAAGAGCATAATTTTAAGCAGTCTAAGGAATCATATTGAAAATTACCATCGATTGTAGTAGACTGAAGAGCTACTCGACCTCGCTCTCGAAGACTTGATGAACTATTCCCTTCCTTATGTGATATAAACAAACAATAAAAGACTTATGTACACAAGCCCTGAATCTTTTCAAGATAATATTTAACAGTATTGATCTCATATGATTGAGTTGAATGATACGAGGAAAGGAACTGACTACATTAAGAACATACAAATCGACAGTAAATACAATTACTTTTACAAGACCTTGTGTCACACTGAACTGCTATAACATTAGACGACACCTATTTCATGGCTGCAAAAAGTAATTGTTCCTAAGAAAGACACTTTGAACCAAACTGACACTACAGACAAAAAATGATTTAATAACTAGGCTTGATCTGTTTAAATGCAGAATGGACATCACATAAGCATATTAATCCAAATGTGGAGTGGGAAAATGTCTATTTTATATACCAATACATTGCATGAACATTAATTTATGTATCTTATTAATCTCAACAAACTAACTTCATTTACTTAGAATCATCTATTTTATTTATTAGATTTTAGGCAAATAACTTCAATCATTTTATATTATCACAATATTTTGAAGTGATTTAAAACAAAACAGAATGTTCTTTTTCACATTTAATCTTTAAAGTATCATCAAATGAAAGACGCTTTTACAAAACATTTGTTGTTTCAGTTCTGATTGAGACAGTATGTTATTTACTAGTACAACTTACAAATCTCACGTTTTTTCGATCCAAAATTTTTCTAATTCGTATAAGCGCTACACAGATGCGCGTAGCAATAGGTAGATCGGCTAAAAGAATGTGAAAATTAAGCCATTCACGCCATGTTAAGTAGTTTCCCGGTCTTTCTTTAGTTGTCTAAAAAAACAAAGTAAAATACATTTCCATAAAATTCTATATTTTTGAAAAGATAAGCTTAAGTGAAAATACTTAGACATTGATAACAAATAAATGTTAACGGAAGCCAGGACATATCGGTCTCGCGCGCGAACGCTCAACATCTATACCACTGAGCCGACATCCAATGGTGTTATTGTTAGTTAATAAAGTTTATGAGTCAGTAAAATCACAAATACACGTAGAAATACGGTTATAAATGGGTCAAAAAACTTTATATTTCCGAAATTCTTATGCAGTATGTTTTGACGAAAAAACCTATCAAAATCACTAGAAAAGGATCTTCATAGATCTAACTAGCTCTTAGTACAAATGAGAGATGCAAATATCTATGAAGTGAATAATGAAAATAGTTGGGAAAACACTACCAAACTAGGAAATTTTTTAATGAAAGAATCAATTCCAAGTACTACTATCAACACAAAACTGGGAAAACAGAATAAAGGACTAAGTAATGAAGGGTCACGTTTGAAAATTACTTTCATTTTCATGAAATTGATCATCTCCAACAATTCCAAAATAATAATTTAATGGGCTATACAATTAATACGTTAAAATAAGATCGAATTAAATTACATTAGCTATTTAGCAAATAGTTATACGATATAGTGAAATAGTTAATTCTGTTAGGCTAACTAATGCCCATCTCACTTCTTATTTGATTACATTTGTTGTGAAAAGTATCCAACAACAAGTCGAGTGGGATGCGTTTCGTAATTGCATGTTTCTCCTTAGCTTCTCTTAGCCTTAGCTGATTGTGGTGTCTGGTCCAGATTTCTTGGTTCACTTTGACATCATATATGACGTCCCCATGTTTCTTTGTGATCTCACCATCTACCCATCTATCGCACCCGTGTCTATAATCCCGCGCATACACTTTTGTACCAACTTCGTAGGGAATTCTAGTATTCTTCATCTGGAGGCTTTGCTGAGCCACTTGCTTGGGTGTCATCGCACCATGAACTGTCCATAGCTTCCGCCCCATAAGCGTCTCAACCGGGGATTTGAAGTTTGGCAATAAGTTATGTGGAGTCGTCCGATAAACCATTAGAAATCATTGTATGATATCTTCTGTGGTCCCCTCCCCTCGTGCTTTAAGCATGGCTCGTTTAAATGTATCAACGAACCTTTCAGATTGTCCATTAGATTGCGGGTGATATGGCGGAGAACGAACATGGTTGATTGAGTTTTGCAGGCGAAATTCTCGGAATGGACTGGATGTGAACTGTGAACCGTTGTCTGTTACTATTGTTTTTGGAAGACCATGCTGAGCGAAGATCTGATTAAGGAGTTTGATGGTTCGAATTGTAGAGGGTGGCGCAATCGGCGATATCTCCGGCCATTTGGACAAAGAATCAACCAGTATCAGATATGTGGCACGATCTAGGGGTTCAATGAAGTCAATATGTACTCGCGACCAGGGTTTTTCTGACTTTGGCCAGGGTACTGGAGGCAACTTAGGGGGATTTTTCGCAGCGGTTTGACAATGTGAACATCTTTTGACGAAGTCGACAATCTATTTGTCCATATTCGGCTAATATGCATAGCTGCGAGCGATAGATTTTATACGGCTTATCCCTGGGTGTCCACAGTGAAATTGGCGTAGGACCTTGAAACGTAGGGTTGTTGGAATTACTACGCGATCACCGAAAATCAGACAATCGTTAACAACACAGAGGGCACTGCGACGATTCGCTAGTTGTTGCATATCACCACTCAGCTGCTTAACTGGCCATCCGCTCTGAATATAGGTGATCGCTTCTTCAATAATCGGGTCTTCTCTGGTAGCTTCCTGAACATCTTCAGCGGTAACAGGCATTGCTCGAACGGCATTCGCTAATCGTGTAGCGCCGAAATTCTCTTCCGTTGATATTGTGGCTATGAGTGTGTCCTCATCAGTGGTAGAATGGTTACTGATAAGTCTGGACAGTGCATCTGCTTGGCCGAAATCTTTGGAACGTCGATACTGGATGTCGAAGTCGTACCCCAATAACGCCAACGCCCAACGTTGAGGACGATTAGCAGAATGGGCAGGAATTCCTTTCTTTGATCCAAAGATTGATAACAACGGCTTATGGTCTGTGAGCAAGGTGAAACGGCGCCCGTAAATGAATTTGTGGAATCGACGGACAGCAAATATTAGGACTAACGCTTCCTTCTCGATCTGACCGTAGCGTTTCTCAGCAGGTGTTAGTGTTCTTGAAGCGTGCATCACCGCTTTCTCTGAACCATCTGGAAAGACATGCGAGAGTAAGGCACCCAGTCCATGTGTTGAAGCGTCTGCAGCAACCACAATGGGTAGTTTCGGATTGTAGTGCGTTAGCAGTAGTTTGGAACTTAGCATGGATTTAAGTTTCGAAAAGACTAACTCACATTGCGTGGACCACTTCCAAGTAGCGTTCTTTTCTAGCAGATGATTCAATAGATATCGAACGTCATGCAGTGATGGAAGAAATGCTGAATAGTAGCTAATCATTCCCAAAAATGATCGCAGTGAGAAGACATCAGTGGGGGCAGGCATTTGTTGGATTGCGTGAATATTTTGAGGATCAGGGTGTCGTCCGGAAGCATCAAAGATAAACCCCAGGTATCTAACGGAACTTAAGAAGAATTGGCATTTCTCTGGACGAAGGCGAAAACCATTATCTTGGAGGCGTTGTAGAACTAAGTGTGTTCTGGTATGCAATTATCAGGCCCCCAAATGCCCTGGTATGGCCGAGAGCGGGGAGGGTTCGCCCTCCCTCTCGAAATACTCTCACATGGCCACGCGTATACAGCCTCTGCCAGGGAAGTCCTACTCACTGCCTTCTCGTGGAGGGGGTGTTGTTTACGAAAATGAGAGGACGAAAAGCGAATGTCCGGCGCTATAACCAGATCCCAATTCAATGGTGCACATGGGCTCCAGTATCCTGAGGGAATAAATGGTGTATGAACCAACTTTTGGTCACCGGCTACCATGGGACTGCACCTCCTTACGGTGCTCCACTGCCTTGTGGGTCAGACGTTCAGGTCGAAGGCTCGGAGTGTGGCCCTCTAAGAAAACCACCTGTTTCGGTTTGGGCACCCGGGCAGTATCTCAGCCCACGCACTAAAATCATGATGAACTATTTGCTAATGGAAAATATTCCTTTCTCTCTGATTAACATTGAAATGACTCGTACTATTATTATTATTATTATTATTATTATTATTATTATTATTATTTTACCACGTCATTTATTCACCCTCTCTTATTCCTACTTTATGTATCTGTTTCGACCTAGACAGCAGCTCGCCTATGGTGAAAATTCAGCTTTATCTAAACGTTCTCGAGTCACTGCCTGGTTGAAAATTGTATGTGACCACCGAATAAGAGTACTGAAGCAGTTTTTCTGAAACCACATGCACCATTCAAACTGGCTGCCTTCAACGTTCGCACACTTATGCAGGTCGGACAACAGATAGGGCTGGTTATGTCTTTGTAAAGTCTTAATATTGACGTGTGTTGTCTATCCGAGACCCGTATTCAAGACCATAGTGAAGTACTACAAATCCGCCCTCCATCTGTCACTTCAAAAAGCTTGTTTTATGTGCGTTTATCCGGGGACCCTGTGGCATTTTCGTCTGGTCTCGCTGGCGTTGGTGTCGCACTAAGCGCTAGAGCTGAGGCAACACTAATCGACTGGATCCCCATTAACAGTCGGTTATGTGCTGTTAGATTAGAAAGTTACATCAAAGTGAGAAGAAATAGGCGTGAGAAACGATGTCTTTTCGTCATCTCCGCATATGCCATTACAGATTGCAGCCCGGATGCAATCAAGGATGAATTCTACCACCAGTTAACTGTTCTTCTCCAGAAAGTATCTTCTTCGACAGATATTGAAGTACTAGCTGGAGACTTGAATGCTCAGGTCGGGCGTCTAGGCACAGAAGAGAGTCGTTTAGGCGGCCGATGGGGACTTGTTGGTCGCAGGACAGATAACGGGAAACGTCTACTGCAGAGATGCACAGACCACAACCTGTTTTTGGCTAGCACTAACTTCCGGCACAGTCATCGTCGATGTGCCACCTGGCGTCCCCCTTCTACATCTCAAGCCTGGATAAAGATTGATCACATCGCGATCAGCTACCGCTGGCGTGGTTGTGTACAAGACTGCCGCTCCTTTTGGAGTACCTATCTGGAATCTGATCATGCTCCGGTCTGCGCCAATCTTACCTTACTTTTCAGTGGACAACGAAGTGACCGCCACCAAAGGATTGATATTAGCAAGCTGGTTGCAACTTCTGTTGCTAGTAAGTACCGAACCGAGCTAGCTTCTAGGCTAGCTACCATTCCACCGAAAAGTATAGATGAGCATTGGTTGCAATTGCATGACGCCATGAAAATGGCGGGTCAAGTCAGCTGTGGGTTCGCGAAACGTTTCGCTTACAAGCACTGGGTTTCTTCTGGTTCCTTACAACTGATTGAAGCCCGTCGGTCTACTCCGGGTGACCGTGAGTTTGACCACAGACGAAGGATGTTACGTAATGAAATCGGGCAAAGCTTGCGTAAGGACCGTGAAGCCTGGTGGTCGGAGCGTGCTAATGAGCTGGAAGCAGCAGCTGCATCTGGTAATTACCGGAAGCTCTTCCAACTCATCCGAGCCACTGGCAGCAAGAAGTCTGATGTGAGTAAAACAATCTGCGAGGATGACAGAACGCTAATCACTAACATCCATCGACGTCTTGGACGATGGGCAGAATTCTTTGAAGGGCAGTTCAACTGGCCTGCTGCTCCGGCAACATCGGTCAGACTGTCCTGCCCTCCATGGCCGATGACGACTGACCCACCAAATGAGGGGGAAGTCCGCAAGGAACTCCAACTCTTGAAACGTTACAAGTCAACGGGCCCAGACGACTTACCTCCGGCTCTTTTTAAAGATGGTGGTGACTTTCTGACTAAGGGACTGACGACGTTGTTTACAAAGGTCTGGGAACTAGAGTGTGTACCAACGTCATGGAATGAGTCGATAGTTGTCCCTATCTTTAAAAAGGGTTCACGTTGTTCCTGTAACAACTATCGGGGGATAAGTGTACTTCCGATTGCGTCCAAGCTATTGGCTTCCGTCATACTTCGTAGGTTGTTCAGAACCCGAGAAGGATTGACTCGCGAGGAGCAGGCTGGGTTTCGTCCTGGTCGAGGATGAATTGATCATATCTTCACCCTCCGCCAAGTTTTGGAACACCGCCATACTTATCAAAGGCCAACAATCGTAGTGTTTCTTGATATCAGGGCTGCCTTCGATTCGTTGGACAGAACTGTTCTCTGAGACTGTCTATTGAAGAAGGGTGTGCCTGAGAAGTTTATTAACATCCTAAAAGCCCTATACACAAACACCTCAGGCAGAGTGAGGGCATACAACCACCTTTCTCCATTGTTCCATTCAAGCAGTGGAGTTAGGCAGGGTTGCCCAATCTCACCATTCCTCTTCAACTTTGCCATCGATGAAATTCTGGAAACAGCTCTGATGGATGTAAGTAATGGTGGTGTGAATCTGTTGCCTGGAGAAAGACTTCTCGACCTTGAGTATGCGGATGATATTGTCTTACTGTGCGAGAATGTTCAAGCTTTGCAATCCGCACTTAATCAGTTGGCAATCAATGTCCGTAGGTATGGTATGTGCTTCGCACCTTCGAAGTGCAAAGTACTTCTACAAGACTGGCAGGATTCTATTCCTGTACTCACTCTGGACGGTGAGCAGATAGAAGTGGTCAAGAAGTTCGTGTATCTAGGTAGCTGCATAAGTGCTGGTGGTGGCGTGAGTGATGAGATCAATGCACGTATAGTGAAGGCCAGAGCGGCTTATGCCAATCTGGGCCACCTTTGGCGCCTTCGTGATGTTAGTCTGGCTGTAAAGGGTTGGATCTACAACGCGACGGTGTGAGCAGTTTTGCTCTATGCTTGTGAAACTTGGCCTCTCCGAGTTGAGGATGTTAGACGACTCTCTGTGTTCGATCATCGCTGTCTCCGAAGGATTGCTGGCATCCAGTGGCAACACCATGTCAGTAATGCAGAGGTCCGGCATCGTGTGTTTGGTCACAGAGACGATAATGCAGTTGGTGTCACCATCTTGAAACACCGACTTCGGTGGCTTGGACATGTTCTACGAATGTCGTCCCAGAGAATTCCTCGTCGTGTATTATTTGCCGACTCTGGGACTGGTTGGAAAAAGCGGAGAGGTGGTCAGTGTATGACATGGTGTCGTGGTATAAAAGAAAGCTGCAAAGGGCTAGCTTCTGTTGGTCCTTCACAACTCCCTGGCTGGGGTCCGAGAGACGGTGTAACACAGTGGCTAGAGACGTTATCAGATATGGCTCAGAATAGAAGCCAATGGCGATCCTGCTGTAACCTTCTTTTACTTTCTTCATAAAAAGTGGTTGTATCTTCTTTAACTGAAAGATTTCTTCTGATTGTACCTTTCCGTTTTCCCCATCATTACTTTTATATATATATATATATATATATATATATATATATATATATATATATATATATATTTCTCCTTCTCTTCAAATTATCATTGTTATGTGTGGCGCATATATATTTGGTGCCCCCCTGTACCAATATTTATGTGTTCAAATAAATAAATAAATAAATAAATTCATCAGCAGTTGAGCCGACAATGAGGACATCGTCAAAGTATGTAGCGACACCAGGAATATCTGCCAGAATAGTATCCATGATCTGCTGGAAGATCGCTGGAGCAGTTTTGATACCAAAGGGTAACCGAGTATACTGAAAAAGTCCTCGGTGCGTGTTAATTGTCAACAACTCTCTTGATTCGGGAGCGACAGGAATTTGAAGGTAAGCATCCGCCAGATCCAGCTTAGCGAAGTAGGTACCACCATTTAAAATAGTAAATAAGTCATCTGGGATCGGTAGCGGATAGTAATGCTGTTGTAGAGCCGCGTTGAGTCCTGTGGAAAAGTCTGCACAGATTTGTATGGAACCATTGGATTTTTTTACAACCACAATTGGTGCAGCCCATGATGAATAAGCAACAGGTACTAGAACACCCTCAGATTCCAAACGTTGAAGTTCAGTGTCTCTCAAGTTATAACATATTGTAAACATTCTTTTACAAAGCAGAATATTGTAAAGAAAAAAATTTATTCAGTTTTAGAGACATAAATCTAAATCCCAATAAGATGAAACAAAGTATACTCTTTGAGAAACACATAGCTGATAGTCATTAACAGATGAAGTTGGAACACAAATACATGTAATATCAAGCCATCTGCACAAAAATTTCATATACCACAGAAAGTAAGTTTGGAAAATTGAGAAAGAAGAAATATTCACACACAAATAAAATACTGTATGACTTTGGTAAATGCGAACATTTTTATCCCACTTCCTTTGAATACAGTTGGTAGTTAATACTCAAATCCAGCGCAATTCTTTAAAAGTGCCTAATTCCTTTTTTTTAGTTTTGTTGAAAAATGTAGCAACTTAATACAGAGTGTAATAATTTGGTTAAAATAGTTCACTGAGACAACCATTTAACGAGACTAGCATAACACAGATTTTACACATATTCTAGTTCTAAAGAAGGTAACGCCAATAGTAGTTTAGAGGGGGGCAGTAGCAAGATTAAACCTCACAGTGAAGTAAAGTTATCAGAAGGCTACCCAAAAGTCAGGTTTGAGAAGCATAACAACAAGAAAGTGAATAAGCCTTAAAACACATCGCTTGGATACAACCTACAATTAGTTGATAGTGAAAAATGTTCAAGAGATTACTGATAATTCAATGGTTTTGCAGAACAAATCATAATTCGTCCCGTTTAATCTAGGAAAATGCCACTAAGATGATAATATATGAGCATATGATTATTTCATAATTAGAACCTAGAAAAATTGAATGACTGCTTATTTTTACAGAGGAAAAGTAAATTTTAAAGCTATCGAATAAATATATATATATATATATATATATATATATATATATATATATATATGATCACCTTACTTGACATTCAATTAAAAACTGACTACCATGAAATATTCCCACTCGTACAACATAACTTCCATCTAAAGCAGCTCCACCATGTACGCTTGTATGTTGTACAACATTTAAGTTAGGATTTGACTGATGTATTGAAGAGGACGAAAATGAAATTGTTGATAAAGAGAGGGAGGTTGTGGAAGAATTTAAATTTGTAATATTTTCCACAAGAAACTGTGCTGAACAAACTTGTATACTTAAAAATCCACTTAATTCCCAAAGAGATACATTTTGTTGACGGTCAGAAGTGAGTGTAAATGGAGACTTTACATTCTTTTGCCTACCTTCAACATTTTTTGAAGAACAGATTCCAGATAAGAGGACTGTGTGGGCACTATCAATATCGTCAAAAGCTGATATATTATCGTCTTTGTTGAAATCAACAGATGATCGACAGTCGATAAAATTGTCGTCAGTGTTGCTTATGCATTCATCAGTCTCACATTTATCAAATTTATCATAATTGATTAAAAAATTTTCTAACTGTTGATATAAATCAACTGAGTTATTATTGTTGTTATCAAAGTTATTGGCATTGGTATTTAGGGTGGATGTTGAAGAGATTATCCAACTATCATTGTTATGATTCAGTTGATAGATGGGATTTTTATTATATTCATTAAGACAGTTATGTAAACTTTGTTTAATGTCGTTCTTTAATATTGGACTTAAACAAGGATGTTGATAATGTTCAATACATTGTTGTATATATTCATATTGAATGAGTAATTCGTTCAAATCGAATAGATAAGCTTGCGAACAACAAACTTTCAGTAAATAATTTGATGCATCTGGGAGACCATAACTCATTTTAACATGACAATCTTGTCTAGCCAGTTCAGCTTGTGCATGCAAAATTTCATTGAGAGCGTTAAATACAGTAGCTTTTTTATCCAATTCGAGGACAACACGACATTTTTCCGGTGGATCTTTACCATCTAATACCCATGCTGTTATTGTAAGATGTGTTTGCTTTTGGAGAAGAACTTTTAATGACTGGCTTAATTCACGTTTACTAGCTGAAGTTAAGTAACGGATCAAGCCATCTGATCCGGTTTGATTCAGTGCTTTTGTATGCATATTAGCTACGCGTAATAAACGTAATCGTGCCCATTTTACTTCAGGGTTTGTTCTACAAGCACGTATGATATCTGTATGTGGTATGCCTGTACAACTGAAATATTAAAAAAGTAAGTAAAATTTGTAAACTATATAATGCAATGATGAATTAAAGAAACTTTAATATCAAAAAATATATCACGGAGAATGTAACTACTCCAATAAATAAACTGATATATACTCGTAGTCAATTAACGGCTCATTTCAAAACTTAGTGTTTACCTAGACCGGCTATTTAACATGACTTAATGCCCAACTGTGATGACTGTTAGTCACGTCTTGATTTTTTTCAAAGTGATAATATGGCTTTCTGTTTATTTAGTGTCTTCACAGAACAGAACTACCATTCATATGCTGTGGGTTGATGAGAAGAGCGTTTGACCTTCAACTACTGGGGTTGAATATTTGAAACACGGTTCAACTGTTTCGATCTATGCCGCCGTTTGAATATCATTAGTTCTCGAAAAGAGAGTAGTTAGAGAGGTTTATAACTTTTTCATAATCCCCTATAAAACTGTATGCTTTTGAATAATTTTTCTGTAGTCAAACCGATTTGCTTGTTACTCTTTTTAAACTCAAACACTGTCAAGCGATTCTTGAGAGGTTGAGCTAAAAACCTTCGTCAAGTTAAGGAAAGTAGAGATTTTAAAATATTCAGTACTCTTGTATTTCTGGGCCTAGTGTGACATGATCGAGATATCACACAGGCTCCAGTCAGGTATTGATTAATTATGAACACTAGAATTTAGAAGACTGTTAAGACAACCTACGATCATTACAAAATGATTCTTATCCCCTCTAATAAAATAACATTAGCTACCACTGATATTTTTCTCATAACTCATCTAGTATCTCAACCAATCAGGCCATGGATTTTTGGCTGGATTCCTAGAAAAAACTTTCGGACGTTACTTCGCCTACCTTAGCTTTGTCAGAGTTTTCTAATTTTATTCATAGTTAAACGCTTGATATTGGTTTCTTATTTGTGTTGCCCCCTCTACTGCATGGCGCGAGCTCAGTATGGCAGAAATGCAGTCATAGCTCTATCTTTGCATGATGTCACAATATGAAGATTTGTTTGCGTTTTATTTGCTTTCTGAAATATGTAAAATGTCATGATTAGGCTAGTTTTGTGCTCTACATCTACGATTACGATAATTGCAATCTTTCTAGTCTCACTATGGCTACAGTAACGATTCAACTACTGAGTACAATACAAGTGTAGAGAATGGCATTAGTAGTCTCAACTCTTCGAGGTCTAATAGTACATTTAGCGCATACGGATATTAAATTAGTCGTATTAATACGTAACTGATGAGATCCGTAGCCTTGTAAGCACTCACAATCGTAGATCATTGCATAAACAACTTTATTTCATACGATAAACAACAATCAGTATGGACATATTAACTGTGATGTTGATACTGAAAAGAATGCTCGCTAACTTGAATTATTTAGAAAATTCGGCAGCAATAAATCATGGATTTAAGGTGAATGAAATACTACATCACTATGGGTTAGTAGAAGCTTAGTCGTAATGCACGTAAACTTAAAACTAGTAAACTATTCACATTTAAATGATGATAGTTCGAATTCTTGGCTACCATGTTTTGTACTTACTTTTTCTAATAATTGCGTAAACTATTTTTATGGTTTGTTATCAGATGAGTTTAACTACTCAGAAAAAAATTATATTTGAAACATTTGTTTCATAAATATTTAAATTAAACATCAGTGTGTTAATAGACAATAAAACTCATTGCTCCAATGTAGTGGCCTAAAAGAAAGCGACAACATTTAAAATGTAAGGTTAACATTAATATTTGTTCCTTCTATTTCTTTAGTTGCGAACAATCAAATCAGGATTAAACATTTGTTATTCAATATGAAGAAAATAAAAGGTTATGAGAATTGTTGAGAGGAATAATTAATTAAAACACCAACAATACACTGAAATGTTTTCAACTACTTATAAGTAGTCACATTTGTGTATCATCATTCGTAATTTAAATGTTGGATTAATTCGTTCGTGAGATACCAACCTATTTTTCCCTATTTGGTCGAAGAAGTACAATTTTGATTCTCTCTTAGACCAATTCCATGTACATTTAAGGAATGTATGATAATGTATGATAAAGCCTTCAAATTAGATGGATTTATTCTTCTCTTCAAATATTATTATTACCCTGAAGAAGTCCAGACAAGTTAGCTGGACGAAACGTTGGAATTATTCGAATTTCAATCGCTGAGATTATTTCAAATATAATTTTCAAATATAATTGTTTCACTTGGTTTGAAAAAAAATGGTCAAAGAAATATGCTCAACTGAGCGGTTCGTAACATTCATCCATGGTGGAATTTCCAGCCAGAAACCCACCCCAGTATTACTTGCCACAACAGAGTGATCAGAAACATCCTAAGTAGAGACAAATAACAATGTTTTGGAGAAATAAGTGAAGGGAAGCTTCGTGATTAATGAGTACGTTAAACTGTACCGTTTTGAATAAAAAGACAAAACAGATACCATTCAAAACCACTTGTTATGAACAACAAGAAAAAAAACACAGCATGACTGACACTGGATATTATTTTGATTCATATCTGACGATGCATAAATCAGTTGAGTTACACAACTTCTAGGATCCCCATCTAAAGAGCTTTAATGAATAGGTAAATTGTAAGCCAATATAATTGTTCTTTCTTCCCTGGCCTCATATCATGAACTGAATGCCTGTTTGATTTCGTGTTCATCCCCAGTGTCAGTAAACAATGCACAACATGGAAGCCGTTAAGCCAGATTGGGTGAAGCATGACCAGAGTGTTTTAAGACAGCAGGATTATAATTTTCAATGATAAATGTCCCAGAAAAATAACAGATAGTTGATAGAAAATGTAATTTTCATTTTTCAACACAAAAATAATCACCTCGAGATCGCAGCATTCTGATTACTGATTTTTAATAGGGTAGTATCTCTTGCAGTTTCAGTAACACGTAAGTAAGGTAAAAGAAGTGGAATTTCATGAAGTCGACGATTTATATCATAAAACTCTTCTTCGTCACCAGTTTCTCGATTAACACCAACAAATATGTAGTCATTCTTTGATTGTAATATATCAAATAATGGTAATTTTGCTGCGGAAATCCAAAGCTGTACTTTGATTTCTTCTAATGTTGACTCTGAATTCACCTGAAAAATTATACACAAACAAGTTCTAAGTATATTGAAATATTGACATGTGAAATAATATCGGTTGAACATTCATCTAAAAACAAGCATAATTGACTCAATAGTAATGACATGTCGGTTTGTGAAGCTACACTACACATAAAGAAACTAGTCAAAAAAATAAAAAAGCCGACTGAGAAACATTAACTAACAGAAATACAAACACGCTCGATTTGTATAGAAATATGAATAAATCCAGTTGAAATACTAGATTATTTGTATAGTTACTGGGCAAGGATGCGATTCAGATATATGAACTTAAATGGCACTTGGGATGGAACAAACTGACCCAGTAATTAAGTTAAAACCGACTAAAATATGTAAACACACTAATCCATACTATTTCATATCTCCTTTGTGACAGTCTATTTACCATGAAAATTATTATAAAGAGTATGTAGAGACTTCGAGTACTGCGACTAAACTTAACCCAATTTCGAGGTTCTTGTCATAGAGATCATAATTTAGTCTATGTTCCTTTGACCTATTAAGTCGTCTTACAGATCCTGGTCAACAAAGATTTACAACTATATTGAATATTTGGCTTTTATTAACCAAAAACAAGAGCTTAATTACAGAATTGGCTTCTCATTCGTTTATTTAGAAATTAGTAATATCACCCACAAGCAATCTGGTGTTTTTAAAACTAATAGCGATAAATGACAACAGCACAATAAAAAGTAGGCAATTATGAGGTCTATTTACCTGGTGGTCAGTAGGTGGGTGCTAAACATTTTCAACAAGTATTATAAATTTGGAACTCTAATACATAAATCCCAAAATAAAAGATTTTTCAGACAACTGCTTTACAATCGACTGACGTATTCTATTAGATTTACTAGATGGCAAACTATCTGGCGTTATGATCATTTCACTGGCCCTATAATGATCACTACATTAGTGGTAAATGTAGCTAAACTCACTAGTACTTATATGATGTAGGCTACTTATGTTGACAGATATAAGTTGTATGTAACACCAATCAGAAGTGGGATGCCTGGCAGTAGAATGTTGAGAAGATCAAATTGAAGAGAAAAGGAGTGTAAATAGAGAGTAATTGTAACAACAGGAATGAAGGAACGGTGAAGTTTGTAAGAAACAATTGATGGAAGGTGTACAAATGAAGCATTTAACGTGTGGTTTTTAGATTTTACGAAAACATCCTGTAATTTCGTATTAAATAATAAAATTGACCTTCTCCACCTGAATACTCGTTTACTACGCTTAAATAACTGAAATCAAATAGCTTTCTTAACATAGTCCTTTAATAATGCAAATGGATTATTGAAATGTGAAATAAACGATGTAAAATTACTCAACTAATGAGATGGCTATGATAATCAGAAAATTGTAGATTTGTTTTCTATATGTACAAAATTACGGAGATAACTTACTGTAAGTGGTATTATAATCCCATTAGGTAAAAGAAATTTTATAGTTATGTCCGAACCAACCAGTAGGGAGAATGTCCTTTTAAGCTTAGCAGTTGGAGACATAAAGCTAATCAAGCATTTAGTATGTGAATATCACGCTGAAAAGAAAAAAAGACCGGTACCATAAATCCTGATATTTAAATTAGTTCAGACTTATGTGCAACCCTCTGATCCAGTTACTGAGACCACCGAACTACTCTGTTTCTTAAGCCGAATTAAGTGAGGAGAAGAATGATGGCTAGCAGTAGAATGCAAGACACGCGTTTCGCCCTATCAGCTAGTGGCTATCTGGACCCAATAGCTAAAAGGATAATGCGGTGGAGTTCAAAGCAAACGGTACCGGGTTCGAGTCCAGGAGTGAATGACTCCATAATGCAGTGACATTCAGTTGGCGAGTCCAAAGTAGAGCGAAACGCGCGTCCCGAATTTCACTGTTAACAACCATCCATCTCTGCATATAATTCTAGTGACTTAAGGAAATGTCGAAGCAATCGGATGCATATATCTCAAAAGGGACTGATCTATCGTGGTCTTGAACATCAAATAAATAATACGAAATTGGATTAAGTGGGGAGAAGGTTCATAACTAAATGACTAAATACGAATTCTTCGTCTAGTGAAAGTTTCAAATCAAATCATAAATAAAATTTACAGAAATAATATATGCCTTATCACAAATTACTAAGTAAATGATGTATTGAGTGTTTTGATGTTCGTATTGTGTCTGATGAAAGAACAGATCCATCATTTAAAATGCTTGTATTTCTGGTAGTGTATAAAAGTGGTGCACTAAAAACACACAAAAATGGATTACACATGGTTTTCCTGTAGAATTAGCCCATCCTCTGTAGTAACTTTATTTTCTTAAAAATACTGGATCCACATAATCAGTTAATAACTCAGAAGAGAAACACGTACTATTAGCAAGAAGCAAAATAGTTTTGGATGTAGGCTGTCAGCTATAACTGTTTGATAGTGACTCCACAAAACGGTTTATATTTCCAAGACAGTACACACTAACAGAAACCGGGATGAAGCAGAATGGAATCTAAGATATTCAAAACAAGAAGATATATTGATATCAATGTAAACGGCTATTTCACAAAAGTGGGAGGGTAAGATGTCAAACGAATCAGTCAGCCAGTCAGCAACAACATAAAACTTTGTAAGTACGTACAACAGTTCAAGTTTCCATACCACATTAGCACAGAGGTACAATTTTCGATTTAAATCCCATAGTGCTAGAGGTAGTAAGAGTATAAGCAGTAATCGGAAACATTAGGGTTTGAAGATGTTATTCATAGAGTATAATCCAGTAAAGTAAATTTGGAAAGAAAAAAAGGGACATGAAGAATTCAGAAGATTAGGATTTGGGAGAACACAAAGAGTGGATTCACCAGCGCCATTGCAAACGATTTTGAGCCATTTCATCCAAGGTCTCTAACCATCGGTTGCTATCGTTTCGCTGATTCCAACTAAGTAGTCTACACCTACCAACATGACTCAGTCCACTTGTCAGTGACTTCATGGTTTTGTGCCATGTTTTGGTCTGGTCATATCTAGCTTTCTCTCAACCTACTCCTACACTATAAGACATTGCACGTCGGGGCAGTCGGTGGTTGGGCATACGTAGCACATATCCCAGCCATTTTAACTGATGAAGTTTCACTACTTCATCAATTGATTTGTCATCCTTACCTAGTACCTGTTTCCTAACAACTGCATCACTTACTCGGTGGTCCCAGGATATACGAGCAATGTTTCGAAGACACCTATGATCAAATACTAATAACCTCTACTCTTACCGGCCATGTTTCACAGCCATAAAATAGAACGGAACAAACTGCTGCGCAGTTAACTTATCATTTGGTTGGTAGACGGATATCTCGCCTACGTCATAAACGACGCAAGTTGGTACAAGCTAATCAAGCCTTATGTATCCGTGCTGAGATTTCGTCACACACCAGACTACAAAAGCTAATCAGACTCCAAAGATAAGTGGAGCGGTCGACATGCTGAACTACTTCATTCCCTATCATAAGTCCATGTACCGATGCAACCCAATCCTAAAGCAACATTTTGCATTTCAAGGGAGAGAATCGCAACCCGAATATGCTTTCACTGTTGCTTACGGTGGTCAGAAGATTGCATTCTGTCAGTATCTTCACCAAATAGAACTATTCTATCAGCATATTCTAAGTCAACAAGTGGATCTCCCGATAGAAGTTCAACTCCTGGAAATTTAGATGAAGAAACTGTCATCTCTAAAAGCACATCAACGACAATGTTAAACAAGAATGGAAAGAGTGGACAGCCCTGACGAACACCATTTGAGGTTATCAGTTCTGATGACAGTTCGCCTTAAGCTCTCACTCGACCAGTTGTGTTCGAGTAGAGAGCCTTTATACGGTTAATGTAGTTCTTTGGTACTCCTTTCAGTGACAAACACTGCCATAGAACCTCACGATCAACAGAGTCAAATGCCGCCTTAAGGTCGAGAAATACTACCATTGTGGGGTGTCTGAATGTATGTCTATGTTCTAGGACCTGACGTAGTGTAAATATTTGATCTATACAACCACGTCCAGGTCGAAAACCAGCCTGGTTTTCTCTAGTCTGCTCTTCACGAGCTTTGGTTAGGCGTCGAAGTATTATTGGAGCCAATATTATATACACTATATTAGTCAAACTGATTCCTCTGTGATTATCACCAGAGGACTTTTGTCCTTTCTTATAGACTGGTACAATCAGTGCTTGAGACCAGTCAGATGGGATTACGTCCAGTTCCCAGATTCTACCTAAGACCTCAGTCAATCTCATTGCTAATACTGAACCGCCATCCTTAAAAATCTTAGAGGTAAACCTGAGATAAATCGCACTTAAAATAAGTGAAATTGAAGGGAACTGTTTTTCAATAACCACTGCTACTTAACAACAACCTAGTTGTAAATCGAGAAATTATAGGACTTGATGCTCTATGACACCTGTTTAACAACCAATATATATAATCCACATAGGCCATCAGCAAACAATACAGGCATTGTGTTCCTTTTTAAAGCAGATACTGTTTACATAGTGGTGTGGGCCAAACTCCACAGTCTCCGAATACACTCAGTACGCGAGCAGTTGGTCGTTGGATAATGCATCTGACTTTTACCTATTAGGTTGTAGATTACTTTTTTTCGTTCACCGGGGTATATGTAGCTCACCAATATCACTAAATTTACCACTGAATAGTACGAACTGAAGTCGAGCACATGAGTTCATAGATGATTGATGCATTTCATTGAAGGTAATCCAACTTATTGAACATGCTCCAAAAACATGAAATTCTAAGATGTTGCATTTAGCTTGATACAAGGTGCGAAAAAAAGTATTAAAAGAATCGGCTGATTTTGGATAACGGCAGAAATGTTCATATGTGTTCCAGCTGACCTATATTTGGTATGTTATAAAAACCGATCAGCAATTTAAAACCAAGTAATTCACAGAATAAGTGGACATTTGGGACTTAGATCAAACAGTTTGCCACTTTGAGACTAATTCCTACTGAATAAATGGGAATTAAAAGGATTAGAATCAAGTGATACCTACTGTGAGAAAAGTAGGTGTGACTGACTACTAAAGATGCTGACGGTATAGGAACAGTCATCAACTTACTTGAGAGTCTATGGGGTTTCATCCTATAGGATAATCAGAGAGGATTCATAAGTCAAATCGTGAACTGAATAGTTAGAAATATATTTGAAAATCAAGGGATACAACTAGATGTTAAAATACCTTCAGTATCCTGGCACTCTAACACACAGTATTTGCAGCTACAAGATGAAAATTAGGGTGGAATACTTCACCTACAGTATAACGTTTTACTGCAAGAGAAGGTCGGTAAGACACGAGATAAGGACCTAAATGTCTTACTCCAAATCACATTAGTAAAGCCAGAGATAATTCATCTCATAATTACGCAATAATGTAAGGCTTGTTGGTGACCAAAAACTGAAGCAACCATTAGAGGCAAAGGGCGAACAAGAGGTAAATAACTGGGACATTCCGTTAGAAAATAGAGGGAAAATAATGGAGAAACGAGTCAAAGTCCCATTACTCGCCTGTCATGAGGAAATGAGAATCTTCCTCTTTTTGTCGCTCTGTTTTCGAGATATTGATGATTTTTTTACTTTTCGTCTAAATATACGCCTAATTAATTAGGCGTGGTGCCTAATTAGGCACCACGAAATAAAATAAGCGATATTGCAGTCAAAGAAGGGTAGTCTGAAAATCATTTAACGAAATGAAACTCGTTACGCCCACTCCCAGTAAGATTGTCTACCCCTCAAAACTAAGATTGATGAACAACTGATTATAAAAACGACCTCAACAGCTGATACAGTCCCGACCTTGAAGAACAATTTGTTTAGCGCTATGGATTTCAGCAACTTCACAATTGATTAATCACTGGGTGGTGATAAATGTCATGTGTGTCAAGTCCTTATTAGTGCAAATCGAATGCTATCGACCATGTTGCAATGTGGACACTAGTCTAAGTCACTCGACACTGCAAGCAGTGGTTGGAGGTAGTCGACAGGAAACCTTGAACCCAGGTTTCGTGCTACTTGGCACTCTTCAGCAAGGTCCAGGGTTACCTGTTGACTATCTCCAACCACCATCTAATCTCAACACAGTGCACGCAATGTCGAATCACCTAGACTATTCCTGCGCCACCAATCAACCAATAAATGGGAAATAAAGGCAAAAAAGGAGAAATAAAAAGAAAAACACGCCTAAATGTCGCTTTTTTCGCCTATCCGTAGGAAATAATGACGATTTTTCCCCTTTTGTCGCTTTGTCGCTAAATTGTCTATTTTTTCCCTAAATATCCGCCAAATTGTCTACTTTTCGCCTAAAGGCATACAGAATTGCATTTTTGATTCAACTTTTAAAACACCATTGGCATAACCCCAAAGGTCTCCAATGTTCGCCTTTATTTCCACAACGAATCACACTAAAACTGCGATCAACGGGAAAAACGGTATATTTAGATAATTTTATTTAAAAGGAAAAGCGTATTATTGTATAACAGTATAGCAGAAGCTTGAGCATCTATATTTTTGAATTTCCAATGTAATCGATAATTCATTGTTATTTGAAAAGATCTGCAAAAGAAGAAGCAAGTGATGTATTATTTATAACACATATGCATTTAGTCGCAAGTTCACTGACAATCAAACACACTCTCTCAACACTTCAATAATTTCCTATGTAAGTAATAAAGTAAGATCTTTTACAAAATGTACAACACAAAAAACATTGCACGGACTACCTGCTTTAGTCACGTATGTTTCGTACGCTACGTATAATTGTCGAAAAATATCCCCTAAATGCACCACGTAAAGGCGAAAAAGCGACATTTCCAATTTATTTAGAGTTTATTTCTTCTTTATTTCCCTTTTTCACCTTTATTTTCCCTTTATTGAATGATTGAGCCCGTAATCTTTGAAACGAAACGTCCAAGACAAGTTTGATGGTGGTCTAATTAAATCCCGATATAATTGTTGTGACAAAAACTTGGCTTACCGTAGATTTAGACGGTTCTCATGTCATGACAGGCTGCATCTGTACTAAAGTGATAGAGTTATAAGTCGCATTGTAGGATGATTGATGTTCTATGTTAGGGATCACTTTCGTGTAAAATCAACCAGACTGTAGGCGCATGTCTCCTATGTTTGGATCATATATTTCCAATATAGTTGGTTTATCTGCTAGCAAATCTGACCATATCACACAACGAAATAGAAAATGAAATTTGTACAAAAGCAAGACAAAAGTGATTCTGACTGTGCGAAGCTGTGACTAATAGATCGAGATTAACTCGAAAATGGTAAATCATATAACGGTAACCAACAGATTGAATAAAAGCTTATAATAAGAGAAATGTATATATATATATACTTTGGTTTTTTAACAATCAGACAATGGGAATATACGTACAAAACTGCCTATAAATAAACGCCGGCTGTTTTATTTTTGTCCGGATATAACACGGGCAACACGGGTTTCGAAAAAAGCATTCATGCCTGATCAACATATTATTGAGCGAGAAGATTAGACAGAAACCCTAAATAACGGTCCGTCTGTTGATATGATATTCACAGAATTTAGGAAAGCGTTTGATAATGTTTCGCACTTCGGTTTTATGTAGAAGCTTTCGAGCTTCAGATTAACAGGCGCTGTAAGTAAACGGATAGAAAACTTCATATGTGGTTAAGGGTCTGACATTGGACGCGTAATTCAGCATGAACCGACTATAGAAACCTACTAAGTTGTCGAACGTACGTAGTCGCTTGATCGTTATCGATTCTGGGTATTGCAGAATGACCGTCACTTTCCTTTTTAAAGGGAGCTTACCTGAAGCATCAATAATATGTCCGAGAAAATCTAAGAAGATCGTGACGACTTGACATTTCTGAATGTTTACAATAATAACGTGCTTTTCTGTCTTTTGAAGACGAGGTCCAGATCCTGAAGTGAGATCCACTGTTCTGGCCTGAAATCAAACAGTCATCAACATATGCGTGTACGAATTCGAGACCTCGAAAAAAGACATCCACGAATCTCTGGAAAGTCTGTGTTACGTGAGAACTAAAGAAATTCGGCTGATTACAACCTTAATATTGTAAATTCATAATTTAACTGTGTTTTTCGGGTGTTTTTGTTTTACTCAACTTCTGAACTTGTTTGTTCATAGCATTATTTTCAAACATCTTGGTTTCTTTTGTTTTTGGTTTGGTACTTGGAAGCTTTACTCCGGGAACCTACAAAATTGAAAATTTGTTTGTAATTGTTATAATTATTGTTGTTGGAACGACATTTGGTTGACTATTCGTGAATTGCTAATAAACTTGGTGTTTAAATTAGCGTTTGACTCTGTTGTTTATTTAGGATCGTAATTTGCAAGTAGATCGATACACCGTACTTCAATAATTGGGACGGGCGATACTCGGACATAACAGTTTATTCGACATTTCTTAAGCCAAAAGGCATTCGCGAAAATTCGTAGAGACCGGAAGGTGTGATGATAGCGATTTTAGGGGTGTTGTCTGCAGCCATAGGAGTTCAATTAGATGCATTGACAAGGTCGATTTCCGAAAAAAAATTGTAATTTTCAAAGTAGCTGTCAAATCGTGAATGTTAGTCAACAGATAACGATAAACAACGGTTTTTGCATTCGGTCACTGATAGTCACCAATTGGACGTCGGTCGTTGTTCTTTTCCAGGACCTTGTGTATGGGAGATGCCCATGTGCTGTTTGATGGCCTAATGATCCCTAAGTCCATCATATTGTCGAATTAGTTTTTATTTATCCTCAGCTTTTCATGAGCTATTTGCGCGCTTTTGAGAATACAGGTGGTCCTGTAGTCGTGCTGTGATGTATGACATTGCTGGATACATATGGTTATTCCGGTCGCATTTGTTAAAATTCAAGGTACTTATTGAGTATTTTTTGATAGTATGGATCCTTCGTGTAAATCGATGTTTTTGGCGAGTTAATCTTACACTTATCCATCGGTTGGAACTCCACGCTTAAAAATAGCGTTTTAGATTTTCGTAAGTATCAGAAAGATTACGAATAAACATATTAGTTATGATGTACCTGTTGAATTAGTGCTCTCACTGCTGCGAAGAATTGTGCACAGGAACCGGCAACGCCACGTTCGTGTTAGTCAGCCTCTGTGTAGCAGAAACAGGCTCCGATGTTGTCGGGCTAAAATGATATTACGCGCAATGCGGGTGGCGAAAGAGTCTTGATGTCAATTAATTTAGGAATGTGTTCGGTCATGATGAATATAAAGAACGAAAATGAACGGGAATCTAAAACTTTCAAATATATGAAAAAGTTTATCACAGTACAGAACAATGGTGTGTAAAATTTAAATAAAACGGACTCACAGATCACGGAGTGCTAACCTCTGAAGATGCTACAAGTATTCGAAGTTTAATAAAACCTTAACCGGTAACACGTTGGTGGTCAAAATATACCAACTCAGTCAAATCAAGTCAGAAGCAAGCAGTTTTGGAGATATATTTGATAGGCTATCGATATATCGTGAATTGGTCAATCTTATCTGGCTAGCGGTTGTAGAAGACGTGAAGCACGACGCACTCACTCGTGATCTGGTGCGGATGAGTGACCAAGAGCTTTCCAAGATCTCCAGATCTATTGATTTCAGGGATCTATGTATCACTACAGGTCTTTGATTCAAGTATCACAGATAAACACTAACCTAGACAATAATCCTACAGATACCCAATGCATTAAGTTAAGGAGCCGAACGAAGACATGAAAATAATGAATAGCACTTCCGAAAAACTGTAAAACATTCAGTTCAGTCACAGGTATTTGGAGTTTGACAACGTTTAAACCGTAAAACCTAATATGAATCGTACACACCAAGTGAAATAAAAAGTCAGAAGCGAGAAGGTTTGAAGATATATTTGAAAGGCTATCAATATATCGAGGATCGACTGGTCTAATCTGGCTAGCCATTGCAAGGGATGTTGAGCACGGCGTTCTCAATCATGATCTGGTGCGGATGCATGATCGAGCGCCTTCAGCCAGGTGAGTCCCTTAAAACTAACGTGATCAGCATCCAATGTCGAAGACTAAATGAACTATTTATTTTTGGGGATTTTTTTACCGCTACATGGAGATCCAATTTTTAAATGTTTCAGATATTTCTGCAACCGACGAAACAGAACTAAAAGTTATAAAGACACAAATAACTGATAGTAATGTATTGCAGTGTACTCGAACTAACAAGATAAGTATTATCAATAGTTGAAATCATGAATCAATTGAAGCTAGACCACCATGGAAAACCTGGAAGCACTGGACGGCCCTCTCGTCCTAGTATGGGACTCCTCAGCAGTGCGCATCCGCGATCCCGCACCTCGCTTGATTCGAGCCCAGGACCTATCAGTCTCGCGCCAGGCGCTTAACCAACTAGACCACTGAGCTGGCATCCACTGGAGTTCAACCAAGTCTGTTGTAAGATATCAGCTTACTGAAGACAATGGTGACGGTGGCGCAACTTCGTAGATTGGTTAAAGTTAGACATTAACACCGCTGGATGCCGCCTCAGTGATCTAGTTGGCTAAGCGCCTGGCGCGAGACTGATAGGTTCTGGGCTCGAATCCCTTGGTGTGCGGGATAGTGGATGCGCACAGCTGAGGAGTCCCATACTAGGACGAAAGGGCCGTCCAGTGCTTCCAGGTTTTCCATGGTGGTCTAGCTTCAATTGATGCATGATTTCAACTAGTGAAATTACCAATTCTCCACAAAACCTTTTCAAGATAAGTATTTATTAATATTCTAAAATTTGTGAACTGTTTAACGTTTCTCCGTGTTTGAAATAATCGATATACACTACTTTCTATTTTGTGACAGATTTGAAATAGTTTCCTTAATGTAATTTACTTTTGGTATTGCGTCATTTTAACGTGTCATCAGTGGTTTATATAAATACCCCTACTGTTTTAATTCACATAACACGTTATGGCTTCATAATTGATGTTTCATTCCTTGTTTTCCGTATGGTTGTAGTCAGAAATCTGGAGACGAATAATCTCAAATTAAAATCTTAAGAGGTCTATGCGAAAACCATCGGAGCAGGATGAGGATATTAGTTTACTTATCTTTATAACACCGAAGCTGCCAACGGCGGCAAGTAATGTTATTCAATCCGACTATCCTCGTTCATTTTTACTACCAGCAAAATTTACGAAAGCTCTGTCAGAATTAACAAGTGAAATTGCAAATGCTTTACCTACAGAGTCGTCCCGACCGTAAGTATGTACATAATCTATCTATTGAATTGTATAAGCTGTCCAAAAAGCTAAATCTCCATAGAACAATCAGTGTTGCTGATAGCAAGGTTGGCAAACTATTAACAATGTGTTTCGAATGAAGCTTTATTCATACAGCAGGACCAAAAGCTTTTCAATACTCAGTGGTCGGTAACTGACACTCCATTAAGTGGTGGAGATATCTGTTATCGATAACATTGCCATATCCACATGACCTCGGCAATAGATGAGTGACTATGGCGTTGGAATTTCAAATAGCAGACCATGTGCTCAACCTCTTACCACGTATTTCGGTTTGAAAAGACAAATGTAAATCTCCACACAAATAATGTGGCAGAGATATATTTTGCACAACTCAGCAGCATGAATCAAGATCGAGTTCGTTAGATCTGATAGTCCAAAATATTTTCGGTCTTGTCATCTGTAAAATATTTATTTAGTTCTTGTCTACTAATTTATCTTTTAATGGGCAATTATAAGTATGTTTCATGTAAAATTTATACTGTCTTTGTTGCTGATAGATACATCACCACTTGAGTTTCATCCGTCCACTTTGCTTATCTGCTGGTTTTACGTGTTTAAAATACCGTGCTAGAGTCCGAACCACATGAAATGGTCAATTTAAGTGAACAAGTTGCTGCCATCAAGACTATCGTAGAGAAACATTTAAATGATACGTTATCTTTAAGACTGAATCCCGTCAGTCAATTAGATGACTTTGTGAATGCTGGTAAGCACTAAGTATCTTAACATTTTGAATTTATGAACAAACATTTTAATTTTTACATTTTCGGTCATCACGTATCTATACACCAGTATCTATTTCCAGTCATGTTAGGGCTATGTTCAAAAGTTATTCTGCTGAATAATAGAGACTAATGAAGCACCAAAAACAATGACACAACACGATATGTTTACTATAAGTTTGTCAGTACTGCAATCAGCTGTCAGTAAACCAATATTTCTTATTAACTTCTAAGATCTGTAGAGGGCTTAAGCGCTTAGAATTTATCAGGATCTTGTATGTTTAATCCCCTTCTGTTCGAGTTCTTTGGAGATAATGACAAGGAACTTTTGGATAAATGTCCAACAACTGTGCTTTTAGACCTTATAACGTTTGATACTGCGGGATGTTTCTGTAACATGATCTATGATCGTTTGTCATCTTCCAATGGTTCAGCGACTAAGTGTCATATACAGATAGTAAAATAACCGTAACAGAATTGGATCGTATTCATTTATCGAATTAAAAAAGCAATTCTAAACTCATTGTCATGGTACATGTGAAATCAAATTCTCTGTCATATTTTTAATTAGAATTTATGCACATATTGCATATTCATGTTCCTTCGTTCTGCCTTTTTAAAAAATGAGTAGCCGATTTTGGTTGTTATAAAAGTGGTCACAGTAAAAGATACGCTCCATGTACTATAGTTAAAGGTCTTGGAAAATATGCTAAATGACGATTATAGTTGTGTCAAAATATTATTTAATCATCACCATATAAATCCAGAGATCAAATGCTATTTCGCAACCTTGATTGCTCGATTTTTCGCTATTTTCACTAACACTAGTTGTTTGCAGACTTCCATGCTGTTCAACTTTTTAATTTAATTTAGCGATGCTGATTGTAATCTCGTTATTCAAGTCGTTCGATATTTGTAATAGTTCTACGTTCTGTTATTATTCTTAACTGTATTCCTAATTCTATCTTATTTCATCTAGACCATTTACCCATCGATCTTTCGCAGATGGATCTACAATTAGCTATTACCACTGCTGAGGCCATATTAGATAATGTGCGTTTCGAAGATGACGAATTAAAACGGGATTGTGAACAATTATCACAAAAACTTGAGCAGAGTGTAGCCCGATATAAAGCAGACTTATCTGAAAAGGAAATTTCCAAAAAAGAACACCACTTAAAACTGAGAACTGCTAAGTAATTAGTCCCATATTTTTTGCTTAATTAGTAACGTTCCCATGTTATGACACAAGACCCACTATAATCCGTATCCATCCAACTTGGTTTGACGTCGAATTTTAGTGGGTAAATGATTTTCCGAGGTACTGTTAGTGTCCGGTAGTAGAAATATAATAGCGCAACCACAATTTGATTTGGTCGGTTAGCCTTGCATTGGATATGATTGAAGCCCAACAATCGTGAAATGCAGTATTTATTTCAATGCTATTGAGAATCAAAGCGAACGGAGGTTAGTTCCATCTGCATGTTGTTTCCTTCGCGGGCTTTCGAATGCACACTTTAGATGCCCTCGAATCGTCAATATGGATCTAACAAGTGCAGTATGTTCGGGCTTCAATTAAAATTGAGCAACAACACAAGCAAATTTGAGTTGCCGACAAAGCGGATTAAATTGTTCTTATCGATACTATGTCTATCATGTTTTCTTGGCTACACTATAACACGCTTTACGAGGCTTCTAAATTTATTATTTCGTAAAGTATCCTTCTCACCGGTGTAGGGAGTTGCAGGCGTGCTAATTAGGTTCCTCAAAACATTATTAGTCCATTTTTCCATAGACTTGCTCTTTTTAGGCTTAAATTGTACAGTTTTTGTGCTTTTCTTGCATACGGGAACCAATTACAATAATATCTGAAGACAATATTTCTGTATAATCAAAGTTTATTTATTTCTAAGTTAAACTCTTGATTCTAAGCAAAATCTTAGTGACATCTGTGCAAGAAAACAGGACTCGACTAGTAGCAGTAGCAAAATTTTAGCATTCTCGACCAAACTTTATGCCAGATGTGAAATAAGAATATCTTTTAAATTGTACCTATATATTGAAAATTGAATTATTTTTGATGCAACGAACTATGTAAGTACTCAAACGAAACATTCTCATATAGCTCGAACTCTAGCATAAACGACTGTTTGCAAATTACTGATACACCACTACAGTGAATCTCCCAAGCAATATTAATTGAATAGCCGCACGTGCATTAAAATGAGTTCCATTCTGCCTATCTTTGACGTTTGTGAGTACCAAATAATCGTCCCCAATTATTTTATTTTTGTTTAAGGGCGAAACTATCGGTCTACGAAAAATTCACGAAGACGAAGTTCACCATTAATCAAAACTCCATCACAGCTTGTATCCTTTTTACACTTCTCACAACTTCTTTTCATATAGATTTTGTGTTCTAGTTAAGTTGTAGCCTTGGTAGCACGTGTAGTTACATAGAGCTACCCAGACTACTGTAAATGAAAATATATTGTCTAAGCTGACGACAGTTCCTTATCAAAATCTCTCCATCATAGTTATTTTCAACCCGGATGACATGGTACAATTAACTATTCCAGAAACCCTGACGAGTACCGATATTTGTCAAATGATGAACTCACTCCAAAAGAATGTGACGAAACCCACGTTAAGTGAAAATGAGATCAGACAAATGAAAAATTTATGGGGTCGTATGAAAGTTTCTGAGAAATGGAAGCACTTAGTCGATCAGTAACCAAAATATCAGAACTAAAAAGTTGCGTGTGCAGGTGGGAAGATTTGGAAATAATACTGCATATTCAGTTGTATTTATTTAAAAAATCAAACTTCCGTGTGAATTTGCTATTTATGTGTACCGAGTTATTTCATTAACACAGTACTCGTTAAACAAGGGAAAGACTAAGCAAATGTTCAATATCCTCATGTGTCGCATATTGCAATAGATGTATGCTTGAATGTATAATTACAAATGTAAAGGAAAAATCGACGTTTTTTTACGTTAAGATGTCCTTGATCTACCAGATTATTAATGACAAACCTGCTACGTACGTACGTGGTGCAAGCTATGGCATACACATGCATGTTTGTGTCAGTTTTATGGCAGCTTTATTTAAATAGTCAACCGATTATTGAATTTCTAGTTTTGCAAAAAGAAATACACTTTACTGTTATCAGTCAACCTTCGCGTGGGGTAATGGAAATAAACAAATAGTAGGACAATTGCTTGATGATCGCTGGGTATAGTACTCATAAAAGATTTGTATCAGATATTTATGTTAAACATTTGACTTCACTATTAATAATGCTCACAATGTACTTAAGAAGAGTATAGTTGAAAAATCTTTTTAAATAAAACAATATGTTGTAACAGTTTGAGTAAAACATTTACGGACGTTGCTCCTAATATAAATTAAGGAAATACTGATCTATCTATATTTATCTTTATAACAGACGTACATTAGGGCGCTTAAATTATTCACAGCCAGAAGATGATAAATGAAACAATTCCCTAGGCACAAAAATACCACAATCTAGAGTAAAAATAGCCTGAGCGGAAAGAAAGTTGAAGCAGTGTTCAATATACACAGTAAGAACACAAAAAAGAGTAACATTTCATTATATGGTTTACATGTCCCTTTTACCCATAAGTTTGTTAATAACAAAGGGTTGTGACAAAGTCAAAATACAAAGAATTATGTTAGGATTATAAACTACACATATTCTTTGTTATACATAAGAACTGACAACGAAGTAATATTATCTTAAAACAAATTGTCTTAATAACTTAAGTAGTGGATCTGTATGCGTACATTTAAATAAGTAGGAAAATAAGTTACTTTTCTACAGAAACGAGGAAATGAGCTGCGAGGTACGAAGCAGCTAATACAGTAAGTTAACAGAATGAACCACGACGAAAGAATAATAATTGCTGCGATGCTTTTGTGTGTAGTAAAATTAAGTAAATCTGTTCAATTAAATCTTAACCGAAAAAATAACAACATAATTAAGATAATTGTAAATATAAATAATAAGAAAATGAATTATTATTAGTAGTAATGTTGGTTACTAAGATTATAAGATAGTTGATATATTTATTCTTCATGGCAAAAAAAGACTTCTAAGGAATTGATACATATGCTTATCACAAAAATTCGTTATACTAATCAAAACAAAATGCAATAAATCTTCGGAAATGAAGGAAACAACACGGACTAGCGACGCGAGGCGCTGATAAATAAACTGAGAAGGGAGAGGAAAAGCGATAACTTGGTAAAGACATAACGGCAAATATTAACTAAACAATTATCATACATAGATGCAACAGACGAGTTCAGGAATTTCTATTAATAAGCTACTATATAGGAACAACAAATCTGCCCAAAATATTCGTCAGGAAAGCCCTGGCTCTCGCAAAACAATTTATGATGCACGAAGTTAAGGCCACTAGAACTTTCTGTCTGAAAATTGGAATATAACTAATCACAAAAATAGTCATTCTAAGCATTCGTGCATGATACGTTTCACAACTAGTTAAGAATAACCTAGACAGAAGTATTGGTGGTGAAACTAACCTCAGTGGATAGTAATTGTCAAAAAACGTAAAATATTTCTACTAGAAGAAAAACGAATGAGATAAATAAAAGATCTGGTTTTAATTTACAAAAATCATTATCTTTTTTATTACTCTAGTAGCGTGGATGGACGTAGTGAAGAATTTGGGCAACGATTAAATGTTTTTGTTTGAATAATGTTTAAAGAACAAAAGTTATCTGTACATAAGATAGGTGCTGGGACAGTATGGACACAAAAATAGAGAAATCAGGATACAAGGATCTCGAAGACACCGGGCAAATTATCTGCGATATTAAGTTAAAGATAAAACCGAACTTTTATGCAGGATATATAAATATGCATACATTAAGCGGAGGAGTAAAACAGGATGAGTTAGGGCCCACCTCTTTCAATCTGTAAACAATTTTCCAAGTTTTGATTGGAAGCTACGATCTGCAACAAGTGAGCGGGGAAGTATGAAATAAAATTGTGACAATATCTCTACTGATAGCATTTGACAACCGAAGACTACTGTATATAGTACAATATATTCATAACTTCAACATCCAAAAACTAAGTTCGTATATCGTTAATTTAAATTTCTGATTATTCTGCAAAGACAATCATCGATACAAAACAAGTGTCTGAGCAAGCTGTCCATATAATTTGCGGATTACCCCGATTGCATATACTATTTTAAAGATACGTCAAGCTTCAAATGAAATGAGAAAAAATAAATTAGAAATACCAGTAATAAACCAGTTAGTAAAGCGACAGTGGAAAATCTGTTTTATTTACTTTAAAAGATTTGAACCTTTATGAATGCTGATGCATCAAAAAAGTACAGAGTTTACTTAGTACGCTATTTTATTATAAACAACTGGAACAACAAACAAATGCATAGTATTATGTTGTGATGAAATTCGTGCGACTTCCACTCCTTTGATAAAACATGGGTAATTCTTGCTTTTCATTGATTTTCAAAGAATTTTAGCCCGTATTAAGTTATCATAGGAAATGAGCTCGTATTCATTATGTACTTCTAATAGTTACTATCAGAATGGTAACCAAATAGATGCACAATCTCTTCCTAATTAGAAACCTCCCTATTAACTGATCATTAGCTTTCTTGAAAAGAACATCACTATGCTCATGCCTAAAAATCGTTGGAAATTTGTATTTTGACTTGGAAATGAACACCGACTGTAACACTTAATACAGTATGCCTGTGCTGAAAAAATTTATTTGAACTACATCCAAGCAATCTGCCACTACGTACATGTTAATAGAGACAATCTCATGAAGAAATTGCAGGCCCCCAAATGCCCTGGTATGGCCGAGAGCTGGGAGGGTTCGCCCTCCCTCTCGAAATACTCTCACACGGCCACGCGTATGCAGCCTCTGCCAGGGAAGTCCTACTCACTGCCTTCTCGTGGCGGGGGTGTTGTTTACGAAAATGAGAGGACGAAAAGCGAACGTCCGGCGCTATAACCGGATCCCAATTCTATGGTGCACATGGGCTCCAGTATCCTGAAGGAACAAATGGCGTATGAACCAACTTTTGGTCACCGGCTACCATGGGACTGCATCTCCTCACGATGCTCCACTGCCTTGTGGACTAGACCTTTAGGTCAAAGGCTCGGGGTGTGGCCCCCTAAGAAAACCACCTGCTTCGGTTTGGGCACCCGGGCAGTATCTCAGCCCACACACCAAAACATGATGAAATATTCGCTTACGGAAAATATTCGTTCTTCTCTGACTAACATTGAAATGACTGATACTATTATTATTATTATTATTATTATTATTATTATTATTATTATTATTATTATTTACTACGTCGTTTACTCACTATCTCCTATTTCTACTTTTTGCATCCGTTTCGACTCAGACAGCAGCTCGCCTATGGTAAAAATTCAGCTTTATCTAAACGTTCTCGAGTCACTGCCTGGTTTGAAAATTGTATGTTACCATCGAATAAGAGTACTGAAGCAGTCTTTCTGAAACCACGCGCACCATTCAAACTGGCTGCCTTTAACGTTCGCACACTTATGCAGGTCGGACAACAGATAGGGCTGGCAATGTCTTTGGAAAGTCTTAATATTGATGTGTGTTGTCTATCCGAGACCCGTATTCAAGACTCTGGTGAAGTACTACAAGTTCGCTCTCCATCTGTCGCTCCAAAAAGCTTGTTTTACGTGCGTTTATCCGGGGACCCTGTGGCATCTTCGTCTGGTCTTGCTGGCGTTGGTGTCGCACTAAGCGCAAGAGCTGAGGCAGCACTAGTCGACTGGATCCCCATTAACAGTCGGTTATGTGCTGTTAGATTAGAAAGTACCATCAGAGTGAGAAGAAATCGGCGTGAGAAACGATGTCTTTTCGTCATCTCCGCCTATGCCCCGACAGATTGCAGCCCGAATGCAATCAAGGATGAGTTCTACCACCAGCTAACTGTTCTTCTCCAGAAAGTGCGTTCGACAGATATTGTAGTACTAGCTGGAGACTTGAATGCTCAGGTCGGGCGTCTAGGCACAGAAGAGAGTCGTTTAGGCGGCCGATGGGGACTCGTTGGTCGCAGGACAGATAACGGGGAACGTCTACTGCAACTATGCACAGACCACAACCTGTTTCTGGCTAGCACTAACTTCCGGCACAGTCATCGCCGATGTGCCACCTGGCGTCCCCCTTCTGCATCTCAAGCCTGGACTCAGATTGATCACATCGCGATCAGCTACCGCTGCCGCTCCTTTTGGAGTACCTATCTGGAATCTGATCATGCTCTGGTCTGCGCCAATCTTACCTTACTTTTCAGTGGACAACGAAGTGACCGCCACCACAGGATTGATGTTAGCAAGCTGGCTGCAACTTCTGTTGCTAGTAAGTACCGAGCCGAGCTAGCTTCTAGGCTAGCCACTATTCCACCGAAAAGTATAGATGAGCATTGGTTGCAATTGCATGACGCCATGAAAATGGCGGGTCAAGTCAGCTGTGGGTTCGCGAAACGTTTCGCTTACAAGCACTGGGTTTCTTCTGGTTCCTTACAACTGATTGAAGCCCGTCGGTCTACTCCGGGTGACCGTGAGTTTGACCACAGACGAAGGTTGTTACGTAATGAAATCGGGCAAAGCTTGCGTAAGGACCGAGAAACCTGGTGGTCGGAGCGTGCCAGTGAGTTGGAAGCAGCAGCTGCATCTGGTAATTACCGGAAGCTCTTCCAACTCATCCGAGCCACCGGCAGCAAGAAGTCTGGTGTGAGCGAAACAATCTGCGAGGATGACGGAACGCCAATCACTAACATCCATCGACGTCTTGGACGATGGGCAGAATTCTTTGAAGGGCAGTTCAACTGGCCTGCTGCTCCGGCAACATCGGTCAGACTGTCCTGCCCTCCTTGGCCGGTGACGACTGATCCACCAAATGAGGCGGAAGTCCGCAAGGAACTCCAACTCTTGAAACGTTACAAATCACCAGGCCCAGACGACTTACCTTCGGCTCTTTTTAAAGATGGTGGTGACTTTCTGACTAAAGGACTGACGACGTTGTTTACAAAGATCTGGGAACTAGAGAGTGTACCAACGTCATGGAATGAGTCGATAGTTGTCCCTATCTTTAAAAAGGGTTCACGTTGTTCCTGTAACAACTATCGGGGGATAAGTGTACTTCCGATTGCGTCCAAGCTATTGGCTTCCGTCATACTTCGTAGGTTGTTCAGAACCCGAGAAGGATTGACTCGCGAGGAGCAGGCTGGGTTTCGTTCTGGTCGAGGATGTATTGATCATATCTTCACCCTCCGCCAAGTGTTAGAACACCGCCATACTTATCAAAGGCCAACAATCGTAGTGTTTCTTGATATCAAGGCTGCTTTCGATTCGTTGGACAGAACTGTTCTCTGGGATTGTCTATTGAAGAGGGGTGTGCCTGAGAAGTTTATTAACATCCTAAAAGCCTTATATACAAACACCTCAGGTAGAGTGAGGGCATACAACCACCTTTCTTCACTATTCCATTCAAGCAGTGGAGTTAGGCAGGGTTGCCCAATCTCACCATTCCTCTTCAACTTTGCCATCGATGACATTCTGGAAACAGCTCTGACGGATGTAAGTAATGGCGGTGTGGATCTGTTGCCTGGAGAAAGACTTCTCGACCTTGAGTATGCGGATGATATTGTCTTACTGTGCGAGAATGCCCAAGCCATGCAATCCGCACTTAATCAGTTGGCAATCAGTGTCCGTAGGTATGGTATGTGCTTTGCACCTTCGAAGTGCAAAGTACTTCTACAAGACTGGCAGGATTCTAATCCTGTACTCACTCTGGATGGTGAGCAGATAGAAGTGGTCAAGAAGTTCGTGTATCTAGGTAGCTGCATAAGTGCTGGTGGTGGCGTGAGTGATGAGATCAATGCACGTATAGTGAAAGCCAGAGCGGCTTATGCCAATCTGGGCCATCTTTGGCGCCTTCGTGATGTTAGTCTGGCTGTAAAGGGTTGGATCTACAACGCGACGGTGTGAGCAGTTTTGCTCTATGCTTGTGAAACCTGGCCTCTCCGAGTTGAGGATGTTAGACGACTCTCTGTGTTCGATCATCGTTGTCTCCGAAGGATTGCTGGCATCCAGTGGCAACACCATGTCAGTAATGCAGAGGTTCGGCATCGAGTGTTCGGTCACAGAGACGATAATGAAATTGGTGTCACCATCTTGAAACACCGACTTCGGTGGCTTGGACATGTTCTACGAATGTCGTCCCAGAGAATTCCTCGTCGTGCATTATTTGCCGACTCTGGGACTGGTTGGAAAAAGCGGAGAGGTGGTCAGTATATGACATGGTGTCGTGGTATGAAAGAAAGCTGCAAAGGGCTAGCTTCTGTTGGTCCTTCACGACTCCCTGGTTGGGGTCCGAGAGATGGTGTAACGCAGTGGCTAGAGACGTTATCAGATATGGCTCAGAATAGAAGCCAGTGGCGATCCTGCTGTAACCTTCTTTTACTTTCTTCATAAAAAGGTGGTCGTATTCTTCCTTAACTGAAAGATCTGTTCTGATTGTACCTTTCCGTTTCCCCCACCATTGTTCTCTCTCTCTCTCTTCTTTTTTTTATAAGTCCCCACGTTCATTACTTTTTTTTTCTTCTCTTTTCTCCTTCTCTTCTAATTATCACTGTTTTGTGTGGCGCATATATATTTGGTGCCCCCCTGTACCAATATTTATGTGTTCAAATAAATAAATAAAGAAATTGCAGAACAGTTACCAAATCAATATATACACAACTGGTAACAAAGACGTACTTAATTCTAACCATATCACTAAATACTGGTGACAACAACAAAGTGATACTTACCAAATTAGCTAGCTAATCCACTAGATGCATTTGGTCATGACACTACGGTATGATTAACTATCCGTTTTAATTTGATGTGACGGTGATGTATTTTGTTCATTACTGGAAGACATTTTGCTTCCTTGTAGAATATTAGTTTTGGTTGAGGGAGATTCAGTTACTACAGGTTCTGATTGCTGACATCCTGTTGATGAATCATTGAAATTTAATTTACTCGAACAAGTACATGATACCAATGAAGGACTTGACGAAGTTGTATGGATACTGAGTGAGCTACCACCAACAACAGGACAGCTACAACAACAAACAATGTCTTTAGAACTGCATAGAGATTGGTTTTTACTAACTTCAGTAAGAGTAGTAGATGCCACAGGGTCTTCACCTAAAAAGATTTTAGGCAAAATGCAGTGAATACAAACAAATTTTGACAAACGTCTGTTGAGTACATTTCCAATGATGATAAAAGAGTCAGGTATATATATGAAGCAGTAAGAATTGTTACAACCTATTATCACTATACAAAGATCAAGACAAGAGACTACGGGATGGGAATAATAGGGGTAAGAATCTACACAAAAATGGGACACCATAGTAGACAGGAAGGTTTGTCACTAAATTGAGACAATTCTATGCACATTTCCATGGATTATAGCCTACTATAGTCCAATATATTTGGTATAAACCTGATTAAAAATTTGCACATCATGTTGTACGAATCAAGCCTGGACTGAAATGGGTTATACTGTAATTAGCTACTGGTAAAACGGATGTATCAGACACCAATAACTGCGCAAACAGGATGCCATGAGTGGCAAACACATCTTATCGAGACGTCTTTATAAATACTGAGGTTGTGTGCATTCCCCCCACATATTAACAACTGTCAACCTTATTATGCGATATTGAGCGTACAGTATCACGCTTACAATTCTTTTCACGAAGGCTGAAAAACCTGGTGATCAGAAAGTTATCGGAGAAGCCTATCAAGACTTAACAACTACCAAGCTTGTATAACACTTTCCATAAAATTTTAAAACCTGCTATTGAAGTAAGCAATGTCTATTAGAATTTTTTCGGAACTGAATTCATTATCCAGCTAATTCAAAACCGAGACAACCAATTGAATATTTTGGAAACCAAAAAATATTTCAAATTGTGCACATATAAAAACATACCAACATCGACATTGACTGATGATGATGCACTGAATTCACAAAACTGTGCATCATGTGATTTGGAAGGGAATGTGTGTATAACATTTTCTTCTTTAGTAGGAATACACCCAGAGGACTGTGAACATATCGATTGATCAGGATGATGTACATGACCTGAGACTAACTCTGAATATGATTGATTTTGTTTCGAAGGAACACCCAAACTTTGATTATGTGAATAAACATTACTAGTAGAGTCTGAATAAGAAGGTGTATGTTTGGAAGTTCTCATGAAACTAGTATCAGGAACAGTAGATGAACGCAATCCAACAAACCAGTTGGCCGAATTATCTGAGTAAATGAATGGAGAAGTTAAAAATTTGACAAGAATAATTCTAAGTGTTCGCTTACAATATAACTCAATAACTGTATTAAACTTATGTATGAGCACAAACGCTCATAGGTGTTAAGAACTAACATAATAAAACTCTGAGTACTATTGAAATGATCCAGTTGAGAATTAAACTGTCGTCCGACTATCCAAATTTCTACTGATTCCTTTCTACAGAGGAAGTAAACAGTGTCGTTCAAACCAAGAAGAGTAAGAGTAACGAATTGAGCAAATCAATGTAAATTCATTTCATCTAGTCAGATTAGCATCAACAGTTTACAACTTACAATATCCAAATATTAAGTATTCAAGCAATTCAAGCAGAATATACATAAACTGGTATGAGAACAAAACAAGGTGATATGTAAACAAAAGATTGTGCTCAATTAGAATGAATCTGAATGGTATACTATGAAGTTGTAGTTGTATTGTTCGAATAATAGTTCATGTGAAACAAAAATTAATTTCGATAATTGAAAAAGAAAATTTATAAAATGACGGATTACATAATCACAGCGACTAAATAGATATTTAAAAATAATAAAAAACTTTAGAAACGCTTACCATTGGACCATACGCATAAAATTTGTTAAAATGAACCATTCCAAATTGTCATTTTGGAATTCATACTCACTTTGTTCCAAAAACAAAACTGTTAGTGGTGATCCCTCAAGATTATATATCAAGTAATTCAAATGATACGACGTCTACTGTTATTATTCATAGCAGAGACTAATAAGCTTAATTATTGTTTGCTGGGCTTTCACAATATTGAACCGTATGGTTTATTCGTGACTAAATATGGATAGAACAATTGATGAACCACATTTCGGGAAGTCCTAATACGTCATTTCCTTTTGAATTATACTGCTGGTGTTTAAAGTGAAGGAAAGTTTCACAATTAAACTATCCAGATCAAACAGCAAAACACCTCCGAAGTTCTCCTTATTAGCTACAAATCTTTAACTTTTTTTGGCTTATAAAATAATTTGGATAAAATGAGTCTGGATTGTCCGTTAGTGTCAATCGAACTATTTGGTCATACCCGTAAGGGGTATCAATAGCGCTTATGATACTCAATACGATGGAAACCACAGAGTGATTATGAATTTGACTTAATTGAATAATTATATGATTTTGAGCATAATATAAAAATGATTTAGACATACCTGACTGACATAGGTTCCATAAAAAATACTATCTATAAACATCCAATTATTATATACATAACTAAAATATACAACTATTTGCTAATGAAGTTGATTGGATGAAAATCGATTAGCCTAATAAAACGATAACTCATTAGACAATCACAGTTTAGCTGCCCTGATTACATATTACATCAAAGATTATGTCCAGTAGGAAAGAATTGTATTTATTTCATTTATTTATTTGAACGCATAAATATTGGTACACAGGGGCACCGAATACATATGCGCCAAACAAGTCACTTGATTTATCTGTTGGCTGTGATACTTCCCGGGAAAAAATTGAAAGATGGTGTAATCGAACGCAAAAGAAGTAGTGATTAGTTATTGACGTAGTACATCCATAATTACTGCTTCCCACTGAATACATAAACTCAATTTTAACTTGAGTACATTCAAGTCTAAACCTGAATTTAGATTGTAAATGAAGACATATTAACTTAACTTCTATTTATGAAGTTCTTGTTTCTGTTATGAATAGTTTCCTTTTTCACCAAATGACTAATAATTTAAACTCACTGAAGTGTATTATGCATTCTACCATAACTAAGCATATAAATACTAGGAGTCTTAAACACCTGATACGAATCTGACAAAATGAAATGAAATTTTCATTTCATTAAAAGAGTAGAAATCGTTCAGAATCAAAGTTAACTCACAGTTAAAGTTGAAGAGATTATTATCAAATAGAGGAATCGTATTCCTGAACAAAAATATATGATACATTGTCTTAATTTCACTAGCTATGCATTTCGAGGAACTCAAGTATAAGCATAATGAGGATCTATCAATCATCTACATGAGTGTTCCTATAAAATGATAAGCCTCAGACATAATTCTCGTAGTTGGTAGAATTCACTGTGTCAGAAATGAGGAATGCAGAAAAATATTTTTATACTAATGTACATCAAAAAATATGTTGTCTAAACCTATGAAGGAGTACTTCATCAAAAAAACTATACAAAATTCACAAATAAAGAAGTTAAGAATAAGGAAAAAAAAATTTGATTATCATCTTATCTGTAGATATCAAAACGTGAAAATTGTTCAATACGAAAGAAATCTTACGGAATTGTGCGAGTGATTTTTGAAAGTCAACATTTAAGGAATACTAGATTTACCTTCTGGTAAAATTACACTTGGTCTACTTTCTGCAGTTGGTGACGGTAAATGCGTAGCAAGAAGAGGTGCTATATAACTAGCTGGTTGAGAACCTGCAGGTGATATGAGGGGAAATGGTCCTGACCCAGCCATATTCAGAAATCCATGATGTGTAAGAGTTGAGAATGTTTGGTTTATTTCAGATACATCTTCAGTTTTACAACCCAAACGCAATGATCCCAATAATTCATTTAATGTTGGTGGTTGTTGTCTAATCGGTGCAACTTTTACATCCATTTCCGAACTAACACTAACAGGAAAAGGTTGAGATAAACACAAAGAAGGAGAAATGCCAGGGTAAAGTGTAGCAAGGTGAGGACTCCCTGGGTCTATTTGAGGAACACCAACAAGATTCCCACCATTACCACCCATTAATGATGGTGAAGTACTATATGGAATCGTGAATGATGGCTGAGATATACCAGTCATGTATGGACTAGATGGTGCGAATATATCTGGATGAGATGGATATGATTCACTGGGGTGTCTAGAAGCCATTGCAGTTAAAAGTGATTGATTCGTTGGATAAATAGCTGCAAAAATACAAAAATAATCATGGGTGTGACTACGGATGAAAACAATTAGTTACAGCATTTTCGAATTATTAGAATGAACTGGGTAAGCTTTCTAATCATGGTTAGTACAGTATCAAAGAAGGAAAATCCGTTGAGGTCAGATTAGTGAAATACGCTCTATGAAATTAAAAGATCACTTTTAGTGAATCGTAGGACATTCAAGTATACAATATAAAGGTTAGGTGCGAGGTCACTAGGAAAAGATGGCGTATCAGCTGTTTAGGCTGAGAATTTTTAATAGCTGAGGTTCTTAGGTAATGCGTTACGTATGTCTGTCTACCACCCACCATGACGCGCAACGTACAAAGGAAACTAAAGGGCGGTCTAACCAGAAGGTGGTATCGATTCATGAAGTCATTGACTGCTGGAGCGAAGCACGCTGATAGTTACGGAATACATCGTTAAAGTTCAAGCGATAGCTGGAGACAGGGTAACATGACCCAGAACGAAGCACAGCTTCCTAGTCGCATTCACTCGCTACTAGTGCACTAGAGTCTTAGTATACCATTACATCTTATTTTCGAACCACGTTTAGTTTATCTAGTTACCAATCATACTATAACTCTCAGTTTTATATTACTGTAGTGTTTTGATATGGGAGCTTCTACACATTTATGTCAGGCTCTACACCCATTATGGCTAACTGAATAACTTAGGTAAAATATTAATTTGTTAAGGTTTATTGTTATATTCTAAAGCAGGTCGGAGATTGGACGCGCTTGCACACTTATTTCATTGAAATACCAGACCCGATAACACAAACCTTAACAGTTACCGGAAATTGGAATGTATCGATCCAGAACTTACATCATTAAGCTACAAGTATGCAAATCCAAGAATACCTGTCTTTTACAGTTTAGAAGCTTATTGTTTAATAAATCCGAACATACTTTACACATAGAGAGTAGCCTATATTCTAGTGTCACTTTATACTTGATTATTGAGTTGCATTAAGAATTATCATCAGGTTAATTCTGCTTATGATTAACAGGGACAATCAATTTCCCATACTAGTAAAAATCGAACCGAGTCCTAGGAAAGTATGCACGCCTTGCAAAGCCGACACGTTTTCGTCGCTATGTAATGACTGTTTACAGGTATTAATTCTTGGGGAAGTTTTGTGGTTAGAGCTCTCTGTTATCAACCACAATGTGGCTGGTGAGAACCACCCAGTCTACTTTGGTTTGGAAAGCCAGACAGTATTTCGTGATTGAGAAACCAAAAGCTTAATATACAAATCTACCATGTCTTTGTTGCTAGCATTACCTTGAATTACCCGATTTGGTAATATGGTGTCCACCTTTTAGACTGGATTGAACAAACACAAGACTAAGAAATAAATACGTTTCAAATAAAACTGTATATCAAAATTTCAGTTTAACGATCGCCACATAGATCGAAGAGTACTAAGTCTATTATTATTTGAGCCTAGAGCAATGGATGTCACTAAGTTGAGATCATGAGAATTTTCTGAAGGCCTGGCAGATATTGAATTTATAAAGGTCCATATGGATTACCACATTGTATCTCGAAAAGATACTTGTTAACGAAATAATTTATTTTCAGGAGAAAAACGTAACATTTAAGTTTATTTTTTAACGTTAAGGACCAAAATATGTAAGATGTACATGATTAGTGAATGTTATATGTCTGATCTCAAGTGTTTAGTGCGACTACCTGGTTCCTATTCCATATCACTGGGGACAATTGCACTCAATTATGAAATGTTCACATTACTACTAAACATTCATGACAAAGAAGTACGTCAACAAATTTATTATTGAATCCGAATCGTTGATAGGGAAACCAGGTTTTCTTGTGGATGCGTGGCTCCCAGAAATTAGCACTGTTCTACAATTGAGTAATCGTCTAATAATTTGCATCTTAAGAAAATTTTCCTAAACAAATACAAGGAAGTTCATAAACACAAAAGGCCTGAAGCCTTGTTTAGTAGCACAAGTACTTATAAGTCTAAATCTGCTGTTACCAAAACTCAAACACTGTATTTCCTTCTTAGTCCACGAAACTATGTGATAAAGTCTACTGTTGTTTTGCTTTAAATATACATAATTACGATACTAATTACCATCATGTTAGACACACCGTATGAACAAATTATTTATCATGGTATATTAAATCTAAAAACTTTGATAATAATGAGTGTACTTACCCAACCAATACCTGTACAACAAATAGGTCTTAATTGAGAAACGAGATATTATGGTGATATTGAAAACTTTTGATAATAATTGGGATACAACATAAGGAACATGCCCTAACGTTAACGAAAAATAAATGGACTACTCGAAATTGTAAAAGTATTATTAAATGTCGTTGATCAGATAATAATGATAATACCTATATGTGAAGACCCTCCGAATGACCCGCGTGAAATATGATTGGGAATCTGGAGAGTAGAATCTACGAAAAAAATATGTGCTAGATATTTGAAATGAATACCGAGATAAATTAAGCAGCAGTAAAGTTTTCGAATTGTATAACATGCTTTAAAATAGACGTATCATATGGACTCTTCAGTCATATAAATACTAACAACGGCAACACATTCATACCGATCATTTCTAAACGTATGGTATGCTCTTGTCTTGACAGAATTGCATTCCAGATGACCTCCAGTCTTAGATAACTAACACTACACAGAATGCTTCATAAAAGCGATTCGTGCATACAGGAATGGATTTTTAACAAACGTAGTTACTGACAGTGAAACATAATTCTTATCAAATGAAAAGTAGTTATAGGGCTCCAACCGATAATCTCTAATCACTGTTTCTTGTTAAATGAGAAACTGATCAAAGTAGTTTAAAGAAACCAACCGAAATTTAAGGGTCCCGGATAAGCTGCATCAAAACATGTGGGTGTCTGAATTTGAGATTCACCAATGGGCCAAATACTTTCGTGCAATAAAGTGCTTCCGTGTCCGCCACTCCCTCCGCCGGTATTCGAACCGCCTCCACTTGCACCCCCTCCACTACCTAATAGAGGGACATTACCAGTAGGTGTAGCTGAACAGAATCCTTGCCCATACTCTGGCAAAGCTGGCGGTAGTACAGTGGCATCCTCAGGTGGTACGTACCCGATATTTGTAGATAGTCCATGAGTAAACAAGGTGGGCATATTAGTTGGAGCCATATCTACAGATGGCAGAGTTGGGTAGTAACCGGTGGTATTTAGATTTGCCGCCAGAGCCGCGGCTTGTACCTGGAGTAACGCAGCATGGAAAAGAGACGATCCAAAAGGATTAGCAACGGCTGAGAAACCAACACCACTTGGTACATTATCATCCCATCCTTCGATGTTACCACAAGAAGCACCACGACCAGGAGGTAAGCGTAAGTGTGAACCTTGGCTTGCATCGAATCGAACAGATGGCATAATTGCAAAAGGAGACCCAGTTGGATAAGCGCTCGCTACAGGACCACGTACATGTGAGTAAGAAATGGCAGGGTAGATGGCTGACTGGGGGTCCTCGGCTATTTTGGCTAAAACTAAATCTACAGCTGCACGACACTGATCTGGTTCACCTACAATGAAATAAAATGAACAGCAACTGAAGTATGTTTGATAAAGAAGAAATGGAAATAATTTTCAACGAAGTAAATTTACTGAGGGAAAACAACTGAAATGTAGCGTACAAATGAATTGTAGTATAAAAATTACACTGAGTAAACATAATTTAGAACCATACAACGTAGATTGAATTAAAAACCAAGACAAAAGAAGTATATGATATGAATATCTGAAACAAAAGAGTATAGCGCTTGATAGCTATACGGTAAACAGCCGCTTCTCACCTGCAATAGTTATACAGCGCTCCAATAAATTGATTTCGACAGACTTCTGTGAAATCTGTATAAAGGCCCCTGTTCTGTCTTTTATCTCTCGGACATAACTACCCAATTTCCCAATTACAAGACCCGCAGTGCAGTTTGGGACCAAGATCTTAACCTTCAACCGAAAATAATTGAAAAGGGGTTAAAAATTAATTTCACAGGATATATATATATATATATATATATATATATATATATATATATATATATATATATGATTGTGTATGGATGAGAATGTGCTAATGTGAAAAAGACGTATGATGTAAAACTAGCGAATAAATGAAGTAGTTTTGTAAATTAATCAGATGAACATGCAGCTTATCTGCGAAGTATTGAGTTAGGTACACAGCCGTGAGACACTTTGTGCATGCGTTAATGATGCAAAATAATGAGATTGAAGGATGGAAAAAATGAAATAACACTAAAAGTAAATTCAGGAAGAAAATGAGTGTTTCTTTGAACGCTTTTTATTACAAATTACTACAATTAAACATCTTTTAACCAAGGACTATGTGGCCACCGACATGCCATAGACTGAAAACCAATGACTTAATGAACTACTACAGTAATCTGTCCATTATAAGGCATTTTGCAAGCTACTAGCATGCAATGCGGTGATTGGAGATAGTCGGCAAGAAATCCTGGGCCTAAGTTTCCTGTTGCCTGGTACTCTTCAGTGAGGTGTACCTATAATATTAAGCGGAGTGGTGATCCCTAGGAGGTTTGACCTCATGTCACCCAAATTCACAGTCAAATACTGCCACTGAGCTATATAGGATACGGTTGATCTCTTGTAGGACTGAGAAGTATTTAAAACTGATTAATCACCAAGTACAGACTAATGTTATGTATGTTAAGCACTTCTTAGTGCTGATCGAACTTTATCAATAAAGTTGTGGTTGGAGGTGGTTGACGGGAAACTCTAGCTACTCGCGTGTCAGCAGGCATTACGCTCCAAGATGATGGTTAAACATACGTTACGCGTGTCTCAACCACCGTAGTCGATATAGGCTTGCACCATTATTAACAGAACCCCCACTTTAAACTAGAAATTAATGCAGATCAATCCTGAAGCAACACCTTGAGTCTAAAGTGTTATGATTTGATGTCCGGCTTACGATGACGTGGCTTATCCACCAAATCAGAATACGGCTTATACAAATCTTCGCACTATGACAAGTCCAATGACGTTCAACCGGTCTGAGCAGTCTAGCGTCCTTATTGGGTTCTATGTCCTTCTAACCCGTCCTCTTGAGTTCAGAATACAACACCAGCTTCCGTAATGAATCGAATCAGACCAAATCGAATGGAATCGAACCAAATCGTTTATTTCAGACATACTCGGTTTATATATCAATCAGGCAGACCACAACGTACCATAAAATAGAAAATAACATGTGTACACAAATAAGCCAAAAGTGGCTGTGAACATGAGAGACAGTAATTAATAAACTGAGCATAATTTAGGGACAGTAAATCGTACAATGGTAAATTATAGGTCAAAATGAAGCTTATAATAAGGGGAATATAAATATACATAATCTAACTATTGAATAGTTATACCGTAAGAATATAAAGATAATATTAGTCAATTAACATCTTAGAAGTTACTCGTGATTTAATCTTCGCTCGGATATAACATAAAGTTAGAGAAATTCATCTCAAATTTTTGCTGCCAGTCAAAGCATTTAGAAGGCTGTATTTAGACAGTCTCCATCAAGCAAAACTGTGTCATCTTCACGCCATAAGGTAACAGACAAAAAAGTTTGTCATTTCAAAAAGCACAACTAAGAAAACCCAGGAAAGTGGGTAGGCCTAAGGATAATCGAATATGACGTAGAAAACAAGTGGTTACATTAGACGATAGTCGAAGTCCAAGATCAACAGTCTCCTACCGACTGTCCATAAATATCATAGAAAGACACATAGTTTCTGTGCTTATCATCGTCTGTGCTCATCAGGTCAAACAATATTTAAGTTTATGCTTAAAATAGGTTTTGACTTTGTAAGTGGTTTATGTTGCATCATTTCCTTACTTTTCAAACCTTACAGTCAGCAATACGAATTAGTCCTCCAAAAACTTAACCACAATTAAATAAACCTGTTTGACATGTTAGGGTAAATTAAGAACAATCCTTTGAGTCACACTATACTCCGTAGCCACCGCGCCAAGGCATCCGCCACGATCGGCGAATACTACAAGTGAAAATAGAACTGTGGAAAGTATATAAGGATTTCTAAGGCACTTTCAAGCCCAATCTGAACCAACATTATGCAAATAAAATTGACATATTAGCTCCACGATACACAATTTGGAAGTCAATACTGTTTGGAGGTATCACTACCAAACAGTAACAAATTAAAAACTATGAAAAGGCAATACAGTGAGTCGTAAGACTAGGATAAAGCTAAATACATTCAAAAATAGGAAGAAATGAACTTGCCTGTTTATGTCGACCCCATGGTAAACGACTGCCTGAGAGTTCTAAGTTATGAGACCAAGTGGACCCCTTCTGCAAGTGTGGCATATTGCTACCCGAGTCACCCTGAGTAGTAGAACTGATAGCAACATTTTCAGAACGCGAAGTTGAAATAGTATTAGTGGTGACACATGATGCAGCAGTACCAGAACATTCTGGTTTTTCCAGAACACGATCCATAATGTAATTGTGCATACGAGTTACACCCTCTAAGGTCCCTTGAATCAGACAAACTCTTTCTTCAGTCCCTAAAAGTTGAATGTTAAAATATATTCTACGGCAAGCACAAATAATACTACTCAACTTAGCATAAATTCAAACAAATATTCATCTCTTTATATTCAATCATCAAGACCAAATACGTTCCGTATCATGGACTGTCTGACTAGCTAGTCGTAAAAAAAACAGTGAGCTATTCCAACCATTTAATTCAGTAAGCCAAACCGTTAGTCGCTTATGTGTGCCCATCTGAGACTCTAGAACAAGGATACTGTAAGAATTTTTCGCTAGAGATCACTGAAACAGTATGAATCGTTTCATCGTTTACAGCACTTACTTTTCAACAATTTGAGGTTAGCATTTCCCAAGAACTATTAAGCATACTCGTCATCAGATTTTGACTTCAAGTCGAAAAACATGATTTTTGTTAGAAAAAAAATATGGATTTAAAACGTTTGCTCTAGAGGATAGTTTCTAGACTTAATAATTCTGGTTGTTGGTGGGAAACGGCAACATTATAACCAAGATTTCACAACCAATTAAAACTTACTTAGTACTGCATTGTTTAAGTAATTCAATAACTATGCAAATCCGAAGCACTGGGTTTGTACTGGATGTATAAATATAAAAATAGACTAGAATAACTCAACAGATGTTTTACTTGAAACAATTTTATCAGCCCTTGAGTCGCTATAAAACACATTCATTTACGAACGCGACCTTATTCATTATACTCATTACCAATAATTGGGTCAATCAGAAAAAGTTGACTAGGATGGTATCGTGGGTTTTTCGAGATTTAACTTATTTGAGGGACGTTTCGTCTAAGTAACTATTACACTAAAAAACTGTGGTCTAGCGAAACATATGAACCAGACCACAAACTAAGGGGGGGGGGCAGAATGCCATCACTAACATTTAAAAAACCAATTTGGTAAAGGGTGCGACAAGTCAAGTAAATAGAAGATCCTTACGGATTACGCTGTAGTGATACATGTATTACATTTAGGCAGCGAAATACTAGATTCATCCAGAAAATTATCCATACCAAGCATCTTTCTATCAACATGATTGCTTATTACAATTTCAACCCGTATAACAAGTTATTTTTAAGTCTATCGGTAACAGTACACTCGGATCTGTAGTTCATAAATCCACTATAATGTATAAAACTTGACGGCATGTTAGATGTTTCCCGATACTTCATGCAATTCTTAAAAACACTACCGAATCCATTTTAAAAATATAGTACTGGTGCATTTTCGATTGACCTGACACTGAATTGGGAAGGATTAACCTTACTTATTTACGAAAATTAAGAAAGAATTACCCTTACTTGACCCTCAGTTTAAGGAAAGTAAAGGTTGATCAACATAAGACTCTTAGGTAGCGCTGTTTATCGTTTTGCATCTACTTTACAAAAATATGGCTTACCATGTCCACCCCTTTCGACTAAACAATTTCCTCTTCATGTCCCCAAATTCATCTAAAGAACAGGACTTGTCTGAAAAGAGTACATTTTGGAGTATCAGCTTGGTGATTTCCCTACAAACAAGGAGAAACACTTCTCTTCAATAACCAGAGATGGTGCTTCATGTGTTACATATTTTACTTTTCCTTCGGGTATTTCCTTTACTTCAGGTACCTTTGTTGCATGAGCGTTGTTTCCTTTTGGGATGCTTATAAATAAACAAGTCCAGTGAGTTTTCGACAGTTTAGTTTGTCTGAGAACTTTGAATGTAGCACCCTGTTTCAACATCTCGTTTGAGTTTTTGAAGAATTACAGTACTACAACTTTTGTGATGTAAAAAAATGAGTGTTTTGCATCTTAAAGATACATGCTTCTCTCAGAAATTGTGTTGGTAGATATGGACTACGTGGTTGTGGTCAATGGTTATAGGAAGACCTTAGGTGACATAGCTCAAGATTGATCGCTGTGCTGCTAACGTATTCATTTGCGTTCACTAAATCAAGTCTTTAGAATTAATGCACACATACTCGTTTATTACACTTTCCAAAAACAATGTCCTCTATATCTAGTCATTCTTATTATCGTTGAAACTTGTTCTTTTTTGCTATTCATTTTATTTTACTGAGCTACAATGTGGCAACTGAAGATGCATATTTGTGCCAGGTTAGGAAGTAACCCGGATCTTCCAATAAAGTGTCTAAGACAAACAGAATGTGGGTAGTGAAACTAGAATACTGAAAAACTGGAGGAAATATTACTTAAGTTTAATTAAGATGACTTTTAACCAATGATTGAGTTTTCCGAACCCGTCAATAAATGAACATGGTACAATTCATAAAGTACTAACTAGGGAACGCCAGTCTGAAGAGTTGCTTACCTAAATTTTGTGGTTTATTTAGAAAATGAAAACAAACTATTGAATTCAAGTGGTTTCTGTGCCTGTATTTTACTTTGTCTGACTAAATAGGAAACAGAGGATCATTATTTACAACCAATACATGTAGCAAAGCTGGAAGTAGTTTTATTGGTCATAATAATATTTACAATAGCCAAAACCTGGACGGTAAGATACACCAAATAGGTTGTGTGCACAAAATAATATTGCAAAAGGAGATATACTTTAATCGGTCGTAGTAATGTAAAAAAATAAAGGACCCATGCGGCAAAGATGGCTTGAAGCATCAATATATGCGTAAAATGTCCGAGAGATTTGAATATGCAGAGCCCATAATGATCCGGAAACTGTACAATTCGCCTCCTACAACTACATTTACGCACCACTAATGAGCTGTATACAGCTCAGGGATTTATAAACTTATTTCACTACTATGTACACACATATCTGTACTAACTTATCATTGATGAGATGTGGAATAGTCTGTGGGCATGAAGCAAACATAATACCATAAGACAGGACTGAACTAATAAAAAAATAGTCACACAATGGTCGAACGACAACCCAGTCTCCCTATTTTGAGGAGATTATGGGGAAAGGGCACAAAAGCCTAAAAATTTCACCAGACCTGGGGAAATTCTCCAATATATCCCCGAAATAGGGAGATTGGGAGCGTTCATCGAAAAAACCGTCACAAAAACTAGAACCCTTGTCAAACTGTACCGATTAAAAAGTTGAAGAATCTCACCGGGATACAAGTCATTTACTTTCGATAATTTAATCCTTGCGCCAGTTTCCTTCTGGATCTTTGCAATGGACTCTCCTCCTTTGCCAATAATAGCGCCGACTGCTACCGACGGTACCAAGATTTTTAAGTGGATGATTTCTATTTTATTCAAAATACTACCAAAAATACACTACCTTGTCTCCGCCTATTGCATTGTGGAAGTGATTTAACATCCTTATCTGACTTTTCAGGTACTTCTCCCATACTTGTTTGTCAGGTGTGTACGACGATAGTCAAAAACAAATACCCCAGAAGCAGGAGAAATGTGGTGAAATCATGTAGAATCGGTTGCCAAACATGGGCTAATTGCACTAGAATAATAACAAACAATACAGCTGATAAGTTACAGGTAGAGCCCCAGTCGATGGAGCACCCATTCGCAGTTGATGCATTAAAACACTCACCACACTATGCTGTACGAAGAATTATTTCTATTTCATATCCCTTAAAATATTGTTATTTTACACCACTTATCGAAACAAAATTGCCAAGTCAGAGTTTTTTAACGTATAGAAAGCGAAAATATGTCCTTTTTTAGGATTGGTTGGTGTAATGGTTCCCGTCGAGCCAGAAGGTACCCTGGGTGATAAATGAGCGTGAGTGAAGAAAACTGAAGTAGTGAACAACGAGAGAAAAAGTGAGCGGGTGACTCAGTATGTAGACAGAGCTCACCTAAGTATAAAAATGGAAGCGGTCGATAGCAATTATAAACAGCATGCGACCAACTTAATTTTACAATACCAGCTTAATACTTCAAATTCTTCATGGCAAATCTATGAAAAGAAAGGCGCTACTGTGTTGTTTGTGTGAACTAATGACCTCTTTGTGCTTGTGGACTGCTTGATTTCAATCCCAAATATAATACGTTTTGGGATTTCTAGTTTGTACAATAATTCAAAGATTGCTAATTATCACAGTTACATTGGCGAAAGATAAACTGCTTGATGATTGTCGGAGCCAACTGGGACCGTTCCACTGAGTTAGAGAAAAATAGTAAACTATCTTACTGTGATTTATAACATACTTAATAATCCAAGTCATCCTAATTATGATGTAGTGTCATTGGGCCCCAACACTAGACAATACGAAAAATAGACATTCAACATTTAACGCTGGGAGATACCTAAGAATGAAGAAGGCGGGGATAATGAATTGAATTAGTCGGAGTTAATCAGATGGCATGGCTCGACCATGCAGGCGTGGTCCCTCCTGAATTTTACGTTATGTCTTTCATTCATATTAAATATATTGTTTCATCTCTAGCCTAAGACTGTTCTATATCATGTATTGGTAATTGTTACGACGCAGTGAGTTGGTGTAGATGATGATGTGACTTCCACGTAAGATCTTATAGATTAGGCAGTTACATCATAACAAATCTACAATTTTAGGATTAGGTCTATTATTAGAGCAGTGCTAATATCATAGTAGACCATAATTCTACAATGACTCCACAGAGACACAATTTTATTAATATTGATCCCAAACATTTTTCTGGATTGTAGTGTTATTTTCCCGGTGCCGATACATTAGTTTGCTGACTGTCTCTTAGAAAATATTCTTTGCTACTAAATTCACTCCTAGTTCTTAATTACACTTTCGCCAACCAGGTCACAACTATTGAAGTGAAATATTCCATGAAATAAATTACTTTTAAGGCATTCAACACTGATACTGACCATTTTAGTTTCCCTACAAACACCCCTGAGACTCTATCAAACATCAGCTCCGTATGGCTTTCAACCTTCCGTGGAATACATATACTCTAACTGATCATTATAGGAGTCACATGTCACTATACCTCTACCCACTATCCAAGTATGGTTTTTAAACGAAATTTTATCTTTCCGTTGACTTTGGAAACATTTTGATGAAAGAACCCAGTGAACCAATGTTTTCCAAATTACAGTATCCGAATATTATTCACGAACAACTTTGTCGACATTAAGAACATCTGAACATATGTGACTTGGCCGACAGAAAACACTTTAACCGCTGAATTACAAATGCTGGCATATTTAGTTGATACAAGTTAGGCGAAGGAGTCATGGAGAGTATGTGAATCTTAAGGCTACAATGTAATGTACAAAATATGCTAAACTTTTCGGCAAAATTCATGAACCTAGGTGTCCCGATAAAAACCTCTGAAAAAAATGATAAAGGTGTATCAAAATAGGAGCAGTATGAGCATCATTTAGATACCAACCACATCATGAATCACACTTCGTGATTAACAGTAATGATTGTCTGAGCCTTCTTTGGGTTTCTGCATTTCAGCTTCCAATCAACCCATGAATTATGTTTGTACGATTAACTGTTTATAGTTTGTTTCTAGACGATGACTTACAGTTTTCCCTATTCACACGGTCTTTTGACTTGTTCATGTATAAACGTTATTTTCATTTTATGGCGTCATGCGCTTCGGTATATCTGTATATAATCATATTTGTTTGAAATAAAAATATATTAGGAACTGGCTGCTGACTTTTAAACCGGAGGCTGGGAATATGGAGGAGCTAGCGGATGGTCGGAAGATAAAAACTCGGCTTCTGGCTCAGGGTCAGTAGTACTGGTCGAGCGTGTAATTGTCTAAGACACAAACACTAAACTATACATTAAGTAACAGAATAAATCAGTAGTAGGATTCTGATTGGTGAACGCGTAAGTGGTAATTGTCAGCATGGGACAGGACATAATAAGTTACGGTAAAATTTACTGACAGCTTTACATTTTACTATGTAACTGCAATGGATTTACTTTGTTGTGTGTTAAAAGTAGACTTATAAAGATGTTTGACTGAAATTATTCCCTTAACCGTCCAAGTGTTTTGTGAACGTCAACCGTAGGCTCAAAGTGTACTCTTGAAACGGAATTCTGAATGAAGATTTTAGTAACATTTCATGGTTTGATGTAACGAAATTTAGTGGTGGCCGCTTGAGCGACCCTGACGTGCACGAATTGTGCACTATATATTGGGTTCGGATGAATCAAACGTCGGGTAAATAAGGTCAAGTTCAAAAGTTCCTCTTTAATAACTTTGCATTTGCAAGACTTTTACCCTGGTAAGTTGGTTCCGCACATGTTGGTGAAAACAATTCTCCTGGAAATCAAAGTGCGGTAGCACACAGGAATTAATTACATTTTGTTGGAGATCAGTCTTTGGTAAAAATCAAACCTATGACAGTAATTTTCTACACTGAGATTTTCCATCAAGTTAAAAGACAACATCTAGGTGTTGACGGATAGATCCTATCATCAGTTTCTCAAGCAAACGTAAGATTCATTGTGAATCGATAATCATGAGTAAAACTGTCAGTTATGTACGGTTGTATCCGATACCCATTTACCCTCTGGATGTTAGTCTGTAGAGTTATGGTTTAGTTCGGTATTAGTACATTTATCTTCACTGCTTGAATAGTAGACCTAATTCCAACACCGATTATTTTTCTCAATGTAACTACCAAATGTACAAGATCTTACATAGAAGTCAAACCACTGTCTAAACTGACTCGTCATACGTGAAAATCACCAAAATGACGTTGAGCGCTGCTACAGGACATGTTTGGACTTGAGATAGAATAATATACTCAACATAAAAAGGAACAAGCTGAACAATGACCATGCCTTAATGGCCGACTAGTGCTATTTCGATCGCAGTTTAGTAAGCGTTGTTTGTGTTTTAAACTATCCAAATGTGTTTACGTGTGCTGTGTTTATACAGTTATTTAACGAAAGTGATTAGAACATTCGTTTCCCATCGTGTTGTATTTCGTTCACTTATAACTTCTAAGCTTTTGTTACCAAAAGTAGTTTGTTTATTACTTAAAAGCGGCGCTGGTTATTATTAGTAGGTGTCATGCTACCATTCTTAGTAACATTAGTTCAAAGACTTAACTTTGCTAGTATTGGCATGATTATTTTTTCAGTTTATTCCCACCTTTTATATATTAAAAAGGAAGTTTGGCAAACAAAGAAAGCACTCATGTAGTTAGTTGCTCTCAATGAATCGGGATGTTCGTTTCATTCAATTACATGAGACTCATTAATTTTAGTAAATATTGTGTTCTGATTCCCAGAATTCAACCTATAACAAATTATAACAATTTAGAAATATATCGCAGGACACCATTCCCATTATATACATCGGTGAGTATATGTCACTACATGGAGCAACAGTTTACTACTTATCAGTCTTAGTTGTGGTCTCAATTTGACATGCTGGTGTCATATCGTGAAAACCAGTGGTTAAGTGGACGGATTCAAGTATTCTACGAGTGAATAACATCACCTGGTGGCTACCGCTCTAAACGACTCAAGTCAGGTAGTTTTGCTATTGGTTTAATTTGGACGACGATAAACGGGACTTACAAACAGTCCGGTTGCTATATTGTTGTAAATAGAATGTTGTTGTTAGTTGGGTATCTAGCAAAGTCAATTGCAGTCGCATACGTTATGGTATCGTTTTGTGATTTGCGTTATGAAATCAGGTTTTCCGGGTAAAAACATTACACGATATCAAAGACCACGATGTTTCATGAAAAATCACCAGTTGAGTTGTGGTCTTCGTTGATTATCACCCGTCGACATATTTCACAGATTTTCATCTAGATACCGACCCCTCTAACCGTTTTTTTCTTTTTTACATGAATTACTGTCGACTATGATTCTTTTCTCAAGTTTCATTCTTTTCTATTTGCATTTCATTCCAATAGTCTAATCACAAGAAGTAAAAGTCGTCCCAGTTCGTTAGACTGTATACAGTTTACTCATTTATGTACCAGGAATAATAGACCCATTCCGCCAAGGACTTTCGAAAAGTACGTTTGAACTGGAAATATGAAAAGTAAGAAGGTTACATAGTGATGACCATACCAGCATGACAGAAAAATACCAGACTGAACAACTTACCCGCGTCCACTAATTCTGACCTACATTACTTGATGAATCATGAATGTAAATATTCTCGGTTACCTCATATTTGGCTTCAAGGATCATATGATTGAGAACTAATACTGAAGTTAACAAAAACACGAGTTGAGACAACGGAATGAATTTGAACACTAGATCACAGAATGTCTCGCTAAAACATGACAACCATACAGTTAATTGTCAATTTGCAAAATATCACTCAATTGTCTCAAACTTGACAGTTCCTTTCGCAAATATCAGTTCATTGTCTCGGATTTCACTGTTCATGCATTTTAATCCAAATTGCTCTCCGTTCCCGTTCTTTAGCTCTCGATCTTCCACTGAAATACATTTCATATCTGGCCATAATTATACTACTATAAATTTTCTAGCAATTCGTATTGCCGACTTGTGCAACTTTTGCTCCCAAGGATTTATTATTTCGATTATAACGGTTGTTACAACTGCATTTAAGTTATGCATTCATAACTTTAACTCAAGTAAACAACATCACCAAAGTTTGACCTGATAATTTCTAAAATTTCGTATCGAGTAGGTTGTTTTTAATACAAACAATATATTTACGAAGTCCCAAGGAATACCAAATTAGGTTTTTGACATTTGTCCACTTCGTTTAAGACATGCTTTTGGAGAGTGGAAATGAAAAAACAAATCTACAAAAGTTATTATGTCAAAAGTACATAAAATAGAATATCCCCAAAGATCCTTATGAATTCAGATATACAAATTTGAGCCTAATCATATAAAACAAGACAACGGAAGCTTGATTATTGTATCTTTATACACTGCTATTCCTGTTGATAAATACGAAGATTTTAGTGGTTTGTCAGCGAAAGACTATACTTCATCTAGAAGAAGATCATTGACCACTGGCCCAATTATGAACTTCCTCTTACTGTATCTGAATTCGACCTTATGTATGAAATAAAATTGTATAAATAAATTATCGGAGTAACCATGGAATCGCTTGTGTCATCGAATGTTGTTAATTTGTTCATGTCCCATATAGGAACGTATATTTTTGCATGTACCATCATACCATGAATTTCACTCAGGTATGTAAATAACGATTTTGTCATCACGAAAAGGTTTTTCTGACGACCTTTTCTAAACTAATAAGTAGTCTCTCACTCACATAAAATTTGCCTTGGAAAATAAAAGTGAACTCAATGAATCACCATTTTTAAAGTGTTTAGTTTAATAATCTTTGAATGGAAGTCCAAATATAACCGTCCACTGCAAGCCAACTAACTCGAATTGGTACGCTGATTTCAATTCCGCACCCACACCCAATAAGAATGTATCTTAGAGTCTAAACTTATTCAGACGAGCGCCAGAGATCAGAGGAAAAGTAACAAACTACGTTCGAAAAGTGTTCATATGGAAACATAGAGTTGAACAAAACTCCCCAAAAGATTTCTAAATTCCTCTATAATTACCTGCAGTAAGACCATCTTAAAGAAGAAATAGAATAGTCAGACTACGATCACAGGAGAACAACATTACATTTGTCATCAAGTATAATCACTGCCTTAATAAATACTGTCACATCCAAACATTTTATATTACGTGAGATTGTGTAACGTGGATACATCCATATATCAAGTACAACTATCTGGTTATAAATGCTCCAAGTAACTTGAAATATAAATACAGTCTTCGAACAGCCTGACCTGTTTTCTAAATACACAACCTTTTTCTATAATCATTTTTATGCATCTTTTCAGATTTACAACTATGCTTCTTAAATGTTGCGTAGAACAGTTCAGATATGTAAAATATACGGCAAAAATGTCATTATTTACAGTTACGAAAGTAAAGATTCTTCTATGTCGCGAATTAAAACACATATTTTTACCTTAAACTTATTGGAAACGTGCACTACTCATGTTTCCACATGACATTTAAAATTATATATAACTGCAGAGACATTACCTGGATTGCACGGTCAAGCCACACAAGAGTAGCAATTCGATGAACAACTTTCATCTTTATATTGAGCATATTTTCCACCAAGATGTCATTCGTTCTTCAATTGTTCTTAAATATCAGGAAAACTTTACCAATATGATAGGGCATGTTGTATCAGATAATGATGTGATTGTTACTGAAAAAAACCTGAGAATACAACTGACGATAGTTTAGTATTACGTTATTTGTAATAAAATTTATAATATCCCAATGAGTAGTAAAATTAAATTTTTCAATTTTCTGACGTTTCATGACTCAATATGAGCCACTTCTTCGGAGAATAAGTAAACAAATTATATAAACACAAGTTTAAATAATAAAAAGGAACAGAGCTGGAATATTTGGTTCGATCAATCCAAAAGCAAATCTGACAAAGTCAACGACAAATCATTCCGGTCAAGGTGGTTTAAGTTAGGTATGTTTGTGTACTTGTGTGCGTATGTCTGTTAAGGGACGAAAAAATCTGACACATGGTGAGAAAGGACAGAGTTGACTTTGTGTGCAAAATAATGGCGTGAGATGTGAATAGAATCAGACATGATAGGTCGTATAGATGGTTTAAGTCGAACGGATAGTGTGGCCTTCTTTTCTGTTGAGGCCAGAAGTAATAAACAGTTTATATAAAGCTTCAGTGTCTCTCCTTTCTTCATAGTTAGAAAAGCCTCTTTGTATTATTTCGATATTCCAACATCCGCTTGATGGTCATTAAAAATAGTGTAGATCGCTATTTCAGACGTGATTCTAAATAGAAAAAAGCGAGTAGCTGAAGCTTTTCATATACTGCTTTAATCACACTTCCTTCAATAGAAGAATTTACTAGGTTTACTATGTATTTATTTCTATTTATTTATGAACATCATTTCTAATAACTATAACTTTTGTTTCACATCGTCGCGTACCACTTGAATACTCGGGTTACCTGTACCTTCCACCTGAATATCTCAACAAAATATCTGTCCTTTATTTGTTTTGATGCATCATTATGCCTGTTAATCGCATAACCTACTTAGACGCGTTTATGAAAAGATTACAACTTTTCGCTGTATTTTACGAAAAATACAAACAGAGACGTCGCGGTTGTTGATAATATGCATTGGAGAGAATGAACACTAATCATACGCTGATTCATGAACTACTAAGTTCAATCTGATGATCACTAATTAACGATTAGGATTGTTGTGTCATCACAATTCAACAACGATTTGCAAGACGGCTGCTTACTACCACAATACGATTTCAATACCTACTTCAGGATCGACCAAGCAATACGAAAAGTGTGTGACTTTATCGACTGTTTAAATTAAAGATGTCCTCCAAAACACTTGAATAATCACAATTATGTTTATGTTGCCAACATCTATGTAACTCCTTACTGTACATCATTTGCACTATCTGTTTTCGCTGATGTTCCTCTGAATTTGCTGTCACTACTTTCAGTGGTTTACTTTCAATTGTATGTGGCGATTTTAATTCATGTGACTGTGGCTTACTTTCCCCATCGGATCACCATCCACTCATTTGGATGCTCATTTAGACTTGTCATTCATCAATGGTGTGGGAATAAATGTGTATCGCAAGCATTCTTCATTGTCTAGTTCTGATCACTGTATAATTCGTGTTCTACCTAACGTATATGGCAAGCTTGGCAAAAGCACACTCTTACTTACATCAGACAAAAAATGTCAAGTACAGGAATTACTCAGAAGAAAATACATAAAATCTGGAAAACATGTTTTGTAGGACTAACCATGAAATCTTTTCAGATGGTTCATTGGAAAATACCCTTGATGTTATTACTTATCATCTCAAGTTCCGTCTTGATATTTGTCGTCCCACTGAAACCACTTTTGTAAGCTTGGGTCGGCTTTCTTACTTAATTACGCCTGTTACTCCTCGTGAAGGAGCATAGGCCTCTCACCAGCATTCTCCATCCAACCCTGTCCTGGGCAATCCTTTCAAGCTCTTTCCAGTTCTTATTCATCTTTTTCATATCTGCTTCTATTTCCCGACGTAATGTGTTCTTTGGCCTTCCACTTTTCCGCTTCCCTTCAGGATTCCAAGTTAGCGCTTGTCTCGTAATGCAGTTTGATGATTTCCTCAATGTATGTCCTATCCATTTCCATCGTCTTTTCCTAATTTCCTCTTCAGCTGGAAGCTGGTTTGTTCTCTCCCACAAAAGCTGTTGCTGATGGTATCCGGCCAATGGATGTTGAGTATCATGCGTAGACAGCTATTGATAAATACTTGTACTTTCTTGATGGTGGTTGTTGTAGTTCTTCAAGTTTCAGCTCCGTACAGTAGAACTGCCTTGACGTTGGTATTGAAGATTCTGACTTTGATATTGGTTGAAAGTTGTTTTGAGTTCCATATGTTCTTCAGTTGAAGGAATGCCGCTCTAGCTTTGCCAATCCTCGCCTTGACGTCTGCATCTGAACCTCCTTGTTTATCGACGATGCTTCCCAGGTATGTGAAGGATTCCACATCTTCCAGAGTTTCGCCATCAAGAGTGATTTGATTGCTGTTCTCCGTGTTGCGTTTGAGGACCTTGGTTTTCCCTTTGTGTATGTTGAGGCCTACTGATGCAGAGACTGCTGCTATGCTGGCTGTCTTTATCTGCATTTGTTCGTGTGTATGTGATAGGAGGGCTAGGTCATCTGCGAAGTCCAAGTCGTCTAATTGGTTCTGAGCTGTCCATCGTATGCCGTGGTTTCCCTCAGATGTCGAGGTCTTCATAATCCAGTCGACCACCAGAAGAAACAGGAAGGGAGAGAGTAGACAGCCTTGTCTTACTCCGGTCCTTACTTGGAATGCGTCTGTCAGCTGTCCTCCATGCACTACTTTGCACTGTAGTCCATCGTATTGACGATCTTCTCAGGATCTCCGTAGTGTCGAAGAAGTTTCCATAACGTCCTCCTATCTACACTGTCAAATGCCTTCTCATAATCATTGAAGTTGATGTAGAGTGACGAGTTCCACTCAATTGATTGTTCGACGATGATCCGTAGTTTCGCAATCTGGTCTGTGCACGACCGGTCCTTACGGAATCCAGCCTGTTGATCTCGAAGTTGAACGTCAACTGCGTCCTTCATCCTGTTCAGTAACACTCTGTTGAAGAATTTACCTGGTGTTGACAGTAGTGTAATGCCTCTGTAGTTTTCACACTTGCTCAGATCTCCTTTCTTTGGAATCTTGATGAGGTGTCCTTCCTTCCAGTCCATCGACACTTGTTCATCCTGCCAAATCTTCTTGAATAGAAGATGAAGCATGTTCGTAGTTACTTCGATGTCTGACTTCAGTGCTTCAGCTGGTATATTGTCGGGTCCTGCTGCTTTCCCGCTCTTGATTTGTCTGATGACCATTCTGATTTCTTCGATCGTTGGTGGATTGACATCTATAGGAAGATCTGTGTGTGTTGCTTCGATGTCCGGTGGATTCATTGCAGCCGGCAAATTCAGCAGTTCCTCGAGGTACTCTACCTATCTGTTCCACTGTTGTTGAATTTCAGTGACTGACCTGCCTTCTTTGTCTTTGACTGGTCTCTCTGGTTTACTATATTTCCCTGCTAGTTTCTTCGTTGTATCGTAAAGCTGTTTCATATTTCCTTCTCTTGCAGCTTTTTCCGCCGTCGTTGCTAGTTCTTCCACGTATTTCTGCTTGTCGGCTCTAATGCTCTTCTTCACTTGCCTGTTTGCTTCTATGTACTCAGTGCAATAATAATAATTTGTTCTCAAATTACAGTTTGTTACATGAGGCATGCCAGTTTACAGACAAGATCAAATTGTTACAAATGATACAATTTCTACGGTAGTAAATTATTCAGCTGTGTTGATAATTTATAAGATATGAATGTAAATGGTTTTAATCAGTATCACATTTAGCGCGCTTCATGAAAATTGCGTTGCAACGTGCAACTGATGGTCGATAATAGATTCATTGAAGTTGGAGGCTTCTAAAAATCGCAACCTTATATCCGTTTAGAATATCTGGGGCTTTAAGGATGATGCAGGACGAGGCCACACGTTATGTATCTCAAGGGGGCTAAAAATAGTGCAAGAAAAAAAGACAAGAAGCAGAGCAGACAACATTCATGAAGAAATAGTTAAGGTGTGACTACTCAGTCTAATTCTCTATGTAAATTATTTATTAAACGGGAACATTCTAATAAGTTAAAGAAAATAAGTGTAGACAAGGTATGAGTGGACTTTCTCTGCTCGTGTTCAGCTGTTGTTAGTTGCCGTCTTCTTGTTCATCGTTTCTGTGATCCTGTCTAGTGTTTCTACAGAGATCTATTCCCTGTGATGTTGCTTCTTGGGGCCCAGAACCTCTTGACACGTTGAAGTTAATGCTTCTTTGATACCTTTCCAACTATCCTCCATAGTAGTTTCTTCTCCCTTCAGTAGATCCTGTAAGGCTTGGAACCTGTTGTTGAGAGCTATCTTGAATTCATTGAGTTTGTCAGTATCTCGAAGGAAGGCTGTATTGAACCTTTGTAATACCGTTTCTCCAGTTGTCCAGTTCTTCTTTAGCTTCAGCTTTAAATTGACCATAATCAGGTGGTGATCTGAAGCTATGTCCGCTCCTCTCCTGGTTCTCACATCTTCCATTGTCCTTCGGAACATTTTATTGGTGCAAATATGATCTATCTGGTTCTCTGTGGTGTGGTCCGGTGAGATCCATGTAGCTTTGTGTATACGTTTGTGTGGAAATATTGTGCCGCCTATGACCAATTTGTTGAATGCACACAGATTTACAAATCTTTCTCCGTTTTCGTTCCTCTCTCCCAGTCCATGCAGTCCCATGATATCTTCATATCCGTGTTGTCTATTCCGACGTTGGCGTTTAGATCTCCCATCAGAATGGTGAGGTCCTTTCTTGGGCACTTCTCTATGATTGATTGCAGCCTCTCATAGAATTGATCTTTATTGTCAACGTTGCTATCATTGATGGGTGCATAACGTTGGATAATGTTCATTGTGATCCCCTCCTTCTTTGTTTTGAATGATGCTTTGATGATTCTGGATCCGTGAGATTCCTATCCTACAAGTGCATTTCGTGCTACTTTGGACAGCATTAGAGCAACTCCCTGAGTGTGTGGAGCGTTTTCCTCTTCGCAACCGGAATATAGCAGCATCTGTTCCGTATTTGGCCTTTGTTGTCCAGCTTGGGTCCAATGGGTTTCGCTGATTTCCAGTACTGCCAAGTTGTATCTCCTCATTTCCGTTGCTATTTGTCTGAGCTTTTCGGTCTCCCACATTGTCCGGATGTTCCATGTACCTATAAAAATTGTTGCTTTGTTTGTTAGAAGGGGCACCAGCCTCATGGATTCCGAAGGAACTCGGCTTTCACCATCAGGCGTCATATTTCTTCTAAATGAAGACCTTCTAACTCCCAGGTCAGAGTTTAAATGTTTGAGTTATTTTTTCTACGTGATGGGGTTGCTAACCCCATGCCCAACCGTCCTCCTTTACCCGGGCTTGGGACCGGCAGTAACTCTAGAAGAGTTACAGGCGGAGTTGGGTTGGCTTACACCACATTTAAAACGATTATGGTGGATAAAATGAAAAATGTACAAGGAGAAAAACTGCATTAAAGTTCGAAAGCCAAGTGGTTTTATAAACCTGAAATTTAGACGTTTGGACTCAGTGTTTACTCAGAAAGTCATATATAGCAAACGCTCTTCAATGATAGGGAAACCATTTAAAGAACTTCCAGGCAGAAGACATTAGAAGCGACAACCGGTTGAGTGTTTTGTGACTCGAGAATTTGTGCCACAAGAAGCAGTTCTTTCCTCTCTATTTTCGCATGATTTTCCATCATCCACAGAAAACACTTTTGTTGAATATATCGACTATTTCACTTCTCCATATCCATTTAATTGAATGAGTTCTTGTCTCGAATTCAATGGTCTCACACCTAAAGCGTCTTAATGTAGAACTGTTAACTTTAACACGAAACATGAACAGTATCTAAGCAACTTATTAAAATCTTATCAGGCTTGTTCCAATAGTTTCTTTGATAATCACAGTGTGAAATGTCATTTACCTTGATGTAAAATTTCTTCTGATCTCTCTTGATCTTCTCATGTTTTATTGTCATCGAAGCACGTTTTCTGACTGACTCCCTACATAATGAAGCTGCATGTTTTGGCATTACTCGACATTTACTCTTATACCGTGCTAATTCTTGCACATTACCTATTATACCTTAACGTTCTCCACTATTCTTCAAGGAGATTTCGGAAAAGAATCTGTTGTGTTGCAAAGACTAACGAAAGCAGTGGTGAGTCCTTTGGAATATCTATTAGTGTGGTTATAGATATACTGCAACAAACAGATTGTTAGAGTTGACCTAGTGAATAACGCGTATTTTGATACATGATTCTGATTAAAAAGTTATACAGTTTCAAATCTTTTAAAATAAAAATTTTCATTCAAATTCAGGTAGTTTATCTGTTTAATTAAATTACATATGAGTAGTGACCTACTTTTGTCAACAGAACGCAATTAGTTCACTGAAAACAATTATTATTATAACAACTTGTACCAGTGATTGTATTACTGTGCTCGTTTGTTTGACTGCGCTAATGACAGCCATATTACTCTCCTGTTGACTTTGAACTTGTAGGAATTCGATTACGCTTGGTAACCACGCTTGTACTCGTTTGGCACGATCTCGGTATTCTTTCGATACCACGAGATCGCCAACATATACATCTCGACTACAGCCATCATCTGCCTTCTGATATTGACCTACGGGGATCTTATTGGTTAATTGGCACGTAGTCTTGTTGTAGTGGTGTTCATAGTCAATCGCGACTCGACTCCACGCTACATATGTATGCAGTTATCAGATTTTTTTGTACACTTTTTCGTGTATACAAGAAACCTTTTGAAATACCATGTTTTGAAACTTCTATATTGTAGCAAAAATATTATGTTGAATAAAGACTGTAACGACCGAACTGCCAGTATTCGGTTTGAACGCAGGACTGACGAACCAAAATGTATTCGAATAGGCCAGGCTACGCTCTTCTGTATAGTTTACCAAGAGTTTTTGAGACATTCGTACTAAATTATATCAAAAGGCAAACTCTGTGGCCAATTTAAACGGTTCAAATTTAGAAAATAAAACAAATTATATCAAAAATACAAAATACCCCAAACGGTACAGTCTGTGCTGTACAGTCAAAAGTTTCTCTAACCAAATTAACGTGCTAAACAATAAAAGAAACAGTTAATATCAAAGGGGTCAATACCTGAGAATCAGCAAATATATTCCCAGCAATACGGGATCAAATATCTATCTGCAGAGATTCCAGAAATCCTCATAAACAGACAGGCAAAAGGCTAACAGTCACACACTGAATCACGCCGTGACCTTGAGCTTAGTCAAACACGACATTACTGTCAATAGTCCGGCAACATGCAATAGAAAATTAGGTAACAAAAGATAAGTCCTGAATCAAAATCACGCAATGAAAGCTCAAACGAGGAAGACTGAAGAACAAAAGGTGTGGTCAAAAGAAATCTGAACAAAGGTTAAAATACACGACAGGTGGAAGAAACAAATAAATGACAGTACCGTCCAACAAAAAGGCTGCGGAGGAATTTTCATCGTTCTCTTTCCGTTACAAAGACATTAATAATACTCTGTTTGAATGATTCGTTTGCAAACTTTCTCCGCAAAATTAGTCATGATGATCATTATAAGTAGATTTACAATACATAAATAATATTGAACTATTCAATTTTTGAAGTTTAGGTTTCTTGGCCATTTATTTGGAATTTGTGAATCTAACGAATATTCGTGTGTGGGGCAGAACATTTTGGCTGTATCAGGCTCTCTATGATTGAGCATAAGCCAATCAATCTGTGATATAGATTGTCTTCCTACGCTCACTACTCAGACTTAGTTTCCAATTTTATATTGAACTGGCTAATCTACTAAGACAACCTATAACATGCTAACTCTGACTTTTACACTAGGATTGTGTGGCTGGCATCGGATGGACAAAAAAGAAAAGATCAGATAATAAAAAGAGATAGTTATTAATATTCTTAACACTTCACCCTCTATATGCATACTCCCTTCTAATAAACCACTTTCCTTATACCAACGTTGAGTTCCCTTCCTTCATGTGAGCTTACTTCAACTTGTTAAACATCACAATTCATTGTTCTTTATTACTACATTCTCTTAAATGGAGCCTCTGACTTCATTGCACTCTAACAAGAAATAATATGAATTCAATCTAATTTATTATACCCCTGTCTGTTCTACTACACAATTTTAAGTAATGTTTAGAGTTCATATCTAAGTGCCTTGCTGCTCTACTACTTCCCTTTTTTATTTTCTTCAGAATTTCGCTCTGATGACACAGCTATGTAACTTCTGACGTCTGGAACAAACTTGACGTATGTGTCAACTCAAGGTCACGGTCTAGAGCAAGCGCTTTACAAGTCTACTTTATAACAACTATAAACTTAATAAGTTGGGGAGCATGCTATGCTCCAACAAATGTTGTAATTTGTAGATCATGCCTGTAAAAATGGAGTGTACCTGCTCATGCAGAAGTATATTATTATTATTAAATGATCCAAATCTAAAAATTTAGATATTACAATGACTTTAGCACAAAGTTATATATATATATATATATATATATATATATATATATATATAAGACGGTTATATCATGGACAGTATACTAGACTGGTAATAATAACCCAGTTAAATAAATAGTTTCATTATTAGCTTTTGTGATTCTAAATTCTACAGGTACATCTGGCGGTAATTCTCAATGTGATTCCGTTCCGATGCTTGACAGATCCTCTTCACCCAGTAGTGTATAACTAACATGATCATGACCAATATCGAATGCTTACAAATCTTTTCAATTCATGGCATTATGTGCCTCTTCACTAGCCTAATACGAGCAATAGTATGGATTGTTTACAGACAGACTTGCATTATATTGAGGTTTGGAATGGTTAAACGATGTCAGTGGAACATAAATTACCCTTACTATAGAAGAATGTACTAGTTGATAACCAAGATTTATTTTACTGAAAAAAGATTTTTTGTTCTCTTAGATTCCTACATAAGCAAATTATTCATTTTATGTTGTCGTAAATGAGGCGAAACTTCTAAAAATTTACTCAGTTTACATAACGTTAATCGAAGTTTGAGGTTTGCTTTTTGAATCGCATTAGGCGGTATTCTTGAAGTGGTTTGTTACTAAGTTTGGAACTATTGTTAGCAATCATATATGCACACTCCTGATTACTTCGATAGATCACTTTTTTGCCCTCATTGAAAAATTTCATTCCAGTGTCGAAACTAGCTCTAAATTTATAAACACCCCAGAAGGTATGCCGAAGAGCACATATTTTCTTTATGGTCTGTATGTTTCCTGTGAAATATGCATATCCAAACAACCATGTCTTTCAAGCCTAAGTAGAGACCTCATGGCCGACATATAAGATAACTGAGTTTAAGCATGAGCAAAGCGGTCAGAGTAAGTTTAGTATTGTAGGTGTTGAATCCGTGGATTCAACACAATCGCGATTGTGTATTTCAGAAGAGACTTTTTAGTATTTTTCCCACTAGCTGTGGCACAAATAAAATAAAAAATGACTCCCATTGGAAGTGTGCCGGAAAAGTTCATGAACTCTGGGAAACGTCCTTACCGAAACTCGGTTGATTGGGTCAGCGCTTGTGACTGTGTCATAAAAATTGGGAACATATAATCAGGACTACACACTATCTCACTTTTATTTGTTCCGTTGAGATTCTCTAAAGATAGTGCTTTCCTTTCGGGGATTTATTCCCCACTAGACCTAATTTTCAAATAGGAGGGTATAAATGTTATAGCACTGTTTGCTAAAGACTAATACGATCCCTGGTCTTTTGACGCATCAATCTTTAGCATTCATCTAAATACTAAATAATTCTTCAGAACATGTCTGCGCCATCATCTTGACGTGCCAAATGAAGCAATTCGCCCCATGAACCACTTCACTTCTTGTGGGGGTTCAGTCAGCCTCGATAGGTTCCTGGCTAACAATATCCCATCACGGATTTAGTAGTCCGGTTGACTTGAAACCAACGTCCATTACTTGCCAACAAAGTATGCTATACACCGGTTTAGTATGCATTGATTTGTCTGTGAAATAGCCCATAAATTTAAAAGTCATAGGTAGGCAACAGGGTTTTAGTCGAGTATTTATGTGAAGCATTGTTCACGCATCGGAGAGGTTATACGTATGATACTAAATAGACACGGGAAGCCGACTGGTAATATCAATAATCCTCAATAAATGATGTGGATGTGTTTTACGCCCCTATCACTTAGTTTGACACGTAATGTTTGCTGGAGTAAGAGTATTTTTGAAGAAAACTACGGGGAAAAACCAGACGAGCCATGTGCCCATAAATTTATGGGCTTCTGAAGCAAGTCGTTCACCTAGATTTAGACTGTTTGATTAGGGTCCGTATGGTTATCGTAACCAATGGTTGGAGACGAGTGACATTTCAAAATCCGTTATAATGGTGTAGGTGTTTTCATTTATATCTCTTAAATCATGTTTCAAAATTATCTTATGCATTTTAACTTGTGAATTAATTCATTGTCGATTCACATCCTGGTTTCTTGGTCTTTTTTTACTACCGCTGATCCTATGACTTTGGTATTGATCTCGGTAATTTTATTTTACCGTGATGTGCTGACTTGAGTTGATTCACATATGTGCCAGGTTCTATGTTGATGATGACTCATTAACCTAAATTTTAATATGGTATAAGACTTCATTGAAAGCTTCTAAGTCAATGTTTCATCAGTAGTAATTATAGTTTAGATGAATTCAATATGCGTACTAAACATGCTGAATAAGTTTAAACATATCCGGATCAATAATACAAATCACAATGCATAATTAGTCGGTTTAGCTCATTATTAAAACTTAGCTCCGAAGATATAACACCAACAAAATATTTTTTATGCAGTCTTAGCGGATTATATATTGGATTAGATTGGACTCTAGAATCTCCTGTAAAAACTATAAATATACTAACGTTTTTGTTATTGTGCTTCTTACTTCTATCTACCCTTGTTATTGGGAATATAATTCCGTTCCTGATCAACCGTGTTCTGAACTGGAGACTTTTCGAGTGAATTAGTGTCCAAGAATACTAAGCAATAGGAATACCTGGGTCGTAATATGAGAAATTGTAAAATGGTCCTAAATTTTAATAAAGTTTTCAAACTAGTTTCCAGTCAAACTACTAATAATTGAGTGCTTGTTGATACAACATTTGGACTGATCGTTGATTATGCGACAGATCAATACTCCTAAACTTACGCAAAATTGATAATATTTGACTACTGGCTTTCATTTGTTTCCGAAAAGCAGATTTTCGAAAATGATTAGAAAGATTACGTTAGCCAATATTGGACTCAACATCAGTTGAGTTTTTAAAATCTTACAAAGTCATCCGCATCATTAACTTGTTGCTCTGTGAAGTAATGTCAGTAGTTATTCTCAACGTGAAATTTTGTTGATGAAAAAGACCAGTGCTAGAAACACTTCGGTTTTCATCTCGAAAATCTGTATCTTTTCATTTTTCTACCCTGTGTTTGAATTTTTATGAACATCAACAAACAGTGTTTTAAATCACGTTCAAACAACTCAATTTACTAGCTTCTTGGTGATGACTGAAAGGGTATACTATCCCTGGGCAGGTATGCACTTTTTTCTCCTATAATTTCTTAAGGTCGATGTGAGAAGTTGTCTGTATTTCTTGAACGTGCTCACCTCCGGAACTTCCACAATGTCATCAAGAAGAAATTAAAAATAAATGAGTGAGTTCCACTACATTAGTTTTGTAAATATCACTTTTAATTTGACAGCATCACATTTTTGAATTCCCTTTCGAACACATTTTCAGTGATGTAAATTATTTAGAGTTCACAGTAACTACAAACCTTTTCAGTCTTAGCTTAGATTTCATTGCTTATTACTGAATTACTGTTTAAACTTCACTTATCATTTTGTTTAATAATTCGTATTGTTTCGTTTCACTCTATCGTTCAGACAAACTTATCTGAATTTCACAGCAGGTATTTAGTCCAAAATTGTGAAGCACTCCACCAAGGGTCCTCTGTTTTAATGTACAAACCATATCTCTCACTATAAAAATTATAATTGTAGCTGGGATTAATTACTAAATACCACCGGAAAACACCTTCAAGAATGTGGAATAGATTTCTGGAGAAACGTTAGCCCAACACAAATAACTTTTAGGCCTTTAAGTTCTACCAACCCAATATGATTAATGAAAATAGCATTATTCTTATATATATATATATATATATATATATATATATATATATATATATATATATATATATATATATATATATATATATATATATATATATATACTAAATTCAGTCGAAAGCGCTTTTACAAAAAATCATTTTTCACAATCCTAATAAAGTACGCTTATGTGGAGTTTGAGTCTGCGAACAAACGAAACAGTGTATTCGTCCGGTTAAGTTCATTCAGATTTCTAGCCTTCTTAAGCTGTCTCAGCTGTACCCCTCTAACGGCTTTTGAAATGTAGGAATAGTTGTTGAAAGCTTACTGTCCAAGCAACTAATTCAAAGCTCCAACACCAAAACATTATGATGACTATTAAGATGACAATTACATAATAATATGATGATCAACATCCAACATTATGACTACAATAGCTAAATGCAAAATATCATTGGATTACTATAATGTCAGTGTATTATTAATCTTGGTATTAAGCTGGGGCTTTGTGTAAATGAAAGTTCAATTTTTTTGGTTGCATCCCTCCCCTAAATAGGGCAGTTGAAGTGTATCATATATCTACCGTCTTCCTTAAGGCACATTACGAGTTGACATACGTAATGTTTCTAAAAGTCTCAGCACAGTTCACTACTAATTGTTCACTTGCAACTCATTTACAAAATAAAAGTTTACGTACTAGGGTTTAAACCAGATTGTTCGTGATATCTAGTGGTACAACTTAACTACCCAAACCAAAGTAGCTAAACTGGGGTTCAAGCTTGTAACTTACAGGTTGGAAGCTAGTTACTTTAATAAACACCAGCCACCGTTTCACATAACCTTTATACTATTTCATATTTATTCATCTTTTCTAGGTTACTTTGTTATGATTTTTATTTTTAAGATCACTATTTCTCTTATCTTGTTGCTAACACGTCTTAAGTGGAGTATTTTAACTTGTACAGTTATTTACCAATTTGTTCATTATGCTTGTGTATCTGTGTTATGAATACTAGCAAAATATCGCAGACTGAAAATTTGCACTTCCTTTAATATATATCGTTGGCAAATACATAGCAATGTAAAGTACAAACGTGCAATTCACATATCTTGTTCGAATCTAGTTTAGCGTAGATTAGGTTTACACTTAAACATCCTGTAAAATTAAAATCCTAGTCATGGCGAAAAATGACAAGGAGTCTTGTCATATATCTTGTATAGTTATCTATCTTCTGTAAGCTGAGAAAGTCATTATTCTCTTCCTATGTAGTGAATTCCTGAGGTTTTCTTCACTATGCTTTTTATAAAAGCGAACAAACGATATGTCTACGTAAATAACCCAGAAGTGATCGTTAAGATTTTGATGATATAAGTTTGTTCATGTTTCCTGATAAAAAGCTGTGCAATAGTTTAATTAAAAAATTGGTATATGAAGCCTAATTTGAATCGACAACTGCATCTCTGTGCTAATGTGGTATGGCAACTCGAACTGATGTACGTACGTACGAAGTTCCACGTTGTTACTGACTGACTGAATTTTAGTATATTGTAGAGACTTACTGTTGACTATTACAGGTTTTTCTTTTCAAACCCCTTAGCCCTGACGATTTCGACCGGGTTAAACCTACTGACTTAGCTTGTCTTGGAATGACAGAAAATGAAATCAATCGACTTGTTAATCAGCTAATAGAAGATGGGTTTTCGGTAAGGAATCTGCTATCGGATGGATATACAGACTATTCCTGTTCATGGTCAGATCTGAAACCTTATTCTGCTGCTGATTTTCATCGATCGAAACTGTTACGTAAAGTGAGTAGCTGTTCATCAGAACTCTTTGAATTTTAGGCTGTATCGCTTGTTATGATTTCCACTAGATAGCTTGCCATAAACGTGTTATGCCGCTTGTGTTTAATTTTCTATTAAATAGTCTGATTTCCAATTTAAAAAAAACTATGTTCTACTGTAGGTTATTTAAGGTAAATAGAAAGGTAGCCTACTAACTTGTCAATAAATCAGAAATAAACTGATGAATATGAGAGCTCCATTAGTTTTACAACGAATGCTAAGTATCTCATTTAAGTTTTAAAAGTTTAGTTATTATTTCACGAAAGGTCTAGAAACACAGAATTTGAATTGTAACTCTTTTTTGTACTGTTTATTCACTTTAAAAATCTTCAGATACAGTAAACAGTACTTCAAAAATATTTAGGCAGCTGTGATTTTATTTTTCAGGATTGATCTTAGATTCGTTGAATGAAGCCTTCGTTGTTGTAAATTGTGTTTGTGAAATGTGATGAACTGTTTAATACTGAACACAATAAGAGGAGGAAGTAATTTGTAAGACTGTAGGCTAGAGCCTGTAAGAAGTTGTATTTATGTTTGATTAGACGATAAACGTTTTGAAATTGACCTTTGGTCAATAAAGTTACAGGTCAGAATATGCTACTTACTATGGTTTGAAAATACCTACGTTATACCTAATGCACTGATTGAAAATCCAATCACCCCAGTCGTTCAGGAAGTCGGTTACGACTTTTGAGTCACTAAGTGATGCTGGTTAAAGTCTTTACGGTGGAGTAATTCCTCCCAACATTCTGGTTACGATTTGCTGACGAATGATAGCCAGAGTAAAACTTATATTCATCAGTCCCTCCGATATCTTTTTAACACGTATTTTCCAATGCATACTTTGAATTTGTAGACATCAAATTCTATTATTGAATGAATAAAAGTAACCATATAGGCTGGGTTCTCTAAATACCGCATTGTTTCGTTTTTGTTCTAGCTGTTTAGAGGAAAGCAGTCCTACACTAGTGCTCCAGTATCACCAGCTCATAGACTGGAACATCAATGTAAAGAAGAGTTCCCCATTCAACCTTCTTGTTGGAGCCAGCATCAAGTATCTTACCGTTCCACCAGTTTCTCTCAAAATAGTCGTCAGAATGTTGTTACTAACTCAGCTGCATTTACATGTCTTATTCCTGAGAAGGATATCAAACTTCATTCAAGAATTGGAGTTGGTTCGTTTGGCATAGTACGGCGTGGTGACTGGACTGTGCCGACGGGCGAAATTGTAAGTTTTTCACCATTTAGTTTTGCGATCATGTTCATGATCCTGGCGTCTGTGTTCTTTGATCTACCATTTTTCCTTTTGTCTTGAGGATTCCAAATTCGGTTTTGTCTTATGATGCGGTCCATTGGGTTCCGTAAAGTGTCCTATTCACCGCTAGCGTCTTTCTTATTTCGTCCCCAGTAGATAGCTGCTTTTTCCTCTATCAGGGTAGGTTATCGTTCATGGTCTCTGGCCAACGGATCTGGAGTATCTTGGGTAGACAACTGTTTATAAATACTCGTACATTCTTAGTGGCTTTGGTAGTTCTCTAAGTTTTTGCTTGGTACAATAAAACGGTTCGAATGTTGATGTTGAAAATTCTGACTTTTGTCTTGGTTGGTAGTTCTTTTAAATTTTAGGAATGCTACCCCTGCTTTGCCAATTCATCCCTTTACATATGCCTCAGATCATCTATATCTATCAACAATACTCCCCATGTACATAAAAGCTTTCACCTCTTCCAGAGTTTCTCCATTAAGTTTGGTTTATTCGGTGTTCACTGTTGTACTTCAGGATCCTGCTTTTTCCTCGGTGAATGTTAACACCTTTTTCTGCAGAGGCCACTACTACACTGGTAGTTTTCATATGTATTTGTTACTGTGTATAGGATGGAGTAGCTGTCGTCTGAGAAGTCCAAATCATCAATCTATGCTTCTCTTGACATATAAATATCTTCATAATCCAGTCGGTAACCAGTTGTGTCATACATTTGTAGTCTTCATACTTACTATGATCTCATTTACTCGGTATTTTGAAGAGTTATACGTCTTTCCAATCTGTTGGTATTTGTTTTACCTCTCAGATATTCCTTCAGAGGACATGGGACATCCATTTAGTTTCCTTTATTTGACTTCAGTGCTTTAGCTGGTATGGTGTCTAGTCATGGTGGTTTGCCATTTTCAGTTTATTTGATGGGCCTGGCTAATCTCTTTTGCTGATGTTGTATCGTCTATAGGAAACTCTGTGTGTGCTCCATAAATGTCCGATGTGTTCAGTGGTGGTGGTCTATTAAAGAGCTCTTCAAAGTATTCTACTCGCCTGTTGTTACTGCCTTGAAACCACAGTGATTGGCTTACCTTCCTTGTTCCTGAGTGGTCGATATGTTATACCTTGTCTCTCTGAAAACTTCCTGGTTGTGTCATACTGTTCTCTTGCATTTACTTCTCTTTTAGCTTTTCTGTATTTCCTGAGTCTTTCACATATTTCCACTTGTCACCTCCGATGTTATTCTTCACTCGTTTGTTTACTTCTGTATATTCGACCTGTGTCTTGGCTTTCTGTACCTTTGTTCAGCTGTTACTAACTACTGTCTTCTTGTGTTTCCTTTCTTGAATATTATCTAGTCTGTCTACAGAGATCCATTTTTTGTGTTGGTGCCTCTTGGGGGCTCAGTACTTCGTGGCATGTTAAAGTTATTTCTTCTTCAATCTCTTTCTATTTGCCTTTTATAGTGTTTTCGTCTTCTTGTAGTAGATCTTGCAAGGCTTTAAACTTATTGCTGAGATATGTACTGAACTCAGTGAGTTTGTCAGCAAATCGAATGAAGGTTGTATTAAAATTTCATGGTGCTGCCTATCCAGTTGTTCAGCGCTTCTCTAGCTTTAGTTTTAGTCTTGCCACCACCAGGTGATGATCTGAATATGTATCAGCTCATCTCTGTTCTTACACTATCCATAAAGCTTCTGAATATTTTATGTATGAAGATGTGATCAATTTGGTTCTCCATAGTGTGAAGCGCATATGGCCTGGCGAATGGGTTTATGGGGAAAACAGATCTCTCTATGGCAATGTCGAAAGCACGTAGGTCTACCATTACCTCACCATTGTCGTTTCTTTATCACAGCTTAAGTCTCTCCATGATACGTTCATACCTGATATTGTCCATCCCGATCATGGTGTTAAGATCATCCATTAAGATGAGGTATCGTGCTCCTAGCTTCCAACGAATCTCGGCTTACACTATAAGGGACTTCACAACTCTTATGTATGAAGATCCTTTAACTCCCAGAGCAGAGTTTAAACGTTTCTTTCGGGTTAACGTTGTTTTAGTTAGATTTTATTTACGAGGTATATTTCCTAACCCTATGTCCAACCCTTCATCTTTACCCGGGCTCGAGACAAGCAGCGACCCTAGAAGGGTTCGAAGTATATTTTTGTATCATGTAGCCATCTAAATTATCAATATTTTCGATAGATAAGGTGATTTTTTCCTTCAACGTTTTTTCAAACAGCTAATGATTGTGTCTTTAGCCTAAATGTTTTTAATAAAAACGTTTGTTCCTACAGATTCCTGTGGCTGTGAAATTATTAAAACCAGAAGCAATGAAAAGCGATTTATTCACAGGATTCTTGTATGAAATTCGTGCGATGCAATGTCTTTCACATCCTAGTTTAATCCGTCTTTATGGAATTGTACTATCTAATCCAATTATGATGGTAATTTAATCTACGGTATTATATTTTATAAATTTTTCTCTTTTGTTTACCCGAATCCATTAAGTTTCGAACCTTACACAGAGATGTAACTTTAAGCCAAATATACAAATTTGGGCTCGACAAATTATTTATTTTCTGATTGTGAATTTATCTTATAACACAGTGGTTGGGCTTACTTAACGTGAATACAAAACTGGTCGGAATGTAAGGTTATTTGTTACTCATTATAAAAGAGATCTGTATTTTGATATGAAAAGTACTATCAAAGTGAACAAAGTTTTTACATAAAAGTTCATTACAATTTGATGTCGTTACGAGAAGTATTTAAATGAAAATAAACCTAGAAGGTAAGAGATCTAGTCATTCTATCAATGACATTCTAGTTAGATTAATTTTACATGTCTTCTACCCCAAGATATAGAATATATTTATCAATAAGTTATCATACAATAAACAAAGAGAATGAAGGGAAGGAATGGAAGAATGACAAAGTTTTGTTTCATTCTTTAAAAGTGTATTGGCTTTTGACTGACTCCTTTCATCGAATAGGACCTTGTGCTTTGATTAATGAGTTCTCAACTGTTAAAAATGAAAGAAATGAACCTCCACTAATGAATGATATACAGTTATACGTATAAGCAAAATGACTGTTGCTCATAAAACAGAATCAAGACGCAAATTGAACTGATATTCTCAGGTTAAGAGAGCTATCAAATAGAACAAAATTTTCTTTCCATTAAACAACATGCTTATAAGTAAAATATTAACATAAGAATAAACATAATTAAATGTCATAGGCGATTAGAGGAAATAAATTTTTCAGGTCACTCATACTTCAGTCAACTATGACTTTGGTCATCATATCACATCCTAGCTATTATGATTCACGTATCACTTATTTTGAATATTATATAGTTAATAGTCAAGAAAATCAATTAAAAAGCTAAGAGTTTTTCATTTTAATATTTATTAAGAATTACAATCTATGAGTGCAGTTAGTTTATGCATTGTTCTTAACATCTCATACATATTGAATGTCATCCATACCACCATTTTTGTTATATATATATATATATATATATATATATATATATATATATATATAATGAAATTTCATTTTTAATACTATTATTTCAGGTAACTGAATTAGCACCATTAGGCAGTTTATTATTACATTTAAGAGCTCAATCTATGTGTGCCAATAATAATAATTCTTATAAAACAAATGAAGTAAGAGCACATTTCCCATCTGTACCTCGTGCTCTTCAAATTGATGCATTATGGGATATGGCTATTCAAATTGTTCGTGGTATGGCTTATTTAACATCTCAAGGACTAGTTCATCGCGATTTAGCAGCTAGAAATATTTTACTTTCATCAATTTCAAAAAATGAATATCCTCAAATTAAAATAGCTGATTTTGGTTTAGTTCGATCGTTAGAATCATGTGCAGTGAATAAGAAAATATTAAATGAAGATGAATCAAATGAACCAATTTATACTGGATGTTTAGAACAGAAAATTCCATTTGCCTGGTAAGTAATTAATTGATAATCGTGATCAGTATTATAATGTGTTATCCAAATATATTAAGTTCTTCCTGACTGTGCATAAAAAATCACATCATTAACAAGGAAAATTTTATTCAATAAGATTAAGTGGATAGATAGATAGAAAAACACTATACAATTAAACGTAGCTCCAAGCACTTTTTGAAGTATAATTAAATAACAAACCGAAGCCGAAACCAATAATACTAAGGAAGGTTCAAATTAATATTTATCTGTATTTAAAGTCCCAAGCTGACATTTGTCTGAACTTCATCTTGTTATGACTGAAATCACATGTTTATAATTCGCTTTAGCCCTCCAACCCCCTGGTACGGCCGAAAGTGAGGAGAGTCAGCTCTCCCTCTCAAAATGCTCTCACATAGCCACGTGCATACAACCACTGCCTGGGACGTCCTACTCACTGCCTTCTCGCGACGGGGGTGTTGTTTACGAAGTTGAGAGGACAAAAAGCGAATGTCCGGCGCTTTAACCGGGTTGCTAGACACAGAGTTCAAACCAATGGTGCACATGGTCTCCACTATCCTGAGGGAACAAATGGCGTATAAACCAATAATTGGTGACCGACTACCAAGGGACTGCATCTTTTGACGTTACTCCACTGCCTTGTTGATGAGACTTTTAGGTCAAAGTTTTCAGGTATGGTTTCCCAAGAAAACCTCCTGCTTTGATTTAGACACCTGGGCAGTATCCCAGCTTTCACACAAATCTAATGATTTATGTGTCGCATAACTATTTGGTGCCTCCTTGTACCAAGGTTTATGTGTTTTAATAAATAAATAAATAAAATAAACAATTCTCTTCACATTGTCAACTACCTATTTTTAAGCATGAAATCGTTTTCATTATACTTTTTAATTTAGACTTTGTGATGGAAACAGACATCATACAATGTGTTATGTGGTTGGAGCTAATCAATTGGAAATGCTGTAAGACGTAGTTTTTGCGTTAGTTGTCACTCGTCAACAAGGCATACTTGCATTATTGAATTAATGTTCAAAATGAAATCCAAACCCACGTAGCCCAATTTCACAGTCTAAAACGTTATCACTGAATTGTCTGTGCAACGAAAGAGTTATTTACAACATAAATATATAAATATTATATCCTATGGTTGACAATGCATTTGTTGTGACTTACTATGATTCACAAACATTTATGGAAGACCTAGTAAAATAGATAATGCTAATAAAAACAGTAGCTAAGTGAATCGAATTGTTAAAAATTATTTTATGCTAATCGCACACTTTATGACCACTTTATTCACAAGTAATCTGTCTTATAATACGCTATAAATAAACTTAAGCAAGAGGACAATAGCATGATTTGATTTATAACGTCGATAACGGTAGGATAGAAGTTATTTGTGTGACTACGACATTCTCAATGATCCAGCTGATCTCATAACTTTTTTTAATAATCTCCCAACACTAAACAGAATGTTAGCCGTCTTCCGATTTAACTTAATCTATCCAAAGGCTAATATAGTCTGTATTCATTGATAGAAACCAATTGTTTCAATCAATACACACTGATACTGCAGTTATATTAAACAATCTCAAGGCTACGTTTAGCGTCTTGGTACTTCATACTCAATTGTCATCATATTTAAAGTTTTAGAATTTAGGATTATATAAATATTTATTAGGTCACGTAGTACTAAATGATGTTTTTAGTAAGATAGATTCCTAACTACTGCATACCTAGCTCGATCGCAAATTGGAAGAAGCTGATTCGTCCATTTTTCAGTTAACCAGTGTCAGAGGATGAGTCGAGATGTTAGAAGATTCCCATGTAAATTTCAGTCTTTATAATACGTTTTTGTTCCGGTTTACTAAAATATACATTGTTACTTCTTAATTCTTGTTCTCACTTGAGATAAGTCAAGTGAAGTATCCAAACAATATTGAATTGGAGGATGTAACAGCTGTGATTATCACAACAAGAGCTATGAGTTGTAATCGATCTGCATGAAGTAGCTGACAGACTGTGGAGTCCTCTATTATTATTATTATTATTATTATTATTATTATTATTATTATTATTATTATTATTATTGGTAATAGCCTTCTTGTTATTGTTGCGCTTTTTGAACGTTTAACAAGTCAGTAATTTCCCTTGACGAGAACACAAAAACACTACGAATAACCATACACTTGACATCAATGTGATTTCTGTCTTACAGCGTTTCTATTGTACATCTGAGTGATGTGCGCATTTTATCCTAAGAGAAACTACGGTAAAAAGCTTTTATTGCCCTTAATTCACTGCAAGGTATTTAAGTTTTACATAGCTATAAGCAGGTTTTTGTATTTGTTGTATTTCTAGGTCCGCTCCAGAATCTTTGCATAAACGAACCTTTTCTGAAGCAAGTGATATTTGGAGTCTAGGTGTTACATTCTGGGAAATGTGGACCGGTGGTGCAGATCCTTGGTCGGGTCTCACTCCTGTGCGTTTGTTAGAGCTTTTAGATTCTGGTCGTAGGTTGGTTTGGCCCCGGTTTACCTGTCCACGTCGTTTATACCAGATAATGTTAGCTTGTTGGAGAGCTGAACCGTATCGTCGACCGACTTTTTCCTACCTCGCCAAAAGATTAGATCAGGTAAAATTTATCCTGCAATGTATTGCAAAACTTACGAGTCTTTATCGATTGCTATTTCAGTTGGCAATATATGCTGTGGTAACAAAATACAACAAATAATCTACATTTTTGATGCCACTCATAGCTTTGAAAGGTTTTTAATGCCCCCATAGCTACTTAACGTGTAACAATATTGAGACCTCGACTTCTAACGTGTTAACTACTATCTCCATCATCTGGAAATCGGTTACCAATCAGTTCTCTATTCACCAACAGTTCAATAAAGTATTAAACTTACACCTACAACCTATAACTGCTAATTATCATTATTCAAGTTGACAGTACTTACAGATTTGTAGTAGTACTGTATGATGATTCATAAGTTAACTGAATTACAATGTTTATGTTAGTTAATTAGGTGGCATAGCACATACAACCACTCTACTAGTACTGGTTAGTCTCAACAATGTAATGGTTAATTCAATTCAGAATGGTTTCTACCAAAGAGATATACTTTATTCAGTAACACTGCTAAATTAACAGTTCTTATAAATCGATCTAAATTTTTAATCGAGATTCCAAATGCTCCATTTTGATTGAAATCATGAACCAATCTAAGTTTTACCATCATTGAAAACCCGGAAGCTTTGTATAGCCGTTTCACCCTAGTATGGGACTCCTCAACTGTACTAATCTACGGTCCCTCATGCAGGAATCTAACCTATAATCTCCTGTCTCTAGTAAGAAACCGTTACCGGTGGAGTTAATCCGTATCGGGTGTGAGGCAGTCACCCACCGAAGACAATGGAAGATAGTCGCGCAATGTCGTTAGTTAGTTGAGATTAGACATTAATACTGTTGGATGCCGGCTCAGTGGTCTGGATTTATAGCGAGACTGGGTTCGATTCTCACGTATAAGACCATGGATGCGAGCTGTCGAGGAGTCCCATACTAGATCGAAACGGCCGTCCAGGTTTTGAATGGTGGTCTAACATTGATCGGTTCATGATTTCAATGAAATTCCATAATCTCTACAAGCTCATACTGAGAATATTTTATTTTATCGTAACAATTATTTTATGTGCTAGCCAATTCGTTCCCCCAAACGTGAGTAAATTCATTACCGTTTTATTAACAACTGTTTAATGGTGTATTGATTGAAAGAAACTGAGAGCTTTCAGTCTTTATACATTTTAATTTAGTAGTGTGCTTTTTGTCAATAATTGTTCACACTGAGCATTTATATATTGTAATGAAATAAACTTCCGTATAATTGACCTTGTCTTTCAATCTATTCTGAGTACTGCTTATAATCTGCTAATGTTCAGTTTGTGAGTTTCCTCTTACCATGAATCGTTTGAATCCAAGAAAATTAAAAAAACATAAGAATAGTCACTTCATTATTTCGAATTCTTTCATTATGAAATGTAAAATTCGTTGTTTAGATGTGATTTTGTGTTTTTTTAACTATTTGTTTGTAATTCTTTATATCTGTGACAAAAATGATAGATTCGTCCAACTATCGTCATAGCAACTCAAAACCTTGATGAAGCTGATCGTTTAGGCTTAGAAGCAGGTGATATTGTTATTATTATTGACGGAAAACCCCGTGAATTTTGGTGGCGTGGTCAAAATAGACGAACTGGTGAAATAGGCTCATTTCCATATGGTATTGTTCAACTTTGTAATAACACTACACAGACATGTAAGTTATGCTTGTCTATGTCCATATAGAACATTCACTTAAATAATCAATATGCTGTATTCATTTTATCCTGCTTTTCTTAATATTTCTTTAGTTGATATCTGGAATTTTTATTATTTATACAAAGTGTATTCGTTTGTGCTATTATAAGGTAATCTTAATAGGAGAATATAGCTGATAGACTGTCAGAAATGAATATCTCTTAACTGTATATTTTAATGATTAGTTTAGTTTGTTTAGTATTTAAACTGTTAAATGAAAGTCACTGTTTATACGAAGATTTGTCAATATTTAAACGAATAGTTTAATAGGGATTGTGTTAAAATTCTATTTGAAATAATCTCATTAATTGACATTTAAATAATTCCAACGTTTCGTTAGGCAAACTTGTCTGGACTTCTTCTGTGTAATAATCAAAATGATCAAAGAATGTTTCAGACAAGTTTGTTGGATGAAAGTGTTTACGTTTTAGTCACTGAGATTATTTTAAATAGAATTTTCACAAAAGTAATTATTATCGTGAAAATATCATTAAGCTAAGTGCTTGATATAATTTGTCAAAATTGATAAACATTCATATTTAATGAGAATTTTCAATAAGACTACAAATTGCTTTATTTTTGTTTTCACCTAAAGTTTACAGTGTCACTTTTCACTATATACATTAGTTCATCTACTGTTAAGTATCATAAATAGGAAAGCGAAGGAAAATTTTCACGTTGAACACGTTACATATAACATTCTATGACAATTCTGTAGAACAATATACACCATTTCATGGCTGTTTTTTTGGTTTCACGATAATGTCACCGCGGGCATCAGATTATAACTAATTTAAAGCTAATGAACAATGTTTATTTTCATGATAATCACTGTGAACTAGTATTACACCCCAGTGCCCTATTCAATTAAGTTATACACTTCTTATGGTACATCAAACCAACTATACAAATGAAATTATTTGAATAGTCACTAGTTTGATTGCCAAGTCAAATAGTAATTTTCAGAAATGACAAATATGTCTGTGAGAATTATCCTTTAGACTTAAACAATTTTATGTAAACTGAGACCTTGTATAAATACAACACTAACTTCCTCCAATAGTGTGCCTCGTTTACAATCTCTAATCTGTTGTTTGATTTTGAAATGGTTTATGAGCACAAACACATGATTTGTATGCTCATCTATATCGTGTCAACCGGAAAATTTAAGTTTAAATTTCGCTACACAAACCATATCCAAATATATTTTACGTACATTTTACATGTACATGCTACATAAGATAAACATTAAATAAGTTAGAACAGGTATTTTTTTTTGTCACGCAAGCTAATCAACTAGGTAGTCTTAATGGTGGGACACATTAAAATATTTCGCGCTAAATCTAACTTTAAGTAAAGATGATTTCCTCTCCTTTCTAACTGAATTGATTTTTTGTTCTTTTCTCTCAATATAGTTGATGATATAAATCAATCATCGCTTCGTGATTCTTTGTTACATAATGAACAAATTAATAAAAATCAAACAGAATCGAGTTTACTACAATACAACATATCGCATACGTAAGTATGCTAAACTGAATTAATTATCATATAAGGATTAATAATGCCAAAGATTGTCTGTTAGTTTCAAATACTCTTTTCAATTACATTTTTAAAAATCCATCATTCCTACATTTTTAATTCTTATTACCATGTCAAATCTCAACATATTTTGTTCTTTGTTCTCGTTACTAAGATTCGCAACTAGTTCAATTTGGATTAAAAAAGTATTGAGTTGACTTTAACCACATTTCATCACGATAAAAGTCACGTTCAATGCTGATTTCATTCATAATACTTCCTCACACTGATAATATTTTTGTATCTGTTCCAGTAAGTGTGTTTATGATAGGTTCAGTTCCTGAAATGACCAAAAAATATTCAAACTATACAGATAATGTGATAAGCAAAGTTTTAATTTATAAGCTAATACAGTGATTTACACCAAAATTGAAATAATAGAATGGAGAAATGCTAATACTTCATTATGAAGTATATCAACTAGCTCTATCATAATTGAGTAATAAATTATATGAACATAATAAGAATTGTATACATTTCATTTAAACTATTTCGGTCATTGAATGAAGATAAAGAGAACTCAGGGAAGAAAATTCTCTTTTCAATGAAATCATTTACTTCGATCGTGTATTAAGAAGACGACTATCAGAACTATGTGATATATTGGCGTAATACATTTCGAACAACCTGATTACACATATACTTTTTAAAAACATTTATATATGAAAAGGAAAGGTCAACGAGGCAAATAGTGAGTAAGAAGAAACAAAGATAATAAAGAAAATAATTTAAAAAAAAACAATGTGAATGCTCATCACACTGGACAATAAGCTAATATTACCAGTTGAATACTCGAGTCAATCTAAACTAAGCCACCATTAAAAACCTGGAATACTGTTTCGTCCTAATATAGGACCACTAAGCAGTGTACATCCACGATCCTGCACGCGGGACTCAAGTTCAGAACCTTCAGTCCTACGCACGAACACTTAATCTCTAGACCACTGAGCCGGGATCCAATCGTATTAATGTCTAATTTCAATATCAGTCAGTCAGCTGCAACGTAGGACCAGGCACGTATATGCATCGGTCCAAGTTGCCATACCGCATTAGCACAACAAGATGAACACCGGATTCACAGAAGTAGTTAATTCAGTGGTGGTAATATATAGAAGAAAGAGTGTCTATAAGGAGATATTACAGGAAGATAGAATTAGTTCGTAGAAAGTAAGATTTGAAGTGATTTTAATCTCTTAGTTTAAAGGAAGACAGAGAGTGTATACACCGACGCCATTGTGATCGATTCTGAGCCATGTCACCAAGAGTCTCCAACCATTGGTTACGATAGTCACGCGGACCCCAACCAGGTAGTCTGCATCTACCAACATGGCTCAGACCAGAAGTTAGTGACTTCAAGCACTGATGCCACGTTTTGGTTTGGCCGCCCCTAACTTTCTTCCAATTATCCCCTGCACTAGTCAGCATTGCGCGTCGTGGTAATCGGTGTTCAGGCATACGCAACACGTGGCCCGACCATCTCAGTCGATGAAGATTCATAACCTCATCAACTGATTTACCATCATTCCCTAATACCCTGCGTCTAACCTCACTATTACTTACCGGGTGATCCCAGCAGATGTGAGCAATATTTCTAAGGCACCTGTGGTCAAATACTAGTAACTTACGAATATCTTCCACTCTTAAAGGCCATGTTTCGCAGCCGTATAGAAGGACGGAACGAACTGCCGCGCAGTATACTCGTCCCTTAATTGATAGACGGATATCTCGCCTTCGCCATAGATGACGTCAGTTGGCAAAGGCCAAGCGAACTTTTCGAATCCGTGCTGAGATTTCGTCAGACACCAACCCATTAGGGCTGATCAGACTTCCAAGATAAGTGAAGTTGTCAACGCGTTCGACTACTTCACCCCCTATCCTTAGTTCAGGTGTTGATGCAGACCAGTCCTGAAGCAACAACTTGCATTTAGAGGGAGAAAAGCGCATCCCAAACATTCTAGCATTGTTGCTCAGTGCTACCAAAAGACTCTGCATTTCATCAGCGTCTTCACCAAACAGGACTATGTCATCTGCGTATTCTAAGTCAATAAGTGGACCTCCTGGTAGGAGATCAATACCCGAGAAGTCAGTCGATGAGAGCGTTATTTCCATCAGGATGTCTATGATAATATTACCGGGTTAGGTTTAAGGAGAGAACAAACTGTTTTTGAATACATAAAATGGGGTTGAATTTTCATATGGCTATAGCTTCAATCAACCTTAGTATACACACTTCAACACTTTTGCATAACATTACAAAAGTCATGTTAAGATCAATCAATGTTTACCATAAATGCTTATCAAACTGTTATAAATACAAACATACAACTTAAGTAAATGATTTCGTCGAGAAGAAAAATTTCTTCACTAAATTCTTTGTAATAATGTATTTTGTAATGTAATTTATTAGAATATATATTGTTTTTGTAATTAATTTTTAAATTATTATTGGTTGATTACTGTGATCGAAATGTTTAAGAATCTATAATTTAATTGAATGTTGTTATAACTTGTAGCATGTGCTCCCTACTAACGTATAACGTAACGGTGCCGCCAATTAGACGTCAGTGAATTATCGATCAAACCGGTACGAGCAGTGTAGAGTACTTATCTGTCCTGCTTTCTGCCTAGCCCAACCAGTTAAGTCCAGAACACCAATCTCAGCCTTTACGATATGAATCATTTATTTCAAAAATACGGGGTCTATATACCAACCAGACAGACCACATCGTACCAATAAAATAGGAAACAACATTTATACAAGATTTGGTCAAATATGGCCGTTAATATGAGAGGTAGTAATAAATAGATAGGGCATAATTCAAGAATGCTAAATCGGATAATAATAGTTCATAGGTCAAAATAAGGCCCATAAGAAGAGTAATATGAATGGGAATTGTTTAGTCACTTAACAATTATACGATAAAAATATACACATAGTACTGGTCCATAACTGGATCCAAAAAGTTACCATTCATTATGCTAATCGGGATATAACAAATGTTAACTTTATTAAGAAATATCTACATTATTTAAATATTCATATAAAAAAGAAAACGTTTACTATCTTCTCATTGAAATGATCGTATTTATTTATTTATTATTGAATATTGTAATGATAGCAATAATCATTTGTATCAACAATACTGATACTCATTTAATCAAAAAATTTTTTGTTCAACTCATATCGATAATGTAATACACTGATAGAATATGAGCTCTTCTATTTATTTGTGGCATATAGAAAACTTTTGTGCTAGAATATTGCACATTGTACATTTTACTACTTACTAGGTATGACTGAATAAATTTCCTAATATTGTTAAACATCTTTTATTCTTTTATAACAGTTCCTCAGTTGATTAAATTTTGACTGTAATAGAGTTTTTTTTCTTTTTCTTCGTGATTATTTTCTTTCAAGTTTGTATTGTTATTTAATACACTCGCTTTGTATGGGTTTACGTGTCTAAAGCGTTTTATTTTTCTAATTCGTGTAGATATTGTGACCGGTCTCCTACTCCTACTGATGAAAAATGTAATAAAATAAAAACTAAAAACCTATTCAATTGTTCAGATCACAATCTCTTACCATTTGATGATAATTCATTATTAATTGGAACCTCTACATCTAATGATATAGAAAATGAATCAGTATGTCGTACTATGGATTCGTATTCTTCGTCTTATGGATGTCTGTTTACTAACTTATCACTTTCAGATGCACCAAATCTGGATAAATATGATGATGATGATAATAATAATAACAATAATGAAGGAGAGGAAGATGAGCGAAAAATTCTTGATAAAACACCTAATTCCACTGTAGGATTAAATGCTTATAATGTGCAATTACGAAAATGTCCCAAATCTGAGTTAATAAACAGTCATAGAAAGTCAGTTGCCAATTATGTTGCAAATGGCTACAGTGACCATGAAGGTAAATTTCACTAATGTTTTAAATATTTTTATCGTCAGTGTAAGTTAGTTTTGTTTCATATCATTTCATTTTTTTAGCTTTATGTTTCGATTTATCTTCAGATTTCATTTACCTCCATTAATAAACGTAATGTCCTGATGTTCTGTAAGTGATATATCTGGTTGACACTGATCTTCTAACAGCTTCTTAGTCATCCAAATAAGTTCTTCACTTCAGCTCTGAATAGAAAACAAAGTGTTGTTAACTTAGTATTCTAAAAGCTTCTGAAATTATAATAAAATTAATAATTATATCGGTAATTATGCAATCAGGATGTGGAAAAGCCTATTCTTGTAGAACTCCAGGGATTTTATGTTAGACTCTGATTGACGTATGTATTTTTACTGGTTGAAACCATGACTCATTTGGAGCTAGACAACCATGGAAAACCCGGAAGCACTGGAAGACCGTCTCGTTCTAGTATCGAACTCCTCAGCAGTGCGCATCCACGATCCCGCTCCCCGCGAGATTCGAACCCAGAACCTACCAGTCTCGCGACAGGCGCTCAACCAACCAGACCACTGAGCCAGCATCCAACGGTGTTAATGTCTAATTTCAACCAATCCACGAAGTTGCGCCACCGTACACCATTGTCTTCAGTAAGCTGATATCTCACAACAGACCTGGTATTTTTAGCCATTTCCCAGTTTCAGAAGAACCCTGAGAAATTCTAAAGGGTTCTCAGTAGAACACGTAGTCAGTGTTTGCATACAAGTTACATTTTTGAAATCTGTCAGTAATCCGCTGACGTTAAAAAATAAATTTTTAATGATAATTGAAAGGATATTATCAAAGTTGTATACTTAATTTGTCTACTTCTAGAATTGTAACATTCGTAAAGTTTTGTTCATAATAAAATAATTGTAATGGGTTGAAAGTACTCAATCTTTTCTAGATATCAATCATTTTGAGAAACTAAATAACAGTATCGTACGTTTAACATATCATTTTAACCAGTTAATACCTAAACTCAACTAAGAATATGATATACAAGTTTTGAATTATTTTAAGATTTGCAAATAAGTCATTCAGTTACTTGACACTCATCCACGTTGTATTGAGTTCCAAATGCACTTATTTCGATCCGATAATTCATACAGAATCACTAGTCTTCATAAAATAATAATATAAACCTCAGTGGTTGACTGTAAATTAAATGAACTTATTAGCATACGGTTGTAGAAATTTTTTTAGTTTTTATTGAGATCATGAACCAATCCAAGTTAAACCACTATTGAAAACCTAAAAGAACTGGATGACCGTTTCGTCCTAGTATGGGGACTCCCTAGCAGTAGGCATTCACGACCCCAAAATCTTCGGGAGGGATTTTTCGGGATTCTGCTGAGAAGCCATGACCAGTGAAGTTCAACTGTGTTCAGTGTGAGGCAGTTATCCATCGAAGATAATGGAAGATGGTCGCTCAATGTCGTTGGTTAGTTGAGATTAGACATTAACACCGTTGGATTCCGGCTTAGTAGTCTATATTTTAAGCGTTCGCGCACGAGACCTTAGGTCTTGTATTCAAGTCCCGACTGCAAGATTGTGAATGTACACTGCTGAGCAGTCCCATACTAGAATGAAACGGTCGTATAGTGCTTCCAGGTTTTCAATGGTGGTCTAACATTGATCGGTCAATGATCTCATTAAATGAAATTAATATTTATTAGACAATGGGCAGATAAGTAACAAACATGGAACTTTTAGAACTATACTACTTTGAGCTATTATTATTTTAATTGTCTATGTATAAAATATTTTGTTTTATGGTGTTCTCAGATTGCTCTTATCATAGATCTTTCAGCGTTCACAAATTATGATCAATTAATCATACACCTATTACTCAAGTTTACACTGTAAATGATCTATTTATAAACAGTTTATGTTCCTCTATTGACGGTATGTCTTGTAACTAACTCATACCACCATATATCTTTTCGAGTTCCAATAATTGAGCATTGGAGCATAGAAGAATCGGTATGTACCAATAAGTGTCAGGATAACAGGTCTTTTGTGTTATTACCTATGTGTAGGACAATATTATTATAAGTTCAGTGGTCCTATTTACTGTGGGAGTATATAGAAGTTGAATTTACGGCCGTATTCCTTCTGGTCATCATGTTATTCTCTTTCCATTTTCTGCAGTTTGTATTTATAACCCCATAACAATGTTGCCACCACCTCCTGGACCGGAAGAACATGAGACTGTCATCTGCAAAGATGACATTAACAACAAAAAGTTTTCTGATACTTCTGTACAATTTACAAAATTTAAAGATAATGTCGAACATTTACCTGATAAAGATAATAATCTTAATAAATCTGAATTTAGTACAATGAGTAATAGTCATCAGGTTGAAAAACACAATACATCATCAATTTCTGAAAGTATAACTCCTTCGAAAAAACATTCGTTTTCGCTTGACAATTTATTAGATGAAGTTGCTTCTATCAGTGCCAAAGATTTTGATTGCCAACCATCAGCCCCACCTTTAATTGATCTTTACAGTCCTGTACCTGATCCGCCGGCATTTATCCCCAGATATCGTATTACGGTAAGTAATCATTTGGGAATTTGTTCCTCAGTTTATTTTGATTATCTCTAGTCTGACCTTGGTTGATTGGTTGGTGTTGTTAAACGGAAATGAATAGAAAAGCGGACAGAAAATTCTCATCGTAATTCAAGCTATTTTGTTTTCGGTTGATTAGTTGTGTCACTATTTGTAACGCAGTTGTTAATCACATTTCAATGTCAAATCAGTTTTCGATTTTTTAATATGAAAAATACCTTTTGAATCAGGGATATGAAACCGATGTTTGATCCTCTCATGTTATGAATAAATTTTCGATTGTTAAAATAAGATAAAAGAATCTCAATTGGTAGATGATGTACAGTGATGGCTGGTCACATGACGGAACCGTTGACTTAAACCACTAATGAAACCGATTTCAGAAGGAAATACAGCTGCCCAGTAGAATAGACTTCGTTCATTTGATAATATAAAGTGCTTACATTTGACTTATTTATCCACATCAACTCCGACTTCTCATTGTTCCATCGAAATTTATAAAGGGGACTAATTGCTATAACTTCATTACAGAGAAATATACATGATTGGATGTCATAAGCGATTACATTTAACCAATTTTGTAGGTCACTCTCACTCTAGTTAATTAATACCTTATCTAACCATCTTATCAGATTCATAATACTACCAGTATTGATTTTATTGCAATTAATACATTGTATGGGATTATTTAATAAGTATCCAGAATTACTAAAACAACTCTCAACCAAAATGCCTAATAAGTTTTTAACTTATTACATCTTGGTCATTTGAATAATAATTCCCCATACTGTTACTCACAAATCATGTGTTTACTTCGTTGTATTCATTCATTTGAAACTGAAGTATTGAAACATTTCATTATTTTTAGTGATATTTAAATTTCTGTATGGTCGGTATTCGACTGTCATAGATTGTATCCTATATCATAGATATCAAAATCTGAAACTTATAAATTACAAACTATCAAATGAAAAAACTGTAGCTCTATTAGATTCCATTTCACCGAGGCCTTTCAGTGGTTCTCCTTACTTTCTTCGTAACAATGATGATAAAACTAGTTTATAACGTTAGTATTAATTTTAGAAATGTGATGGAAACACGATCTTAGTTTTACTTGTTTCTATTTTTTGAAATATAAGTTGCTTTTGTACATAAATCTCTATAAACATATAGGTTAACGGGTAATCAGTCTCCAGTTTGAAAGTAACTAAGGAAACATTGCCGATACTTTAACATGTGTAATATTGGGTTAATTTCTTCTTACTTCCATTTTACTTGCACTTAACTCTGTTAATTACCTATTTTTGTTTTATTGTTTAGGTTCCTACCGCCCCGATTTACATTCCATCGATCATTAAACCTACTCCTAATTCTTCTGTATTTATTCCTAGAACTGTATCCCCGTCTACTATCAATTATTCATTAAATCCATTTTTACAAATGAATTATAATGTTTCATCACAGCTCAATTATAACACTCAAAATCGATATTGTTATGATCCTTTTCATCCTCAAGTTAACATGCAAAGATCATACTGTACATCTTTCCCTTTTCCTTCTTCATTCAATTTTAGTGTTAATCAATCAACAAAGCAAACAAATTCAGTTAATTTTTCTGATAATCCTTTTAATTTTAATAATTTAAATATTCAACAACATTCCCAGTGCGTCGATAAAATTGATATCACTGTTAATAATCTAAACCATAAAACCAAATTAGACATTTTAGATATGGTGTTCGATAATAACAAGGATAATAATAATATCTCACATCAAACACCGACTGTTAGTAGTCCAGTATTTTCAACTAAACAAAATGTTCATCATTGCACTACTAGATTAGAAAATGAATTACTTGTTAGATCATGTGAGTTTACTCGTATTTTCTGCTATTTTGTAAGCTTTTTTATCATGAGAAGTATCATTTTCTTTTGGATTTCCGTAAAATCACGTAATCTACTTCTAAGCTTAAACAATTAGCTAAGCTTCGACTTTACTTACTCGTTACATTGGTATGAGATTAACGGAAATCACTTTTATTGTCTTAATTCGTTCTTTTTCTTTTGGTCAGTTTCTTTCTATATATTTAAAAATACTTCAGATATACTCAACTTTTATCCGTAGTACATTATATACATGATTTTAATCGTTAGTATTTATTGTCTGTTCTGATAATATCAGGTCTTTGCTTATGTACTTACGCTTGCTACCTCTCGTGAAGGAGCATAGGCCGCCCACCAGTATTCCCCACCGATCTCTCATGGAAAATCCTTTCCAGTTGTTATTCATCCTTCTCATGTCTGCCTTCAACTCTAGACGCGGTGTGTTCTTTGATATTGCTCATTTCTGTTTCCCTTTAGAATTCCAAGTTAATGCTTGCCTCGTGATGAGATTCGGTGATTTCCTCAATGTTTGTTCTATCCACCTGAAGCAAATTTTTCTAATTTCCTCTTCATTTTCAAGCTGGTTCGTTCTTTTCCACAGTAGGTTGTTGCCGATGGTATCCGATAAACGGACATTGAGTATCCTTCCTAGACAATTATTTATAAATACTTTTGCTTTTTTATTATGGTTGTGGTAGTTCTTCAAGTGTCAGCTCCGTACAATAGAACTGTTTCGACGTTCGTATTGAAGTTTGTGATTTTGGTGTTGTTTGACAGTTGTTTTGAATTCCATATGTTCTTCAACTGTAGGAATACGGCCTTTACTTTGTATATCCTTGCTCTTACATCTTCATCAAATTCTCCTAGTTCATCGATGATGCTTCTCAGGTACGTGAAAGTTTCCCCCTGTTTCAGATTTTCTCCATTAAGTGTAATCGGGTTGGTTTTCCCCTTGTTGTGTATATGAGAATCTTGGTTTTTGCCTTGTGTATGTTGAGGCCTACTGATTCAGAGGCTTCTGCTACAGTAGGTCTTTGCTTGGCTTACATTTATTTATATTCATGTTGGCAGAATAAAATGTGCAATAGATGTACAAAATTACAATGATGACTAAGGAATCTTGATCTAAATTGCTTAATAATTGATGAAAGACTTATAAATACTGATAAAACATAGATGTAAATTAACATTTTATGTAGTAACTGTGGTATATTTTTCTTTTAATTCTGGCAAATAGAATCTAAAAAGACGTGAATTATTTTAATTAATTATATTAAATAAAATATACCCATTTTTAGTCATAAAAAGATTTTATTCGGTAAAGGAATATTTTTCAATGCTGTACAATCGTATATATAGATATAAATTATCAAAGAATTTTTAAAAAATGTTTGTTTTTTAGAATTTCATTAGTTTCTTTATGAAATTCGATTGAATAATTTTAAATAAACAATTAAATATTAAAAAAAATTTATAAAACATGAGGAATATATTATGAATAGAATGAACAGAATAACAATGATTATCGTTAAGTTGAAATGAAAATATATAGTTTATCATCTAAATATCGTGATAGAAACAACCTTTGTAATAAGGACGACGGTGAGGAGAGCCAGTTCTCCCTTTTGAAATGCTCTTACATGTCCACGTACATACAACCACTGCCAGCGAAGTCCTACTCACGGCCTTCTCGCGGCGGGGGTGTTGTTTACGAAATTGAGAGGACGAAGAGCGAATATCCGGTACTTTAACTGGGTCGGTGGTCACGGAGGGTCCACTTAGGGGTTTGGAAGGCCCTGATTCCAAACCAATGATGCACATGGGCTCCACTATTCTGAGGTGACAAATGGCGTAGGAACCAATCATTGGCGACCGGCTACCATGGGACTGCATCTCCTGACGTTGATCCACTGCCTTATGGATCAGACCTTTAGGTCGAGGACTCTAGGTGAGGTCTCCTAAAGAAGCCCCCTGCTTTGGTTTGGGCACCCGGGCACTATCAGGTCATAGTATTTCAAACAAGCTAATTAATAATAATAACCATCTGTTACATATATACTTGGACAAATCTTTTTATCCAACTCGAGGCATATAGATGGAGGCATTTTTCATTGACTTGACAACCTCCGAAATCAGCTCAACGATCGATGTATAATGTATTATTTTACAAACAACTATCGTTGCAGAGGCTCAATAGAGAGCTTCAGTCTTATGAATTATTGGGTTTTTAGGTAAATTCTATATGCAATAATCGATATTTTCTGTTTATTATTTTATCAACTATTATGGAATAATCGTTAATATTCACTTTTTGTATTCGTAATCATACTAATTAAATATTATAAGCAAATGTGTTTCATATGCAAGTATAACCACTTTACTTAGCATTCCATAAATACTTGATAAGTATTTTCCATCACTTTATTTCCATTTTTAGTTATTATTCTTTTTGTGTCTTCTTAGGTCCTCCTACTAACTCATCAGAAGCTATGAATTTAAATCCTAGCTTTTTCAATTCGACAAATGATAAATTCACTAGTTCTGTTACGGTAAGCTTAATATATTGTGAAATAATTTTGTTGACTACTGTTATAAGAAAATATCATAATTTAACAAGTATATGTATATTTAAACTTTACATTATGGTTGTGAATAAATGGTTTCACTTTTTAGGATTATCCATTCTATGACTGGTGCTAGCTAGTTTTGATTAGACGAAAGTTAGGAGCGGTCAAACTAGTAGGAGTTATCTGTCTATGAACTAATTGACTTTTGAACTAAGTCATGTCGGCAGGTTCAGATTACCTGATTGTGGTCCGCGTGATTATCATAACCAATAGTTAGAAGAGACGTTGTGTAACCATTTAGTAATTTATATTTCTAACTTTGATCGACTAGTAATATTGAGTAAACATTCATTCCTATTAGTGTGATAGATATCAGTTCGTTATGTAAACTATAAATATCTTTATTGTTGGGCTATCACTTTGCTACTATTTTATTTCCATCGCTGTATTTACTTATATTTTATTGTGATGTACCTATATACTTGTATTTATTTTGCTTAAATGAAATTTCAAAATCAGATTCGTTAAATATCTGTAGTCGCGTAAGTTATTTGCCGTTTATTAATATACATATACAAGTATAATTAATGATTATTTTATCATATTTTCTGTGCTTTTAACCGGTGCTCTTCTTTTTGCTTGCCAACCTTCATAAGTATCACTGAATTTTGTAATTATTAAATAGCTAACCATCCAATGATTTCTAACTAATAATGATTATTGTAGTTGCTTAGTTAACTTTACTATTTCAGTTTGTTTAAATACTGTTTATTAATTTTATTGTCTTTGATTTTTACCTCATATCAATTTTTATGAAATTATTCACTTTGCTTCTTCATGTCATCAGTTCTTGTTTTGTCTTTTTGCTATATCGAGATGAAGATTAAAGGGATGATAACTCCCAGGACTAATTTATGAACTATCATTATTTATATATAATTATTCAACAACTAGATTACCATATGTTAATATCCCTTTTATCATAAATTTTCGCTATATGATTTACTATTCTTAATCTATCGCCAGTTTATTATTCACAGTCTTCCGTACTCGCAGCCACTTTGTTGACTTGATCATATGTAGTTGTTATTTTTCATCTTATGGTATGATATGTCTGTAAACTACGTATGTATGAAATATAATATTTGTAAAGTGAAGACTGATTACTGTGTTCTAGACTCAAGGGGAAGGGCAGGGAGAGAAACTACTGAATAAAGCACTGGAAACAACCCAGTGTCGACAGATTTGAACTGTTTTTGCCACGTGATATTAGACAGCGGCCATAAGTCAAAAGTTTTCATTTTTATTCAAAATACATTATTTTAAAAAGTTTTTTTTTCAATTGTATTACTATTGTAACTTTCAAGTGAAATTTGTACGTTTGTGTCATACTCAACTTTATTCATCTTATAAAAACACAGCTGAATGTTAATCTCATGATGTGTATATCATTACATAACTAAATATCAATGTCTTAACATTTTATTAAAGATTACTCTTGTTATACTTAACTAAGGTTGAACAGTTAAATGAAGTTTAACCCTGTATTATTTTATGTTACTCAGTACATTAAATTCTAGTTGATTTAATAAATTCAAATATAAACTATTAAATACTATGGCATAATATTTATTTTTATGTTGTTACTATATTATCATTATTATGGAGAACTATAGTAAATTATTTATATCACGTGTTGCGTATGCCTGAACACCGATTACCACGTCGCTCAATACGAACTAGTGTAGAGGATGGTTGGAAGAAAGTTAGAGGAGGCCAAACTAAAACGTTGCATCAGTGCATGAAATCACTGACTTCTGGTGTGAGCCATATTGGTAGATGCAGTCTATTTGGTTGGGGTCCCTGTGACTCTCGTAACCAATAGTTGGAGACTGTGGGTGACATGGCTCAGAATCGATCACTACGACGTATGTGTGTACACTCTCGGTTTTCCCTTAAACTATGAGATTAAAATCGCTTCATATCTTTCTTTCTGTACTATGTCTTTATATTCAATCTTTCTTATATATATTACCACCATTAAATTAACTACTTTTATGAATTCGGTGTTTATCTTGTTGTGCTAATGCGGTATGGCAACTTGGACCGATGCATAAATGTGCCTGGTCCTACGTTGTAGCTGACTGACTGAAATGTTTCCAAAGTCTTTATTCCATATATATATATAACATAATTTGCCAAACTGGTTCTTGTTTTCATTTCTAGTGTGATGTTCTTTTTTCACTTTATATCATCAATATCTATTTAATGTCACTTGTTTTTAATTTACAAACAAAAACTATCACATTGAACTGTCTGTATTGTTTGTCATCTTTTATTTTTCTTGATTTCATAACAATGAGTTATAATCTATGCTTATTGCAGTATGAGTTGGGTTTTAGACTGGGTGAGTTTTGTCGAGACTTTCGAATCTACGTTGCACTTTTATTCTTGCCGTTTTTATTCGTTATGGTGTTTGATCCAGATCACTATTTTGTTACCCATGTGTGATTTGATTTTTTTGATTTCTACCAATATATAAAAACTTGTGTTTGTATCATATGGATTTGATTGGAAAGTTTTACTTTTTTCATCAGTTTATTGTTTGTGTACATGTGTGCGTAATAATTGCTTGATGTGTTGTACTCAAATGCCTAAACATTGGCTTCCTAGTTCACAAAAGTCTCCTACTTTTAAAACTCAATGGAATAACAGGTGGGAAACATAAAACAAACCTTACTTCATAGGTCCCAATATGTACAGAAAAAACTGCATTATTTTATAAGATCCCGGGTGACTTTGATATTTTAAGCAAAAACTCTTGATATATTCAGTAATTTTCCGATTAGTCTTAAGAAAAACATTACCACTCATTCCCTTGATTCCTTATGTAAGCTTCCAAAATGCCCTTATTGATTGCATTATTTTCTGAATTTTCCCTGACATTTTAATGCTATTCAACTAGAAATGTTCGTATGTTTTAACCACTTTATTGATTGATTTAATCCTTGATAGATGGGACGCTAATTAATTAATGTAACAAGACATGACGTGTCGTTTGAGTCACAACTGTTTATGGAAATCGACTTAGTGTGTTTCTTCATAGTTCACAAATTAAAATGCTATCAAAACTAATAAGCACTCGTGTTTTAATTATTTACATATGGATCAAAGTAATTAGTAACTGAATAATAAATATATAAGTGAATCAATATGTGAACCACTGAACATCTAAATGGAATAAAGGATTTCGAAAATGAGACAAATTTGTGTTCACTACTGTTCACTATTTGACGGGCCATAGGACATAACACACTATGCATTGGAAGTCCTGTCGTGGGACTCAGCACTACACATCCACGATCTCGCCCTCTGCGAGATTCGAACTCACTGAGGACAATAGTGGATGTGTCGCTCAATTTCGTGGATTAGTTGAAGCTAGACATTTACACCATTGGATGCTGGTCAGCTCAGTAATCTAGTGGTTAAGCGCTCGCACGCGAGACTGGTAGGTCCTGGGTTCGAATCTCGCAGGGGGCGAGATCAACTGACTCATGATCTGAACCACTGAAATTACTACAATATCCACAAAACCCTTCTGATAAAGATTATAATCATTTCAAACTTATTATAATTGCTGCTACGAGATGCATTCTTCTTATTAGCATTGTGTGTTACTACTGGCATTGTGAATTATTACAGAGATAACTATTCATTAAAAACAAACTGTGAGTTATAAAATACAGATAGATTATTTTCTCTACTTATCAATGATTAATACATATTCGAGAAATCAAATTAATTTCATATTGTGCTCATTTTCAGAATGTTGTTATTGTGAGATAATTATATAATTTGATTTGTTTTTCTTGTTTTATTTCTGTCTAGGTTTCTGTCTCAGAAAATGATATAACTTCAGGTAAAGTTTTTTTTTAAAGAAAAAAAGAATTAAATTATATTTTACATAATCTGTTTACGTACTTATCAACATAAACTTTTGAAATGTATACATCATATTCTTTATATATACCACCTTTTGGATTACTTACTAATTGCATGTTGGTTCCATTTCCGTTAATTTTGATTAGCTAATTATTTATCAGAAGTGGGTTTTGTGGGGATTTTAGTAATTTAATATTTGTTTTGGATATTAATTAAAGAGTCGAATGACTTCAAATTCATAGATGAAATAGTGATATTAACACTGATGGCTAACAGAATATATCAGAAGGAAAGATAACTTATCAGAAAAACCTATACGTCTCAACTTTTACCGTTCTTTTTTTCACAACACATGGACTATCAACTTACAGATTTTATGGTGACTTGAATTTAATGATCATCATCGAAAAATATGATATCAATCTTATGAATTATGTTTAATCTAAATTCAACCAGATTTTTCTCTCAACTAAGTTAATCTTTTTACGGTTTACAAATCATACAGTTTTTTTATAACTTAAATATACAATAATATTCAGATCGATGAGACTATGATTTATTGACAACCTTTGAGCGACTCTAAAGTGACCCTGAGAATATCCACCTACTAACTAGGACTAAATAGGGGTTAGAAGCTAGATTTAGGGTTTTCATCACGACCTGATATCAGCTCAAATACCCAAACGCTGTTTAGCCAAATAGATGAATGAATTTCGCACCAAAATCTAAGACCTGTTGTGTTATATCTGATTGATTCGTTCATAAATTACAGTCTCTCCTTCGAATCTTTTTGTGTAGCTTATTCTACTTAAAGTATCAATGTTTATTTCTAACAATACATATTAAGCAAAAAAGATAATTCTTTTCAATTAGTTCCTTGTCATTGCTCTACACACTAATATTAATATAGGTTTACATTGAAGCATAACATTTATAAATAATAATAAGTAGTAAGGAACTAATCTCAAAAGAAAATATATTTCAGTATTTTCTCGAAAAAATAATTAATATTAACTAAACAAATGCTAAATTAAAGTTCAAAGGAACTTAATTAATTAATTATTGCAACCAGTGAGATATAAATAAGAGTTATTGAATTAGATTTCGTAGGAATAAAATTGAACGAACCGGACACATTTTTGCGAATGGTAAGCTTAATTAAAGTAGAAAGCCAAGGTAAATTTAAAAGGCTTAACAAACGTTTTTTGTTCACAAAGATTATGTTCATTTATATATATTTGGATAGATTCTGTTGTATGTATGTAGTAAACGATTGCTGAAATCTTAAGACTAAATCTGTGGATAATTTTCAAAGTTGGATTTTTATCAGCTTGGTCACTAGTATCAATTAAATATCCCTAAATAGTACTTCTAATTGTTCTCTTTTGTCTTTTGATCGACCAGGAGATTTTCAAAACTAGTATAATGTATTTTCTGTGTTATACACCAAGTATAACTTGATCTACGGCGTCATATGAGCTCATATATATAGGTGGTTGAACTAGGTAGTTTATCTTTATTACATGAACTTACTTTTGACTGAATGATTGTTCATTTTAAGGCTTTTCCTGTACTTTATATTTATTTGAACACATATATATTGGTTCAAAGGGGCACCAGATATACGCCATACAATACCAATGAGAATATGAAGAGATAAAGAATGTAAGGTGTGTATAAAGAAAAAGAAGTACAGCAATGAACAGAAATTAGTGTATGATAGTTAAATAATAGTAATGGGAGAGACAATTGAATTAGCAAAAGTAAAGCCACAAAGAATTCTTCCGCTTAATGAAGTTACGTCCTTTTTTATGAAGAAAGTAAAATCAACTTACCACTGGCTTCTATTCTAAGCCACATATGATAACGTCTCTAGCCCCTGTGTTACACCATATCTAGGACCCCAACCACGTAGTCGTGAAGCCAGTCCTGTACAGCTTTCTTTCATACCACGACACCATGTCATATACTGACCACCTCCGCTTTTTCCAACCATTCCCAGAGTCGGCAAATAATGCACGACGTGGAATTCTCTGGAACGACATTCGTAGAACATGTCCAAGCCACCGAAGTCGGTGTTTCAAGATGATGACACCAATTGCATTATCGTCTCTGTGCCCGAACACACGATGCCGAACCTCTGCATTACTAACACGATGTTGTCACTGGATGTCAGCAATCCTTCGGAGAAGACGATGTTGTAGTCACTTGATATGGCACTATTATGGAGATGATAATTTACTTCTCAGTTATATCATAAATTTTATGCTCTTTAAGGAAATCTGACTAGTTTAGTCTACATTGTATTTTCCTTTATCGAGTATAAATTAGTCATTTGTTTTCTTATACAATTTTTTAAAGGTGTAAATCCTCAGCATCAAGTGAATGGAAATCAACATGACCTTTTTAATTGTTCAGATAATTTTAATGATGAAGTAAGATTTTTTACAAATTATATTTTGAGAAATTCATTTTGATATAATTCACCAATTTTAAAATTTCTTGCTCTTAGTGGCTATAATATTTACTCGTCAATTGGTTTTATGTTATTAAAACAGTCCGTTAGTTTTTCTTTTTTTGTGTGTATGTATGTGTAATGATTAATATACTTAATATAAACAACTTACGTCACCTATGGCGAAGGCGAGATATCCGTCTATCAATTAAAGGACGAGTATACTGCGCGGCAGTTCGTTCTATTTTACTTTACGGCTGCGAAACGTGGCCACTGAAAGTAGAAGATATTCGTAAGCTACTAGTATTTGACCACAGATGCCTTAGAAATATTGCTCACATCTGCTGGGATCACCGGGTTAGACACAGGGTATTAAGGAATGATGATAAATCATTTGATGGGCTTGTGAATCTCCATCGAAGGAGATGGTTGGGCCACGTGTTGCGTATGCCTGAACACCGATTACCACGTCGCTCAATACGAACTAGTGTAGAGGATGGTTGGAAGAAAGTTAGAGGAGGCCAAACTAAAACGTTGCATCAGTGCATGAAATCACTGACTTCTGGTGTGAGCCATATTGGTAGATGCAGTCTATTTGGTTGGGGTCCCTGTGACTCTCGTAACCAATAGTTGGAGACTGTGGGTGACATGGCTCAGAATCGATCACTACGACGTATGTGTGTACACTCTCGGTTTTCCCTTAAACTATGAGATTAAAATCGCTTCATATCTTTCTTTCTGTACTATGTCTTTATATTCAATCTTTCTTATATATATTACCACCATTAAATTAACTACTTTTATGAATTCGGTGTTTATCTTGTTGTGCTAATGCGGTATGGCAACTTGGACCGATGCATAAATGTGCCTGGTGTGCTACGTTTTAGCTGACCTAGGATGAACAAAACATAATTTACCATTATTAAATTATTCTTTTTAAATATTCTTTGTAATAAGAATTACTTTAGTTGATTATTTATTACTTCCTAAAGTTATATGTTAAATTTTTACTTAGAATAACTTAGTCCGTTTTTTTATATATGCAAAAATGAAATTATGCTGTTTTAATAAATAAATCTTTATTCTATTCATGAACTATTCTTAAAACTTTTTTCAAGGTATCATCGATGATAAAAAGTTCAAAGACATATTTTTGTTTTCAGTCAACCATTTAAAAGAAATGATTGTATGATTTTATTTTGTCTAAGGTATTTGTTTACTTACTTGGCTTTCAATATGCTATTAAGGTTTTTAGCTGCATAAGAATTTTTTGGTTTGTTCATGTCTTATTGATTGTGTATTTTTTTATTTTAAAAAATCCAAACTAACATCAATTTACTTTGAACCTTGACAACATTTACATCCCTCATGATAATTACTTGATTGTGGTGTGATACAACACTTGTGTTCTTCTTTATGTTTCTTAATAGCTCAGTTTATTTGCTTATTTATTTATTTGAACACAAACATTGGTACTAGGAGGCACCAAATATATTTGCTTCACACTTCGTCATTCGATTTCTATGATGGCTGGAATATTTGGATAGGTTTTAAGCCTTGGTTTTTTCTTTCATTTTTGGAAATTATGAGATTTTTCATGAAGTTCTACCATTTTTATTCTTTCAGAAACTAATTAATTGAACTGAGTTATATGAACTATTGATATACGTAGAACACTTTTAGACTTGAAAAACTAATATATATATATATATATATATATATATATATATATATATATATATATATAATTCTTATTAGTTTTTGCGAATTTGTTCACATTCAGTGTTTCTCTTTGCATTTTAGATTTCACTTGTTCGTTCCCATGTTCCTGAATGCACTTTATTTGAAGCTCATTGGGCATTATTACATGTAATGAATCCATTTTCTCCAGTCATATCTCAATTAGTTGTACCTCCAATTCCATGCACTGCACCTATAGAAACTTGGCGGACCAAACTAGACAGAACTAGTGCTTGGCGTGTACAATTAGCCATTCGCCTTTTATCTGTTTGTCGTCTTTATCAATTAGGCTTAATCAATTGGGATTCATGTTGTCAAATTATTAGTGCATTCAATTGGAAATTGGAACCTGCAGCTGATTGGATTCTTGATCATATGACCCCTAATTGTTTTATTTAATTGATTTCTAGAGTTATTATTGTTATTATTATTATTAATTTTAATCATTGACCTTTGCAAAAAACAATTATCTTGTTGATTTTTAATTTGAAATTCTCTTTATCAGTTACGTCATTTTCAGATTTCATTCATCCTTATTTGTTAAGGTGTATCTTACTCATTTGTACTTTACTACGTGCTAATCTTTTTGTTGAAAATTACTGACATCCATCTTATCATTTCTAATGATTTTGTTGCTTTATAACATGAACTACTTAATTGTCTAGCAAATAGTATATATTTGTTTTGTCAATATTTCTTATTCACAGTTGGACTGTGTGAAATGATTGTGCGGTATATCGTTTAATCCTATTACGATCACCTTAATTTAATTAATTTCGAAGGTTGATAAAATGTCATTGTTCAGGGAAACTTCGAAGATTATTATCTTATCGAATTGGTTGGGTTTGTCCTTTTCCACAAATGATCGGTATATGTGTTTACATAGTGCCTCAATTTACAAAACAGAAAAAAGAAAACATGTAAAATCAGTTCTATGTTGCATATAATTGTGATAAATATTATGTGTAGTCAATGCTTTTGCTATTACGTAACTCATTTCCACTTCTTATTTGTTATTACAAACCTGTTTGTAAGTTTTCATGATATATCTTATATCATGGTAACATGTTAAACCATATCGTTAATTATCGAACTGTTGTTCTTATTGTTGCTACTATCTAATTTTTATGGACTCGTTTTTCACGTACACAAGTACCGATACTTAATTATCTTCATTTAAATATACCCCTGACTGTCGTGTGTAATTCTAGTCACTTTGTGTGTGTATGTGTGTTTATTAAACGGTTGTATAATTGCTACTAACTGTCAATTCATCTAATTTTAGTGGTAAGCATCTAAACAAATATAATGGAGATATTAACCATCAGTCACTTTCCTTTTGTATTATTGCATTTATTTCATATTTTAAGTTTGAACATTTACTTTTGAAAACCTTGATCATAAGCAAGCTTGACAAGAAAGTAGGCGTACTTTTAATGAACAAATGAAATTATATTGATTAAAATAAGTTCGATACGTAGTTATCTTACGAAATATTCAAGACACAATAAATAGAAAGATACCAGTTCATAAGCAAGAAGACAATTAACTTGTTTTCTTAGAGAATCCAAATATTACATTTGTAATTTTCTTAAACCTACTGTATCAAAAGCACTATCATATAGACATTAGAAATTCACACGTTGTAACATCTCCACCTGATTCTAGGTATTTTCGATTCTCCAGACCGTATAATTGTCAAGTTACTAGTTATTATCTTAGGACCACACAACTGAGTCGTAAATAAAAATGTTAGTAAAGTTTTCAACTTCATTTCTAAACTGGAGGATATGATTATTAGAATGAAACATGATTTTGTCTCCTTATCATCAATTTAACACTAGTTGAGATAGTCGAGTTCATATATACACAAATATCAGAAAAACAAATCAATATTTTAATTACTCGAGTAGTCTGAAAGAATTCTAAGATGTATACTATTTATTCGTCTTATCGTCAATACTATTTATAACTGACAAATTGATGGAACAGCAATCGATTAACGTCAAGCTTTCGATGATTTCTTTACAGAAATTATTGGTAATTAGTGTGAATTATGTATAAGTTCATATCGTACTGAAATAACGGTATATTTTTATTGTTTATCTATTGAACCTAGGAACACGTGAAAGTTGTTGACTAATTATTGCTTAGTCTTTTAATCTGTATTGCTTTTTGTAGTATTCATCAAATAATCGTTCTACAGTCTATTTTTAATACATATCTTCTCTATTGTGAGCTTTATTTGAATTGAATCCATGTATTTTATCGATTGGTAATGAACAGTCAATAACTTATATATAGGTTACTCAATTTTGAACCCAAAATGTCTTAGTTATATATCTATTGAGATTTATAAATTGTGTTCATGTAAATTATGAATCCGATTAATGTGAGCTCTCGTGAATACTCATCTAACCTTTTCTATCCCAACTGGTGTTTTGAGGAAATAGGAATTCCTGCATTACATATATGATGTTAACAATGCATACATAGTTCGAAGGATGGTTGTTAATGGTATGAAAGACAACATAAATCACTTAAATAATCTTTATAGTTAATAAAACACATTGAACGTTATTCTAGATATTTGCTAGAAATATAATCCGTATAGTTGATTTGTTTTAAATCTCTATTTGTAAAATAAATCCTTATCAATTTAAATACTCTGAACGTCTTGTATTTTGCCTGTCTTATATGAAACGTATCATACATGATATGGTTTGTGATTTCAGGATTCAGTTTAACCAAATTACTTGTATTTGAAATAATAAAATTACTAATGCTTATTGGCTTATGAAAGAATCCATTCATAATTAGAATTGAAAATTATTATCCTTTTGGTTCATATGAAGAGTAGGATTGAGAAAGCATAGATCAGTTTTATATTAAAATTTCTCTCCCTGTGTAAATTACAATTTTCAATACATACATCATAAATTTTCAAATAGCATATATGCTTTTCTACATTTTGTCGGATATAAACAAGTATGAAATAATATTATGGAACCTCTTACTTTGGGATTGACTAGCCTTTTGTTATAATGCTTCTAACTGAATTTACCAGAAATCAATGGATTATAACTCATTTATTTGGGTTTAAGCCTGTCACACTACGGTTGCATACTCCTCAAGAATATTGAATTGTAGTGAAACAGTCTTTTTTCTAAATTTATGTTTATATAGGAATATATTAATAGGGATTACTTGTAACCCTGACTTTGTTATAGTTCTCAAGCTAGATTGTTCTACTCTGAAAGGATAGGTAGTATTTCCTTGGTGAACCTATTATCAGATTCCAATTAGATTCTAATTTGTGAGAACTACTGTGATCAAGTAAGGTACAGCTAACTGGTGCTCGCCGAGAAACTGACTTAAAACTTCTAGGTTTAATTTTTAGGTGGACGTGGTAAATTGGATTTTATAAGCTTTATTGACCAATAAATAATCAATCAGTCCAAACCAAGAGCCTGAGGCTACAAGTGATGAACTTCAAATATTTTTGAAAACTCTGCATAACTTATTGGTTTTTGTAAGGAATAAAAATTAGTTTACTCCAACTTTCAGTAGAATACTTTTGCTATAAAGACCTATTTATTTAATTGAATATCGGTTAGTGTTTTGGTTACACATTGGACCATAAATACTCCTATAAATGATTCCTACTAAGTGTATGACTGAGCGGATTTCATACGACAACAGGTAGTGGAATTCTAGTGGTAATACATCGATAAGCAAGAGATTTTATTGTTGCAAGTAGAATTGTATACTTCACTGAGTGATGAAATATCAGACAGCTAACCCTGGTCTGTGACTGCAAAGAATTAATATTCATAAAAATCAACATTATATGTATACTTTTTTGAGTTATATGTTTATTTAGATCACTTTACAAGCTCTATACCAAAATACAGTCATAACATTTATTTAAACGTACTTCCTAACCAACTAGCAATACACCATTTGGACACTCCTTGTAATTTTCTGACTTTTTTTTCTATGATTGCGGAATGAACTTTGACTTATCCACCCTTCACGACTGAAACCGTAAATAAAGATCCTTTCTACATTCATATTCTTAAGTCAAAAGCTAGCTGGTGTTGTAAGATGTGTTCAGTGTGGTTAATACTTATTCGATCAAACACTGAAGTAAGTAATCCGTAGCAAACAGTTTATATTGAAGAAAACAGAACTAATACAGCATGAGCCAAAGCCTAAGAAGATAGCTGACAATCATATACGTTCAAAATTCATATTAGCGCTCGGGCAATTGAATAAGTTTTTCATCGTTACGTTATGAATTTCGCGAAAAAAAATGAAAAGTCGATAATTTGATCCTGATTTGTCGAGGTCTCTAATGAAGGTCTACCAACAAATGTTCACTCAACACAATATAAGTTTACAGTAAGTCATGGTTAGTAATGTTTTGTATTTCTTCACTTTGGTCACTAAATGAAATATACAATTTTATTTTAAAGATAAAGATCATGTGTATGATATATGATCACAATTCAAGTCTACTTAGTAATGAATAGTAGATTTAAAATATCGTAATGTGACTTACCATTTGTCTAAATGTACAGTGACATCCTTCTTAATATATATATATATATATATATATATCCCCAAGACAATCAAAAATTTTTGATCGTATTCTTTTGTCATAGTACTGATCTTTTTTTGAGCCATAGAGAAAAGATAATTGAAAAGTCGTTAATTTCTTATTTTACTAAAAACTATTAATTTAGGTAACAGCTTGAAGACTAAAAAAGAAACAATAAAGCTAATTAATATTGTATTAAATAATAATTGGTGGTACGTCCAAAACAAACTGAACTTCAATCCAATTTTCTACAATACGTCATAACATTCATACGTGATAGTTTAATACAACCTATCTCATCATCATTAGTAAAATAATTCCTTTCTCGAATGAATCCACATTTCTTTTTAAGTCCAACTGTCCATCTTTTTATTCGATCTTTTAATGCATAATTACATCCTAGCTGATGTGCATTTCTACCCTGTGGGTAAATGAAATATCCTTTACATTCTGGACTACCAGAACAAGGCCAATACATAGTTGTGTATGAACTTTCCAATGAGATCATTTTCATGCCCTATGAGAATTTATACTATTTTTCTGAAGTATCTATAATTGGTTAGTGAATGATGAATTTAGCCTTAAAACGCACTTAATAACAATACACTTAACAACTTATTCTATAGGTGGACTTTTGAAAATCATTTTTTGCACTTTTTTCAATATATGTAATAAGAATATTTTGTTGCTATTACCTTAAGAACATTGGTTGGATTACGGTGCAATTTATATTTACGAATTATTTTATACTTTACAGTTAGACAATTACATACAATGATATCATATTTTTGTGCTCAGATGATGTATTATTATGTGCCAGTTGGAAAGTTGGTGTGATCTAACTTCGTAAGTTGATGCAATGACTGGTCAAAGTATTAACTGGATGAATAAGGGATCAAGAAGTATAGTTTAGACATATTGTCATTTGAAATTTCGCTAACTATATCTCTGTTAATTAGTAGTTTCAGGAATAAAGGTTTCTTTTCAACAGTTCAAATCTCTGCATCTTAATTCATTGTGTATGTGTGCTTCTTTAAAAAGATTTACGTGTAGTTTACTTCAGCCAGTGTATTGTTCATGAACTCCAACATTTTTCACTGAACAGATGTTATTTCCTTTCCTTTTATGACTCCTCATCATATTTTTTTACGACAAATGGATATTGAATAAAATAACCTCGCCCTGTTGGAGGTAAGTCTATCGATTAATCTGGCTTCATACTTGTATCTGTCTTCCCTTAAAGCCTCTGTCCAAATGTTATAATCATCTAAAAGCTATTATTATGTAAGATTTCCACTATTTGGATTGTGTCCCTAACAATAATACCTTCTCAGTTTTCACAATCTAATGGCATGATTGGTTATAATTTTCAGTTGCTTGAAGGTTTTGTGGCCGTTTTTTTGAAACATACTGATTGATAACACATCAAGTGATATTTTGCAGGTAACTCCATACTGTTTATTTATTTTATTTTTATTTATTTGAACACATAAATATTGGTACAAGGGGGCACCAAATATATATGCGCCACACAAAACAATGAGAATTTAAAGAGAAGGGAAAAAGGTAAGGAGTGTAGGGAATTATAAAAAAAAGAACAATAACGACCAGATTAGTGTGAGTTAGTGTAATAGTAGAAACAATGGGGAAAACGAAAAGGTACAATCAAAAGAAATCTTTCAGTTATGGAAGAAGCAACCACTTTTTATGAAGAAAGTAAAAGAAGGTTACAGCAGGATCGCAACTGGCTTCTATTCTGAGCCATATCTGATAACGTTTCTAGCCACTGTGTTACACCATCTCTCAAACCCCAGCCAGGGAGTCGTGAAGGATCAACACAAGCCAGCCCTTTGCAGCTTTCTTTTATACCACGACACCATGTCATACACTGACCACCTCTCTGCTTTTTCCAACCAGTCCCAGAGTCGGCAAATAATACACGACGAGGAATTCTCTGGGACGACATTCGTAGAACATGTCCAAGCCACCGAAGTCGGTGTTTCAAGATGATGACACCAATTTCATTATCGTCTCTGTGCCCGAACACATGATGTCGAACCTCTGCATTACTAACACGATGTTGTCACTGGATGTCAGCAATCCTTCGGAGACAGCGATGATCGAACACAGAGAGTCGTCTAACATCCTCAACTCGGAGAGGCCAAGTTTCACAAGCATAGAGAAAAACTGCTCTCACCGTCGCGTTGAAGATCCGATCTTTTACAACCAGACCAACATCACGAAGGCGCCAAAAGTGGCCGAGATCGGCATAAGCCTCTCTGGCTTTCACTATACGTGTATTGATCTCATCACTCACGCCACCACCAGCACTTATGCAGCTACCTAGATACACGAAATTCTCGACCACTTCTATCTGCTCATCATCCAGGGTGAGTACAGGATTAGAATCCTGCCAGTCTTGTAGAAGTACTTTGCACTTCGAAGGTGCAAAGCACATACCATACCTACGGACATTGATTGCCAACTGATTAAGTGCGGATTGCAAAGCTTGAACATTCTCGCACAGTAAGACAATATCATCCGCATACTCAAGGTCGAGAAGTCTTTCTCCAGGCAACAGATTCACACCACCATTATTTACATCCATCAGAGCTGTTTCCAGAATTTCATCGATGGCAAAGTTGAAGAGGAATGGTGAGATTGGGAAACCCTGCCTAACTCCACTGCTTGAATGGAATAGTGGAGAAAGGTGGTTGTATGCCCTCACTCTGCCTGAGGTGTTTGTGTATAGGGCTTTTAGGATGTTAATAAACTTCTCAGGCACACCCTTCTTCAATAGACAGTCTCAGAGAACAGTTCTGTCCAACGAATCGAAGGCAGCCCTGATATCAAGAAACACTACGATTGTTGGCCTTTGATAAGTATGGCGGTGTTCCAAAACTTGGCGGAGGGTGAAGATATGATCAATTCATCCTCGACCAGGACGAAACCCAGCCTACTCCTCGCGAGTCGATTCTTCTCGGGTTCTGAACAACCTACGAAGTATGACAGAAGCCAATAGCTTGGACGCAATCGGAAGTACACTTATCCCCCGATAGTTGTTACAGGAACAACGTGAACCCTTTTTAAAGATAGGGACAACTATCGACTCATTCCATGAAGTTGGTACACTCTCTAGTCCCTTAGTCAGAAATGTAAGGTAAGATTGGCGCAGACCAGGGCATGATCAGATTCCAGATAGGTACTCCAAAAGGAGCGGCAGCCTTCTACATAACCACGCCAGCGGTAGCTGATCGCGATGTGGTCAATCTGAGTCCAGGCTTGAGATGCAGAAGGGAGACGCCAGGTGGCACATCGGCGATGACTGTGCCGAAAGTTAGTGCTAGCCAAAAACAGGTTGTGGTCTGTGCATAGTTGCAGTAGACGTTCCCCGTTATCTGTCCTGCGACCAACAAGTCCCCATCGGCCACCTAAACGAATCTCTTCTGTGCCTAGACGCCCGACCTGAGCATTCAAGTCTCCAGCTAGTACTTCAATATCTGTCGAAGAAGATACTTTCTGGAGAAGAACAGTTAACTGGTGGTAGAATTCATCATTGATTGCATTCGGGCTGCAATCTGTCGGGGCATAGGCGGAGATGACGAAAAGACATCGTTTCTCACGCCTATTTCTTCTCACTTTGATGTAACTTTCTAATCTAACAGCACATAACCGACTGTTAATGGGGATCCAGTCGATTAGTGTTGCCTCAGCTCTAGCGCTTAGTGCGACACCAACGCCAGCGAGACCAGACGAAAATGCCACAGGGTCCCCGGATAAACGCACATAAAACAAGCTTTTTGAAGTGACAGATGGAGGGCGGATTTGTAGTACTTCACTATGGTCTTGAATACGGGTCTCGGATAGACAACAAACGTCAATATTAAGACTTTCCAAAGACACAGCCAGCCGTATTTGTTATCCGACCTGCATAAGTGTGCGAACGTTGAAGGCAGCCAGTTTGAATGGTGCACGTGGTTTCAGAAAAACTGCTTCAGTACTCGTATTCGGTGGTAAGATACAATTTTCAAACAGGCAGTGACTCGAGAACGTTTAGATAGAGCCGAATTTACACCATAGGCGAGCTGCTGTATAAGTCGAAAAATAAGGATATATAGAGTAGGAATAATAGAGATCGAATAAATTACCTAGTAAATAATAATAATAACAACAATAGTAATAATAATAATAATAGTAATGATAATAATAATAGTAATAATAATAATAATGCCAGTCATTTGATTGTTAATCGGAGCGAGAATATTTTCCATAAGTAGACAGTTCATCATGTTTTTGTTTGTGGGCCGAGATACTGCCCGGGTGCCCAGGTGGTTTTCTTAGAATGCCACACCTCGAGCCTTTAACCTAAAGGTCTAACCCACAAGGCAGTGGAGCGTCGTGAGGAGATGCAGTCCCATGGTAGCCGGTGACCAACGATTGGTTCACACGCCATTTGTTCCCTCAGGATCCTGGAGCCCATGTGCACCATTGATTTGGGATCTGGTTAAAGCGCCGGACATTCGCTTTTCGTCCTCTCATTTTCGTAAACAACACCCTCGCCACGAGAAGGCAGTGAGTAGGACTTCCCTGGTAGAGGCTATATACGCGTGGCCATGTGAGAGTATTTCGAGAGGGAGGGCGAACCAACCCCGCTCTCGGCCATATCAGGGCATTTGGAGCAATTCCATTCTGAGAACATATTTTCAGTCTACTCGTTCAACATTATCTTTTAATGTTATCAAACGACAACTCGACTGAAGGAATATCACAAAAATTCTTAGAACCTTTCCTGAAATCATTTTAAATCACTGTAGTGCTTCTAAAATTATTTTCCTTGTGAATACGTTCGCTCATACTTTATTGTTCAATTCAGGTGATTCATATTACAACAATATGCCCTCAAGAAACTTTTAAATTATTTTTATTCACATTTCAGATTAAATTTCACGGAATCCTATTGTTTAACATATTTAATCATGGAAATATTTCTTTTAGCTACAGAACATAATTTTTAATAAAGGTTGAATCAGCATCATAATCCCGAAAATTAATTAGCTTCTACATAATTTACCGGAATCCATTTCATTACTAAAACGTAAAATAAATCAGTAAACACTATCTAAAATAACAGTTCACTGATTCGCTTCTTATCCTAAATCTGAAAGTTCACTAGAAGAAAATAGCCATACTTTTGATTATCCTGCTTTTGTGTCAACAAATGATTGATCTTCACATCAACAGACAGTTTATCTTGAATTCGTATTTCTAGCGTTGATGTACAACGGTGGTTAACCCGAAATATTGAAAGTTTGTAATTTAAAAGTGATCATCTTAATCTGATGCAAATAAATTAGCTTTAACATGTAAACAATGTTCATACTTGAAGTTCTGGCTCAATGCCAGGTCTATATCACACAGACCGTTATATTTTTATGTTTGTGGCTGTTTTGATGAACCAACATATGATTATGATAAAAAAAACATACCTGTGGCCATAAAGAATCCAAAACACATAACGTTTAACGTTACCGATGGATTTTTTGAACAATGAAGTTAAAATAGGATTAAAGCTATGATTAAATGAGAGGTTCGCATGTTGTATTTGTACATGGAGATTGAGCTGGAATCAGTTGATTGGTAAAGTTTCTGCAGTACAAAAATTCTTGACTCGTAAACACTTCAAACCGTTCTGTTTGATTTTATACATGACTCCGTGAGAAGCTTTTTGGCAGGGCTATGAGATCTCCATGAACCGAAATGTAAACTTATGACAGCTTAATTTGGGTGTTTAAAAGTAAACCGAAAATCCTCTATCAGAACCAATATATTATGGTCAAAATATTCTTTATTTCCTTATTTTATGTAGGCTGACATCCTCGATTATTTTGCAGTGAATGCTGAAAAGTCAATGTGTTTTAAAAAAGACTTCTTTTCCATTTTTCTGCTCCTTTGATGATAAACCTATTACAACCACCTTAAAGGCTTTAAATATGTATTGAACAAAGGGTAAATAATAATTCGGTGAGTGGTGAGTCTTATTTTTAGACCCAAAACTTCTGTTTTTGCTTTATACGATGAATATCCTGTTAGATCAGTAAGGTAATCTTTGTCTTTGATACGAGTGTCAGGTATTTTCACCGCATATTTGCAGTGTTCGATTTGTTTTTCCTCGTCTGTATTTCGCTAATATATTTATTATGTACATACCATGTTAGATACAATATATAGGGAAAACAAAAAATGTGAACACAGCTTGTAACCTATGGTATGGTGACGTATATTCCGTGATTTTTTGTAACCACATTTTTATTCAATATCCGTTGTTTTTCTGTATCACTTATGTAAAAAAGATGATAATTGTTTTGATAAGAATTGAACACACTTTTTTACTGCCGCGCGGATTAAAAAATATAATACATTATCCACGTCGTCTGCCGTTCTGCTTTATTGGCCACGGCCTTTGATCGAAGACTATAATAGTATTATAATATCATTATAGGCCTCCTTGCACTACGTTGGCATTTTGGTCCGGATCACTATTACATAATACTATTGGCCTCTGTCTTCCTAGCCACGACGTTGGTGCCATCAGTCGCAGAAGAACCTACGTTAAATCGAGTGGACTTATTTGTGGTTGTCATCCCAGGGAGCAGCTTTCAAGTAACATTCATTCTGTAATAATTGTTATTACCATATTGCTCAATACACCACTTGTATTTTTAATTGTAAATTTGTTACCCTTGGTTTTTTTACCCGTACACAGACACCTAGGGTTTCCACTGTTAACTCTTTTGGCATATTATTATTAGTAACCTAGTGTATTAATATATCTTGTATAAGCTTTTTTGCCGGGAACCACCACAATGGTGTTAGACACTGTTATGTCTAAGAAATCTCTACTTTCAGAATTTGGTTGTAACGGTTACAAGTTATTGCTTTCTGAACTGAAGCAATACTCCACAAGGCGCAATATTAGATGTGAGCAAATTCCGTATTGAGATTTTTACTCTATACTCCATCTTTTTGTGAATTAGGTCTGAGTCCTCCATATTGCAACCGTATATCATTTTAAAAATTATGTTAATAGACCATACATTTTTATCAGCCGGTCAAAGAATTAAAGCCTTTGCAAAAAAGAGACATTAGATGACGGGTTATCTTCCCTCTGTATACACATTCTCCAACTCTCATTTTGTGACAACTCAGTGGGTTAGGAATTCTTGAAATTAGGACAGATACAAGCATATCACTGAACAAAGTAAAGGTCACAACAGTCCAATAATCTGGAATGCGAAGTTAACCATGTAAATAGTTTAAATAGACTCTAAAGAATATGGAAAGTGAATAATACCTACACAGGTCACGATGACTGAGAATCGATTAATAAAGAGTCACTTTTTTATTTCGCAGACAAACATATCAGCTGCACAACCCTGGTGTATACTGCTGCAATTCTTTGTATCATTCCTCTGAACAAGATTGAGCCTAGCCAACAAATTTCTTTAGTCACATGGTGAAGTGACAATAAAGCTAAGGTCGTGCCTTTTTCTGAAAAGAACGTTGACACTAGAGAATTCCCCTGACTTCATTAGAGCGAACTACGTTCTGGCAAAACTAGCAATGGACGTTTTGGGGAGGTCCCCAGTTAACACTAAGGAACGCCATTTGATATTTAAGGTAAAGTCGAGTTACACAAAATGCTAAATTTGTCACACAACGTCTCTGATATTAGCCCAGACTCTTCCATTACCAACTACAAAGTCTCAAGATCGATTTCATGTAATTTCAAACCCAATCAAATAAATCACTCAACCTTTCGAAAATAAGATGAAAGAAGCTCCTACGATCAAACAGAGCACTTGCTTGGATTTTCCAGGCACTAAAGACCATCTGATAAGCTTAAATTCGCCCCTGTAGATTTCGACATTATGCTGCAGCTGGAAGTTATTCATTCCTATAATAGTCAATCGATTGAAAGTTATATATTTCACACACGGATATATTGATGACTTGTTGATCCTTTGTCTTGATATAAACACCACCTAGGTGTTGAAGATTAGAGGCTAAGTGAAAATGGAATGAACATACATCAGAGTGTGATTTCTGAATTTATACTTTAGAATTTATCTAGAATACAATAATCTTAAGATGGACTACATTAATCAGAAAATAGGTGGACAAAAATAGGCAGTATCTCATAACAAGTACTCTAACACAACTTGGATGTTTTCTACGTATAGCTAACTATTATTGCGGATTCATACCCGGTTGTGCGCAACGAATGTAAATATACACAGACTTCCTTGAGAGTAAGTTGGAAGATCTCACATTGACTTATGAGACCGTTGACGATGCTAATTTCCAAAAACAATAAACTGACTCAAGAATCTACGATTATGTATCCTCATTTAGATTGTCCGTTCATTTTGTTGTTAGATGCTTCAGAAAAAGCAATGGGTGATGTCACCGACCAACTGACAAACTACCGCATTCTCAAAATAACTCTCATCCTTAGAGTCAAGATACTCTACATTGAGACAAGAACGTCTCGTGCATTAACATTAAACACTCTATCAGTTTCAGCTTTTATAACCAGTAAGTACCACAATAGAGCCTAATACAAACATCAATTCGCTCAAAAGTCCATGCATTGGTCTGGGATGTCACCCGTTAATACAAACCAAAATAGCATATTGAGTCAAGATCCAAATGGCTATGTGCACTACATGCTCTTACAAACTTAGTTAACTAAGAATTGCATTTGGGCTGACGAAGGTTTAATAGGTGGAATAGTTATTTACTTAATTTCTTAAAAAATAGTAGTGTTGTGTACTTCATTCACTTACATTATCAATATCCGAGAATACCCTGAAGACGTATACGCCATAGGAAGTTCTAAATTGATAGTCTGTTGATACATACCTAGCTAAGCCCGTAACTTAATCATACTATAGGGTGTGTACACTCTTTGTCTCCTCTTAAACCGTGAGATTAAAATTGCTTTATACCTTCCTTTCCTGTATTATATACTTATACACTATTTTTCTTTTATACATTACTGCCATTGAAGTAAGTACGATGAATTTGGTGTTCACCTTGTTGTACTAATGAGGTGTGGCAATTTGTGCCTGCTTCTACGTTGTAGCTGACTGACTGACGTTCTATGGGGTCCAGAAACACTAAGATGCTGATGGGACCAACTTCATAACGGCTTCCCATAATGCCAGACGGAAAACTATCGCTATATCTTAAAGCGCAATTACAAAACCTTACATCTATCGAGAACCTCAACTCATTAAGTCTATGTACGTTAAGATTTTTTCTCAATACTGTGTAATTCAATGAAAAACAGATTTACCACAGCGAATACACAACTTACATAGCAAAAACCTAGTTCAGGTTCAGTTGATAAAATAAGTAAAATATAGATAATTGGTATCTCTGTACAAATTAATTTGAGAACGACATATCAGAAAAAAAGATATAGAAAAACAAACTTACCTAAAGCAGTAAGTTTGCTGGACAGTAGTTATCAGCAGACAACTCTCGACAAATATTACACCAATTCAGGGCAGTAGCTAACGTCTACACAACTCTAATGTTCCGAAATTTGCATATTATTTACAGTAGGAAACAAACAGCCTTTTCAAGTTTGTCTTAACCTCATACACAGTGGTGAAAAAACGAATATGAAAAAAACCCAATAGCAATTAGCACCCTTGTGAAAAACCTGAACTCATCTTCTCACCCCTACTTTTTATCCAACCACTTGTAACGCACGGGCACTAATCAGCGTAGCAACTATAAAATCAGGCGAAATCGACTGTTAATATATGCCTTTTTCTTTGACCATGATAGTGAGTGTGGCTCCAAGTCTCGGTTGAAAACTCTCAACAAAGACGTTAAATATGAAATCGTAAAACTAATGTCCTTTAGCATAGCTGTGATTACCTATATTCTCGATAACGCATATGCGATATATTCTTGGTTTTATTCAATTTACTGCGTATCAGGCTAGAACTGAAGAGGAATCTCAGTTGTCACATCTTACGTGAGATGTTGGTCTTGAGCTGTCATAAATCTTTTCGTTAGTTCCTAATGCTCGTTGAAAACTATGATTATTGAACCTTCGATCTCATATTCTCGATACTCAGTAAAAATATGCTCGTCCAATTGATGTTCTTACTCCAACAGAACTCTGCACCGGCTACGCTAACGTCATAGTACATACGCGTCCGGTGAACCACTTAAAGATCCCTGAATACGGAACAATAATTGATACTATACTCGATGATATCGTGCTACAAGATCAGAAACATGTCCTCTTTATTTTATTTGTTACTGTTGCAGGTATATAACGTATAAAAGATTGGTGCTTACCATTTACACTAGGTAATATCCTTCGAAACCATACTCTAGCGAGGAATAACAAACAAACAATATTATTGTAAGCTATCCGAAAACATGTCAAGTTTGTGAATGTGATTGATTTTGAAAGCACAATGATTATCGACACAGAATTTCTGTGGTTAATTTGGTCGAGAGTGTTTGTGAGTCGCATTCCATTAGAAGCGTTTAACGGTCGAAACAAAGGTTTAGATTCAAATCAAAATTAAGTGCAGTCTAGTTGCAACCAAACCGGAAATTCTTTTTCCTTACGTAAGAAGTATTTCCTTTTTTAGATTCTAGGAATACTTGAAGCGCTGCCTGGGAAAATAATACATATGGGAATATGATTACTGTAATCGATGCATGGCTCTTTAAAATTAGGAAACATGTGTTTAATATCCCGCCACTTATTCTGCAATAAAATTGACTCGTGTCGCCTGATGCACTGAGATCGGTGAATAAGAATACTTAAAAATGGATGAGCACCTACTTGGCCTACTTGTCGTCCATATGAGAGCCGAGTCTAGTAGGGAAATAGACCGTGAAGCAAACATGACAATTATTATTAATTGTATTCCTCTATATTCATCTGTCGGGCCTCAACAGAACGATTATATATTCAAATAGCACCGGAAGTTCAAAAGAAAATTCGCTTCATGAATACCAAATGTAAAGGAAAAACAGGTGGCAAAATCATCAACAAACGTACTTCACAATCCCGAGTAAAACTTCCTATATAGCCAAGCGTCTCAATGTCATCTCCAGTCAAACTAACATTCACGAATATCGAAATAATTGAATCGAATGGCGGTCAAATCAAAAACTTGTGCATTGTCGAGGCTTTCGTGACTCACCAATTCAAGTCCAAAAAATATGAAGAAACAACACATCCAAAATTTTATTCTCCTTGGCACTAATTCGTTTCCTCTGTATGTTTCGTCTTCGTTTTGCTTTTATTATTATTACGGTATATTTTTAGACCGTGATCTGTGGTTTATATCAAAAAAACGTTTTACGACCATTGTTCAATTTTAATTATGAACTTCAGATTTTCCGCCATTCTGTCAGGTGGGAAATTGTTTCTCAAATTTCAAACAGATTATTTTGTTCATCCTTCTGTTCTTCTCTAACCTAATGATCACTACACAAACTTCTTTTGTCATCTAAAACTTCGGATTATTATTAGATGCAATCTGTTTTGTCTTTCTGTAAACTTATATGTCTATCAAACAACCCTAAATACGGTTGCGCATTTTAAGTAAATGATCTCGTTGGGAAAATTTTTTCATGAATTCCATTTTTATTCAGTCACACAATTCGTTAGTTTAATTAGCGGTGGAGAGAAATATTTTAGGAAGTATATCTAGCAAATATCCTAATATCACATTAGTAAGGCAAGATTTCCCCATGTCCTATTCGGCCATCAAGCTTTTATTAAGTCACCTCTTAACAATTTCAATGTCATATAATTAAACGGGAGCCGATCTTAAAAGATCATATGGACATATACAACTATGATGAATAGATGCATTGGTATTATTCTGCTTAGAATTCCTGAAATAGTGTAATTTAGAGCAAATAGTGTTAGATGAACATATTTTATTCGGAATTCGTAATCAGTGGACAATCAAGAACAAAACAATCATTAGTTCGCATAGATGCAACATAGATCAAACCTGAAACCCAGATCTACTACTCTCATAAACGGATTATAAGTCTCACAATTAGATAAACTATTTATTCGGTTTTCACATAGTGACACTAGGCTCTAGAAGTAGGAAGAAAATTATTTTCTACCGTACATTCTGGTGTTAGTAGAAACAATGATTGAACGATTCTCATCACCACCTCTATGATCGAGATATTATATCACGGAGGACCACAAAATGGAATGAAAACTAGCAATAATAAGACAAGGTAAGCTAATCCTCTGCTCTCAACTCTGTTAAGTGGACGAAAAAGATCTGAGTCAGTTGTGAAAACATGTAGTTCCACGAGCAGCCCACAAGAAAGATTGGCGAGCACACAACTCATGTGTAATGCATACAGTGCAAAAGATAGTACAAACCAATGATGTTTATGGTCCGTCCAAGAGAAAAAATATGAAGTCAAAACAATAATGAGCGCTTCAAACACAAAAATGAGATATTCAAACTTTCATAGTTAAATTGCAAAAATAGGAATTTTACGAAGTGATCTCTGAGAATCTACAATTTCTAATAAGCAATACCTTATGAATCAATTTCATTGGCCATGTACACAGTTATGTGAATGTTATGTCATACACGTAAAATCGAAACGCAATATACAATACTAATCAATGTAATAAAGGACATAATCTATACAAAAAACATACTCGAATAGGGCCACTATTCCATATGGCCACTGAGTTAATCAACCAGGTTTGAACGGTGAAACCAAGAAATCATTACAAAGACAAGGGGATAAACCATACAAAATTGGTTTGACCACACCACTGATATGAAGTTTGTGGAAGTATTGAGGTCTGGCTTCTACTAATTCAAACTAGATGGAAACTTAGTAAAACTAGTCATAAACTATGTCAACTGACGATAGTGTCGTGTCATGAATAGAGTACAATCAAATTGGTCACTTGTCTACGACCTCCTGATGGAGTGAGAGCGGAATTACCTGATGGGCACAAAGGTTCATAGCTTACCCTCTACCCTACTTAACCTTAATGCACTCGAAATCGTCCCACAAAAATTCTCCATAGGGATGACATCATACACAGACTGCACTTACCCATCCCCATAACTAGTTTCAAATGACTATGAAAGACTATGGATTCGCGTCAGTTTTAAAAAAGTTGGCTCAAATTGAACGGATTCGAAGTCTTTAGCTCAGCAAGACTGTGGCTTTATGGTCTCGTTCGGCATTAGCACTTTTACTCTTGCTTAATTCCTTACTACTGTTACCCCTTGTAAAGGGGCATAATACGCCCACTGGCATTCTCTATCAAACTCTATCTTGAGAAATCCTTTCCAATTGTTATACATATTTTCGTTGTCTGCTCCCAACTCCCGATACAATGTGTCCTTTGGTCCTTCTCTTTTCTGTTTCCCTTTAGAATTCCAAATTAATGCTTGCCTTGTGATGAGATTCGGTGATTTCCTCAATGTTGGTTCTATCCACCTGAAGCAAATTTTTCTAGTTTCCTCTTCATTTTCAAGCTGGTTCGTTCTTTTCCACAGTAGGTTGTTGCCGATGGTATCCGATAAACGGACATTGAGTATCCTTCCTAGACAATTATTTATAAATACTTTTGCTTTTTTATTATGGTTGTGGTAGTTCTTCAAGTGTCAGCTCCGTACAATAGAACTGTTTCGACGTTCGTATTGAAGTTTGTGATTTTGGTGTTGTTTGACAGTTGTTTTGAATTCCATATGTTCTTCAACTGTAGGAATGCGGCATTTACTTAGTAAGACTTAGGGTGAGAAATACGAGTTAGTGTTTTCACCATTGACTGACATAAACTATAATGTCGAATTGCTATTTATTTATATGAATCAGTGTATACTGAGCCAAAGTTTGAGTGTTGCTATCTTAAATTTTGTAAGTTCACTCATAAGATAAAGTCTCGCCCCTCGAACTCATTAGTAGTAATCTACAAAGTTTAAGTTTGCTATTTGTAACTTATCTGCAGATACATAACTGTGAACGGCCACCTAATACATAGAGACTTTGAGAAAGGTTCAGAACGTAAAGTACTTCATTTGAATAGTGGGAAGAAAATGGTATGGAAGTTAACTTGCTCGAATCTTATCAAATGTTTGCCCGTAACTTAAAAACATCAATTGACAGCTTACGCTCTATATAATTATCTCAACAAAACATAAACTGCGTCTGCTTATGAAGTAGATACTAGATAAAAACAGTATGAATTTGATGGATGCAAGTAAAGCATCTCTAATAATAAATCAACGAATATAGCTAAAGGTTCTCATCCTCAGACAGCTCCCAAAATCATTAATATTGTACATGAACGCTCTTCCTAAAGATTATAATAATATTTCACCTTCAAGAAGACTTCAGGAAGATCTCAGTAACTTAAAGGACTCTAGGAATTTAGAACAAAAAAGTGCCAGTACCACCTTGAATGTTGATGTCTTTCTTGGTTATAAATGAAAAAGACTGTTCATAAACATCGTCTAATATATATTGCAACAGAAAACTCAGGAAACTCACCTACTTCGTATTCCCTTGTCGAATTGATTCCACTGTTCTACTATTACCTTTGCTTTAATTGACTCGTACTTCTCCTTATTTTACTCCACGAATTCCGTTATTCCGATTTTATATGAGTGACCAAAGTGTCGTAGCGGCTATTGGTTTCGGTGACCTCATTCTTTTGTAAAATTAAAGAAGTAAACAACGAGAAACAAATAGAAAAAATGAGAAAATTTTGTTGAACCTCAAAATTCTCCACAAACCCTCCTGTAGACCTATATTTTAGCTGTAAGGAATCATTTCATATATAATGGCTGGCAAGATATATATTGAATATTGGATACATTGTTCCTTCTTCTGTGCTAATGAGCAGGTTTCATGAACTTGGCGTTTAGACGTGTACGCAACGTATTAGATGAGGTTTATTTGTGGTGTCTCAGCTATATGCTTATTGTTTTGTTATTTATCAACAATTAAAGGACTGAGGTTTAAGCTTAAAAACGGTGTTACAAAATGCATTCAAGATGAGGCACACAAAGACGTTATTGTACATGGTGAGTATGAGATTACTGCTCCCCATGAACACACAACCCATATCAAAGTCCGTGATGTGAAAAAGCATATACTATATCAAAGAGATAATATAAGAAGCGGTAAATTTGCATTCACAACAGAAGACTTCGATCTATTTGAGGTGTGTTTCGAAAGTCAGTCAGGTAGTTGAATATCTCCATGTCTTCTATGTTTGCTAGATAATACCGACACAGAACAAGAAGTCTTTCTTAATATCAAACACGGCACCGAGGCCAAAGATTTTGATAAGGTTTGTTGCTTACTTTTTGCTTATTTATGTAGATGGCGAAAGCAGAGAAATTACAACCAATCGAAGTGCTACTGAAAAAACTAGAAAGTCTAGCCGATGAAATCGTGCAAGATTTTGTTGTCATGCATTCGAAAAGTAGCAAAATGCGAAACATCAACGGTAAGTGAGCCTGTTATCACATTCCTGTTGCTCCATATGTGATATAACAAACTTCCGAGTTCGTATAAATTGATGTTCAATCCCATTATCGTGATAGTGATCACTATTGACATACTAAACTGGCAAAGCGTTAATAACTTGGGTTTCCGTCATCATTTTCTGCAACTTACTACAACAATAGTTGTCCAGTTAGCACATTTCTAGAATCTTAAGGTGAAATAGGTTTGACTGTCATCGATAAGTCGCTATTGTGTTGCCCGTACTATTCTAAAATATTCCGAAGTTGTTAGGTTCCTCATTCTTTTCGACAGCGATTATGTACGGCTCTGTACATTGGCGGAATGTGATACCCTTTGTTTGTTTGTATATGAAAACTAGTGTCCATTCAGCACATTTTTCGTTCATAATAAACCATTTCTCTTTGTTTCTTTTGGGCCTACGCGTATTTAATGTCATTTGTTTTTCATTTCCTAAAACTTGTATTTACCTTCGATAAGCCAGTCCACCGAAAATTATCAATAACAAGCAGAGTAGAACTTGTCACAAATCTGCGTTGTCTCAAACTCATACTACAAGTTATTTTTCGAACTTAGGACTGCTGCACATTATATCGACAATTTCATAGCTTTAGGAGCCAGTAATAACAGAGGCCATCAAGCCTCCTGTCCTTTCCAAACTGAAACTCTTATCCTACAAATAATGCATTGTGCCGAAAAACAGGTGAGGTTGTTCAATCCTTGCCGAAAGTTCATCAGACAATAATCTGCCAGGGCTGGAAAAACCTCAATAGTAATTGCGGTAATCAATACACTCAACTAATTTGCTCGCTATTATCATATACTAATATCGTCCCAGAGAATTCCACGTCGTGTAATAATTGAGGACGCTAGAACTGGTTGGAAGATGCGAAGAGATGGTCAATGTGTGACATTATGTCGTGGTATGAGAGTTTGTGTCTGATGAAATCTCAGCACGAATTCGAAAAGTTCGTTTGGCTTTCGCCAATTTATGTCACCTATAGCGAAGGCAAGATATCCATCTATCAATTAAAGGACAAGTATACTGCGCGGCAGTTCGTTCTGTTTACTTTACGGCTGCGAAACGCGGCCACTGAGAGTAGATGTTCGTAAGCTACTAGTATCTGACCACAGATGCCTTAGAAATATTGCTCACATCTGCTGGGATCACCCGGTAAGTAACAGCGAGGTTAGACGAAGAGTATAAGGGAATGATGGTAATTCAGTTAATGAGGTCGTGAATCTTCATTGACAAAGATGGTTGGGCCACGTGTTGCGTATGCCTGAACACCGATTACCACGACACGCAATTCTGACTAGTGTAGAGGATGGTTGGAAAAAAGTTAGAGGCGGCCAAACCAAAACGTTTCGTCAGTGCTTGATGTCGTTGACTTCTGGTGTGAGCCATGTGGTAGATGCAGACTACTTGGTTGGGGTCCGTGTGCTTCTCGTAACCGGTGGTTGAAGACTATGGCTGACATGACTCAGAATCGATCACAACGGCGTCGGTGTGTACACTCTTTGTCTTCCTTTGAACTGTGGGATTAGAATTGTTTTATATTTTTCTTTCTTCCTGTACTATGTCCTTATATGCAATCTTTCTTTTATATATTGCCACCACTGAACTAACTACTATAAATTTGGTGTTCATCTTGTGCTAATGCGGTATGACAACTTGGACCGATCCACATATGTGCCTGGTCCTACGTTGTAGCTGATTGATGAAAGTTGTACAGGACTGGCTTCTGTTGGTCTTTCATGACTACCCGGCTGTGGTCCTAGAGACGGTGCAACACACTGACTAGAGACGTTATCAATCATGACTCAGAATAGAAACCAGTGACCATCCTTCTGTAGCGTTCTTTTACTTCGTAAAAGTAAATTTAACTTCTGTGATCGAATTCTTTCTGGTTGTATTTATACTAACCGAACTGCTTTTCCCATTATTATTTCACTCTCATACTTTAGTTTCTGTTGATTGTTGTTCTTCCTTTTATTATACACCTTTATCTGTTCACAACCTCATTGCTATTGTGTGGTGCATATGTATTTGGTGTTCCCCTTGTACCAATGTTTGTGTTCAAATAAAAAACAGCTTACGACATTGTTAGAAGTATATTTCTTTCGAAAGGATAGAAGCATTGCATTTGTTGTTAAAAGTTATATCCAAGTTGAAGTAATATAAGTTTCTATTTGATTCCGATACTTTAATAAACAAATTTTTGTTTACTTGCTAATCACCTAACAAACCAATACTGATGAGTACTTAAAAGACCATATTATCAGTTACGTGGGTTATATTATCACTTCCGTAAAAATACTAATGTTTCTACTTCGATTGAATTTTCGTGAAAGTCAACCCAATTTCATTACTTCTTGTTTTCTAGAATCTACTCATACACGGGTTCTCTACTTCTCAATTCTTTCAATGGTAATCCTCATCGGCTTCGCATGTTGGCAGGTACTATATTTAAGACGCTATTTCAAGTCGAAGAAGCTGATTGAATAATGTAAATTGATTTTTCATCTTTTAATATCTGCGAAAAAAACCCGTTTTATTGTACATGCCTTGCGTCTGGTTCATTTCTGAAATAATAAACTCGTGTGGGAAAACTGTACAAATCTAGTCTCACATTGTTCATCCTTTTTTATTCAAAGTTGCTTGTCGGAACTTTCGTTTCATATGTGTAAGATGTATTTCCCTTTAGATAATATAGCGGTATGTGGATTAATATGTATTATCTTTTTTCGGTCGTTTTCTAATAAATGCTTCTAAAGTCCGTTTTCGTGTTTTTTGCTCTGCGGAACTAGTGATTGATGAGAGGAGAATAGAACAATCATAACACTCAAAATCTAGCTAGAGAAGTGACTGAACATTTGTGAGTGCTTATTCTCAATAAATGACTTTAAAGACAGACCGTATCCATGTATGGACGAAAATGGAAACCTGAAAGAGCGAAAGCAGCATAAACCTATTGAAACCAGTTCGAATAAACTTTAGTCAGTGACCAAAGTGCACATTCCTTGTGAACGTAGTGGTACTACTACCACGTAACAATTGCTTAGTTGGTATTAATTATATTAGTCATAAAGCGCATATAATGCTGTAGTCGCGATGGGAATTTTCTACATTGTCTTTGCGCATTACATATATCTGATATGCCGATCTATATACCATCGAAATGCGATGAAAACCCGACATTTTTGGTTTCTAATATCATATCAACTAGAACCGATTACTTGATTTGTTAAACAATGAGTTGTTTAGGACCAACACCTCCCAACTCGATACCAAACGTCCGAGCAACAAGTGACAAACTACCGCATTCTCAAAATAACTCTCATCCTTAGAGTCAAGATACTCTACATTAAGACAAGAACGTCTCGTGCATTAACATTAAACACCCTATCAGTTTCAGCTTTTATAACCAGTAAGTACCACAATAGAGCCTAATACAAACATCAATTCGCTCAAAAGTCCATGCATTGGTCTGGGATGTCACCCGTTAATAAAAACCAAAATAGCATATTGAGTCAAGATCCAAATGGCTATGTGCGCTACATGCTCTTACAAACTTAGTTAACTAAGAATTGCATTTGGGCTGACGAAGGTTTAATAGGTGGAATAGTTATTTACTTAATTTCTTAAAAAATAGTAGTGTTGTGTACTTCATTCACTTACATTATCAATATCCGAGAATACCCTGAAGACGTATACGCCATAGGAAGTTCTAAATTGATAGTCTGTTGATACATACCTAGCTAAGCCCGTAACTTAATCATACTATAGGGTGTGTACACTCTTTGTCTCCTCTTAAACCGTGAGATTAAAATTGCTTTATACCTTCCTTTCCTGTATTATATACTTATACACTATTTTTCTTTTATACATTACTGCCATTGAAGTAAGTACGATGAATTTGGTGTTCACCTTGTTGTACTAATGAGGTGTGGCAATTTGTGCCTGCTTCTACGTTGTAGCTGACTGACTGACGTTCTATGGGGTCCAGAAACACTAAGATGCTGATGGGACCAACTTCATAACGGCTTCCCATAATGCCAGACGGAAAACTATCGCTATATCTTAAAGCGCAATTACAAAACCTTACATCTATCGAGAACCTCAACTCATTAAGTCTATGTACGTTAAGATTTTTTCTCAATACTGTGTAATTCAATGAAAAACAGATTTACCACAGCGAATACACAACTTACATAGCAAAAACCTAGTTCAGGTTCAGTTGATAAAATAAGTAAAATATAGATAATTGGTATCTCTGTACAAATTAATTTGAGAACGACATATCAGAAAAGAGATATAGAAAAAGTAACTATTCTACAGATTTCCTGATACTTCACAAATATCTACATTCAAATCAAAAAATGACAAAAGTGCATAGTCAACTTGACGTGGATCATTTCCTGAAACTGAGTGTGAACATGAAGCTTTCGCATGCCACTTAAGCAAACGTTCTAGACATTCAATTTCAGTGAGTAGTGATTTAATATTGGACGCTCCACAAATCATTGCGCAGATGTCGACTAGCCACTTCATACTTCGGCTAGGGTCAGAACAATGCAAACAAACAGGTTCCTCAGCTTCTGAGATCTGAGCAGCATTGAGACTGTTGGATTCTAATAAACCCGTAGGAATTCAAATAAAAAATAAAGATAATAATTTATTCAGATAACTCGTAAACAACAGTAAAATTATTCACGTAATTAACTAGGTCTTATAGCAATGCAATGTGCTGAAATCCTAAAAACAGTAGATTTTGCATACTCTAAACTGAGTGGCAGTGATTAGTTATGTCTTGGTACTTCTCGTTTTGGAGATACAACCAGATCCAGTGAACTTAACGTTAAATATCTTTACACATAGTCTACGCTTGAATTAGAATAATGGGCTACTTTGAAAGTCAAGTGGTAAAATGTGTGTTAGAATAGTCCACCGAAGTATCAAAGTTTATAATGAGAAAAACAACCCAGACAAACCCTTTCTAGTTATGTAGCTTAGTGCTTTTGAGGAACGAGATATTGGATGATTATCGATCCTAAGAGACAAACTAATTAATATATAGATTGAGATTCGACATTGGTTAAGGGCTTCTCGACCATGAATACAGCTAATCGACTGGACACGACTACACATATAAAGAAGTGGGAACATAATATGAATGAACTTGGTATTGTTTGGCTTGTATCTTCCCATTGAGGTTTAAGACTGCAATTGATCGGTCTGATATTGGCATATGTGCATACTGTGTGTATGCCTCGATATTGCCTTAATTCACAAGATTTTTGTAAGCAATGATGGATAGTGGCTAGCAGTGGAATCCAGGACGAGCGTTTCGTCCTATTTGGGACTCGTCAGCTGGATGTACCTGCATCTCAGAGTTGATGATCCCTTTGAGACTTGAACCCAGTACCATTCGCTTCAAACGCCATCGCAATGATGGATAGTGGCTAGCAGTGTTTACAAAAAACTTGTGAATTAAGGCAATATCGAGGTATACACACAGTATGCACATACGCCAATAACAGACTGATCAACTGCAGTCTTAAACCTCAATGGGAAGATTCAAGCCAAACAATACCAAGTGAATTTAAATTCACCCCATTGCACAAGCAAGTGGCTATCAGGACTCAGTAGCTGAGTGGATAACGCGATGGCGTTTGAAGCAAATGGTACTGGGTTCAAGTCTCAGAGGGAACATCAACTCTGAGATGCAGGTACATCCAGCTGACGAGTCCCAAATAGGACGAAATGCGCGTCCTGGATTCTACTGCTAGCCACTATCCATCATTGCTTACAATAATATGAATGCATGTAGAATAGCTCGATAGCGTGTAAATGAAGCAACTAATGTGCTTAAGAAAAAATGTAACCATTTGGGTTATGTGCTTTGGAAATGTGACTACTATATGCACATGTAGTGACGTTTATACATTGTTTCCCTAACAACTGATGCAACTAAATCGCTTCTGTAAAACTTAGTGCTCAGATAAGTCTCCACAGGAGAAACTAAGTATCCTTGGTGTTACACGTCTGGTAAAATGGACTTACTTAATTACGCCTGTTACTCCTCGTAGAGGAGCATAGGCCGTAAGGATCGGTCGTGCACAAACCGCATTGTGATACTACGGATCATTGTCGAATAATCAGTTGAATGGAACTTGTCACTATACATCAACTTCTTTGATTATGAAAAGGCATTTGACAATGCAGATAGGACATTATGGAAACTTCTTCGACACAAATGCACGACAGACACATTAACACACCACATCAACAAAAAGAGACTAAACAAATAAGAGGAATGGTAAAAGGTCTGAAATGATATCTGCATGAGAGTAGGAAAGACTAAACGTTAAATAATGCAGTGAGAAAAGAAAGGGCAAAGTTCAGCGATAAAAATACGAAATAGTTATGAAACTCAAGACTTAGACGGTGATAAAGCGTAAATGCATCTACTCCACTAAGGCTAATGTCACTCGATGTCTCCAATTACAGATGCATCTACTCCACTAAGGCTAATGTCACTCGATGTCTCCAATTACAGATAGCTCGAACACAAAATAGTTAGGCCTGTGTCTACCAACACTAAATAACCACATGAACTAATGTTAATCCTAATAATGATGAGAGTTACTTTTCAGCCGCATAATAACAACCCAATGACTCTTAGACTTGTAGAATAAAGTGTAATGAAGGGAATATAAGAGGATACAACTTATTTCTGGATGATTTTTATATATAGAGTTGTTGTTACTCAACGATGAAATTACTTGCCAGTAAAAAAAAACGATTCTGATGAGATAAAATAATATTACCTATAGTTGGCATAGGTACATATATATGAGATATGCATGCTAAGAATTATTATTCCTTTCGAACCTGTACAATGAATAACACTTTTGAAATGTTCTAATACAAATGATAAGAAAGCCAAAACGAAAAAGAAAGTTGTCAAATTGACAATAAAATGATGGAAACTGTCAATCAATATACATTACCTTCAGTTAAAGAATTATCATTGTCGTTCTGTTTGGCATGAACTAATTCATCACGACCAAGCGCTCTGGATAAACTTTCATCATGTTTAGCAATGAATTCTTCTACTGGTTTTGGTAAAATAAGTGGCTGTTTGCTACGATTACGATTTTTCCACTGAGATTTGCTGGAAGAATTTGAAGACCATTCTCCAATACAAATCGAGTAGTAATCAGATCGTTGATTTATCAAATCTGACCACCACTCTCTTATAGTGCAATCATTAAATCCATATGAATCGGTCACTGTTTGATGGTCATTAAACGAATTCGGAATATAATCATTGACATTAATATCTTCGTTATACAAAAAGTTTAACTGTGTATTGAGAAATGGGCTTAGTAAACCATCTTGTTCGCAATCTGAAGGTAGCAAACATTTGTAAATTGTGGTTTTTTTACTGTTAGTAAAGGAATCAGATGTAAAATTACCGACAACCATTTGATGACGATGCGTACATTGATTTTGAGTAGTTAAAGTTGAATCAGTCAAATCAACCACTTGACATGGTTCGAATAGATTACGCAATGGCTGAGATAGTGACCATTTTACTGAAGCCTAAGTGAAGAAAACGACGATTAATAATATGAAATGAGTTTATGCACAAGAAAAGCACGTAATAATTAGGTATCTATTCTATTGTAATAATGTTGAAATGTAATCGAATTTAAATATTTTATGCTCATAATGAGAAGTAAACTATTCGGTAAATATCATTACACGTAATACTAATAATAAATAAATATTAATGGGGTTGTAAATATTTTTGAAATAACTTCCATATATATTCATTACCATTTCTAGTCAAAGTGATGTAATTTAATATCTTTACATCCAAGACTTTGCCATGTTTCTATACGATAAAAATAAATTCCATTTTAGTCAAATCACAGGATCTTCCAATGAGTCACACATACTTTATTTTTCCTCTTAAGAATATGTTTGTGCAATATGGAAAAGGAGAACTTCGTTCAAGAATGAAGTATAATATTTTATTCAAGATAGCGATATATATATTCGGCGTCATAAGATAAGAGGTAGTAAAAACACGAGTCGAAAAAATTGCTCCTTAAGAAATAGACATAAATTCAAAACTATCAAAGATTTGATTCAATTTTGCTAGTTTAACCCGTCAATCGGTAATTTATTGCAGACAAACAGTTCGAACTAGAGAGATACTGACAGACTGAAGATCAACAATAACCAATCAAGATCGAGGTCGACAGGACAAGATGAAATTATATGTGGAGAAACGTGCATAATTTATTTCTAACCGAAATTTGTGCTGATGTTGTTCGGAAGAACAGTGAGAGCTCCACGACTAACCTATCCGGTTCAGAGGACGAAACTATGCCAAAATCAGCCACTTGAGCTACATATATTCTTCACCATTTCAACAACATTATATTCCTCTAATTGCAACCCCTCGTTTGGGGCATAAATTTTTGTTGTATGTTTTACCTTTCTTGAGTAACTGAGAACCAATTACTTAGTTCTCTTTCATTTATAGCGTAGTTATGCCTACATTGTAATATTTTAACTGTGTTGATGTTTGGTCAAAAAATTACTCCATATCATTGTATAGATTGAGTTATATAACGAACCACTGCACAACACATATTTTACTTGCTCACCGTGTTCGCTTATGTGATTGAATATTGGGAGTAGAATGTTCCATTTAAACAAATAGGTGTTCACATTATTTTGGTCACAGCTCAAGGTTAATCGTTATCGGAAAATGTAAAGGACGTTAGTTTATAGAGAAATATAACCACCAAATCTAACGCAATAAAAAAACACCACCTACAAATAAGTTTACAGAAATGCCAGATATTTGAATTAACTTAAAATAAAGTACTCTCTTACCTTATTTATGCGATACACAAACATAAAGATTTAATCACAATATAGTAGAACTCACATCAGCTATTTTAATTTTCTTCATACTCTTCTCATTCCAACCAATATCACGACCAATTTTGAATTCAGTTGAACCTAAGAAATCAGAAGCTTTATCTAAGTTGAGTAGTTCAGATCCTTGATTAGCAGTCATGACTAATGGTTGGTTAAATTCATGAACTCGAGCATTACTAAATGGATTTTGATCACTTTTCAATAAATGTAAATTAAGTTTGTGAGATGGATGAAATCGTGAGTCGATATATTGCACCCATGAAATCCAGACAAAAGGTCGGTCGTATAATGAGATGTCCGACGTTTGACCACTTTTAACTGGACGATTGGGAAATAACTCCAGAGCTTTAGCGACAGAACTAAGTCGATGCTAAGTAATTAGTAAAACAAAAAAGCAATGAATTTGTAATGATGATACTTCAAAATCCATTCAAGTAAATGTTTACAGTCGTTAAATATCTCATGGCACAAAAAGAGAACGAAAATTGTGTGAGAAAAGTGAAGATTTCACAGGAAACTACAGATAACTTTATTTTATAAATTAATTCACAAGTTCTAAACAACACTTTTGGAAAATTGTAATAACATGTTCGAAATGTTTAGAACAGAAAGTAGAAGAAAATTGGATAATTTACGGTTGATTACGAATCATGACAACCGTCACTTTTTATAAATGTAGAGTTGTTGACGGCTTTTGGAACGTTGTATTGTTAGTCTAGTCATTAAAAGGCGGATATACAGTTTGTTAACAAGAGCAATCCTGCTTCATGTTTATGAAACCAGGATACCCTCAGTTGGTGATATTCTACAACTATGTATTTGATCATAATCATTTTTAACGAATCGCTAGCATCCAACGACAACGCTTAGTGATATTGATGTCCGGCAATGTGCATTTGACCATAGTGTCAATAAATCTCACCAACTTGAAGTGCTGGTTTTGGTGGCTTGAACAAATTTTACATATATCATCTCAGGAAATCGCAAACCATTCATTATTTCCCGAAGCTGAGACTAACTAGAAAAAAAATGGAGACGTAGTCAGTTTATGAAATGACGCTGTGGTAAGAGGGATATTTGTATAGGACTATCATATGTCACTTCATCATAACTCCTCAGTTGATATCCTAAAGATCGTGCAACTCAATGCTTTAAGGAAGTGTTAGATAAAACTAATAAGAGAGATAGTTGACGATACGGAAACCTCTGAATTGTTAATCGTTCTCAGTTTTATTTTCTACTGAACTATACACTTTGCCAAATACTTTTTATTTTTATTCATTTTTTTATAGTACGGTCTTTATTATAATTCTTCACAGTATATAACACTTCAGTGCATTTTGGCCTTAGAATAAGCTACATTTTGCGTTCCAAACCAGCAGTGAGACTAAACAAGGTTTATTTAACCTAGTCATTGATGCGACTGTCAAAACAGCTCGGAAAGAAGTAATTATTCATGATAGAAACATTCTACTTCGAGAAAGACTTTTTGACCTTGATTATGCTGATAACATCGTCTTACTACGCGATGATATACAAGCAACCTATTCAAACAGTTGCCAGTTAGTGTACGTATGTATGGCATGTAATGTACACCATTGAAACACAAATTACTTCTATACTCTGGCATGAGTCTAACCGAACACTCATTCTTTGTGATAACCAGTGGAAAATTGTCGAGTAACTTGGCAGCTTTGTTGATATTATCGTCTGACTATGACAAAGTGGAAGACAATGAACGAAATCGTAACATGAAATGAATATTACCGATTTAAGATCAATTTACCAATGATATTGAAGGTTAACTTACTTCAAAGGTATCATCGAATTTGAATACAAGACGTAACAATATAACAACTAATGCCATTGCAAACACTTCTGGTCGAAAGACCCTGGGCCAGGGGATTGAACTTAACAAAGAGCGGTATATATATTTGTCAGCAGAAATACATTCCTGCTGTAGTCTCTCTAACAAAGGTCGTACAAATTCATGCATTGCCACCGGAAGACCTAGAGCGGTTATATAACGATGCACCAACCAGCTCAGTGGATATCTATACGTAAATAATAGAAAAGACAAACTACGACATCGTGAATTGATACGGTATAAAGACGTCAATTTTGGTCCAGTTTAAGATTAACTGAGTGAGTGAACAGCTGAATCAATTTATTTTAATATTATTACTTTCTCCGGACAATAACATACAGTTTGTTTCATCAGAGTGAAGACCTCGAGAGTATTTAGAAGTAAACATTTACCAAGAACCAGTTTTGTAACAAAAATTACTGAGGTGAAAACTTATTGCTTAGCTAGCATGTTTTTTAATTGTCTGCTCATGTACATTTAATATGTCATTACTACTCCATGAATGACTGAACTCAGCAGGAGTTACTTACCAACTAGGAATTCATAGTTTGAATAATCATATTAACGTTTTGCATTATAGATGTGTACAGTAAGTCACAAATGAAATAGATGACATTTTGAAACAGAACTAGCAACTACCAAGTTCAGTTGATAATAAACTTAATTTTGCGGTTTAATGTAGGTCAATAGGAATCTATGTACTTTTTCGGACACAACAATACTTGTAACAAAGAAATGATCCATATAAATAAATAAACTACGAAACTGACATAAATGCTTCTCGATGTTCAGAAATTCAAGCGAGTTACCCTTACCCATCCAGAATAGCATAAGGATAGTTATCTACAAATGTCGATTTTCCCAGACGACAATCAAAAGTCAAACATAAAAGCAAACTAATGGTTATTTCGTACAATTTCGTATTTAGTATTTCTTTATCGAATCTCCTAAAGCTTCTTTGATTGTTTATAAAAACGCTTCTTAGCTACTGTTTTGTTGATGCTTGAATACGTTAATTTTTCGTTCTGTTAATAAGAAAGTTGCAAAACAAATTTACGTGGATTAACTTTGGGGAGAGCAAGAATAAAGATTGGTGCAGAATAATATGAATTCATTTTATTTCGTTAAATTCTCATCAGCTGCTTACAACCTAAAATATTTGAAAATCAGAGTTATTAAAGATATTGACATACTTATACATAAGAGGGTGATTAAGGATGAATATATGTATCATGACGTAGCGAAGATTCCGATAGAGTCAATGAGGTCATACAATTTTGTTTCGAATAAACAAAGTTTGAGAGGGAAAGTTCCAGAACATTGAAATAGTGATTAGAACTCAAGGAATTAAAAAAAGCAGCTGATGAGAACCTAACAAAATAAAATGAATTCATATAGTTCTGCACCAATCTTTGTTCTTGCTTTCTTTAAGATAATAAAGGGAACTATGTGTATGAGATTACCTTTGGATTTGATTAATCTTATTTGGTGGATCTAACAAATCATTTAAATAATATTTAGATATTTTTTGAACTAGTCAGAACTGTATGAGAAAATTGGATGTTGTTTTTTATTGTGTCTTTACTTGGTTGGGGTCCGCATGACTATCGTAACCAATGGTTGGAGACTCTTGGTGAAATGGATCAGAATCGATCACAATGGCGTAGGTGTGCACACTCTCGGTCTACCCTTAAATTATGAGATTAAAATTGCTTCATATCTTTTTTTCTACGAACTAATTCTTTCTTTGTGTACTATGTCTTTATATGCAATCTTTCTTTTATATATTACCACCACTGAATCAACCACTTCTATGAATCCGGTGTTCATCTTCCTGTGTTAATGCGTATGGCAACTTGAACCGATTCATATATGTGCCTGGTCCTACGTTGTAGCTGACTGATTGACTGACTACTGTGTCACGGTAGCTAGTATTTAGAATATTCAGGCGATTTATCCAGGCATCACCAAAATATAACGACTAAAAAACTGAGTTTTGAAGTGCTATATAGATCTATTACCGTGAAGACAAGACAACAATAATAGTCATTCCAAATTCATTATTATTGATAGCAGATCAGATGTCATCTATAATAGCACCGAAAAGTGCGTTTGAAGTAAAATTGAAGATAAATGGACAATGCACAGGGTTGTCGAAAGTAAAAGACTTCTAAACAAGTATCATCGAAACACTCAAAAGCGATTTTTAGAAAGTCACTCTCCTTAAAGGTATTAAATACTACATTAAAAACAATAATACTTTGAGGTCCAACTTATATCAAGCTATAAAAATAACTTATTTAATCCAAAAGTTGTGTAGAAAGAAAGTTCAACATCAGCCATAAGTTATCTACACCTGAATGGTAAAAGATACTTCCGGAATATGAGGCAGATATAAAAGTCATTGTAACTATGAAGTCCATAGTAAAACTATAAAATACTATTGAGACAAAATAAATATTTTTACTTTGGGAAATGATTCAGCCCAATAAATTCACGCATCCGAACAGTTGCATACGCTAAATGGTTGATTTCTGGAGGTCTATGACGTCGGATTAAACTTAGTAGACTCTGATCACGAATGCAAAAGGCCCCTGGAGGAAATAAACTTTGAACCTAAAAATATATAAAATGGTTGGTCAAGTGTCAGTTTTCAAAATAACAAAGCTCATCGAGATGATGTAAACCATGCTTATCTTAGAAGTCATTAAAGCTACTTATATACTTACATAAGAAGCTTACTAGACATCTATAAATTAGATACAGTATTAAGAAAATGTATGTGAGTCATTAGATTAGGGTGTATTGGAGTGCCGATGTTTGATTTACTAAATCTGAACCCAAATGTTGGCTTCATTTCAATCATCGTATTTTGCTACTTGTTTAACAAAACCACTAGGCTATTAATTAATCTTAACCTAACTTATGATAGCCATTCAAACAAAAAATGCGATAACATTTATACACGCTTAACATACCTGAACATAAATGGAAATGATCAAATAACCAGTTTCATCTGCTTTCGTATATTTTATACTTAAATAAGATTAGTTCAGCGAAGAGTTCTCTTTTAGGCGAATTCATTTTCAAAGCTGTACAATCGCAAATATATATATACTTATTTTACAGGATGATAATAATTATAATAATACTGATAATAAACTTCTGTTAGACATAGTGACAGTTTATTATCAGTATTATTATAATTATTATCATCCTGTAAAATAAGTATATATATTTGCGATTGTACAGCTTTGAAAATGAATTCGCCTAAAAGAGAACTCTTCGCTGAACTAATCTTCCTTATTTTATATTTGATGATGTTAGACTATGAAATTTAAACATAGGAATTAGGTAACTAGTAATAAACATGTTTCCCTATGTCGTAAAATCTACAAAAAGGAATAGAACAAAGGCACTGAAATAAAATAGTAATCTTATTGGTAGTTTGAAGTGATTTCTATTTGTTCTGAAAATTATATGGTTACTGGAGTAGGAACGAAAGTAAACGCCGAACAAATCACACAAAAATAGAATTTCGTAAGTGTAGGTGAATAAATAATTCTAGTTAGATACTGTCAGAGATACTAGTATCTGTTTTACTCATGTGATTTTGGCTGTAAACACATTACTGACAAAGCATGGTCTGGATTAAAGCTCTAATTAAAATACTAACCAGTTTAATCGCTTGTAGAAAAAAACACGCTAGACTAATTTACAATGAATCGTCATTCAGTAAATACACTTTTACTAAACGCTATGAGCATAACGTACGAAATGAGTGTGTTGTGAGTAATATTTTTAAACGTAAAAGTTGGATAATAGTGACGTATTTGCTGATAGTTCATTGAAGAGAACATACTGACTTTGCGGAACTTTAAAGTTATAACCGTTTGAAGCTGATAATACAATTTAAACAATGGAAGAACAACAACATTTACATAATTAAGCGAATCCATACTACTTCGTGACCTCTGACTTTAAAGTGTTTAATATAACAAGGAATAATAAAATTATGAACAAAGATTGGACATACTTTAGTCAGTGAAGTTGAGATAAATGTTCAAAATGATACCGAAAATCAGAAGAGAAACAATAGGACGTATTGTTTAAACTTATTAAGGTAACTGGTTGTACGATATATAATTGGTTGTGTTGTTCTGTTCTGAAACTTAACCAACAAATTTCCTTTAAATGATCAACTCTGACAATCATTTTTACTCAGTAATATCTGTTTACCCAATATTATAACATTGATATACAGTAGTGAAACTATTTCTACTTGGCTACCTTAACCGTGATAAATGAAATGATGTTGAATGTTAAAATCAAATATTTAAAAGGTGAGATTCTATATCTGCTGAGTACCGAATAAACAAGGAGTATTGTATTACCAAATTTATATAAAGAAATACAACACCACGGTTACAACGCATTGATTAATGTCAGGAATCATGAAGCAGAACGTTTGCGACTACTTGGTCAATGCATAATTTGTCATAAATTTTTACTTAAATCCCTTTGCCGTCTTATGAAAATGGAAACAATGAATTTCATAGATCATTAATAAGAAAATACTAATGTTATTCTTTAAGAGACTTGTCTAAACAAGAAGTCTCATACTAGGACGAAACGGCCGTCCAGTGCTTCCAGGTTGTCAACGGTGGTCTGACATTCATGATATCAATCTAAACTCAACAATCTCCACAACCCTACACTGAAAAATATTTTGTAAATTCATTAATTTAATAACGCATTTTGTCAATTCACACAATTCAGATGAAGATTATGAAAATACATTGAAACTTACAGATATGAAAGGTAAACGATGATTAATGCATAGGTCTTGTAAATCTTTTAAAGTAATCATTGTAGTAAGTGCATATGGATTATTTGGGAAATCTGGATTTATAAAATGTGAAGAAAATAATGGATTGACTGCATTTCGTACAGGACAAGTAGTCAAACAAGCGATAAACAAAATAGCCACATTATACTCCATTAACACACGACAGTTAAAACCACCTTCAATTTGACCACGCCAAAGTAAATGACCCATCGGTCGTGACTGAGATCTGATTAAATAAGGAAATAAATTATGAACAAGTAGGTTTAAACGTTGTTTATTAATCTACAATACAACTGTTCGAAAAATTCAATCAAGTAACTGCATACATAACAGTATCTATAACTACACTGGAATATATCAAAATAAGCCATAGATGACTTCAACAAGTGACTTAGTTGGCAGTGATGAATCTATAGCACAGCCATATTCTCGAAATTAACGATGATATAATGATAGTGTTACACAATGAACACAGTCTCATATAAAAAAGAACCATATATTATAAATTAAAAGTTCCTCTCAGCTGATTAGCAAAATATCGACAACTAGCCAAAAAAATGGGGGGATAGCTTATCTGAATACTTAACAGTGTGTGGTCTCGTATAGTACAATACTGTTCAGGCAAGAATTCACTGACATACAAAGGGGAGAAAATGTATACGACACAATATAAATAGCCATTGATATTTAGATTGTCCGATGTACGTTTGAACGCCCTGAACAATCACAGATCACTTTGGTTGGACATATCAGTTATACTGACTTATACGACCAATCCACTAAACAGTTCATTCAAGACTAATAGGATAGCAATCACCTCCTGAAATAAAACATCTTGTCAATCAACGAAAATTGACTTCACCCACAGTACACCATCATTAATGCCCATTACCAAGTGATGTGAGAACAGTTGTTTTAAGTATAATAAAAAATTAACGGCTTTCAGGAGAAACTTAGGATCCAGAGGTAACTCATACAATTATAGAATGAATAATCATATCTTCCGAGTTGGCCGAGTTCAAAAGTTAATTATGATAAGGTATAAATAGTTAATATATCAACGTAATTTTAAATAAACTCAGTACTACAAGGTGTGATTCCTAATAAAATTTATTGATATACACAGCTGAGAAATGCCAAAATATACAAAACACCTTAGTTCGCAAGGCAGAGACTCGATTGACGCTTGCGCGAATTACAATCAGGTCGGAGCACGATGATTAGTCTATTTCAACCAATTATTCCCAGCGGCTGGATTGAGAAGACTAGATTTCTGTGTAAATTTTCCACAAGCCCTAATGTTTTAACAGTATTAACTTTTGCTATTCGGAATTTTAGAATATATTTTCGTATGCTCTTGATTCATGTTGTGATTTAGGACCAGTCAAGTGAAGTATCGTGTCCAAGGAGTAAATAATAAAGCAAACTTAAATTTACTTTCTCATTTAAAACGGTTTACAACTAACATCTAATTTTCAGCGGAAACTCACATTTGAACTTTTAAATTATGACTAAAATAAAACTTACAGTATTTTGGCGAAATGCTGTGGTGGTATTTCCTGTGTCCAATCATTATTAGGGAATAATTCTGATTCCACAGCTTTAGGTTGATAGGACAGGTCTGAATCATGAACATCTGGGTTTCTCAAATCCCTTTCACCATTATAAGCAGATGAATGGACGGATTGAGCATCATCATCAGGATTTTTATCAGAAAAAACGGATTCTGATGAATCAGACTCACTACAGTCTTTCCGTTTACGTCCACGTCGTTTAGATTTTTTACTTTTGTCGACTTTTTTTGATGCCTTTCTGAAGTAAAGATGAAGTAAACCACGAAAAGTTTGTAGTTTTATTAAAGAATAACTTTGTAACGAAAGTTGTTCACTATGGTACCACACTATCGAGAAATTACTACTATTTAAAAATATATCTTTTGTTTTGATCTTATTTTAAATATCCCAAAAATTACTCAAAAATGCACTTGCTTTGTGAATATTGAAATATAGATGATGCAAGAGATAATCGAATACGTTTTTAGATCAACCCAACTATTTAAATGAAAATAAACAAAGTTCATTGAGTCCACAGTGTTTGCTAGATCTTACTGATCGAAGGAATCAGAATATTGGCAATGATGAGATTGGACTTAAATTCCAGTTAACCGATCAGTGAATTGTGAGTGTTGCTACGACTTGATTACAAATAATAATGATTAATCCTCAAACGGCTATACCTTTGTTTCTGTAGTCACAGTCCTAGGTTGTCAAGATATCTACCAACTTTGTATCGTTTACAAGTAATTCATAAAGAAATATCCTTCCATAGTGTGAGGGAACTGGAAATAAAAAATCTCCAAACAGTACTGACAGTACTCGAGTCCATCTTATTCATAAGTAATCTGCTTCTTTATTCACTAATATTCCTTCTATTTTAACTATCGTACCTTCTTGGCTTTGACTAAGAAGCCCATAAACCGTGTAAAGGTTGTCTTCTCGAATACTAACGCCCAAATCACAGCTTATGACGGACTTTCATCAAAAATGTCAACCTCAAGTGGCGTTTGTCAGTGTTTCCCATTTTACTTAGTTTTAGCGAATTTCATCAGAGATGTCCTGATAAAAATTACAACTTCATCCAACGTTTCAAGAACTGATTTACGCCCTGGAAACTCACTCTTTGATCTGGTGTACGCAAATAATATAGTCCTGTTTGGAATCCATTTCTCTCCCTGCAACTGCAAAATCTTGTCTCAGGACTAGTTCGTGTCAACGCCTCGATTAGTCATCGGAAGTAAGGTAGTGGCGTGAATTGACCACTTCACTTACCTTGAAAGTTTCATCAGCCCTATTGTATTAGTAGCTGATCAAACCCTAAATATGAATTCAAAAAGTTAAGGTAGCTTGTGTTAATTTGGACCACTTGTGGTGTATGATGTGTCATTTTCCAATCAAAGGGCGAGTATACTACTGTTTATTTAAGCAAACATATATATTAGTACAAATGAGACCAAAATAAATATCCACCACACGATAAGAAACTGAGATTGCGAATAGACAGAGAAAGGAGGGTGAGTATGATCAAAAACAATATACAAATAAGAATAAGTGAACGAGGGCAGTGAATAATACGAGCAGTTCCGTTAAGGAAATTCCAATCAGAAAGAATATTTTCAATTACAGAAGTTTCGCTCGGTTTTAAAAGAGAGCAAAAAAACTACAACATGATCACTATCGGCTTCTATTCTGAATCATGTCTGATAACGTCTCAAGCCACTGAGTTGCGATATTTGTTGAACCCTAACGAGAGAGTCTCGAGAAGCACAGACATATGTCAGTCCTGTACAGCTTTCTTTCATATCCCGGAACCAAGTCATAAACTGACCACCTCTCTGATTTTTCCAACCACCGTATTTCACCATGACTGTAAAACATGTCTATGAACATAAAAGACATGCTTAGGTCACAGGTTTTTGGTCATAGGTGCATTTTTAACACCGTTCGCATATTTTAGAGCAACCGTGTAAGCGATTCTGAGGTCAGATGTACAGTAAGCATGAGTAATATTACTAAGCAATTAACCGTTGAAAGTAAATATTTTTAAAATAGCTGGGTAAAATGAAACTTAACTATTTTTAGCTTTAGTGACATAACACTGAACTGGGTTTAAATTCAAAACTCACTTTTTTCGAGACAAATGTAGAATATTAGTTATTTCCCGACCTTCCTCTGGTTCATACAATAGACCCCAACCAACCCACTGAAATTGACTTAGACGAGTTTTTATGAGCTCCCATTCGTGTTCACGCTGGGTAATCATATAACAGTGATCCGATGTTTTATGTTTCCGTAATATTTTATTAGCAGGCTTCTCTTCTTCTGGATTCACCTTGCTTTCAAGTACTTCACGAAGCGACTTTGCCAATAAAAGAGCTGCATTTACCCAAGCATCAGAGCCAAGTTCGCCAGTTATAGACAAATAGTGGAGCCATATGTTCCAAACAGTATCACAAAATGATACTTTTTGTTTCCCAGAAAGATTTAATTCTTTAGCCAAACAATTTGTTTGACGTCTCATTATGAACTGTAAAGTGGTAACAATAACTTTATGTATACAACAACCTACGATGCAGAAATGAGACTCTTAACAATGACTCAGATAACAATAACTAACTAAAGTTTAGTTCACTTGTTTGCAAAGTCTAGCGTACCAAACGGAAATATAATTATTTTATAATGAAGAAATGTACAGCTTGATCATGAAACTGAAACTCAACGGAGTCTAAAACCTGGATCATATTGGTTAAAAATCAAGTACTTTAGCTAATTTGTAACTCTAAAGCTAATGAACGAAGGTACTTCAGTTAAATAACCACAGAGAATCATTAGATACGTTTTGAAATTAGATGCTTTTACATTCCCTATATTTTTAAATGTTATTAAATATGAATAGACAGGGTTAACCTAAATCAGTATAAAAAGATGTCAAAATGGGAATTTAAATTCATTGTAGACAATTAATGGGCTACTTATGTACCACTTTCGAAAGGACAAGATGTACATATACATATTATTTCTGTTTATTTTCACTGACTACCATGATTAATATAATATATTTCATTATTAGTAGCGAAAATGAAGTGAATGAGTTAATTCTTGCTTTTGAATTTCATTCAAGAGATATCTTTAGAAACAACTTTCTTGAAAAAGAAACATTATTATGAAATTGGCGAAATGATATTATCTTAATAACTTAACTAAATAATGTGTGACTTCATTACTTAGTAAGCAAAAATATTACATTAAATTAGATATAATGACTGAGATTAATAAGGTTAGCAGGATTAGACTGTATAATCCTTTGTTTTGTTTAAGTAAATAATCTGTTTAAAAATGGTTAGTTATTATTCGACACTTTCTTAATAGTAATTAGCCCTTTAAAAAAAGTAAGATTGATGAACATTTTTGTGAACAATTTCATTCCTGCCTTTATTGAATTTAAAGCTTATTTATAAGATATAATATGAATACAGAACTGAACAACACACAATTTAATTTTTCACAAGTTTTAACATTTTTAGAGTAGAATCATAACATTCTACACTTACACAATCTTAGCTAACAATTAATGACTTCATAGCATTTTGTTTTTAATTACAGTACATTGAGTATTATATTCAAGATCGAATATTCTTTCAAATGAATCAAAAATTTAGTTATGAATATATATTAGTGTTTCAAAGATTATATAACATATCTTTACACCTACTATCAATGTTCAGACCGTCGGGAGATTTAGGAGAAAAAATAAAGCATCTCCAATTGTACACTACCCTGACACATCTCATTGTGATCCAAAACTCCAGATCCATGAAAAATGACCACAGTTAACTTTACGGTCAATATTAATCTTGTGACAATGAAACGCTGTTACTTCAACAAACAATAAAATGTACAACACGTTTGCTTGGGCTAAAGATAGATAAATATAAGCATAAACTTACAGTGAAAGGTTCAGATAACCGCCAAGGACGATGGCTTTCAAAGCACTTTTCTTTCTGCATAGCATTATTGAGGTTCACCTCATTCACGCTGAAAAGATCATCATCTAATGTGTTTAAGAGGTCTTCACGACAAACAGAATTCATATTTTGGTCATGTGTGATATCCGATTCAACTTTCACAAATCTTGATGTGTCCGTCATGTTATCTGTAGCTGCTTGGTTGGATTGACTACCTATAAGTTCAGTCTTTTGAATCACTCGTAATCCGCGGGTTTCAGAGAAATCCTGGGACTAAAAATATGGATTCAAAAGTACAGTAAAGCTTAATAAATATAACTAAATGATGAATTTAAAAGTCAGTATGAACTATTTAACGCGCAGAAAACTCTTTACTACTAAAGTACTTGACCAGTCATTGGTATTTTCCCTAGTGAGTTGCTTCTAAAAACTTGTTGATTTAAAATCTAAACCACCAGTCTATTTAGCAAACATTGAGTACGTCTGCATATGCTTATTATCTGAATTTCATCAGATAGAAATATGTCACTCCGCTTAATTATTTCATGACAACACAAATATCTTAACTTGACGAACAGACTAAAAATGAATGAACTTTTATCAATAACTCATCAATATTAAGCATACAAAAGATTAGATAAAGAACCAATGGACTACAATTCGGGAGAATGATCAATTCGACCCTTGAACGAACAGCTCGTGGTAAAAGAACGTTCATTGGTATGAAACATCTAGGGAATATCGAAACGGCATTTTTAAAAATATACCGATCTTTGAACAGTAAACAACACCAACTTTATTCTTAGGTATTAACGGAAGTCTAATGATTAGAAATTCACTATGGTCACTGTGTTACGTTGACTTACAGTCATTACGCATTACATCTGGCAGAGTGATTAGAAGAAATTGATAAGACCTAGCGTTTTACCACGATAGGTTACGAAGGTGAGTATGTAACCCAGATGAAACTTGTGTAGGGACACAAAGGCTAGGGACAATCAAAATGAGAAGTGATATCAATCTATAAAATCAACGACTGCTGATCTACGTTGTGTAGGCAGGGAAACAGACTTCCTAGTTGAAAGTCATAATCAACTGGACCGAAGTAGACGCGTTTAAACTTTACCTTCTAGTTAATGAACTATAAAATTATTGCACGTTTATTATTCCCCAATCTAATGAGTCCATGTTAAACTATATTCTCTAAGCTTAGTTGTTCTTCTCTTATTGATGCAACTGTTATTCCGACTCACTCTGTCTTTATTTCGTTAATTTTTAATAACTATGCTGATGTGAAATGTGACAACATGCATCTATTCATGTTTCTTCCAAGTTTTACGTTGTTTACAAACCACTGACTGTGGAAAAGATATCAGTAACTCTCCCAATCCTGATACGGAACAATGTTAATACTAGTTAGTAAAGTACAGTAATTCGCATACTTGACGAAATCTAATAAGCTTGTAAGAACTTTCAGTACACCTTCACTAACTAAATAAAGCATGTAAAGATATAAAACATTCTGTAATCTCAAAATAGGCTAATATAAACGATTAAATGGTCTGGGAACAAACAGATTTCTCTAGAAAATAACATACTTGGGTAACTCCTCTATAAACACCTGTTGCAGTTCCACATTCTGAACAAATCAACTGCCCAGTGTTTTCATCTTCTATAAGTTGGCGATTTTCACAAATCGGACAACTCATTATAGCTAAGGAAATGATAAAAAGTAACATGATTTTAAGCTTCGTAATTTACTTAGTATTATGCAATCTAATGTAATAAAAACCACTAATGCAATCAAATACATATTTTGGAGTCACGTTTCGTCATGAGGTGTCAAACAAAAGTTCTAATTGGCATAACACTACCCATTCATAAACAATGTGCTCATAAGGTTAACTTAGTTTTACCTTCACAAATCACTTACCATGTGCAGCAAGTAATCATTATCATGTTCTTAGGGTTTAGAAATTCGGTAATACCTATCCAATTTGAAGTATCTAGTATCCTATATTTATTGGTCTTATACTGGTTACTAGACTATTAATACCACAAACCCAAAAGTAATTAATTATTACACTCTTCGTATCACCATATTATCGGCTGGTTGCACCTGGCTTCTCGAACTCATTGCAAGTAAATCACATACTATCCATTTGAGTTTAATGGTAGCATCAAGACACTCTATTTGATTGACTATTTGGTTATTTAATTTCTTACGGCTACGATTGATCACAATCATCGTCACAGGTTAACCACAGAATTCAGTAGTTGAATTATGTAACGTTAAGAAAGCGAGCAGATCTGCCAATTGTTCACTCTCGTCTTGTGGTTCAAAATGAAGTAACCTGCACGGTGCACGTAGTCAGCAACTGCAAGTCTCCGAATAAGATGATAAAGCAATTTGTATTTGGGACGTTATTTCTTATTAGAATGATTTGGGCCCCCAGATATTTGTTTTGACAAATACCAATCACCCGACATATGCTGACAAGTTCCAACGTTCTGAAAAATACAGTACAAGTTACTACAAACGACCTTGTCATAAAAAGCAGAACAGTCAGGAACTGACATATTTAGGAAAGAAAAATCAATGATTTATTGGAGAAATTCTAAATCCCAGTTCAATTAGCTAAGTGAGAAGTTATGAGGTATGGTACAATTTTTTCTATGTTTCTTCCCAACAACTTGTAATAACCTACTCCCAAATGCTTATGTTTTGATATCGAAATGAAACCCATTGTTTTTCAAACAGGTTTGTATGATAACTACAATGCGGCATTAAATATAACTGATTGATAAGGATTAATTTGTGAAAGATTATTAGTTGTGTAATTACAGAACAAACCACAATCTATGAAATCATCTGTAACAAATGTCACAATTTCCTTTACAATGATTGGCAAAAGAATGTTTAGGAAGAACCCCAAATATAACTGAACAGTTGAATGCCATTTGAAACAATATAATTTATCAGAATGCCACAAAAATGTTTCGAGCACAGTAAAACATGAGAATAAAGGCGGACTCTGGGAGAATACAGGAAATTAATTGTCAATTAAGGGGTGAAACTCTATTTTATGGACGACCTTTGAACGTACGTTTAAGTGACCTTGAGAACATTAGCCAATCAGAAGAGTTGGTATAAAGTAAAAATATATTATGAAAAACTGATGAATTACAATGGATATTCTTCTTTCACATGATTTAGGAACTTGTTAAGGTTGGATAAAGGTTCAGAAGTTCTGAAATCATAATGCATGCGGTATAGGAACTCGTCCATATGGCTCCATAATAATCGTCCTCTGGAACCGTGGTAGGGTCTTAAAAAATACTTCAGCCTAGACCACATGCCTTCAATATTGTTTGTATGAACCCCCGTCATTGGATCGAGAAAATCACGTATATTCACGGAAGTGTTACTTACCCAATCTTCCTTGATAAAACGTCCTTTGTTGTATTTTCGCTTTCTAATTACTGTCTCATCTATTTCCACTATCTTTCCAACTCCCCCAAACGATTCATGTACTTGTGATCGCGCAAAGAAAGTGCCAGTTCGAGCAGATTTTTTTCTCCAACATATAGTACAACGAAATACAATATCATCACGGTAGTCTGCACATCATGCTGCAGTCATTTGATTGCCGCAGTCACAGACACAGGAACTTCTTAATAGTCCCGTCTGTTATAGTCGCTCAACAATCACCTCTTCTCTGAAATCTGCTGTAAAACGATCGAATGTGAGCATCTCGAATCGAACTTAGCGCCGTGACCTTGAACTTCCTCAAACGCCTCTGATTGGCTCGTCCATAAATTAGTCCTACCGTTATTCACAATGACTCAGTTTACAATGTCTATATCGAGAATGTTGTCACAATACATGCAGAAAGCCTCATGTACTATCCGTTTGCTTATAACCAGAAAGACCATCTTCTTGACAAAGGCATTGGTCACAGTAAATTTCTTGTTGACAACCAAAAAACCAACGGTAGGATATAAGTTTTCCGATCTAAAGGTCTGAATTTGTAAAATACAAATTCTTCTTACATCTATTTATTAGTTTATCTGAACACATAAACATTGGTACAAGGGGGACACCAAATACATATGCACCACACAATAGCAATGAGGTTGTGAACAGATAAAGGTGTATAATAAAAGGAAGAACAACAATCAACAGAAACTAAAGTATGAGAGTGAAATAATAATGGGAAAAGCAGTTCGGTTAGTATAAATACAACCAGAAAGAATTCGATCACAGAAGTTAAATTTACTTTTACGAAGTAAAAGAACGCTACAGAAGGATGGTCACTGGTTTCTATTCTGAGTCATGTTTGATAACGTCTCTAGCCAGTGTGTTGCACCGTCTCTAGGACCACAGCCGGGTAGTCATGAAGGACCAACAGAAGCCAGTCCTGTACAGCTTTCTTTCATACCACGACACCATGTGATACATTGACCATCTCTTCGCTTTTTAAAACCAGCCTCAAAGTCGGCAACTAATGCACGACGTGGAATTCTCTGGAACGACATTCGTACAACATGTCCGAACCACAGAAGTTGACGTTTCGAGATAATGACACTAATTAGATTACCATCGCTGTCTGTGCCAAACCTCTGTGTTATTAACATGGTATTGCCACTGGATGTCAGCAATCCTTCGGAGACAACGGTGACCAAACACAGAGTGTCGTCTAACACCCCCAACTCGGAGAGGCCAGGTCTCAAAAGAATAGAGCAAAACCGCTCTCACCGACGCGTTGTAGATCCGACCCTTTACAGCCAGACTAACAACACGAAGACGCCAAAGATGGTCCAGATTTGAACAAAACGCTCCGGCTTTCAGTATATGTGAACTGATTTCATCACTTACGCAACCACCGACATTTATGCAGCTACCCAGATACACGGACTTCTCGACTGCTTCCATCTGCTCACTACCGAGGTTGTGTGCGCTCACTCTGAGGTGTTAGTGTAAAGGATTTCAAGATGTTAATAAACTATATAAACAATCAGAGAGAACAGTCCACTCCAACGAACCGTAGGCGCTCCTAATGTTAAGAAACACGATTGCTGGCCTGTGATAAGTATGACGTTGTTCCAACATTTGGTGGTGTGAAGATATGATCAATACATCCTCAGCCAAAACGAAAACCAACATGCTCCTCATGAGTCAATATTTCTTAGGTTTTGAACAATCTACGAAGTATGGTGTAAGCCAATAGTTTGGACGCAATCGGAAGTAAACTTATCCGCCGATAGCTGTTGCATAAAAGACGTGAACCCTTTTTAAATATAACACAACCATCGACTCATCCCGTGATATTGGAACACTCTCTAATTACCCGACCTTTGTAAATAAGTTAGTCAGTACCTTAACCAGGAAGTCACCACCATCTTTGAAAATGCCGGGGGTAAGTCATCTGGGCCTGGTGACTCGTGGCGCTTCAAGAGTTGGAGTCCCAAGCGGACTTCACCTCGTTAGATGGATCGGTCATCGTGGGCCATGGAGTGTAGGACAATTTGGTCGAGTCCCGGGGCATCAGATCAGTTAAACTGCCCATCGTCCAAGATGTCGCTACATGTCACTGATTGGCGTCCCGTTAGCTTCACAGATTGTTTCACTCACACCAGACTCCTTGATATCAGTGACTCGGATGAGTTGAAAAAGCCTTCAGAGGTTACCAGATCCAGCTGCTTTTCCCAACTCGTTAGCAAGCTCCGACCACCAGGCTTCTCGGTCCTTACGCAAACTTTGCACTATTTCATTGGGTAACAATCTTCGTTTATGGTCAAACTCGCGGTCACCCGCAATAGACCGACGTGATACAATGAGTTGTAAGGAGTTTGTAGACACCCTGTTAATGGCGATCCAATAGATCAATGCTTCTTCATCTCTGGTGCTTAGTGCGACACCAACACCAGCAAAACCAGACGGTGCCACAGGGCCCCTGGATAAACGCAAGTAAAACAAGCTTTACGAAGTGGCAGATGGAGGGCGAATTTGTAGTACTCTACTAGAGTCTTGAATACAGGTCTCGGATAGACAACAGACATCGATGTTGAAGCTTTCTAAAAACATAGCCAACCCTATCTGTTGTCTGATCTGCTTTAGTATGCGTACGTTGAAAGAGGCCAGTTTGAATGGCATACGTGGTTCTAGAAAGACCGTTTTAGTATTCGTAATTTGTGGTAGCATTCCACTCTCGACCAGTCAGTGACTTGAGATCGTTTAGATGGGACAAGGTTCCCACCACAGGCGAACTTCTGTGTAAGTTGGAAAATAAAACACTCAGTGAGAATAAGGAGTACATAAGCGTTGAAATACAAAACAAACAAAAACGAATGTTACCAAATGATTTAGAATATGATTTTTCTGAATGAGCGTTGAAACAAGAGTAATTTTCCCAGCATTAATTATCAATGATTTGTGTATGAGCTGGGATACTAACCGAGTGCCCGGACCAAAGTAGGTGGTGTTCTTAGGGGGTTACTTCCTGAGCCTTTGACCTATAGGTTTAATTCAAAAAGTAGTGGGGAAACGTCAGATGCCGTCCCATGGTAGCCGATGACCAACTATAGGTTCATACACTATTCGTCACCTCAGGATCCCGGAGCCCATTTGCACTACTGGTTTGAAATCAGGGTTTCCTAACTCTCCTAGGTGGATCCTTTGTACCCATTGATCCGGTTAAAGCGCCAGACATTTGCTTTTTGTCCTCTCAATTTCGTAAATAACATCCCCACTGTGGGAAGGCAGTGAGAAGGATTTCCCTGTCTGTGGCTGGGTATGCGAGGCGATGTGAGAACATTTCAAGAGGAAGAGCGGGGTCTTCCTATTATCGGCCGTACCGGGGCATTTTGGGTACATAGCATTTGAATTACGACTTCATAATTGACGTGTTTAACTAGTATACACTTACACGCTATCACTTATGGAAACCCACATGTGCTCATGACTAACTACTGAGCACATAAAAATGCTCATGTGACTAGATAGGAAAGGTTCTGTAAAGAATCCTAAGGGGTATGGCATGAGGTCTGCAGTTCAACATTTATAATCAGTTTAGGTCAACCTTGGACAACTACCACATCAAACCTCATTGATGTCAATCTAGTATTATTGCAAGTGATCATGTTTCTTCGAATCGTATGTAAACAAAGCTTTAGTCTAGCGGATACTAGGTTCACACTAATGAGGTTTAGGCTGATGGAAACATCCTTATTTCCGGTAGCTAAGCAAACCTATTATTGCTGTATATTTATGTAAATAAGTTCGACTGGGATAGACTTCCATCCTTCAATTTTAATATTAACCCCGAGTGGCAGTCAAGAGGCCAAGTGAGTTATACATACAATTGTCTTCTCTTATAAATTACCAAAAGTGGATGCAACCTTACAAAATCATGTAGCAGACGTCTCGCAACTGACTGCTAATATGTGGAAAATGATGGGCATTTTAAATAATGCATCATTCAATACTGCGTCTAACAGTGTCGTCGATTTAACGCAGTTCCACTTCCGTCTGTCAAATTAGGACAGATAAGAAACACTGGACATACGTTCAACACAAAGGTGCAAAGGATAGATTTGTAAGGTAATAAATTTCTTTGATTATTCATTTGGATGACGGATGAATAAGGCGACCAAGTTCATGAACAACAAGACAGAGACGTCACTGAAGCATGCTCTGGCGTACATACAGATCAGAACGTGGTGAGTTCAATTTACTTGGAACTCCGAATAAGTCAGTCAGTCAGCTACAACATGCATCGGTCCAAATTGTCATACCTCATTAGCTTAAGACAAAGACCAAATTCATAGTAGTAGTTACTTCAATGACAGTAATAAATAAAAGGAAGATGGTATATAACGATACAGTACAAGAAGAAAGAATTAGAAAGAAAGGCATAAAGTAATTGTAATCTCACGGTTTAAGGGAAGACAAAGAGTGCATACACGGACGCTATTGTGATCGATTCTGAGCCATGTCACCCACAGTCTCCAACCATTGGTTACGATAGTCACGCGGACCCCACCCAAGTAGTCTGCATCTACCAATATGGCTCACACTAGAAGTTAGTGACTTCAATGACTGATGCCACGTTTTGGTTTGGCCGCCCCTAACATTCTTCCAGCCGTCTCCAACACTAGTCAGAATTGCGCGTCGTGGTAATCGGTGTCCAGGCATACATAACACGTGGCCCAACCATCTTAGTCGATGAAGAGTTTATTTTTGCGTTTCCTAAGCTCAGTGATCAGTTTTCTTGAACATTATTGTAAGCTTAACCTCATATAAACTATCTATGAAAACATATGTTCGACCAGTGTAATAATGAGTTAATCTTTTCTTTTGTGATCATTTTTTGATCAGATCATTTTTTTGGAAAACTTTAACGTTCTCGCTTTCATCAGCTATACTGAACCGAATGAGACGCAGGTGTTAAAAGCTTTTATTCAATCTATCGTTTAGAAAAGGATATACTTTAACTGTAAACTTGTATTTAACGAACCCATCATAAGCTGTTATATTTGTTTTTGATGGTGGTCGTATAGAAAATTAAGGCGAAAAGAAGTATATTTAGCATAAATTTAGATGAGACAGACTATTCGGCGTAAACTTAAGCAAAAAGTAGATTATTTGGCTACCCTTGAGGTATGAATCTCAAGACTTCACCTCATGGTAGACATTTAGGCAAAATGTTACTTTTCATGATAGGCGAAAAAACGACTCAAAGATGCAGTTGACAACAAATTTTCGTAATGGATGTTGCCTAAATATTCCACAAGTTCATCCATATCCTCCTGTTTTTGGTTTGATTGGATTGTAGCGGAAACTGTTTTGAGGTATTCGGATATATGGTTGATTTTGATAGTTAACAGCTTGACCATAAAGGGCACTATGAACCTATTAGGTTGAAAAATAATGGCCTACAGTACGATATATGCACAGTAACACTTAGATTTTACAAAATCCAGGACACCAGGTTTGGTATGGTCAGTAAGTTATTACCCAATTTCACTACTTTGAGGGACATTTGGGGTCGTCCCTAAAGTTTGAGGAAGTTTTAAAGAAATCCCAAAAGTTCTGGAGAAATATTGAGGAAATCCCCTAAATTTTGGGGAATTTCCCTAGATCTCTGGGAAGTTTTAGGTCTTTGTACCATTTCACCAAAATTTTATATAGCGGCTTTCCCAAGACGGATAAAATTTCCCCTGAAATAGGGAGACTGGGTATCGGCAACTGACGTAAGAGATCTTGTGGCTAAATAAGAATATAAGACAACGCAGAGAATAGAACAAAACGAGCTTAAACGGACTACTATATTAAGTTCTTTAGGAAATACTTAATTTTTAGTGATGGACGTCTAAACTTAACGTACGTTCCGTAGACAATTAGGCGTGTATTTAGGCGCAAAGTGGACAATTCAGCGTATATCTAAGCGAAAAATAGGTAATTCAGCGACATTTGAGAGACAGAGTGACAAAAAGGGGGAAGTCCGCGTTACTTCCCCCGAAAAGGCGAAAAAGCAGACATTTTGGCGCGTTTCCCTTCATTTTTCAACGCATTTTCCACTTTGTTCGCCTATAATTCCCCTTTGTTGGTTGATTGGGGTACTCTGTAAATTAGGAAAGCATACAGAAAACATGAGGAAAGCTTCAAAAAAAGAACACAAAATATACTGACCTTTAATAAGGAGAGTGGTCGATAACAGCCAACAAAAATAAAAGAATGAAAAGTAAACGAAACTTAGAGTTGGGGTAACGCCGAAGTTGGTGCTTAACAGAAGTAAGTAAGGTCTACAGATGTTCAAATGGTACAAATGGTTGTGGATGGAATAAAAGAAGCTTTCGCTTAACAGGTTTCCGTGTCTAGTAGCAGGGGATCACCAATACCTCCAGGCAAGAACCTAGGTATATTAACGATAAAAGAGAAAGAAAATGAATTGGTAAATCATAGTAGGATACTATCCTTAGTCCTTAAGAATAGATCAAGTCGCCTCTTAAAGGACTCCTGGGAAGTTGCTTGGACTAGCTCAGCCGGCAGCGAATTCCAGCATTTGACAACTCTTAAGGAGTAGAAGCTGTGTCTGCAGTCCGTTCTACTATGTTGTATCTCCAATTTCTGGGTGTTACCCCTTAGGTTAATATTTGGACTAAGCTTAAGTAGGTGTTTAAGAGGATGTCCAGGTGTGTTAAGGATACTGTAAGCCATTAGAAGGTCACCTCTAAGACGCCTATACTCTAATGAGTAAAGGTCGAGTGATTGGAGGCGCTCATCGTAAGGTTTAAATTTGAGTCCCCAAACTGATTTCGTGGCTCACCGTTGGATACGCTACAGAGTGTCCTTATCCTTTTGGAGTGTAGGAGGGAATACTATGTTTCCGTACTCTAAATGGGGACGAATGAAACTATTGAAGATTATGTGGAAAGTTCTCCCGTCAAACTGACCAAAAATGCGCTTCAATGTTACCAGTGCCAGGTTTGCTCGAAAGGCATTTCTGTCACAGTTGGCGTAAGACTTTAAGTCGTAGGGCACCAGAACTCCTAAATCTTTTTCGAGTCGGGATGCTACTAGAGAGGAGTTTCCTAAGTTGTAACTGTGATCTGTGACGTGTCGCAGATGGACTACTTTACACTTTGAAGTGTTAAAGGTAAGTCCGTTATCATCTGCCCAACTTTGAAGTCGAGTCAGATCCTCCTGAAGTGCCTGTATGTCTTCTTGGTTGCGTATCTCTCTCCAAAGTTTCACGTCATCGGCAAAGAGCAGTATGTCTGACGTTACCTGTTGAGGAAGATCATTTATATAAATCAGGAAGAGGAGAGGTCCCAGTACTGAGCCCTGGGGGACCCCACTAGGACATTCCATAGCGTGTGAGAAATTGAAGTTTACCCTGACCTTAAAATGTCGATTTGTGATATATGAACTGAGCCAGTCAATTAAAGGTGGTTTGATACCCAATTGTCTCAGCTTGTAGATAAGACATATGTGATTAACCCTATCAAAAGCTTTAGAGAAATCAAGGTAGATGATGTCTACCTTCCCCTTGCGATCAACGATGCTTGTCCATCTGTCCACCGCAGTCGGCAGGTTCGTCATACAGGAGTAACCCTTCCTGAAACCATGCTGTTGGGGTGAGAAGAAATTTAAGGACAGCAGATAGTCATGTATACCATCGTATACCAGGGACTCCATGATCTTTGAAGGTATAGAGAGAAGAGCCACCGGTCGGTAATTTGAAGGTTCGTTGCGTCGACCTCCTTTGAAGATTGGTGTGATATGAGCCAGCTTTCAAATATCCGGTAGTTTGCCTCGACTTAGCGAGTGTGAGAACATCACGCTAAGCGGTGTTGCCAGGATTGAAGCTGCTTCCCTCAGTATAGCAGAGTGGACCATATCTGGACCAGGAGAAGTGTCTGTTCTTAGGTGTTGTAGTTTACGGAACACCAAGTCAGCGCTCAGTTTCACTACGGAAAGTCCTGTGCAGTTGCAGATAGAGCCGTCATCAGTATAGTTGATGTGGGACTGTTGAGATGTCAGGGAGTATCGCTCAGCCAGAAGGTTAGTGGTGACACCGTCATTATCGGTCGGGCCGTTAGGACCTAGCAGTTGAGATACTCCAGTTTTGGCTTGACGAAGAGAGGCTGCATAACGGAATAAGCTTTTCGGATTGGAAATAAATTTATCCATAAGCTTTAACTGGTACTGAAGCCTGTCTTCTCTTATAGCCTTCGTACATATGTTCCTTATATGTTTGTATTGCCTGTACTCGCCGTTGTTGTTGGTTCGTTTGTATTCTGCCCAACAGTGCCTTTTACGGCTTAGCAAACGAAGAGTGCGATTTTTGATGATTGTAGTTTGCTTGTGGCTTTTGGAGACCGTTTGAGGAACTGACTGCTTTGTAGCACATAAGAGCGCGTGCAGTAAGAAGTCCCAATGAGCATCCACATCAAGTTGAGGGTGAACATCCCAATCCACCTGTTGTAGATAGTCCTGTAGAGCTGACGCATTCAACCGTTTGAAGTTCCAGCGCCTGTTGTTGTTGGGATATCTTAGCTCAGTTCTGCTGACGAAACTGAAGCCTATAACGGCGTGATCGCTTTTCCCCAGGGGAGCCAGAATTGAGAGGTTGTCGACTAGAAATTCTTCATTTGTAAAAACACAGTCTAAGCGCGACTGTGTCTGACTGTTCCTCCAACGAGTAGCCAACTTCACATTTTCGTGTAGTCCCAAATCCTCAATGAGGTTGAAGAACCGAGCTTCGATTGAATTTTCACCTCCAGTATACGTATGTTCCGCGAAGTTGACTCTAGGGAGATTGAAGTCCCCTAGAATTAGGATATGAGTGAAGCCGAGACGCGTAGAGCGGGATAGTCCTTCCAGCATGCGACTGTCATACTCGATGTCGGCAGTTGGCTTCCTATATATGACTCCGACTAGGCACCTCGAAGTAGTGGACAATCTCATAGAGAACCATATGGATTCCTCAAGATTGTCAAACTCGTGGTTGTGAACTTGGTGTACCTCCAGGCCAGATCGTATGTATAGGGCTACTCCACCTCCAATTCCTGTTTTTCTGTCATTGCGAAACAGAGACATCCCAGGTATTGCTAGCTCCTGGTCCGAATACTGAGGAGATATCCAAGTTTCAGATATTCCTATCAGATGAACCTTATTAGCGTTGCTAAGTTCACTTAGTTCATCCATTTTATTTGGTAGACTCGCGGCGTTCATGTAGAAGCAGTTAATGCTTTCAATTTGAAACGCGTGAGCTTCTTCCTGTTTGTCTGTGAGAGCATTACGTGAGTGGACAGGTAACCCACCTATATAAGTTTTGTCGAATTGGTAGGCCCAGTCCTTTACACGTTTTTTTGTCTTGAAGACAGTCCACAAGTGGAATGGTCAGCTCCAACTTGTTTTTGTGCTTGATCCTGGCGTCGTATGGCCTGTCCGGGTGCATATGGATCCCAGTTGGCAACCGACGTCTGTTGACACGAAATGCTTCCAGAGCTGCAGCCGCCATATGGGAGGATGGAAAAGTTATCCTCATTAGTCGGGGTCTAGGATCCCCGTCCTTCTTCGCTAGTCTCATCACATGCTGAGTCAGTATGTTTTTAAGCCTCAGGGACTGTTTGATGAATTTCCATTCCCGAATGTCAGAGTTTGCTTGAGTAGGGTCCATGTTTTCCGGTACACCTTGCACGATGATATTTCTTCCGCGGAAAAACTTCTCAAGGGAATCTTTAGGGACGTTCCGGATGAGATTGCGCTCAGAGTACGGTATGTCGGGCAGTATTTTGACGTTCCCATCGGATTTCAGTAGATGACTAGCTAGCAGGACGTCCTCTACTTCGGTAGTATTCTTGAGTGTTACACGGAGTAGTCTCGGGTGATTTTGATGTTTAGAATCCCTTCCCCGAGTGAGCCGTGTGACCGTCAAAGGCTCTATTCTAGGAAGTTCGAGCTTTTTGTTCAGTTCACCCCAGAGCATCCTGTCATTTTTGTCCTGCGAACTGAGAGGAAGGTCAGGATTGTCTATGAGGTTCATGATTATGAGGGAGTCATCACGGACCGTTGTTGTTTTCCCAGGTTTTCCAGTGCGTTCAGGTTCAGTACGTTGTTGTTTGGAGGTCGAAGCAGGTTTTTAACAACCGGGCGGACGTTTTTGGGGGTAGACTGAGCGATCAAAGCACTAGTTGGTGTCCGTACAACACTTGGGACGTCAACCTTAGACGGTGACACCTGGTCCTTATTAGCTCTGTTGGCGTGGGTGCAGTCACCTGCAGAGTTTTTAGGAACCACTGTTGCGTTTAAGGACCCTGAACTGAGAGATCCAAGTTTAGTGAGGGAGTCAATTATTGTCGACGTAATGATGGTGCTGAGCTTCAACATTTTATCATTAGTGCTAATGCGTGTTCCATCGATGGTTGACTTATCAACATCCCTGTTCTTACTTTCGTTACGCGCCCTCGTTTGCCTACCTATTTTATGGCTATCTGTTTCCAAGTTTACTGACAATTTGTTCCGCAGACCTGTCAGTAGAACAATGATTTTGCTCAGCAGTACTACCGCGTCCGTGCTGCACGTAACACACACCCACTTACGGTCCGATTTGCTGAGTCTCTTGTAAGCAGTTGCCGTAAGATCTGTGCACGTTTCGTGGAACCAACCTTTGCAGTTATCGCACTGCATGCCAGATGTAACAGCGAAACGGCATCCAGGTCTTTTGCATGAATTTTTCATGGCTGTATTGACGTAAACTGTGTTAGAGATAGTATCAAAGCTTAGGACCGTTAAAAATACACTAAAAACGGGAAAAATGTATAAAAACGGATGAGATAAAATGAAATAGCCTTTACGTGAAAAACTGAAAAAAACTGAATAGTAAGCTGAGGCAAAACCGCAGTTAACTATTAAATTGGGCGAAACTCAAAAAAAAAGTAATCTACCGAACTTAAAGCTCAGAATAGATTGTTTAGATCAGAAATGGTACTTTTGTTGCGTAAGAACACAGCAAAAGTTTGAGAAATGCAAACCACATTAGGACTAAACTTCCCGTTCAAGTATTGCATCTACTTCTTACTGTCCAATCTGTGTGAAAATCACATTATTATTTAACATTGACTCACCAAATGAAAGATAAAGTGCTCAAAAATACTGAGACTCCCGCTTTAATGAGTAATAAAGGAATATGATTATAGTGGACAGATGGACAAGCATCATCGATCGCAAGGGGAACGTTGATATCATTTACCTTGATTTCTCAAAAGCTTCAACAGTTTTATTCGTCCTCATTTAGAGTGCGGAAACATAGTATTTCCTCCCTCACTCAAAAAAGATAAGGACACTCTGGAGCTTATTCAACGGCGAGTCACGAAATCAGTTCGGGGTGTAGGGCCAGTGAAATTTCACTGAGCCCTAGCCAAATCATCCGGCAGTTAAGTCATTGGATATCAAGCAAATCACCGATCCTTGTCAAGGCGCATCAGTTAATCGTGCACCATGGACTGGCCCATGCGGCAGTGGTCTTGCTTTCGCTTGTATCTACTTTAACTAATATATTTCTGCAATAACGTCCTCTGTGTTGTTCAGTCTTCAAAATATTTATGGTACCTTGATACGTCAATGGGGTAGTCCACGTAAGGTGCTGACACGAGGTGTGACTTCGACGTTAGCTTGTCCATCATACAATTCCCGTCTAACTCGAGTAGGCCTTCGACCACTTGACATAGATCATCTATGTTAGTGATCTACAGGGGTCTCAAATTTAAACCTTACGATGAGCGCCTCCAATCACTCGACCTTTACTCATTAGAGTATAGGCGTCTTAGAGGTGACCTTCTAATGGCTTACAGTATCCTTAACACACCTGGACATCCTCTTAAACACCTACTTAAGCTTAGTCCAAATATTAACCTAAGGGGTAACACCCAGAAATTGGAGATACAACATAGTAGAACGGACTGCAGACACAGCTTCTACTCCTTAAGAGTTGTCAAATGCTGGAATTCGCTGCCGGCTGAGCTAGTCCAAGCAACTTCCCAGGAGTCCTTTAAGAGGCGACTTGATCTATTCTTAAGGACTAAGGATAGTATCCTACTATGATTTACCAATTCATTTTCTTTCTCTTTTATCGTTAATATACCTAGGTTCTTGCCTGGAGGTATTGGTGATCCCCTGCTACTAGACACGGAAACCTGTTAAGCGAAAGCTTCTTCTATTCCATCCACAAGCACTTGAACAATTCTGAACCATTCAGTCACAAGAATATCAGTACCTTCTGCTTAACAAGTTTCCGTGTTCAGTAACAACGAATCACCGATTCATTCAGGTAGGGACCTAGGTGTATTAACCGAACAAAAAACTAATATTTGTAAATTAGGATGAAACGCTCTCCTAGGTCCTTAAGAATACATCAAGTTTGCTCTGAAATGCTCTATGGAAGTTGCCCGATTCACATCAGCCAGTGCTAACTCCAAGACTTGGTTACTCTATAGAAGTGGGCGTGGCAGTGATCCAATCTGCTGCGTCTTACCTATGGGCACCAGACTAAATGCCCGTGTTGAATGTGTACTTAATTAAGTCTTACAACAATGGGTCTGTAGTAGCATTGGGACTTAACACGAGACAATATAGGCCTTGCAGGCGTGGTTCCTGCTGAATGCTATCTTACATCTTTTATTCACATTAAATATATTGTTCTATCTCTAGCCCAAGCTTGTTCTCCATCACGTATTGGTAATTGTTACGATGCAATGAGTTGGTGTAGACGATGATGTAACTTCCACGTAAGATCTTATGGATTAGGCAGTTATATCATGATAAATTTACAATTTTAGGATAAGGTCTATTATTAGAGCATTACTATTATCATAGTACACCATAATTCTACAGGTCAACCTTAGACATTCTTCTCGAGACGATTGCTAGATACTGGATCCAGGTATAGCACTTTCGGTAGGAAACTCCTAGCTATGGATTGTGCTGTACGGCATTTTCAACTCTTTATTGAAGGCCAAGAATTCACTTTTTTACTGATCAAAAACCTCTTACCTTCTCTTTAAGCTCATCCTCAGACAAGTACTCACCTCGAAAGTCTCGACAACTGGATTACATTTCGCAGTTTACTTCAGACATTCAACACACTTCTGAAGCAAACAATGTGGTTGCAGACGTCTTATATAGTATAACTCCCTTGAACGGATTTTATTGAATCGACCTCCTTAACTGAATTACGAAATAATACGCAAGTCTTCGACAACCTCTCGACTCAGTATATGAAGGACCTTTCAAAGTTCTCTAGCACCAACCTAAGTACTACGTGATCGATAAGAGCGGAACTAACGATAGCATCAGCATCGATTGCATCAAAGCAGCGTATTCAGAAGGAAACATTATCCATGTCGATTTTTCTACGGTACAATCGAAAGGCACGATTCATCCGATAGCTAACACTCACAATAAAACTTCGGCAGTATCTGACATCCAACTCAAAACTACGCATTCTGAAGGGTGAGTAAGGTTTCCAAAACATTTGTTTCACCTCGATTTTTCTTTGTATTGTATATAATATAAAAAACCGATTTCAATATGCTTATATTTATATATTTATTACAAAAAATATCCTGCTGATATGCTCGCTAATATACGTATATTAAAAAATTTCTTCCAGAAAAATCAAAAAAATCATCCTGTGAAAATCGTTTTTACGATATCGTATGTGCATGAGTTTATTTTACTTTTTTCTCCCACTTTTTGTCTTTACGCGCGTAGGAGTGTGATTCGACATGCACTTACATACCCTTTGTTTCTTTTCCAGGACGGCTGGAAAAGACGAAAAATGAAGGATAAAGTTTACGATGGACTGAAATTTTCACTGTGTTAGTTTCTTCATTACTATACGGTCCCTTATAGTATGGAAAGACGACCAGACTCTGCTAAACATAGCAAGTTATCAGAAGAGTGTTTGCCAACTGGAATTTTTTGGGTTTAAACATCTGGCTGGACACGTCCTAGGGCCATCGCTACCCTACTTGGGGGGCTGATCTGTAGCAGTAAATAAATCACCAAAACCGATAGCTCTATAAGTCTTCAATATTGGATGCTGACTACGTTAGTTTTAATGGACTCACCTAGCTGAAGGCGCTCTGCCATGCATCCGCACCAGATCACAAGTGAGAACGCCGTGCTCAACATCCTCTGCAATCGCTAGTCGAAATCACTCGATTCTCGATATATTGATAGCCTATCAAATATATCTTCGAACCTCTTCGCTTCTGTCTTTTGATTTCACTGGGTGGGTACGATTTATAATAGGTGTTACTGGTTAGAGTGTTGTCAAACTCCAAATACCTGTGGTATCTTCACCCCATTTTGTGTAAGATAATGGTTCAACGATTCAAGCTACCCCTGGAAAACTTTGAATTTCATTACACGGATGATTGTGTTTCTTACCTTATGATACACACCGAAATGCTCTCATCCCTTCGAAATGAAGGTGGAAACTATGTTACTTTACTGTGAATAAAATTAAATGAAACTGAGCTCATGATACAAACTCCTATCTGAAAGGTGACTATGATGTCTTGGAAGAAGTACAACTACCTGTACAATTCCAGGACTCTGGATTTTAACATACAAATAGCAGTTTACGAAGCTAGAAATCTTTACTCTTCCCTATCACAGATTAAGAGACAAGCTGATGTCGATATATAAAATACTAAGCAATGATTTCTGACCTGATATATCCTCGTATTTTCTTCCTGAAAAATCAGGACAACTCTGAGGACATACTAGACAATACAACAGTCAAGAACAAACAAAATACACGTGCAATAGTGGTTATTACACCGATTCTTCAATTCTCGGAGACTTATCCAAGGGAGTTGTGTCCGCCCCTTTATTTAACTCATTCAAGCGTTGACTAGACGCTTGCAGAAACCTTCTAGAAGAGGACTCACGCATGCCACAAACCTACTGTTCACGATAAACAAATCTGAAACATGAACATCAAGTGGCAATTTTTACAAAAGTAGGTGGAAACGCTCGTCACGTTTTGTAACGCAAGTTTTTGCTATGACGGCATTATTGTCAGAGACGGAATGAGATTTTTTATCGTAGGTTGACCAGATGTCTAAATCCTTCTTCAACTAGTTTTTACCCTACAACGTTTATAACCTTAGAAGTTCGGACTCACTCAATTCCATTCCCTGGGCTGCCACAAACTTGCCGTACTTGTTCGTGATCGTCAGCTTGAAAAGCGCAAAGTGATATAATCGAAAAGTTGAAAACTTTCCTAGTACTAATGAGCACTACAAATTTGTTAACTTGTTGATTGTATTGGAACGTTATAGGAATCTTTGCTATTGTATTGAATTTTCGCTTCAATACAGTCGTCCAAATTACCATCTTTGTTTGATTCATTAGTACCCTGAAAAAGTAGTTTTTGGTTTTTTCGTAACTTCGTTAAAAGCCTTAGAGCAGCGAGCGAAACCAATTGTTGTCTTGAAAACCCTTCTGGTGAGAAATTGCTCGTTATATGTATAGTTGGCAACATGTCGGGTCTTTGTGTGTCCTTTTGGGTTTTGTTATCGACGGTCATCGAAATAAGATGGAAGAGTTCATTGATTTCAGATTCCTTCTATGAAGAATAGAAACCAGGGTGACCTGTACTGGTTCTGACAATATGGGTCCTTTAGTCAATATAATAACCTCTAGAATTAACAAACAATCGGATTTTCAACCACCTACACGGGTAGGGGATCCATCCGGTTGACAGCCTGATGAAACAGTCATTGTCAGTCGAAAAGTGAATTTGTAGGCTTTTCTGGTGTCGCACTGAATCTTGTCTTCTCTATATGCCAGATTAGAACTTTCACAACGTAATCCGGAGATACTGATTTCCGTCTCCAGTTCATTGCCTCTCATTGAGACCAGGAATCTTCATCAAATCCGTCATCAGATCCTCTTTCTAGTTGTCTCCAAGTTCTATCCATGATCTTTATGTCTTCTTCCAATTTTTAAAGCTTTGTCCTTGATTCGGTCTCTTTTTTTCTGCCTTGAAGATTCAAGGTTGGAACTTGCCCTTTAGTTTAGTTTAATGGTTTTCGTAAATTATGTTCCTCTCACTTTCCAATACTTTTCCTAACTTCTTCCTCAACTGGCTGCTAGTCTATTGTCTTCCACAGTAGGTTATTCTCGATGGTGTCGCGTCAGTTGACCAAGAGTACGTTACATAGATAACTGTTCGCAAGTACCTGTACTTTTTATGATGGCGATGATTCTTCTAGTCTCAGCAATGTATGGTACCATTGTCTGTGTTAAAAATTCCAACTTTGATATTGTGTGACGGCTCCTTCAATTTCAGTCGTCCTATCGTTATAGGAACGCTACCTTTGTTTGCCAATCTGTCCCTTTGTAGAATTATGGTTTATTTCGGTGTTAGCACGCTTATCTTTGTGATTATAGTAATGGTTTAATCCCCGAATTGTATATTTGACGTGAATTGACTACCTTATCCGTGAGATTTAACTTGGAAGTCACACCATGATATTCTGTGTCTCGTCCTATCGTGACAATCAGCAGTATGAAGTCTAGCTCTTCTGAGAAACACATTTGGGCTAAGCATAGAATAATATATATATGGTATGAAAATGAATAATTTATATATTAATTACACGTGCATGTTTGAGACATGACACTTGGGTTCTGTGCTCCCTCATTCATCATTGTTGACCATGTCTTAATGTTACATGTTGAAAGTAATTATATATATATATATATATATATACATAATTATATTTATTGAAAAATATATTATTGCCTTCCCAGATCGATTGTATTCCTAAGAAGGCCTCAACAACGACCACCAGTTTTCATCGTTGGACGAGCACGTCTAGATAATGATATGAATTCCACGTTAGGTCTGATGAGTTAGGTAGTCCCATCATGGCTATTCTACAATTGTGGAATATGCATATTTCTGTAGTACCGTAATCACTGTACTAAAACCGAACCAGTCGATAACTCTACAAATCCATGTGCACACCTAAATCCAACTGCTTGTCAAACAATCCTCGAGCACTTGTGCAATTGATCTATGCGCCATTTTAATGACTCCGTCTTGAGCACACGATGGCCTTAATATCATAATTTCTCGAATCCTCACTGCAACTGTCACACCCTTATCCTCTCTTCTAGATGTATTTTTACTTCTTTTTCAGCCTTCTTTTTGCATGATCAATGATTAGTAAATCCTCGCGGATTTCTTCAGATAATGGAACAGAACAATTGGAGCGCGAGGTTCTCTTTTTCAAACACACAGGGTTTCCAACATTCAACATAAAACGATAGGAAATATAATGCCTACACAAAATACAAAAGCAGATAAAGACTTGATCCATATTGTTTTAACATTACTCGAATGTTTTTCGCCAACTCTAAACAAGTAAAATCAAGCTGTTAATCTCCCTGGGTGAGAGAGGGATTGATCACAAAACGGTCTTGGAGAGTTAATAACTCGAAAATCCGGCACTAAAAAGTGTTTTTTCTGTTACTCTTCCTTCAAGAAGCAGTTAAAATGTAACTAGAAAATCCCATTAGAATTCTAGTTCCGGTTCTGGCACTTAAAATAAAAAACAATTGGTCTTGTTAATCCAATACCTCGATTGCCAGGCGGAATTGCCGATCCAACGTAAAGCAACCCTTATTGCGACTACAGTCAAAACTGAGGAATGGATGGAGGTAAGAACTAAAACGTAAGAAACTGCTTGATGCAGTAAAAACAAATGTGTTGTTCTTTGACCATAGATGAGAAATCTTATGCTAACCATGATTCTAGATCAGCCCCCAAGTGGGGTAGCGATGGCCCTAGGACGTGTCCAGCCAGATGTTTAAACCCAAAAAATTCCAGTTGGCAAACACTCTTCTGATAACTTGCTATGTTTAGCAGAGTCTGGTCGTCTTTCCATACTATAAGGGACCGTATAGTAATGAAGAAACTAACACAGTGAAAATTTCAGTCCATCGTAAACTTTATCCTTCATTTTTCGTCTTTTCCAGCCGTCCTGGAAAAGAAACAAAGGGTATGTAAGTGCATGTCGAATCACACTCCTACGCGCGTAAAGACAAAAAGTGGGAGAAAAAAGTAAAATAAACTCATGCACATACGATATCGTAAAAACGATTTTCACAGGATGATTTTTTTGATTTTTCTGGAAGAAATTTTTTAATATACGTATATTAGCGAGCATATCAGCAGGATATTTTTTGTAATAAATATATAAATATAAGCATATTGAAATCGGTTTTTTATATTATATACAATACAAAGAAAAATCGAGGTGAAACAAATGTTTTGGAAACCTTACTCACCCTTCAGAATGCGTAGTTTTGAGTTGGATGTCAGATACTGCCGAAGTTTTATTGTGAGTGTTAGCTATCGGATGAATCGTGCCTTTCGATTGTACCGTAGAAAAATCGACATGGATAATGTTTCCTTCTGAATACGCTGCTTTGATGCAATCGATGCTGATGCTATCGTTAGTTCCGCTCTTATCGATCACGTAGTACTTAGGTTGGTGCTAGAGAACTTTGAACGGTCCTTCATATGGTCTGCCGGGTACGTTTATTTTTTTCAGTTGGAAAATTACATGAAGATTAATGGTTTGTATTAATCCATGCAATAGTGGTCTATCAGTTGATCCAGCTTTCTTCTGAAAGCATGGAGGTAATGAATTTGATTGGTTGGTGATTTTTTGGGCTTTTGAACGAATTAAGTATGTCCTCGTAAATTCTCTGTTTTCGAAGACAAGAAATGTGAGGACATATTAGATGCAGATTTATCACAAAGTGATTTAATAACGGTGATCGAATCACCTCTGGTTCTTCCATGTGAAAATGAAGACGGACTTAGTTTATACAGCCGAACATCATACATAAGATTTGTTACTCCGAGAGTCAGCTTACTTGAGTTAGATTGTACCCTGCCTGACAGCTCGCTATCAGGAGCTATCATCTTTTATGCAGTACTAGAATTTAGGACGAACGGATACTGTACACAAAGCCAAAAAGCTTCTATCATCAACATGACTAAAGACCCTACGTATTGACCATAAGGCTCCGAAACCTTTGGCGGTTATCTTACGGCAATGTGGAGTGGTTTCTAAGTGTTGGCTAATGATGTCTCTTAGGTCAGTGTATTTCCAGATAACATGTAGCTCAATGTTATTCATCGTGTATGTATCTGTACTGTGGTGACCATTATGCATCACAATACACTTGTAAGTATTTACCAGCAACGGCAAAATTCTAGACCATTCAGATAATTTCTCAAAGTCATTTTGAAGCCTTAAACTATCACCTTTACTTTTAATCGCCCTCTGTATTTTGACATCGTCAGCACATAACAAAACCGATGATGAAAGGAAACCAGGAAGGTAAGCTACATACAAAAAATACAACCCTTGCCCCGAAATCGTACCCTGAGGTACTCCGCCAAGCAGGGTTTCTCAGCTAGACAACTTTGAGTCCATCCGTACTATTTGTTAACGTCCAACTGAGTTCTTTGTCCACATAAATAAATTTCCCTAAATTCCGATAATTCTTAACTTATACAACAGCCGGTCGTGTGGAACTTTGTCAAATGCACTACTGAACTTAGTGTTGACTACATCTATATGCAGCTGTTGACTTACAGTAACTCACCAACTTCACTGGTTGCTAATAAGTTAGTGGGATATAAATAACCTGTCCTAAGGCCGTATCGCTCTTCAGAAAAATTCGATTTTCGTTCAGATACTTAAATAACTCCTTCCGAATAATCTTTCCAAAAATTTTACCAAGCTGGTTAGACCTACGTGTTGACAGTTCTCAGGTACGTGTCTTGTACTAGTTCTGAAGGTAGGACTTGCTATGCCATTGTGGGGCGTGTTGCTGATGTCCACAACTATAAGTAGTGTGTATCCCTAGTTGACAGTAGAACGTCTGGCGGCAGAATGTTTGGAAGATCGAAGGAAAGAGAACGAGGACAGAGAATAATTGGTGTACAAACGAAGGAATAGTTAAGTCTGACACAATTGGATAACATTTTGCATATGAAGTTCTACTGTATGGTTCTGAGATTTGGCTAAGACATTCTGTAATTTTGTATTCAAATACATGTGATTGTCCCCACTGATGTTTTCGTTCACGACAGCATTATTCCAGTCTTTTGATAGTCGATTCTGTGTTCTAAATAGATTGAAGCATGTGTTGAGGGATTAAAGACGAAATTTACTAGTTCCCTTAGTCACCTAGGATGCATATCATCAGGTCACATGAATATCAATATCGTTTAGCAGACCAATGACATCTAGTTCTTTAATGGTTACAGTATCCAGAGTGTGTAGGGGGTTTGTATGAACTGAAGGAGAGGGCATCTCTACATTATGCACACTGCTGAAGTCATTTGTGAGTAGCTGAGCTTTATTATAATCGTCCTTCACTAATGATACAGTACTAAGGTATCCCTCTAACTCTATAATATTTCCTCTTCTCTTAGTCCTCTGGTTTCTGTACGAATATAAGTGTTCGGGGTGTTCTATAGATTCCTTGATAAATGTTTCTTCGTACGACCTTCTTGACTTGCGGAGGGTCGAGGAGTAAATATTTCGAACCTCTCGATATTAAAATTTCGTTCCGTCAGTATCCAGTGGCCTAAATCTCTCCCAAATTCTCTTACAGAGAAGGGTGTGAACCTACTGAAGATGCTGAGTCCATGACGCCTTGTATATTTGACCTCCAGACGTTAGGTCTAGGTCCATCTGACACGCGCTCGTTTGTGACGACTATATGGCAACCAGAGATTCGAACTGAATGATAACATTTGCCTAGAGGTAGCATATTATGAAGGTTTGTGACATCATCATCATAGCAGGTCAATATGAGGTCTAGTAAAGTAAATTGGGAGTCCCGATTGTATCTAGTTGTTTCACATTTTACACTAGAGCACATGTGATAACAGTATCAACTGGTTTCTGTTCGAGATGGTTTTCTGACAACTCGATCCTCGGGGTTTTACAGTCTAACGTAAGTGAGCTAAGGTCTCATAAGATTAAACATCGACCACTTGATGACCAAGTATCAAAACCGTCCAGCAAGACCTCACTCACCTCAATTTGAACTGCGGTGGTTCAAACCAATCCGTAGCTCTTGTCCTTTTAACCTCAGGTGGCAAATGACTAATTTCCTTGTTCGAAGTTAACAGGGTATGTTATCGATAACGGTAAATATGATAGTGTTTCTACTGAATAGAGCTACTACTACACCTCTACACTTATGGGCTATTTGGCTCTTTTTAATAGGGAAATTTCAAAATGGGGTTCCCCATAAAGCATGTAAAATGATCCCTCTGAAGTCTTCAAAACATAGAGTTATGTCACACCTACTTTTACTATGTGTTATATTTGCACTCTGTGGTCATCATATTGGTAATGAAGTGGAAAGTATATGGATGACAAATAGTCGTGTGGGTTGTCATATGTCCGAGATTCAGAAATCTTTCAGGGTAACACGAGGAATGAAGTTGTTTCGTAGCCCAATGTTTGATTAAGTCAGAGTCGCTTGAAAACTAGTGGGGTACATGCCATTTAATGATTATCTTTAGCAGCATCCTGGCTTTGCAGATGAGAGAAAAGTATCAAGAGAGAGCTGTTATCATATTTGAAACTGCTTTTCCCGTCAAAGTAGGGTTAAGCATGTATAGGACAAATATGTACTCATATATGTGCCAAAATGTCTAGTACACCAGTTCACAGCTTAAATTTGCACTTGAGACCCCTGTCGAGTAGTAGTTAAAGCACTCATAGATGTAAGTTGTATGCGAGGGCTGAGTAGAAACTGCCATTTTAAGAAACTGCTTACAAAAAAGATGAGATAAAGACAACAAACGTCTTTCCTGACTACTAAATGAAAAAAGATGCATGTTGTGGATTATTGTTTTACTTCTCCAATTTTTGTTAAAGCAGTCGTTGTTTCACCAACCATTAGACCTTGGTTTCATTTTCCGCTGTCATGGTGAAGATATTCGTTGGGAACCTAAATCCAGAATCCAAAGCATCCGATCTCCGCAAAAAATTTGAGGCCTTTGGGAAAGTTACAGAGTGTGATGTTGTTAATAATTATGGCTTCGTGGTAGGTTGTGATGGTTTTCCAATCAATTTTCTAAGCATATGGAAAAAGAGTCGGAGGCTGAAGCTGCAATAGAAGGACTTCAAAATGCCATTCTTGATGGGGTGAAAATAAATGTCGAACGCAGTCACGGAAAACGAGGTGGTGGCCCCGGACCTGCTAGACGTAGAAATGAAGGGCGTTATCGGGATTATCCACCGGAGAGGGGACCACGTGCACCACCTCGTTACATGAATTCCGGCCCACCTCCCCCGCGAATGGGACGTTATGGTCCGGGTTGGGATGATGGGTATGGAGGGCCCTACGGACCACCACCACGTAACAACTCCAGAGGTAATATGTGTACTATGAGTCTGTAATCATTTAGGTTACGATTATCCCCCAAACGGTGCCAATGGAAGGTATCCGCCAATTGACCGTGGAGAACAACACAGACCACTCCCACGTGGTCCAGCCCGTGACCCACTGCCCCCACCACCTAATATGGGATATCGTGGACCTCCAGTCCCTGAGCCTATTCCATCGTCTCGAGATTATCCTCCAAAACCTCCCCCGGTCAGACAAAGTTACGATGTGTATGGTGAATTTGACCGGTACCGGGAGCCAATAACGCCATCAGGTCCTCCACGTGCAAACGATTATTATGATACATACGGCAGTTATAGCAGCGGAAACTACGAGTAGGCTCCTTCTTACACTAACCACTTCAGGGACTATAGAGATAACGATAGATCAATGTCAAATTACGATTCAGGATACGATTACAGTTACTATGACTATGGGATGGATAGCAGATCACCGGTTCCACCAAGATCAGGGTAAGTGGTTATAATTACTTAATAACAACTAATTATCAAGGTACAGCTACGGTCGCCCCTAACTAAAGTAAGTGGTTCATGATAAGCTACTCAGGATGTATTACTTTAAGTGTTGAGAGTTTGTGCGTGCGTGGTCGTCTAAGTTGCTTAGTAAACGTGCTTCTCGTTTGCCCGCAGCCTAGATCTATGCGTTGACATTACGTCCAATTTTTCGTTCCCCATAACTCAAGTTTACCTAACATTTCAGAGTCGTCCCGTGAAGTCAAACGCGAAGCAACCTCGAATCACGTAGGCAAGAGACGTTTGCATTTATTACTCGTTTCCTGTTCATCGTTCGCATCAACGTTATTTGGCTAGTGTCAGCAGTCGTACCCACGATCTTCTGGCTTTTGCGTTTATAGACATCAATTCACTTTCAGTCGTAAATGTGACTTCTCGTTTTTATGCGTCATAAGAGACCGTCTAAATTTCCCATTTATCTTTTTTGAAATATAAATTGTGTTAGAAATCGTTGCTTTTGCGTTAGTTGTAGTCTACCTCGTCTGGTCCCTACGCGTTGCTTCACGTTTCATACAACTTTTTATTTAGGCTGGTAAATTTCCTTTTGTTGATTATGGGTTGCATATATCTGTTTGTCAACGTCTGCAGCTGATTTTCAGAAGTGGCCTTCATGTATGAACACCGTACTCTGTCATAATGCCATGTCAGTGTCTCGTGCTGATTACTGCTCCTGCCATTTTCGTCAACTACTTGTGGGTTTTTAAAATACTTGGTTGAATAAACCGCCAAAATTTTTTATTTCTCATACAGCGTTTACACGCTGACATCCGACAGTGACACTAGCCTTCACTGCGTGTCTACTTACAAAAAATTTGTCCTACATTACATAGGGTGCTGTACTCTACGAAGTCGTAAGATTTTTCCGTGCATATATGGAAGCTTTTTAACACAAACGAAGTCGGATCTATGTGGCGTCGCAAGTATTCCTCGGACTAGAGAGTTATTTTTCTGTTCTAGTCGTAAAAATGAATACCCTCAGTTGTGTTTAGAATTTTTTTCATAAGTTGATCTTTCATCTCTTGATGAAAGTGTCATTTGATCAAACGTTTATCAGAAGAGAATTGAGTTTCCATGTGCAAGCTGTGAATCTGTCTTAACCGATCACCAAGTCTTGAAAGGTGCCTCAAAAGTATAACCACCACGTTACAGTCAAACGTTTCATTGTACCCTCCTAAGTTTCAGTTGGATAGGCTATGCAATACTATCTACACTTATGGGGAAACCTGTTGGTCGTTTATCTACTTCAACAAACGGATTCATGTATAGTTTGATGCCGTTCGAATCTAACATCGAATCAGGGTGTGTAATTGAGTCTATAAACACCCACACATTCGTATCAGATATTCCTCAGTCTTAGAAGTCTGCGCTCGCATGTCATTTCTGAGTTACTGCAGTCCCCGAACTAGGTTTGAGTGACTAGCGTGCTAGTGATGCAAAATTAGCGTAGCCTCTTTTGTCTTGTGTTTTGTACTCGTGGACTTGACAGTATCTACACTTATTACTGTCCTGCGAATCTCTTATAAGTAGACATCTAAAGTCACTCAACCGACCTCTTAATTAGGTATTAGTTACAAATCGCCATTGCTACGTTTAAGATTCACAATAGATAAGCTGAAAGATTTTGATTATTCATCGACTTACATTCGTTGTATCGTTTCAGTTTCTGATAATCTAAAGACATTTCGCAATAAAGTGGTTAATTAGCAACACCGTGGTTCTGCCCGGTTTATGTCTAACATCCAAGTATGCGTTGCCGGGAGAGGATAGACTTTCCCGTAATCGCTGAATATATGTGGGTCCGGAATGGTCTGATGATGATGCTGAGCGACTATAAAATCGATTCTTAGCATCGGGTCTCAATTCTAAGGCGTCCAACGGTCCCACACTTTCCCAAGCTGAATTACTGTTGTTTATTTTACCACGTTATAATAACAGGTTATAAAGCACAATATTTTTCGTCATAATGTTAAGATGCATCTCATCGATAGTTGTCGATTTCCTATGTATTAAAGTTTCGAACTAATATTTCATTTATTGTATCAATTATTTATTTGGACTTCAAATAAACAAATTTATCCATAACACCTTGTTCTCTGGACAAACTGAGTAAATATATTAAATACTGCAATCTGAAGATGAAACGATAGTCCACATACCTAGTTGTTTTTAGAATCCTAAAGCGGTTGAGAATATAGGTAAATAATCTTAATTACGATGGTAATGTTTCATTTGTTCAGTTGATTTGTCACTGATGTCATCATCGTGTACTCTTAGGTGGTGGAGTTCTGTCGTTCGAGTTGCTATGTGTCTGTCAGTCTAGTGGAATTGGTATGGCGCTCACCGCTTGACATGCAAGTGTGTCTCGAGAAGTTTAGTGCAGTTTCATCCAACCCATTTTAATTACCTAGTTTGTCGTATGGTTCTTTCCCGCATTAAATTCTCTTGTGGCAGTGATGCAGCATGTATATTCTAAACTTAGGTGAGTGTTTAATAACAAACTTGCTAGAAAATTCGGAGTTCTTTAGCCTTTGTTACGATTGTAGACTTGGGTGGTCAAATTAGAAGCCTTGAGTCACACCCTGTTAAACTGCTGAAGGATCAAATGCTTTCTTGATGTAATCCTTTTAAACACACCCCCAAACTGTTCTTGTCACCTGTCAAACTGAAACCTTTTGGAAGCACCATTTTCTACAACAGTAGTGCGAGGCATTATATCAGTCTTACTCAACGCGGGACCAGACACAATGCCGTATCGGTTTAAGTTGCCACTGCTAATTTGTAGAGTTATCGGAAGCTGTGTATGACAGCATTTTTTAGGTTATGTAGAACCAAGGAATCAGTTACTATAGAGCTTTTGGCTTTCAATTTTCTACCGTAGATCACGATAGTCCCACAGGTTTTCACCTAAGTCTATTCCAAATGGTACGTCAACATACAGTTACCGGCGTGATACATTGGTGCAAGGTATCCTTATCCACGGTTTCCCGTTTCTCCCTAAAACTCTGCTCCGAAATTCACAGTTCATGGCGATTCCACCATCTTCGGGCGATGCTTCAAAAACGTGTAGTCGAAGAGTAGTAGCTTGAGCATTCCTGATGAGGTATATCTCTTTTCAGTTTATCAGCACTCGTTCTTCCAAACATTTCTGAATAGAACGTGGAGCGTATTTACAGTTATCTATATATCTTCAGTGATCTTTGAGTAGATCTTGCAGGACTTGGAACCTGTTTATAAGAGCTGTCTTGGATTCGTCGAGTCTGTCAGTCTCTCGGTAGAAGGCTGTATTAAACCTTTGTAATGCTGTCCCTCCAGTGGTCTAGTGGTTCTTTAGCTTCATTTTTATCTTGATCACAACCAAGTGGTGATCTGAAGGTATGTCAGTTCTCTTGGTTCTCACGTCTTCCATTGACCTTCTGAATTGTTTAGTGATACAAATATGATCTATCTGATTCCCTGTAGTGTGATCCAGTGAGACCCATGTTGATTTGTGTAAATAATCAAAATACTAAGAAGCACCAAGTTAAATCGAACGGTCCTATGGCGACGAAATAGTGAATTCATTGTAATGACTACATTTATCTCTCAGTCCAACGGAGAAAGTCTTCGTGTTGTGGTTTGTTCGCCTTCAACTTTCTCCCGGCTACATCAGCCGTGCGTTACATGGCTGTGTATTTGGACCTTCAGTCAAGACTTTCATAAAAGCCCGATTTCGTGTGTTCTACCATCGCATGCTCTACGATAACCCGATTTTGATGGAGGCATTATGCATTCTTCTATGGCCTATCGAGCCTTTCCTTTACAATAATGTAACAAGAGTCATTCTACATCGTCTTTGACCTTGAATACCACATATAACTCGAAGTTCCTGATAAATTTCCAGTATTTGGTTGGTTGCCCATCGAAAGTATTTAGTTCTACCTTTGGGAGCTCATGACGCACGCTTAGAGGTGTCAAGGTCACTTCTCATGTTCGTTCGTGGATAGTCTAACACATTTGGTTTTTCTGGGGACTTGATTCTAATGTCATAAGAACGGCTTACGAATCTGTAAAAATACTCCTGTCATCACAATTGGGAGCAGAAGATACTTTACTACATGTGTTCTCTTTTAGCCTTAACGACCCTAACTCTCTGAAGTCGCAGCAGCTGTTCCCTCTGCTTATCTTTCAAATCTCTAATAGTTGTCTTTCCGTCAACTGCTTTTCTTTTAACTCTGCTAAGCTTATGCTACATCTAGTTTTGCTATGCCTGCTTACTAATCTAGTATTAAAGCCATGACATGAAGATGTATCAAAAGGAACTTGCCGTACATCTGGAGGCGCATCTGACTGCATTTCTTCATGGTCCAACACCAGGCTTCCGTCGATCTTATTGCGCTTGCCAGGCATTGCAGTGTTTGTCACTTGTAATTACTGTTCGTTTGAGAACCATGTCATTCGGAATTGCATGCTAGGTGGTCTAAAAATACATAAGCAATCGTTCGATAACACCTATGATTAAATACTAGTAGCCTGCGAATATCTATCTTTTTCACTTTCATAAGGAAGAACAACTGGACGAACATTTACACTGTGTACTAGCCCTTTAGTTGACGGACGAACACCTCGTCTACTCCACACGTTATCAGAAGCTAATCAAAATTCTAAATTGTGTTGAGATTTCCTCAGACAACAATATCAAGTTGCATATCTCTATTGTTTAGTGAATAAATAAATTGCTCTGGGAGTTAGTCAATAGTCTGGTATTGTTATATAGTATGCAAAGTCAGTAGACTAATTTGACTATGAGATAAAGTTTGTCACATATACTTATTTCCTCGACACTTATACTTCCTAAATTTGTCAGCGTTTTTTAACCAAGGTCTTGATACGTCTTGAGTTTTCTATTGTTACTTCAATGAAATCGGAGACTACTTATTGACTAATGATTTTAGAGGACTTCTGGGTTTGGAGACGTAATGTCCAAATGTTTACATGAATTCGCGTCGAAATAATCAAGATATAGCTATAGTATCCAAATTGTTTTTAAAGTCCTGACATTCGAATTTCTATACATTTTCAGTTCTATATCCAGAGCTTTACGCCAGTGTGATGTTTAAATGTAACCTTCTGGTTAGTCAGTGACCTTATCTAAAGCTATCCTTGGTATTTTAGAAGAGAATGAATCTACTATCATAATGTTAGTTAAAGTTGCTACCAGTATACTTGATCATCATTGTTGCTATTCCATTCTATCACGTAACTTAATATTTTGTGGTTAAATTAAATGGTATTTTACCATACTCATTATTTCGCGATATTTAGTATACGAGTGTTAAGGCGGTCGACATTATTGGGATGCTTTTCCTCCAAGAACCACTTGTCTTATGCATATACTTGCCCTTCCCACATAAAGTACCTAGTGAGGTGTTTCTAGTTACTGTGCACAAGTCTTTTGACTTGAAACGATATATAATCCTCAGATTAACAGTTTACTAATCTCAACCTGTCATAGCCCCAAGTTGTCACCACAACGATATGAAATTATATAGATACTGAAGTAGTACCAACAATATTAGGCATAAGTGGTGATCGAGAAGGTCGAATCCGAGCTATGAATTTTCCTATGATTTAGACACAGGATTTGGAGGTCAGTATGTAGTAACTCGGTGTTACTTTTACCGACTCTAAGCTGTATTATTCATCGTTCCTAACCAGTCAACTCACGGACCACGACCCACTAAATGGCTATGTCCAGTGGTAAATAATTTCCATTGGAATCACAAATCCATCTACGTTAGGTGGTCTCGCAATATCGTGGGTCGGTCGGAGTAAGACGCTTACGCACACCGGACCCAATGTCCTGAGTTAGATTCCTGGTCATAAATGGGTACTGCTGAAAAGTCCCAAACTTGGACGGACCGGTCGTTCAGTGTTTCTAGGTTTGGAATGTTTGTCTAAATTATATCAGTTTATGATCCCATTGTAAGTCCATGATCTACTGACAGTAAATGATTTGGTAGAGGAGCATCATGTGTTCACTTTGCAGCCCTTCGTTTCCTTTCAGCCAACACTGCGCGTCAAGAAAGATGATGGCTGGATGCACGTAACACTTGGCCGAGACAAGGAATATTCACAACCCATTTGCGTAGTATTCTACTCCCAACTTTAAAGTCAATTGGTCCACATACTTTCTTATTCCGGTTGGTACTGCGATGTAGGATCTCATCTTACTTGTCTACTATTTGGTATATGTAGAAATGTTTAAATTAGTTTTCAGTAGTTTCACTATGGGTTGGACAAAAAGGTGTTAAATTTATGTTGTTACATTGTCTAATGCTAACAGTTCCGCTTATAAGAGATTTCTTTGGCTCATACAATTTTGGTCCTTGGAGAATAAACGTCCGTTATCTCTTTCTCAATGTTTTCCACGGGTATCGACTCATGGTGAGAAGTTATCTCTGAAAGTCCGAGGTTCGTCGTTCATCAAATTATGAATGTTAGTCGTTACATCAGCTAAGGTCAAGCATAATCCCTCGGCGCGTAGATGTACCTTTTGTCTGATGAAGATTTTATCGAAAGACTTATTTCATGGTTGTCCATCATTTCATATAGTTTAATTTTTTTCAGGATACGGTCTCTGAATAGATAGTACACTGGTGTTTATTTGACGTAAATATTTTGACTAGCTACAGGAAAATGTACCGTGGTAATTACCATACAATGACTGTGTGGCCTGTTTTATCTTCATTAGTAGCTGTCTACCTTCAGATAGTCCTAGTATTGAATGCATTTTGTGATATTGAGGTTCCCTTATCTGTCTAAAACACTAATTACAAATGTATCAGTGCTTGAAGTGTGGGAAAGACTATGAACATAAGTAAACATATATCAAAATTCTGGATTAATTTCATAATTTTGTGCGAAACATTTGCTACTACGTGCAAAATATGACTACTGTTATTATTCCTCATAATTAAGAAACAAATTAGCTTATGGTGAGTCTTAAAAAAATGAAAATATTTGTTCTCGGAATAGTCCTCACTCATATAAATAAAACCGGATGGTCTAGTCTACATTCCTTGAAGTGCGTAAGCGTGAAGACCAGCTTTCATATGAAAACAATTCCGAAAATATTCACACTACTCATTAGTAAGGTAAGTCTAATCAAATCAGAAATAGTGGTCTGTTCTCAGTGTTGTTTCTTTTTCATGAGCGTACTGTTCCAATTACCATACACGAATATTCCGAACAAGTTTATCAACAGATTAAAGTGTATGACTTCTTATATTCTGGATTCACATAACTAACAACTTTTCTGCCTCCAGAGATTAGTGAAAATTATGACCTGTGACTAACAGCCTTTCTCGCCCCTAATAAACAAGAAGCTTATACTCAAAACAATATTGCATAATTTTTATGGAAAAAATAAGGAAAGTGATAGGAACTGTGTAGACCAAATAACACATCTTGTTGGGATTTAGATAGGAAAAACAGTGGACCGAGATCATTGATTTGGGTTGTGAATTCGATCCTATTTCTCTGTCTGTATTCTGCACAAAAAGTAATTTTTTTTCTCAACACAATACGTTTGTCTGTGTAAGGATTGTGAAGATTCTTGAATGTTTTTGAGATCAATGAAAACCCGGAAGCTCTGTAAACTCGTTCTCAGCCGCCCCAGTTTTCCAGGAGTTAGCCGTTCACGTGTCGGACTGAAGCTTCCAGTTTAGGTTCATATTGGTGGGGTTGTGGTTTCGCACTACCATGGAGCGACACTGCTGCCTAGTGTATCTCAGTTCCCGATGGCTATCTAGTTTTGGTCGGTTCGTAATCTCAGTAACACTACATTTCTTTTGAACTGCCACTTTGTCTTTTATTTACCCTTCGTAGAGGATTCATCGAATCAGACTTCGAATATTTCACTTACTTACTCTGTGATCTAATCCTTAAATCGTCAAAAATACCCCATAAGTTTAGTGGCAAGCCTAGTTATCAACTATTTTGAGAACGACAGGAAAATATAATAGAAAACAAGAGGAAACATGGGATACTTAAGTGGACTTTTACTCCATGATTTCTCATGTTTACACTTAAACCTTTCGTTTTTCAAGTAAATTGCCCGACTTTTTTATTTTAGTTAATTGAAGCGTTTGAACCAACACAATTATTCACTAAAATCACGAGCCCATCTAAGACAATCATTAAAAATCTGAGGGCGCCGAACGGCTGTTTTACCCCAGTTTAAGAATCATTAGAAGTGCTTATCTACATCCTTCAAACCGGGAATCGAACCCAGAACCACCGGTCGTCCTCCTAAACGCTTAAACTTTGGACGTCTGAACCAGTACTCAATAATGCACAGGTCTAACCACAGTTAGTTTACGGTATTGCCCGACCATCCGTTTTTTTTAGTTGGTACCTTCCCCACATTCGAGATGGCTGAACTCTACTGGTCACAGCTTCTCTCTAGAACTCCAGAAATTTCCACTCGAACTTATTAACTAGTGCGCACATTATAATTACCAATCTGGGGTTGTGGATCTTGTTTAATTACACTGAACTGACCAACTGGTCTTAGTAACATTTGTTTTATTGTTAAACAATGAGGATGATCAGTCTGGTTTTTAATTGTTTTTTTTTCTGGAATACTTCCCCTTTTGTACCACATAGAAACACTAAAAGAAATCGAAATTACTTGAGTGAGATATCGATCAAGGGCGACATGTTGTTCTGTGGTAGAATTAAGTGACTTCTATCAAAATATATTGCAAGGTTGTTTCAGTACTCATATTCGGTAGTAACATACAATTTTCAACCAGGCCGTGACTCGAGAACGTTTAGAGCTGAATTTTCACCATAGGCGAGCTGCTGTCTGAGTCGAAACGGATACAAAAGTTAGAAATAGGAGATAGTGCTCGGTCACAGAGACGATAATGAAATTGGTGTCACCATCTTGAAACACCGACTTCGGTGGCTTGGACATGTTCTACGAATGTCGTCCCAGAGAATTCCACGTCGTGTATTATTTGCCGACTCTGGGACTGGTTGGAAAAAGTGGAGAGGTGATCAGTATATGACATGGTGTCGTGGTATGAAAGAAAGCTGCAAAGGGCTAGCTTCTGTTGGTCCTTCACGACTCTCTGGTTTGGGTCCGAGAGACGGTGTAACGCAGTGGCTAGAGACGTTATCAGATATGGCTCAGAATAGAAGCCAGTTGCGATCCTGCTGTAACCTTTTACTTTCTTCATAAAAAGTGGTTGTATCTTCCTTAACTGAAAGATTTCTTCTGATTGTACCTTTTCGTTTTCCCCATCATTGTTCTCTCTCTCTTTTTTTTATAATTCCCCACGTTCATTACTTTTCTTTTCTCTTTTCTCCTCTTTAAATTATCATTGTTTTGTGTGGCGCATATATATTTGGAGCCCCCCTGTACCAATATTTATGTGTTCAAATAAATAAATAAAATAATTGTAAGGTTGTAGTGTCAGTGTTATACCTACAGTAATATACACAACGATATAATTCGACCAACCAATTAACACTTAAAATAATCGAATCTTTATTTTAATAAAAGCATGGTGCAGTTAAGTACTAACAAATGATCCTTGTGAGAAAAACTTTTTTGACTGGATTGCATCCAGTTTCGTATACGGGTATTTTATCGTTACACCTTAAACTTCTGATCTTATTCTTGCCTTTGGGTTTGATCGTTTGTTTCTAGACTACTGGTGACTATAATTCTGAAGATTTGTAGTGGCTGTTTCTATCATTAGTTGTAAGTAACACATTCTGACAGGTTTACAACTACATATTATATGCCCAGACTATCATTATTTGAAGTTCCGGTTTTGATATTGTAAATGCGTTGAACTATTATTTTGGTACTCAGTGTCCAAGAATTGTGGATTTAACAATCTTTTTTGCAATAGATTCCAATGCTAAGGATTAACTAGTTGGAAATTCAAAAGATTAAGCACGTTTTTAGTTGTTGTATAACTAAGATCAGTTTTTATTGTGAAATTGCGAATTCTACCAATCGGTCTCTGATAATTTTGCGCACGGAACTGAGTGAGACCTAACTGTTAACTGAATGGCTATTAGAGGACACAATCACCTATCAAATGAATAAATAAATGAAGACATATTAGGTGAGTGATTATATTTATGTAGAAAATATTTAATCAAGGTGATGGTACTCAATTACTCAGTGAGTAACAGGTGATTACTCTAAAGGAAAATTGGGGGTCTCAAGACGACATGATTTTTCACATCTCTTGGTAGTCGAAATAAATCTGACAAATTAAATAATATTTTCAGCTATGTTGATAATCAACTTTATGCGTTGAGATTTTCTATAGTCCACTGATTATACATTACTGATTAGCTCTCTTTCGCTTGATGGATGTCATTTCGAAAACAGATTGGATTTTCGCAGCTCAAACATGTAATTGCAGTATTCAATTCATTTCAAACACAAAGACCCATCTTGATTTCAATGTTTAGTTTCGTTTCTGGAAACAGTAATAAATAAATTGAAAAGTCCACAAAGCAAATACATTTTTTGCTACATACCAGCAGGTTTTCAAAATCCAGTGTACAGCCAATCGATTTTTCTACGTGCACTTTTGACCGTATTTTATGTATTAAATAAAATTTAAAACGGACTCCCCAACCTTTTGATTTGTGCTAAGACTGTCGAAACACTTGGGAAGCGTTACGTAGTTGGTGCTTAATTTTAAATACATGGTATTTTGATAACAACCGTGAAAGAAAACCCAATAAAAACTTTAGAATACTCAAAACATGCATTGTATCGTATAAATACTGTTGACTTCAAGCATTCTAACCATTTACTTACGCCTGTTACCCCCAATGGGGCATAGTCTGCCGACCAGCATTCTCCAACACACTCTGCCCTGGGCCTTCATTTCTAGTTCTATTCAATTGTTTTTCATCCTCAGGTCCGTCTCCATTTCTCAGCGTTGTGTTCTTTGTTCTTCCTCTTCTCCTTTGGCTTTGAGGATTCTAAGTGAGGGCTTGCCTTGTGACGCAGGTGGGTGCTTTATTCAATGTGTGTCATATCCGCTTTCAGCGTTTCTTTCTCCGCTGGGATCTGGTTTCTTCTCCCATAGTAGGTTGTTGCTGATAGTATATGGTCAAATATCCGAAATACTTTGCGTGGACAGCTGTTAATAAACACTTGTATCTCCTGGCTGATGCTTTTCGTATTTCTCCAGGTTTCCGTCCCATACAGTAGAACTGTCTTGACATTTGTATTGAAAATTCTGACCATGGTGTTGGTTGACAGTTGTTTTGAGTTCCAGATGTTCTTCAATTGTATATATGCTGCTCTTGTTTTGCCGATCCGCGCCTTCACATCTGCATCAGATCCACCGTGTTCATCAGTGATGCTGTCCAGATATTTAAAGGTTTTTACATCCTCCAAAGCTTCTCCGTCAAGTGTAATCCGATTGGTGCATGTTGTGTTGTATCAGAGAATCTTACTTTTTCGTTTATGTATGTTGATACCTATTGATGCTACACCGGTCATCTGCATTTCTTGTTGCGTGTGCGATAAAAGAGCCAGATCATCTGCGAAGTCTAGATCGTCCAACTTCATACTAGCTGTCCACTGTATACCGTGCCTTACCCTCAGATGTTGACGTTTTCATAATCCCGTCGATCCCCAGGAGAGAGGGTGAGAGTAAGCAAGCTTGCCTGGCACCGGCCTTTACTTCGAACGAGTCTGTGAGCTGTCCTCCATGCACGATTTTGCAGTTTGATCCATCATAAGAATTCCGTGTGATGTTGACTATCTTCTCAGGCACACCGTAGTGTCGAAGAAGCCTCTATAATATTGTCCTGTCCATTATATCAAATGCTTTCTCGTAGTCAGTGAGGTTGATGTAGAGTGATGAATCCCATTTAATTCATTGTTCCATTGTAATTCGTAGTGTTGCGATTTGGTCGGTTCACGACCGATCCTTACGGAATCCAACCTGTTTGTCTCGAAGTCCTTCATTTAACAACACTGTTGAAGAATTCTCGTGGTATTGGGAGAAGAGTGATGCCTCTGTAGTTCCCACACATGCTGAGATCGCCTTTCTTTGGTATCTTGATCGGATGTCCCTCTTACAGTTTGTATGTACTCGTTCTTCATCCCAAATCTTGCTGAAGAGAATGTTGAATATCTTCGCAGTTACTGGTACGTTTGCTTTCAGTGCTTCTGTTGGATTGTTGTCTGGTCCTGCTGCTTTGCCGCTCTTGATTTTTCTGATGTCCATCTGATCTCTTCAATTGTTGGTGGGCCAATATTGGTTGAGATATCTGTGGGTGCTGCTTCGATGTTAGGTGGGGTCGGTAGGGCTGGTCGATTCAAGAGTTCCTCACCTGTTTCGTTGTTCTGCAGTGTTGGCGATTACTTTGCCTTCTTTGCTTTTCACTGGTCGTTCTGGTTCACGATAATTTCCAGAGAGTTTCTTTGTTGTATCATACAATTGTCTCATGTTTCCTTATCTTACAGCCTTTTCCGCCGTAATCGCTAGATCTTCCACATATTTACGTTGGCTTTGATGCTCGTCTTCACTTGCTTGTTTGCTTCTGTTTATTCAGCTTGTGACTTGGCTTTTTCTGCTCGTGTTCGGCTGGTATTGATTGCTGACTTCTTGTTCCTCATTTTTTTATCTTATTCAGTGTATCAGCAGTGATCCATTCCTTGTGATGGTGCTTCTTGTGACCCAGAACCTCATGACATGTTCGGGTGATTGCCTCCTTGATCCCTTTCAAGTTGTTCTCCACAGTAGTCCCCTCTTCACTGAATAGATTATGAAAGGTTTGGAACCTACTGCTGACGGCTATCTTGAGTTCGTTGAGTCTGTCAGTATCCCAAATAAAGGCTGTATTAAAATTTTGTGATGTTGTCCGCCACATTGTCCGTTGCTTCTTGAGTTTGAATTTCATCTTGACGACCAGCAAGTGATAATCTGCGGCTATATAAACTCCTCTCTCGGTTTTTAGGTCCACCATTTGAACGAGTTATTGATGCAGATATGATTGATTTGATTCTCTGTAGTGTGATCCGGTTAAATCCATATGGCTTTGTGTATGCGTTTATTTGGGAATGTGGTGCCGCCTATGACCGGTTTATTGAAGGCATGTAGGTTTTCAAATCTCCCACCATCTTCGTTCCATTATCCCTGTGCATATCGTCCAATGATGCGTTCATATCCGGAGTTGACCATTCCAACCTTAGCGTTACAATTTTCAAGTCCTTTGCTGGGCATTTCTCAACGATTGATCGCAGCCTATCTTAAAATTGCTCATTAAAGTCTTCATTTTAGTTTTTGCTAGGCGCATAGCATCGAACGAAGTTCATTGTAATGCCTTCTAACTTTGTTTCGAAGGAGGCTTTGATGATCCTTGATCCATGAGATTCCCATCATATAAGTACATTTTGTGCTTGTTTGCTTAGCATCAATGCAACTTCTTGTGTATGTGGGGCATTTTCTTCTTCATGGCCAGAGTATAACAACAGCTGCCCTGAAACTAGTTTTTGTTGTCCAACCTGCCTCCAATGTGTTTCACTGATTCCAAGTACATCCAGGTTGTATCTTTTCATTTCTGCAGCAACTTGGATGACTCTTCCGGTCTCGCACATTGTACGAACATTCTCTGTACCTAAACTAATGGTTGCTGTAGTTGTCGGAAGGGGCATCAGCCTCGTGACTTCCAAAGGAACTCGGCTTTCAACATGAGACCTCACAACTCTTCTAAATGAAGACCCAACTCTCAGGTCAGAGTTTAATTGGTTTGAGTTATTTCTTTTGATTAGCGTTTTTTAGCGAATTAGTTCTCCACGGGATGGGGTCGCTAACCCCATACCCAACCTTCCTCAGTTATTCGGGCTTGGGACCGGCAGTAGCCCCCGGAATGGCTCCACGCGGAGTTAACTAAGTAACCTAATTCCAATAAAATCATATAAGAATAAATAGTAGTTCATGTGAACATGCGGGATTATTATGAATCAAGAAATAACAGGGTGCAAAATATTTTTATGATACTTTACGGCAATGAGAAAAACAGTATAAACTTTCTTAACAGATTCCTAATAAAAGAATTGATGTAACATGTTAGTGTAGGATTTTCTTGCAGTATTACAGAAAGCAAAACGTACAAGTAGGTTACTAGAAGAAGAATTTACAAACAACAGGATATTAGGAGGAACAGCGATCCAATGACACTAGTGATTCAAAAAACCAGTCATGTTAAATTATATATATATATATATATATATATATATATATATATATATATATATATATTCGGGTTAGTCATATGAATAAGTACAAAGTAACGAATGGGACTAGAATGACTCATTTTTTACACGATTACTTAGTATTATCACTTTCAGTGTAAAATAAAGTATAGTGTGATGAAGAATATGCATCAGGTTACACGTAAAAGGAACAAGAGCATCGCTCAGTTCTTCGATCTTTGGAATGAAGACCCCACCGAACGACCTTGACGGTTAGGGGACTGTCCATTAAAACATACTATACGGCTTTTGAAACGCGCCTGCGTAGTTTTTAGTAGCATTTGAAATTAACTTCGTTCTACTTGACCTTCAAGTTTGTAGTTTCTGTGAATCTCTTACATTTGCATCTCCAAGTCCTCCTAACAATCTGAAAAGTATATTTTACGAAATGATCTATTTAAAATGGAATATCTGGTAGAACTTAGGTGGGTTATTATCACTTATTGATAAGGAACGTATTTACCTCATAATAAATTGTCTAGGTTGGTTATTAAGTAATGAATTTCTAAAAATAATTTGTGCTAGTTTAATGTAGACGAACAATGCATGTATGAGTATAGAGATTTTTTGAAATTGGGAAACTGTAGAGTGGTTTATGACGAATATTGTTACGCACAATAAAAAGTGAAAATCGTAATGTCTTTGGACATAAGTCCAAATTGTTAAACTAATTTTTAGAACAACATATATAAGCGAACAATATTGTTTTCGATTAGATCCTCATCAGGCTTTACTCTAATATACAGTAATATTTATATGCATATACGAAATTATTAAACCAATCAAGGTAGTTTATAAATCAATGATAACGATGACAAAATGTCCTCTCATTGACTACACAAGCATCATTTGATGACTAAAATCCGCCTGAGACTCAATGTGGACCAATCAACAAGTGTGAACTGTGTTTAGCTATCTCGGTCTAATTTTATCGATATTGTATACGTCGTCCAACGCATCGTATGAAATGTAAAAGAATACAATCATTACATTAGCGCTGTTCAATGCGTTCGCTAATATCCAGGTCGCCAAAATTTACTCTGTGGGATTCCGAACACATATAATAGCTTGATACTTATTCTAAAAAAAATCATGGACCTGGTATGTTCTAGGGCTAAATATGTTTCTGGAGGTGTAATGTTCTCTAATCTACATATTTCTTCTATGGTCTCATTCATATGGTTTCATATATAATCCAAAGGTTATATAAATGCAGTCAAAAGAATGAGTTGCCAACCTTAAATTATGGGGTTGCCTATTAAGGAAATTTTTCGAATACAAACTATTCATGCTGATCCGGAGAATCCCACAAGAGTGGATTAAGAGACTGAATAAAAAGAAATGAACTAACACAACAAGGTGAAGAGCTATTTACTGTTTGAATACAAAGGATTGAGAATTGGTGGTCGGACCTCATTTTTTCTCGAACATTTGTAGAATGTGAAAGCTACGAATTATAGTACACACTAAATAAAAGAGAATATAAATGATTTTGAATCATTTTCAGTGATTTGTAACAATAGAGCGACATATTAATTATAAAAGGATGATATGTCTGGCAATCTAATAGAAAAGAGTGGTTCTAAAATTACAATACATACATACATACAAAAATTAGGTAAACTAATAAAAAGACTTCATATTCAACAAGCATAAAATGCTTACTCAATACTAATACAATCATATTTAACTTATAAATTCTTTGATTATATACTTACTCCTGTTATCCCTTGTGGAGGAGCATAGGCCGCCCATCAGCATTCTCCATCGAACTCTGTTCCTGATAATCCTTCCCAGTTGCTGGTCATCTTTTGTTATCTTTCTCCAATTACCGACGCAATGTGTTCTTTGGTCTTCCTCTTTTCCGTTCCCACTAGGGAGTCAAGTTAGGACTTGTCTCGTGATGCAGTCTGATGATTTCCGCAACGTATGTCCTATCCACCTGAAGCGTCTTTTCCTAATTTCCTCTTCAGCCGAAAGCTGGTTTGTTCTTTCCGATAGTAGGCCGTTACTGATGGTATTTGATGAACGGACATTGAGTATCTTATGTAGACGATTGTTTAGAAATGCCTGCTTTCTCTACGTGTCAGCTCTGTACAATAGGACTGTACTGAGAATTCTGTCTTTGATACTGGTCGACAAGTGTTTTGAGTTCCATATGTTTTTCAACCGTAGGAATGCTGTCTTTGCTTTGCCAATCCTTGCCTATATGTCTGCGCCAGATCCTCCCCGTTCCTCGATGATGCTGCCCAAGTAAGTGAAAGTTTCCATCTGTTCTAGAGGTTCTCCATCAAGTGTGATTGAGTTGGTGTTCTCCGTGTTGTATTTAAGGATGTTGCTTTGCTTCTTGCATCCTTACGTAATCCAGCCTGTTGATCTTTCATACAGTTCAATAATACTCTGTTGAAAGTTTTCCTGATACTTGTAGTAATGTGATGTCTCTGTAGTTCTCACACTTGCTGAGGTCTTTTTTTAATATTTTGATGAGGTATATCTCTTTTCAGTTTATCAGCACTCGTTCTTCCAAACATTTCTGAATAGAACGTGGAGCGTATTTACAGTTATCTATATATCTTCAGTGATCTTTGAGTAGATCTTGCAGGACTTGGAACCTGTTTATAAGAGCTGTCTTGGATTCGTCGAGTCTGTCAGTCTCTCGGTAGAAGGCTGTATTAAACCTTTGTAATGCTGTCCCTCCAGTGGTCTAGTGGTTCTTTAGCTTCATTTTTATCTTGATCACAACCAAGTGGTGATCTGAAGGTATGTCAGTTCTCTTGGTTCTCACGTCTTCCATTGACCTTCTGAATTGTTTAGTGATACAAATATGATCTATCTGATTCCCTGTAGTGTGATCCAGTGAGACCCAAGTAGCTTTGTGTATGCGTTTGCGGGGCAATACAGTGTCACCTATAACCATTTTTAATGCTCATAAATTTGTCACTTGTCCCTTTATCCCAGTCCATGTCATCCCATGATATCATCATACTTTGGCGTTTAGGTCCCCGATCAGAATAGACAGGTCGTTTCCTGAGCACTTCTCTATGACTCACTGAAGCCTCTCATAAAACTGATCTTCATCGTCTTCATTTACACCACTTTTGTGGGCACAGCACTGGATAATATTCATTGTAATTCCCTCATTCTTTGTTACGAAGGATGCTTTGATGATTCTGGATCCATAAGGTTCCCATCCTATAGGTGTTTTTCGTGCTTCTTTGTACAGCATCAGCACAACCTCCTTGTGTGTATGAGTCTTTTTCTTCTTCATGACAAGAGTACAACAGCATCGCTCCCGAATCCAATATTTTCTGTCCATTTTGTGTTCAATGAGTTTCACTGATTCTGAGAACCGCCAAGTTGTATCCTCATCTTCGTAGCTGTTTGACTGATCCTTCCGGTCTCTCACATTGTTCGAATATCTCATGTACCTATAATAATTGTTACCCTGGTAATTAGAAGGGATATCGGCCTCGTGACTTCCAAATTGTTTCGACTTCCACCATGAGACCTCATAACTTCTAAATGAAGATCCTTCAACCTTTAGGACTGAGTTTAAGGAGTTGAAATAATTTTTGTGGTTAGATTTTTTTTACAAAGGTTGTTTTCTACGAGATCAGGTTGCTGATCCCATGTCCAACCCTGCTCATTTATCTGGGCTTGGGACCGGCAGTGATCCTAGAAGGCATATAGGCGGAGTTCTAAAAACGCCTGTATGAGTAAATAGTAAAATGAGTGTTTTCAAACTACATGTTATTCCTCTTTTATTTTAGAATCAGATACGACCAGTATTATTGCATTTTCCTTCATTAATAAATAACATTTCAATAATAAAGCTAATCTAGACAAATAAGAAATTTTTAAGCAGAGATAGTGACAAGCAATGAATTTCAGGACGCGCGTTTCGTCATACTTAAGACTCGTCTGAGTCGGTATGCATTCTGGGACCCGAACATACTGCCGTTCGTTTCAAACACCGTCACGTTATCCACTTAGTTACTGAATCCAGACAGCCACTGGTTTGTGGAATGGGGTGAATTTTAATTCATATATATTAGCTGTTTGAATCGTCCCATCTATAATGAAGGCTGCAATCGATTAGTCTTTTTCGGCATCCTGTGCGGATTGCCTCGATATTGCCATTAAGTCACAAACATTTTAGGCGGAGATGGATCAAAAGATAAATATTAAAATCAATTCTAGGAGATCCTGTTGTTTTCAATTTCTGGGTCACTTTAACTCACCGCTATTATCTTCAGTAACTTAAATTTAAATTTATAAAACAATCAGTTTTCCCATGTATTTTTGAGAAATATGTTTCCGAATTTTGAAATAAAACGCTTAAACAGATGATACAATTTTACATTATTTTATTAGGGACTATTGAGTACGTCTAACGTAGAAATGGGAAAACTACAGCTTTCAAATCAAATGCAACCCCCCCCCCATCAAATTCCATAGAACCCAAGTGATCACATAGAAATAAACATGAAAGCAGCCAGAAGTGAGATAGTTTTAGGTTACGACAGGTAGTCACTTTATATCAGAGTTTAAGAGTATAGTATTTGAAAAAAATCGATCTGTCGCATAAGCAGTGTGAGGAATGTAATTACGTTCAGTTCCCAGCTTTAAGCAAAGGACATAGTGTCTCAAGGATCCCCTTATATATAAGGTTAAGAAATTTCAGACGTTTTAATGATTATGATACGTTCAGATAACAATTTAATTTGTTGACTGCTCTACTTTCTTTTGTTGTGTCTCCAGCTATCCATGAACTTCAGATGCAACAAGTAGATCAACACGCTGATAACACTGAATTCTCTCCGTCATTGACGAAGGATGAGTGTGCACTTGTAATGTCCGATTTGGGGGGGGGGGTAAATTACATTTGTCAACAAGCGTTTCATGTAATAACTTCGATAACTCAATATTTTTGGGGTCTGGAGTCAGAATTACAACAAGTAAAATAAATTTTAATTGCGACAAACTCGTGAAAAACTGTTTCCAGTTGCACTCATATTATTGTGATAGTGACGTCGTTGACGATGGTGTATACGTAAGTAAAATTATTTTCATTAAAACATGGTCTATCACAGTATCTCAATCAAAAACATGTTGATATTTTATGTATACGGCTTACCTGATGTTCATAATGCCATGTATAAAAAATGTTTACTCACCTCAGCTTTGAATTCAAGACTTGATTAACTTTCTAAAAAAATATAGAATCAAATGTTCAAATCTTGTATTTTGTGTGTAACATATATTCTTACTAAAATGTTATTTCCATTTTTGTAAGTGTTAAATACATATTTTCGAACATTTTACTATCAGTTGATCTCTATGGTATGGAAATCATCGGTTATTTTATGCACTTATTTCTCAACTCGTTTTTATCTCAATATTAAGACTTGTGAATTCTACCACTCATATGTGGGTAAATTACTGCCCAAGTTAAATGTTATGCAACATAATTTTAATTACTAGTTTCTTGCTCCAGTTTAAGCATTAATCATGGGCGGATTCTCTCAATATTTCAGAGGCGAATCTATCTAAAAGTTATCGGTTGAATGAATTCATACAACAAATAAACAAATAGTTATTTTTCCAAAATTTTACCCTTATAGTTTGAATTATTTTATTTTATGCCATTTAATGTACTGTCTACATTCACGTGGCCCTTTGATAAGAAAGTTTGTCCATTTAAAATTCTTTGCTATACAACTGGACCAGTCAAGATGTACACTAACAATTTGATTGACCTTGGTTTGACCAATCAGAAGACAAACCATCCGCCTCCGTAATTATATAAACTGAAATACTACAGGGATGTGTTGAGAATTTGAACGTGCTCTTCACTGAGTTTCTGCGCTGATTTGAGGAATATGCCTTTCACGCCAGTAAGTTTCTACCTGTATATTTATTTAAGTTATTCGTCTTTGGTACATAATACTTTTTCTCATTTCAATGTACTAGTGAATCTATTTTTTACCTAAAACAAAAAGCTACAATGAAGTCTCATATTATAGAGAAATTCTCAGGAAACGTTTCAATCTATTCATTGGTGAGACTATGATTTATGGACGACCTTTGAACGACGCCAACGTGACCTTGGGAGTATCTTTACTTACTTACTTTACTTACGCCTGTTACTCCCAATGGAGCATAGGCCGCCGACCAGCATTCTCCAACCCACTCTGTCCTGAGCCTTCTTTTCTAGTTCCATCCAATTCTTGTTCGTTTTTCTCATATCTATCTCCATTTCTCGGCGTAATGTATTCTTTGGTCTTCCTCTCCTCCTTCGACCTTGAGGATTCCATATGAGGGCTTGTCTTGTGACGCAGTTCGGTGCTTTCCTCAATATGTGTCCTATCCACTTCCAGCGCTTCTTCCTGATTTCTTCCACTGGAATCTGGTTTGTTCTCTCCCACAGTGGGTTGTTGCTAATAGTGTCCAGCCAACGGATCTGAAGTATTTTGCGTAGACAACTGTTAATAAACACCTGTATCTTCTGGATGATGGATTTCGCAGTTTTCCAGGTTTACGCCCCATACAGTAGAACTGTCTTCACATTTTTATTGAAAATTCTGACTTTGGTGTTGGTTGCCAATTGTTTTGAGTTCCAGATATTCTTCAGTTGTAAATATGCCGCTCTTGCTTTGCCAATCCGTGCCTTCACATCTGCACCAGATCCACCGTGTTCATCGATGATACTGCCCAAATATGTAAAGGTTTTTACATCTTCCAAATCTCCGCCAATTGTGATTGGATTATTGCATGCTGTGTTGTATCGAAGAATCTTGCTTTTCCCCTTGTGTATATTGAGACCTATTGCTGCTGAGGCTGCAGCTACACTGGTTGTCTTCTCCTGCATTTGTTGTTGCGTATGCGATAGGAGAGCCAGATCATCTGCGAAGTCTAGATCATCCAATTGCATCCTAGCTGTCCACTGTATCCCATACTTCCCTTCAGATGTTGATGTCTTCATGATCCAGTCGATCACCAGGAGTAAGAGAAAAGGTGAGAGTAAGCAACCTTGCCTAACACCGGTCTTTACTTCGAACGACTTTGTCAACTGTCCTCCATGCACGATTTTGCAGTTTAATCCATCATAGGAATTCCGTATGATATTGACTATCTTCTGAGGCACGCCGTAGTGTCGAAGAAGCTTCCATAGGGTTGTTCTGTCCACGCTATCAAATGCTTTTTCGTAGTCGATGAAGTTGATATAGAGTGATGAATTCCATTCAATTGATTGTTCCACAATGATCCGTAGAGTTGCGATTTGGTCTGTGCACGATCTATCCTTACGGAATCCTGCCTGTTGGTCTCGAAGTTGGGCGTCTACGGAGTCCTTCATCCTGTTTAACAATACCCTGTTGAAGACTTTTCTCGGTATTGAAAGAAGAGTGATTCAGCTGTAGTTTTCACAGTTGCTGAGATCGCCTTTCTTTGGTATTTTGACTAGAAGTCCTTCTTTCCAGTCTTTTGGTACCTGTTCCTCATCCCAGATCTTTCTGAAGAGAGTTTGGAGTATCCTTTCAGTTGCCGCTACGTCTGCTTTCAGTGCCTCTGCTGGAATGCTGTCTAGTCCTGCTGCTTTGCCACTCTTGATTTGTCTGATAGTCATGCTGATTACTTCAATTGTTGGTGGGCCAACATCGATTGGGAGGTCCGTGAGCGCTGCTTCGATGTTGGGTGGGTTCAGTGGGGCTGGTCGATTCAAGAGTTCTTTGAAGTGTTCTACCCACCTGTTTCGTTGTTCTTCAATGTTGGCGATTATCTTGCCTTCCTTGCTTTTCACTGGTCGTTCTGGTTGACGGTGATTTCCAGAGTTTCTTTGTTGTTTCATACAGTTGTCTCATGTTTCCTTCTCTGGCAGCCTTTTCCGCCGTCATTGCCAAATCTTCCACATATTTACGTTTGTCAGTTCTGATGCTCCTCTTCACTTGCTTGTTTACTTCTGTGTATTCAGCCTGTGCCTTGGCTTTTTCTGCTCTTGTTCGACTGGTATCTACCTAATTAATGGGGCTAAGTGAATGTTATAAAGCAGTTTGAGGAATAAAGATAATGATTTACAGTTGATGGTAAGGGTTAGGCTTTAGATTTATGGTTTTCATCACGAACTGACATCAACTAAAATGCCAAAACGCCATTTGGACGAATGGGTTAATAAATTTCGCACCAAAATCCAAGACCTGTTATCCTAAATTTAATTGGTTCATCTATAAATTAGTCTCGCCTATTCATTTGTTAATACCTGATGAGATTAATTTCGAGAATTTCGACTAGATGTTACTCAATTAAACCAGGTCCAAATTGTTGTCCTTGAATTTGCTACCTAGCAGTGGTGTATATATACTGTGCAGTTACTCCCTCTCATGATCGAAATAGGGATCCCTGTCCATATGGAATTATTGTTAGTGTATTGCCTCGAAATAGAACCAAGCAGTTGCCGAGTCCCTCTCAGTTTTCAGTAACTGAATGATGTCAGTTCCCTGAGCATCTAACTTTTGGGAGATTAAGGTCTCTGTCTGGCAGAATTTAACATTTCTTCAAAATAGCCACCATCATTGAGGATAAGTAGACATTTGCAAAGTTGTTTGCTCGGGGTTATGATAAATAGTTTTGTCGAAATGAAGACAATTTCGAACTTCTATTTCCCCTTGTTTACTACGTTTATTTATTTTGGAAGCTGCCGTAGTTTAAAAACGGTACGGCTGTTTGCATACATTGTTTAGGATTAAAAAATCACAGTATCAAAACAACTAAAAGATGTGAATTAATCGTATAATACATTCTTTTCATAGAATACTAACCACCCCTATCCAGCTTGTTCATTTATGCCATTTCCTACATGCTTATATGAATGTTTCTTAGATGAAAATTAGATTTATAACAGTTGTTTGGAAGTACAAACTTTAATCCGGTCATCACATGCTCTCTCTCTTTCGTAATTCAGCCTTTTTCGTCATTCTCCCAATACATGTGAATTATCCAGAATTGTTTGGACACATTAGTGTCAATCGTGACATTGCGCTTTGATCGATCGGGTCTTTGTCTATCAACATCGGTATAAAAAATGACCTTGATAACCTTTCTTCCAATCAAATCAGGAATACAACATAATTTGTTGTGTTAAGGTCGAAAATGGTCGATTAGTATTGGGCTAAAAGAAAGTACATATAGGAGTTAGGACACTGTCGTGCAAAGTATTATTTTGCTAGTTGGACAAATGCACTTTTTTTTTTAGTTAAGATACACAAGATAACGTAAATGACTAGAATAGACTAGTGGTTAGTCATCATAACTAATATTCATGTCTAGATTTCACTTAGTCAATTTAAGGGTGTGACAAAAATATTTTGGTAAGACAGTGTTGTGCTTGCGTATATCACAGTGGTATTGGATATGTTAGGACATTTGTTACCAATCCTTTCAACGGAATGTCTGGATTCTAGTTTATGTGACTTCCGTTTTTGTTTCAAAAACTTGGCAACCAATCCTGTTATGTTCCAAGCCCCGTCAAATATTACATGACATGGTCGCCAATCAGAACACCAACCTATACGATCTTGGCGCTGTTCCAAACAAATAACGCGTTAACTATTACGAGCAGCCTCGAGTTAACTCTGAGTCCTTTTATTGGGCCTTCTCGCCTCTGTTCGTTTGAGTCCAGAACACAATTCAGCTTCCACTGTATGAGTCATGTATGTCATACGTACGCAGTTTACATACAGGCAAATCAGATCGCATCTTGCCATAAAAGAGAAGATAACAATTATGTGAGATCAAGCCGAAAGTGGCTGAGTGTGAGGCCGTAACTAACAAATTGGGAATAACAAGAATAGTAAATCGTATAATAGTGGTTAATAGGTCAAATGGAAGCTTATGATAAAAGAATTGTGAATATACATATAATATAGTTACTTAATAGTTATCCAATAGGAATAGTTCATAAATAATTCCTAGCGGTTACCATTCATTAAATGGGGACGACTTGGTGTAAAAGTAGGATCAAAATAATTGCCTATGGCCTGATGCACCTTGCTTTCAAAACATTGTTATAATTGCGGTTTATCCATTTGCGGAGCTTGAACTCTCAAACAATTCATTTTGTTATCGATTCACCAAGTAACAGTTGCTCCGCTAGCATATAGATACTGAAATTGGTCACGACGTTTATGGGTTACAATATAATATCGTCGTCCCAACTCGATTTTAACAAATTTCCGGCGGATTTGTAGCAAAGATAAGATTGTAAAGGGAATTAAAAGTTGCTTATAAGACCTTTATAACTTTAGAACTGATTCAGAAAGAAAACTCCATGCCCAAATAAATGAGTTTATATCATTCATAACTGTTATAAAATTGTATTATTTAGGTTTGATTATTGCCATTGTGAAATATTCTTTCATTATTACTGACTATTATTTATCCCAATAGTTGAGATCATGAGTCAATTAAAGCTAGACCACTTATGATCTCAACTATTAAAATTACTATGATATCCACAGAAACCCCTTCTGATATTATTTATTTATTTGAACACATAAATATTGGTACAAAGGGGCACCGAATACATATGCGCCACACAAGTCACTTGGTTTGTGAGTGAGCTGTGATACTGCCCGGATGCCTAGATTGACTGTTTATCCCGTACGTAGTGGTTTATAACTAAAAGTCATTTACAACACATCTTAATGTCGTCTCTGTAATATGGTTTTACGTTTTCTCCCTGCATGGATCGGTAAAAACTGTCTCCTTATGTGATATTTCACCAACGCTCCATAATTTTGTTCTTACTGACCAACTGCACTAATATTGGTGAAATTTGGCGTTGCCAACTTCAAAAGTTATGAAGTGTAAACTGGAGTAATCAGGACATCAATATATACAAAAGCTACGGACAAGGACGTAAGCTTACGGCATCTAGCAAGACGTTGATCGCACACGATATGAATTTAAAATAAATTGCGCTACACTTTTAGATCACTTCATAGTTTACAATGATCAGTATACATTAAAAGATCTCATGAATCATAATGAATTTACAGGACACGTGAAGATCATGGCGAATACACTATTGTTGTATGGATAATATTAATATTTAAAATAACAAGTTGCTTCCCAATAATTAAGTCACTAACGATATTTTTATTTAGGCAAAAGTAGAGAAGTGTGTACGTTGTGACAAATCGGTTTATGCTGCCGAAAGGATGGAAGCCGGTGGGAATATCTGGCACAAGCGTTGTTTTTGTTGTTCAAAATGTGATATGCTACTGAAGTAAGTACTTGTCTGTTAATTCACATTTACTAAATCTTTTTCCTACACTTTGATAACTATTTTTCCTGGGAATTTTATGGATTGTTACGTATCCTGTTAAGTATTTTCACTACGTTTTACTATTCCATTCAGTCACAATGCACACTTCATAACACTTGCCCAAACAGATACGCAAAATGTAAAGACTGAAAGTGTGTAAGAAGCCTTATTGTCAAGGACGTAGCAAGTATTTACATAATTCGTGCGTGTATATTTATACTCACACACTATGTAACCTCACTGTGATTTGTAATCTTTCCGGGACTCCCCAACATATCATTTTTCAATTAAAGTGGATACCTAACTCGTCACTAAGATTATACTCTGGTTTTTAAGTCTAGGAATGCTGTAAAATTTATCAACTTCCTACATGTCATTTAAGAAAAGCCATTTGAGATTGTGGTCTATTTTGCTTATATTCGGTTGGTTGGTTTGTTAATAGGAAGTCAGTTGTGATCAACTGTAATTAAATTATTTCATTTTTCAAATTTTGGACTGGATGTGGAATACTTGTTTACTTTTTAAGCTGATGTATGTTGTGCTGTCTGGTAGACAGCAGTGATATGAATCAGGGTTATAGATCTTCCGTTTTTCTATAAATTTGTCATAATTCCATGAATATTATCCATCCTCTTTTCACTTTTGTACGTGACAAGTTTATCAGTTAAACTAGCGTTTAGTATTACTTTAATTTTTACGTAGTTCAGGTGAAAATATCAGTTTCCGGAATTTTTTGTGAATATTAAAAATATTAGTTCATGTAAGTTGTTCTGTTATTTTTCATTTTTCCCTTTGAATTAACCAAGATTTTCCTTCCTCGTAAACTCCATGGTATTTGTCTTTCGATGTAAACAAAAACTCAGTACCATCCCTGTTATCATGTTTCCACAACTCTTGAAATATTTATATACCACAACATTTTAAATATTAATTATTATTTTTTAAGAAAATTGGAAATTGGCTATCAATGAAATCTTTTGTTGAACTTGTCAGTCGAATTTATCCACACCTCATTCTTGATTTTCGCACCTGGACACGAACTTAGTACTTTTCACTTCGAACACTTAACATGTTACTCACCAACTTTACATAGCCACTAGTTTTTCCAATAGGGATTCAATCTCATTATATAATAGTTTGAATATTATTTGAACGAATAATCAATCTTCTTGACATCTATCTATAGAAATAGTTGAAATTTTTAGTCAATTGAAGCTAGACCATCATGGAAAACCTGAAAGTACTGGACGACCGTTTCCTCCTAGTATGGGACTTTTCAGCAACCTTTTCTGATACTAATCAACATATGCTCACTAGTGACTGACTTCAAGAGGCATTTCCTGGAGTTCTAGTGAGAAGCCGTTACCAGTGGAGTTCAACCAGGTCTGTTGTGAGATATCAGCTCACTGAACACAATGGTGTAAAATGGCGCAATTTCGTGGATTAGTTGAGGCTAGACATTAACACCATTGGAGGCCGACCAGCTCAGTGGTCTAGTGGTTAAGCGTTTGCGCGCGAGACTGATAGGTCCTTGGTTCGAATCTCGCGGGGGCCGAATCGTGGATGCGCACTGCTGAGGAGTCCCATACTAGGACGAAACGGTCGTCCAGTGCTTTCAGGTTTTCCATGGTGGTCTAGCTTCAATTGACTCAAAATGTCAACTATTGAAATGACTAGAATCTTCACGAAATCCCTTCTGATAATCTATCTATATGTTAACAGTTCATGCCTGAAATAGATTTGATAATGTGTACTACTACTTCACAAATACGTGTAATTATTAATTAAGTTGTTCTCAATTAATCAATCTCTTTATTATATCTGTGTTTATATTGAACTTGTATAATGGTAGTAAATCACATTTAATAATATCACATAGATTAATTAAATTATTATGTTAATGAACACATATACTTAAAATCAATAAGTCTTATTCATATTAAAATAATTTTCTAAACTATTATTATGTATAAGTAAACAATAAAAAAGTCCGTTTTATTTCACTTCTATTTTTATTTGTTTTGTTTCTAATTTATACTAAAATCACTTTTCATTTCTTTAAATAATCAGTATCATAGAATATATGAATTCTAGATCATAAAAAAAAATAAATAAATAAGAGTTGATATATAGTGAGCAAGGAATTCATTGATTGAAGTATTAGTTACCATACAAAATTGATTTTTTTTTCCAATTGTCTATCATATGAAGTTATATTTGAAGAGACAGTAATAATCATATTATCTAATTAATTAATTACATCTGTTGATTATAGACAATTAACTTTTTTAAAAGTTAAATTCATGAGTTGATTTAAACTATAGACCACTATGCAAAACTTGGAAGCAATGGATGGTCGTTTTGTCCTAGTGTTAGACTCCTTAGCATTGAGGGATTGTGGATGAATAGTACACAGTGTTATTTATTTATTTATTTATTTATTTAAGCACACACGTTAGTGCAAAAGAACACTAAAATAAATATGCGTCACACAATAAGAATGAGACTGTGAAGAGATAGAAAAAGAAAGGTGAGTGTAGTAATGAAAAAAAGAATAAAAATAAATTAGTGTATGAGAGTGAAAAGTAATAATAATAATAATAATAATAATAATAATAATAATAATAATGGGAGAAGCTGTTCAGTTAAGAAAAATACAACCAGAACGAAATATTTCAGTTACAAAAGTTACGCTCACTTATATGAAGAAAGTAAACGAAATTTATAGCAGGATCACCACTTGCTTCTATACTAAGCCGGGTCTGATAACGTCTCTAGCCAATGTATTTCACTATCTTCTAGGATCCCAACCAAGGAATTGTTAAGCTCTGACAGTTACCATGTCATACCCTGACCACCTCTCCGCTTTTTCCAACCAGTCCCAGAAAAATATGTAGACACAACTTTGTGCATAACGAAAAGGACCTGAAGTTTGTGCTGATGATGTCGTTCAGAAGAACGATGAAAACTCCACGACCAAATTATCCAGCTCAGAGAACAAAATTTCACAAGAAGAGGACCTTTCTCTTTATTGAAACTAATTTATTTTAAAGTGTTTTAACACTGCAGCTCTTTTGGGACTATTATATGTTATCATTGATGTGTGAAGCGGGGAATAAAAGATAATGTAGAAGTTGGAGTTTTATTATTATTATTATTACTATTTGATGAATTATTTTGTATATTTCTAAAGAGTATTTCCAAATGGGTCATCTGACATGTGTCAGATTAGTTATATATTCCCCTATGCTTATTATTATTATTACTCATTTATTATTGACTGTTCATTGTTGTTGGATTGTATCGGGTTTGGTGTGGAAATATATTTACGTTGTGATCAGGCTAATCACGTGTTCTTGATCTGAGTTGTGTTGACGTCCTGTAGAATAAACACTGGGAGCGAATCTATTGTAGATATTTGTCTAAGGTAAATTAACATCCCATACGTGTAAAAGCGGAAACCCAACCCTTATAACATTAGACGAAGTAAAACCTAGCGTTATAACACAAGGTAAATTAACACTTCATTTATGTATATACATGTATTTTCAGTTATTTAGTTTCTTTCCCAATTCAAATGTTCCTAATATGCATATTATTTAAGTATAATAGGATGGGTTTATGCATTTCATATAATATACATGTGTTCTATAAGACTTTTTATTTCATGTGATTATAAGTCATATGATTATATATTGTACAAGAAATTAAATAACTATTCCACTTTGAAACTGTTATACACTAAAAACTTATCAGCTGGTGAAAATTGAAAATTAGGTTAAACACTACATTTATTATCAATGTTTGATACCCAAACAAATATCAGTTCGAACCTGAAACTTTTGATCATTATGCACTGTTGATTTCCTCTCAAATTAAGTTAAGAAAATTTATACTACATATAGTTCCTTTTTACTAAATTAAAGAGAGGAAAATAAACACAATTGATTGATCACTGGGTAATGATCAATTTCAAGCATGTCTAGTCCTTCTTAGTGCAGATTGAATGCTATCGACCATGTTGCAATGAGGAAAATAAAGATTTGAACAGAATAACATGAATTCATATTTCGTTAGATTTACATCAACTCCTTACAACTTATAATGCTTCAAATTAAACTTATAAAATAATTTGAATACACTTACAGAAATGAGTTTTCTTAAAAGTTAATGTGAATATGTAATAATACAGTGTTGTAAAGATTCTTTTTTTAAAAAAAATTATTATTTTGTATTATACGTCTAATTGTGTTACACCATAATCAGTCATTCCAATGTTACGATTTATTGATTTTCGGATAAGTAATAATAGATTAAATGTAAAGTTAGAACTAAATAACATCCATTTAAAAAGTAAAGCAATTTTGAAGTGCAATTTAATTAACATTCTTAAAATGTCTATGATCGTAACGAGTTGCATCATAAAGTTTTATATATAGTTCAATGTATGGAAACTGGTGATAATTTATTCATAACTTTCTCAGTGTTATAAAGAATATATCAACATGAAAATAATTCACTTCATTAAATGATTAATGTCATATGAAATAAAGGATATATATTTTAAGGTCTGAGTTTTCCTATTGTTGATAATAACTACTTCATTTGATCAGTCTTCGTTATCATATGTGCATCCTAAACAGGTTCCCTCTATATTAACCGTGAACAAATGTTACAGGAAAATTAAACTGTGATTAATAGTGAAATCCAGGATGCGCGTTTTGTCTTATGTTAAGAGAGATTGATCAAATACAGTCCTTAATAATGGGAATTCAAAACTCTTACATGTATAACTTCATATTCGTTAGACAGGCTAGTTGCTGCCTGAACTCAATAGCTCAGTAGAGGACACCTTAGCGCTTGGAGTGAAACGTATGGGGTCCAGTCACAGAAATTTCTCTTTGTTTGTTCTATTTATTAACTAAATATTTAACGTAGATTTTAATTCAACTTAGTAACTTTCGTTATTAATGTAGTTATTAGGGGTAAACCACTTATATATATAGTCGATCAACTTATCGTAAACCAACATTTGCTTTAAAATTTTGTTTCCTAAAGGATGGATGCAAAAACATGTTATCTATAAACTTATTTATGAATGTATGTCAATCACAACTGCAAAAAAACAAAACAAATGAGAGAGAGAATCAAAGCTAACATACTAAATCTTTTTCATCAAAATATTTTTTGACTTTACGTATCCTTCAATAAATGTCCTTTAATACATTTCATAAATTGTACTGTTTACTGGAAAAAATAATTATATTTATCAAATAATCATAGGCTGACAAGCTTAACACCATGAACACATTATTACTGTTTATCTTTGTGAAGATATCTAAACATCAATATATACATATATATCAAACAAATAGTGGTGAGAGAGAAGACAGGACTTTGCAAGATAGCTTTAATGTTCCAAGAAAAAATGATTAACGTATATATATATGTTACGTGCTATATTGTAGGCGGATTATAACCCATCGCAATGGTACTGAGTTGTGAAAGGTCACAATAAGAATAATTTGGGTCAACCCTAACATTGTGTCACGACTTTTTCTCTATTATTTGACAACTTGAACACTAATCCGTATTATGGTCAGTATTGATTCGTATTTTGATGTTGAACTTATGGAGACACTGAATAATAGACCTTCGAACTAATTATTCGGCTTATATAATTTAGGTATATGATCAAATATATCGGATTTTGACTAACCCCTTGAAGTGATAAACAAATTTTATAAATTTGTTACTAATTCGTGAAAGTATTATGCTCTTTATATATCTGTCTTCAAATCAAATCGATACCTTGACACACTAGTTAGTCTTCCCTAGTGTGATAACCTGATCAAGTTATATTGGCTGAACCATTTTTTCTCTGAGGCTCTTATATATCAGACTGATGTCATCAAAAGTGGCTGGTTTCCAGTTTATGAGATCAGTTGGATTGATGAATGAAAATTACAGTTTTGGGTTAGTTTTTGTACTACTACAACTTCACTGTGGAACGCAGTTACTAAGACCTTTAGTTGATAAAATAGGAAGATCATTGGTTTACAGTAAAAACATTCATGAATGATACTCATTGCTTATCTCCAAAATTATCATAAAGTTACAATTTAATGAACAGAATTCATCAAAGTAAAGAATAATCAACGTTCCTACGAACTCTGATAGTCTAAAATTCGTAGTTGAAATCTCATCCGATTTTTACAAAAATGTGGGAAACATCTTCTAAAGTTCAGTATTAATTTTCTCTTTTTTTTTACACAATAAAGTGTAATTTACATAATTCTGATGACATTTTTATATAAACTAATAATTTACACTAAACGATATCTGATTCATTATATGGAGGCATCCTATATTGGTTGATTACTAATTATTCACATGTTATGAACGTCTTCTTTATTTTACTCCAGAGATTCTACTAGATTTTCATTTTTTCCCAACGCAGTACTATCGATGAATATTTTCTATTCAGTTTACATTTAAAAAAATATTAGTTTGAATATTATTAGTTTTCTAATCTGTTTCACAAAATAGGAATAGTTAAATACACTCAATCTCTGCTTGAGAAAGTTTATGAATGGTAGTTGATAAAGACGAGAAAACTAAAAAAGTTAAGAATATGAATCATCTTTATTTCAACTTCACCTTAGAAGTTGTCGATAAACACACTATTAAACTTTTGGTAGAGTTGGTGAGTGTTCTGGTTTTCGAATCCGTTGCAAATTTTTCCTTTGTATGCATACTAGTGATGACCCCATTTTATACTAATGATACAATTACCTACAACGTTGATTATCTCACGCTAATCTTTCAGTCCTCAACCTACCCAATCAGAACACGAAGAAAACTAGCCCGATTTAGCTTATACATACTGTGACTGACAAACAATTCTATCTAATAATATATATGACCATTCTGCATCAATTGCAATCTGTACATAACTAGGTCACCCGTAGTACAAACTGAGTGACAGTAATACACTGTAATTTACGAATAGTAAAAGATTTATCAGTAGTTAGTAAGATAAGTGATAAATAAATACTATGGTCTGAAAAGTATAGGTCATCCAGCTTTGTCCCAAGTGGTCACTGTATTCTGTGCTTCTTCTGATATGTGGAGGTCTTCATAATCGAGTTAACAATTGAAAGAAAAGGAAAAGATAACAATAGACAGCCTTCTAGAACATTCAAGTTTAATGGGCATCTATCCAGTGTTATAACGAAGAAGTACGTTCTCTGAGCTCCAGCTCAGAGAACAAAACTCCATAAAAATCATCCACCTGAGCTACAAATCTTCTCCACCATCTCGAAGAAATACGTTTTAGAGCAACTGTTTTTATTGGGATAAATGTGATTAAGAGGACAATAAAATGTAATTCATGATATCCTATGACTTAAAGGAAGTTGAACATTCCAACTATTGAATTACAGCTAAGTGATACATAATCGTAAGATAGCTTTCACGAAAAACAAAGATATTGTTGATCTTAATTTTCGAAACAGATGGCTGATCAAAAAGTTCCAGCTTACTATGAAACTACTTTTCCATTTTCCTTAGTGAACGATAAGTGTTTGAAATATCGAAAATTATTGTTCACTGTTAGATCGTTGGAGGATCTGTTGACGTGTGTTTAAGTGAATTTCTTTGTTTTATTTCGTTTCTTAACATTTAAGTATTACACACTGATTTCGTTTCAGAATTTAACTAGAATTCAGCTCAGTGAAATTTTATCAACATTAAATCGGATTTCTTAGGTGCTTTAGACGTACTGCTTCACTAAAGATGGTCTACCCGACAAGATATCACTCATAAATCTCAGTTTTAGAAAGTTGTTACGTTTCTTCTCATCCTTCTTTTAAACGATGTGGCTTTCAAAAATCCCATGAGCAACAAATTTTTCGTTATAGTTTGTTATATCCACCTTTTCATAATTTATACATGACGAACTAGACACACAAGAACGCGTCATGTGAATGGTCCAGATTTATTTGATACCACATCAATTTGGAATAGAATACTAGATAGCTATACAATTTAAAAGACAAGTCCCTATATATCATATAAATGTATGTTAATTCAACAGTTTATCTAAAATCATTACGATTATAATCATCCTGCATGATAATATATCGTATTATCACCCAATGAGATTCAAGTTGATCCATTACACAGCACCTAACTAACAATAATCGATAGATTAGAAAATTATAATCTGTTGTATGTCCACTTTTTTCTAATGACAACATTTAGACAGTAAAGATATATTTGATTACATTGGAAAAATAGTCAGAAATTTTCGATTTTTTACCTGTTCAACTGTAACCATAATTTCCATCAAATTATAACCACTCAAAAATGGTTACGAATTAATTTGTAAAGTTGGTTTTTAATGTTAAATAATCTTGCTTTTAATTATTGGTTAGAGTCGTTATCTCATCGAGTATGGCAAATAACAATTCTTCGTTTCAGAGACGCTAAGATTATAAAGGATTGGGACGGGCTTGAGCGATTCTTAAAATGACCGACACTTCCTAGCCCACTGTTAACCAATTAGAAAACATCATAGTAAGAGATAGATGATGGCTAACAGTGTAATCCAGGACGTATCTTTCGTCCTAGCTAGGACTCGTCAGGTGATTGTAATCAGAAAAGTTATTGTCGGTGAATAGTTTATCTAAGAAAACAATATTTGTAAGCATATAAATATTTTGCATGGTTAATGAATCTACTGGGGTTTTCTATTAATTTTCGTGTCTATAATTTGAGAAAACCATAATGTACGGATTCATCAATATAACTATAACACGCGACCTCTCAGACCATTGTACAGACACAAATAGTTTATTAATCGTTCCCACATTACCTTGGAGTTCTTATGTACAACGTGACGGTTGTATCCTGATCTAGCAAGCAATCAGTTTAGGCTCTAGTTATCCATGTACGCAGTCGTCTCTAGCTGAACTTTATTCCTAATATTTGGTATAAATTTGAATTAATGTATTGCTATAGCTTCAACTGTGCACGAATTCCTCGTCCAAACTTTTTTGAGCCAGTTCTTTTTACTTTTGTGGAAGATTTTGAATGGAGATTCACGTGACTGGTTGTAACATCAGTTAGTCTTATGTTCAAGGACAGCTGTTAATCGATTTGTATTGCATTTTTAGATAGTCATTCAGAGTAGTGTTTAGATATTTGTTTACCAAGTACACGCTTTATACGGCCGAAATAATCTGCTCCATGAAAGAAGGTAAACTGGTAAATGCACGTCGAGGTGGCACAACATGGCAGTTTATCCTTGACATTTTCCTGAGTGAGTTTCTTGCTGGAGAAAACAATCCATAGCTCTGTTGAATAAAGCATATTTCTCATGAATCTAGGTAATCTGTTACTCAACACTTCCCTTGAATTCAATGGTCAAGAATAAAACTTATCGGAACTGTGGAAATATCTTTATATTAACGTTTGGGTTTTAGATTACTATTAATGAAGTCATTTTCCAAGAATGTTCGTCGGTTTGTATTTAGCTCATTTCCAAGTGTGTCTTCAGTTCATATTCATTTGGCAGATCTTTTCTTTGCACATATTTTCTCCTCATATTATAACAGGTCGTACAGACTAATAATTAGATTGATGTATGGGTCGAGGGTAAATACTGCTAAGGAGTTATATACTAGAAAGAAATATATCCAGTACTCTCTAGTTTTCAGTAACACCATTAACTAAGGTTATTTAATGACAATTAAATAGGTCCTTTTTTTCCAGTGTGCATAATATATAAATACTTTTGTTTGACCAGTTTCAGCTAATCATCGGAAAAACGTAGTCTCAGATTTTGCTCTTCGTGACATTCGTTAATTACATTAAAATAAAACTTCAAGAAAATCACATATATTATCAATAAATGTTTATTTTGTACTACATACACTAATAGAAAGTTCTCTATCAAAATAAAATTACTTACTTACGCCTGTTACTCCCCGCGAAGGAACATAGGCGGCTCAACAGCATTCTCCATCCAACCCTATCCTGGGCAATCCTTTCCAGCTCTTTCCAGTTCTTATTCATCCCTTTCATATCCGCTTCTATTTCCCGACGTAATGTGTTCTTTGACCTTCCTCTTTTCCTCTTCCCTTCAGGATTCCAAGTTAGCGCTTGTCTCGTGGTGCAGTTTGATGATTTGCGTAATGTATGTCTTATCCATTGCCATCATCTTTTCCTAATTTCCTCTTCAACTGGAAAGTGGTTGGTTCTCTCCCACAAAAGGCTGTTGCTGATAGTATCCGGCCAATGGATGTTAAGTATCTTGCGTAGACAGCTATTGGTAAATACTTGTACCTTCTTGATGGTGGTTGTTGTAGTTCTCCACGTTTCAGCTCCGTACAGTAGAACTGCCTTGATGTTCGTATTGAAGATTCTGATTTTGATACTGGTTAAAAGTTGTTTTAAGTTCCATATATTCTTTGATTGAAGGAATGCTGTCCTTACTTTGCCAATCCTCACCTTTACGTCTGCACCTGAACCTCCTTGTTTATCGATGATGCTTCCCAGGTATGTGAAGGATTCCACATCTTCCAGAGTTTCGCCATCAAGAGTGATTGGATTGCTGTTCTCCGTGTTGTATTTGAGGACCTTGGTTTTCCCTTTGTGTATGTTGAGGTCTACTGATGCAGAGACTGCTGCTACGCTGGCTGTCTTTATCTGCATTTGTTTGTTTGTATGAGACAGGAGAGCTGGGTCATCTGCGAAGTCCGAATTGTCTAATTGGTTCTGAGCTGTCCATTGTATGCCGTGTTTTCCCCTCAGATGTCGAGGTCTTCATAATCCAGTCGACCACCAGAAGAAAGAGGAAGGGAGAGAGTAGACAGCCTTGTCTGACTCTGGTCTTTACTTGGAATGCATCTGTCAGCTGTCTTCCATGCACTACTTTGCACTGTAGTCCATCGTATTGACGATCTTCTCAGGAACTCCGTAGTGTCGAAGAAGTTTCCATAACGTCCTCCTATCTACACTGTCAAATGCCTTCTCATAATCATTGAAGTTGATGTAGAGTGACGAGTTCCACTCAATTGATTGTTCGACGATGATCCGTAGTGTCGCAATCTGGTCTGTGCACGACCGGTCCTTACGGAATCCAGCTTGTTGATCTCGAAGTTGAGCGTCCGGTGGATTCATTGGAGACGACCTATTCAAAAGTTCCTCGAGGTATTCTACCCATCTGTTCCACTGTTGTTAAATTTCAGTGACTGGCCTGCCTTCTTTGTCTTTGACTGGTCTCTCTGGTTTACTATATTTCCCTGCTAGTTTCTTCGTTGTATCGTAAAGCTGTTTCATATTTCCTTCTCTTGCAGCTTTTTCCGCCGTCGTTGCTAGTTCTTCCACGTATTTCTGCTTGTCAGCTCTAATGCTCTTCTTCACTTGCTTGTTTGCTTCTATGTATTCGGCTTGTGCTTGGACTTTCTCTGCTCGTGTTCGACTATTGTTAATTGCTGTCTTCTTGTTCTTCGTTTCTGTCATCCTGTCCAGTGTTTCTATAGAGATCCATTCCTTGTGATGATGCTTCTTGGGGCCCAGAACCTCTTGGCACGTTGAAGTTAATGCTTCTTTGATACCTTTCCAGTTATCTTCCATAGTAGTTTCTTCCCCCTTCAGTAGATCCTGTAAGGCTTGAAACCTGTTGTTGAGAGCTATCTTGAATTCATTGAGTTTGTCAGTATCTCGAAGGAAGGCTGTATTGAACCTTTGTAATGCCGTTTCTCCAGTTGTCCAGTTCTTCTTTAGCTTCAGCTTTAAATTGACCATAATCAGGTGGTGATCTGAAGCTATGTCCGCTCCTCTCCTGGTTCTCACATCTTCCATTGTCCTTCGGAACATTTTATTGGTGCAAATATGATCTATCTGGTTCTCTGTGGTGTGGTCCGGTGAGATCCATGTAGCTTTGTGTATACGTTTGTGTGGAAATATTGTGCCGCCTATGACCAATTTGTTGAATGCACACAGATTTACAAATCTTTCTCCGTTTTTATTCCTCTCTCCCAGTCCATGCAGTCCCATGATATCTTCATGTCCGGTGTTGTCTATTCCGACGTTGGCGTTTAGATCTCCCATCAGAATGGTGAGGTCCTTTCTTGGGCACTTCTCTATGATTGATTGCAGCCTCTCATAGAATTGATCTTTATTGTCAACCTTGCTATCATTGGTGGGTGCATAACGTTGGATAATGTTCATTGTGATCCCCTCCTTCTTTGTTTTGAATGATGCTTTGATGATTCTGGATCCGTGAGATTCCCATCCTACAAGTGCATTTCGTGCTACTTTGGACAGCATTAGAGCAACTCCCTGATTGTGTGGAGCATTTTCCTCTTCGCAACCGGAATATAGCAGCATCTGTTCCGTATTTGGCCTTTGTTGTCCAGCTTGGGTCCAATGGGTTTCGCTGATTTCCAGTACTGCCAAGTTGTATCTCCTCATTTCCGTTGCCATTTGACTGATCTTTTCGGTCTCCCACATTGTCCGGACGTTCCATTTACCTGTAAAAATTGTCGCTCTGGTTGTTAGAAGGGGCACCGGCCTGATGGCTTCCGAAGGAACTCGGCTTCCACCATGAGGCATCATATTTCTTCTAAATGAAGACCTTCTAACTCCCAGGTCAGAGTTTAAATTGTTTGAGTTATTTTTCCTGGTTAGCGTTTTATTAGCGAGTTAGTTTTCTACGGGATGGGGACACTAACCCCATGCCCAACCGTCCTCCTTTACCCGGACTTGCTACCGGCAGTAACTCTAGAAGAGCTACAGGCGGAGTTAAAATGAAATTGGTACGTGAATTTTTTTTTATTTTTAGAAATCTTTTATAAATATCTAACTCATTAAGTTGAAATCGTTACTTTTCTATCATTCTTTTTCTTTCTTAATTTTCAGTTTAAACAATTATAATCAAAGTGATCGAATTCTGTATTGTAAAAAACATTTCCAAGAAGAGGTTTTGGCTAAAAATACTCAAACTCCAATCTAATTTTTTAAGTTAAAAGAAAATGGGCAGATATATCTATCTATACTTTACCCTTTTCATTATAGCTAACAATAATAATGAAATCATGAAATAATTTTGACAAGATTTGTTTCTTTATTATTATTATTATTATTATTATTATTATTATTATTATTATTATTATTATTATTGCTGGTAGTAGTAGTAGTAAGTTGTAAGCGAATGTATACCTAAATGTATATCTATTAGATTTATAACTTTTAGTCATTTATCTTAAAGTGGGAAAACTTCTTTTTTTCTTTACGAATGTGTAGTACTCCACTTTTTCTGTTTCACTGTTTCATAAATGTAACCTTTTCATCGATATTTTCGTTTCTTATGAATCTTTTGTTTTCTTCTCTTTAAATCCAATTCTCTTTGATATTTCTTTATCATTAGTATAATAATCTGTTGATAAAAGTTTGTCATTTCCCTGTTTTATATAATTTTTCATGGTTATGTAATCGCTTCTATTGAACAAAATAGTTTTCCATATACTGAGTTTGTTTTCATAGTATGAAAAATTTATCTAGAACAATAATCCACATGTATGTGAGTGTTTATGAGAGAGGAGTTTGAATCAAGAAAATAAAAGATCACTTATTCACTAAGATCAAACTTAGAACTTTTACATTGAATATTATATTGTAGCTTACAAATTAGTTTCTTATGAGAATTCCTATACTTTACAGTATTTCAACGCATAAGAAAAATATCAAAAGTATGAAAATTGGATGTTATTCTAGGTTCCATAAAAACATGTTTAGATAACACTGGGCTACTTTAAACTGTTAAGTTAAGGTATTGAACATCTATGTCGTTATCGTACCAATCTCGATTGAATAAGCCACCTTTCGTCTATGTAAAATTATTAGAAAAAACAAGTGAATATCTGTAAAAATGTGAATAAACAGTTTGAAATTGTACACTAAGTATGTAGAAGGCATCCTATGTACAGGTTAAACATGAAAGAATCTTTTTGATTAACATTTTAATAATTTTACATTTTTGACCGACGGCTTGACTTGAGCTCTAAGAAAATAGTCATAAATGGAATTATCAAGAATAAATACAAAGTCGACATTAGGATCTTGTCCATTCAGGTTCAAACGCTGGTTCTGTATATAGTAAGGATGTGACTCATCTGACATTAAACGTGTTCAAAATGCGATGTATGAGTGTCTTGGTTGCTAAAAATTCAGTAAACAAATACAGTCCTTGGCCACGACTAGTAACGTATTGGTCTTTTTTAGATTATCAAACTAGGGGTATATTTTAGTACCGATTGTCTGATTCCACTGTAAATGAGATTGATGTTTTTGAAATACATATCCCACTTAACTATAGATATGTTCTGTCGACTTGACGCGTTTAGAAAAACTGTATATCAAAATTCGAATATGAATTATATTTAAGGTACATATATTTCGGACTTGCTAATGTTAAACGATAGATAAGTGAATAAGATATGCAGCGATTGTATAAAGCATCTGAATTCGGTAATCCACTGATTCAGATGATAACAAAGTGACTCGGTCATGTAAGAACTGCAAGAAGTGTGTAGATACATACACTATCATATACGTGTATAAAGCATATCCAAGACTGCATGTGGATAACTAACAGGTTCAAATATATGGGTGACTGAGTAAAGATTAAAACAAATCATCTATTCAAAGGTTATAGTAAGTCAGGTAGACGTGTAACAATACTAAGTGCTGCAAAATCTTACTAAAGTAAGACTGTCGATGTTGAGTAGTCGGATATTAGTATTGTGATGTTAATTGCAAGTACGTAGCGCTGAATGCAGCCATAATAGTTAAATGAATAATTAAACGTTCTTTGTCGTTGAAATCGTATAATGGGTGATGTTCCTCTTCGAGATCATTTTTTAAAGTTTCATTAATACCGACTTAATGGTATCAATAGCACGAAAATAAATTTTTTTTACCATGTTTGTTTAAAATCCTTATGGCTTTCTGTGTTTTTTTATGGCAAGGAACAATTAGTTTTTTTCCCAATCTTCATGAATATTGCTTTTATTTTCCATTTTTTATGGTCTTTTTCAAAAACTTTAGGGTAATTAGTTATTCTAGATAAAGATAAGATTGAATATAATTAAATCTCCATAACTAGATAATTACTCTTGCTTACCGAATTTCTAACAACAGTTACCTGGACTCTTCTGTTAGCTACCACTCATCTTTGCTTTTATTATGCTTGTAACTTAGTAGCAATATCGAGGCTATCTACACAGGATGCAAAAATGTCAAAAAAGAGACTGACCAACTACATTTCTAAACACCAATCGGGAAATTCAAAAAACTAGTACAAATAAGTAGAGCTTCACTTCATTGCAGAAGCCACTGGCTACCTAGACTCCGTAGTTAAGTGGCTAACGCGGTGGATTTTGTAGCGAGTGATCCTGGGTTCGAGTTCCGGATTGAACATCAACTCGGATGCATGTACATTTGGCCTACGAGTCCCAAATATGACGAAATGCGCGTCCTGGAATCTACTGCTGGCCACCATCTATCTCTGATTATAACGGTGACCTTTGTTGAGAGACTATGTCCCGACTTGCGATTCAGATATCACTCGGAATTTGTTCATTTTCGGGAAAAAACTAACTTTGATAATGTTGTTTTGTCTTCGTCCAATCAAACAATCGAAAAGTGTTAGTTTACGATAAGAAAAATCGATCTTTTTGACCAAATTAATGGTCTCTGATATATTGTTTACTTGTTCAATCAGTTCTAAACCATTTTGTCTCAGCAAACGTTTTATCCACATACCGTAACCAGATTTTTAGTGGATTGATAGTTATATTAGCTTATAAAGAATCTATGAATAAATTTTCTGCAATCGGTGAAACTGAACGTCCATAGCTATTACTTCTTCCTGGAGATATAGATTTTGTCGTAGAATGAATAAGGTGCAACATAAACATAATTTCGAGCTATTAATAACCCTGAGGTACTCTAACATGCAAATTACATTTAGATCAGTGATACATTCCAAACATTCACTTGTAATATCCAATTTTCTCTTAGTAGATACATTAGTAAATAAACAGTGAACGTCGAAAATTGCCATAATTTTATTATTCTCTATATGTTTTGCCTTGATCCTACGCTTTTACTGTGCTGTCATATAGTTTGAGGATGCTAGCTGGGTATTTCATGATATTATATGCTTTTGGGTTTGTAGAGTCTGTCTCTGACCTTAATCCTATGTTATTCTTGTGGATCATTGCCCATAGCCCATAGAATCTATAAGGATTGCTACTTTTGGTCATAAATTGAGCCATAATAAAGGTCCTAGTTTCATTCCTATCGATTGTAAAAGCTTGATCGTTTGCGGCTTTAGTTTGTTGAATGTAGCATGTTGTTCAGATTCTGTAATTTCCTCATTCTGGTGATTTTTGAGATGTTCTTCAGCTTTTTCATCACAATATGTTTAATTAATAATAACTATGATGCTCCTTTTGTCCTAATACAATGGTAATTGTTTCATCGGTGAGACTATAATTTATGGACGAACCAATCACGTATAAAATAACAGGTCTCGGATTTTGGATAAATATAGTTTTTGGCATTGTAGCTGATATCTGATCGTGATAGAAACCCTAAATCTAATTCCTAACCTAAATCATCAACTGTAAATGATAATTCAAATTCCGCACACAGGTTTATAACACTCATTTGGTCCTAGTTATTAGGTGGACACTTTCAAGGTCGATCTAGAGTCGCTCAAAGGTCGTTCATAAATTATAGTCTCACCGTTTTATCTTCATGAAACTGTCTTAAGTAATATACTTCATTTTTATTAAGTTTGAAATGTAGTATAATAATGTAGCTGAAATTTTATTCCTTACATTATTCGATTCTTCATCGAAAGATACTTCATACCAGGTTCAGCTAGAGATATAATTTTGAAAGGAGACAAAAGTAGTTTATTATTATTAAATTTAAAACCTTTTGATGAGGCATATAACTAATTCTAATTTCTGAAGTGTTTTTTATCATACTGTTCAATTTTAGCATATCAATTTATAATGAGGTATGAGTTAAGCTACACTGCATTTGATTCAGTATATATTGTCAAAATGTTCATAAAGTATGAAATTTACATTAACAGGGTCGAAGTTATAAGTCACGTTTTTATTGTTAAAGTCGTGTATTATATTCAGGATTTCTAGTCTTTTTTTCGTTCATTTAGTGAATGAGTTCTGTATATTAGAATTTAATTTTCACTATATATTTCATTCCAAGCCCTAATTTTGATTATATTTGTGTTTCTCTTCTGAAATTTTTAGGTGCCCTATGCTAAAACGCTTGTAATGAGTAAATGCGGATAACTTTGGATATTGTAATATACATCACTTACCTATTGAAGAACGAAAAAGTGTCCGAAAGTCCTTCATATATTATGTATACATTACTTGAACATTGAAAACATAGAGAATAAACACAGCCAATGAACAGATAACATTTTATTTTGTTACGGGATGAGAATTCTCCAAACTTTTTTTCTGGAGCAATACTATCCAATGTTTATGAATTTAGTATTCAATTAAATCTAAGCATGCTATAGCTAAACTAAGACTGTTCTGTATAGGTCTACTTATATTTAGCTTATACTTTAAAAGTGAAAATCCCTATGACAGGTTTTATGTGACCTTTGAAATGATTCAGGACACTGTGTCTTTCTAAAAACTTGGTATTCAATCAAGCTAATGGTCAAAATCCCGAATTTATCATTACCACATGATTTCAGAAGACTGTAGAAATTTAATATCAAAGCTAATTGAGCTAGTCAAGTATGCTTTCTTTAGATATTTCACCAATTCCTTTGTATATATGTATATATAGTTAGCTGTGTTCACTAAATATACTTCATTCTTTCAAAAATAACTTGAGTATGTTATTAAATTCTTGTCATAATGTCCTTCGTTAAATTGAGTGGTTTGGTGCCCATTTATAAAAATTTTACAACTATCACTCTTAAACTATTAGGACGTCTGGTAATCAGAATAATTTATGGTTACATAACCAAACTATTTGTTAGCAGTTTTAGAAATATCCTGCAAAGTAAAGATGATAATATTTGGCACGGGAAAAACGTCAGACCCTTTCAAAGCTGCCTGCCTCACAAGATGCGATCATTCCGTATTTCAAATGCTGTGGGTTTGTTGGGTTGAACGAATATCAGGTGTTCTCATATTTAAGTGGTATTTTGCTGCAGCAAAACCACAAAATCATTGCGAAAAACATTGATTTAGCTATCTCTGTCTTGTAATGTACATGTTGGATTGATTCTTGCTTTGTAACTTCCCAATCTCTCCATTTCGGGGAAAGTTTTATCCGATTTAGGTAAATTATGGGGATAATTTTAGTCGAGGACGTCCTGTTCTGCTTGCTTGGAAGCAATCACATGACGAATTTACCGTTTTCGGATTACGTCTTTTATCAAAGTAGTATTAGTACTTAACTAGGCTATAATTGTACATACTAAAAGGATTTACAATGCAAAAGACAGTATAGTTTTTATATTTATATTTAAATAATTCATTAGATGAATGAACGTGGCAGTAGTCAATATGAAACAGTTATCGTCAACTTTGTTATCAGTATCAAATTCAATAAGTAAATGAAATAGTAGCTAACAGAATGTACCTATAAGTATCTTACTTGTTGTAAACAGTGCTCTTCATTTTCTAACCCTTTTAGAATCTCGTCAACATGTATTAGAACTTTGTTTATAATTCGGTCAGTGATTCTGTTTACAGAAATTCATTCGTAAACCCTATAAGAGACACATCATAAATTAGTGTTAACTACGACATGATTTAGTTGTTATGCTCAAAACAAACACGCATCGCTTTACTTAAGAATATAAACAACTACCAAAATCTATGTTCATCACCATCATAATTGGGGAAATGCATCAAATGTCAAAGGTCTTAGAACTCATTTTTGCATAAGACTCTGATCGCGCTCTATTTTTGACATGTTAAATGGTGAATTTGACTTGCCTGAGTTTACATTGTTACAAATAACCATATTGGGCTGATTAAACATTCACCTAGGTTGTTAGCAACAAATACATCAAACTACTAATAAACTGGAATAAAAGCTATGTAACAAGCAAAAACATTACGAAAATTGACGTGTGATGGAAGAAATGCTGTTAATAGCTGATAAATAACGACATCCCAAAATCCTCAACAATGTGTAACCTATGACTTAACGTCCTGACCGTGCCTAATATTTTAAATATTCATTTATTGTAATTTCAATTCATTACTTATTAATCTATTCAGTAGACAATACATTACCATCACATTTTCTGAGCATACATTTATATTACGTTAGATTAACGGTCAGTATAATGTATCTATTTATTTTAGTAATATATAATTTTCCCACATATTTTTCAAACACGACCTACATTTATTTTTATAATCATTCTGTTGTGATTAACGTCTGGTATAAAATTAAAACATCCCTTAGACTATCGAAAAAATCTTTTATATAAAAAAATAGATTGAATTGTGATGTTTTACAGCTTTATCTGAGATTTGCTTTTCTGTATGATTGAATGAAAAATGGAAAATGTACTGCGGTAATATAAAATATACCGATTCCTTACTTTATTCCTCATGAATATATATATGTATGTTACACGTGCTACAATATAAATCTGTTACACTCAACTAAATCTTTTTTTCATTTACTATTTAGCTGTTTACCTACCTACTTATGCATTTATAATCTAGTCAACACCAGCTGGATCCAACTGTTATTATTATTGTTGTTTGTGTTGTTATTAAACATCAGTTGTTGAATAATTCTCTTCTTCCTTTTTTTCTATGATTTGTATATAACTCTATTTTGTTTTTCATAATAATAAAGTTAATTATTTATTAATATTAATATGTCCTACTTATAACCCGAATATAGAAATGATCAGTAGAATAGAAATGTAAATTTGCTTACATATATGTATACAATATAATTATCAATAGTTGTACCTTTCCATTGTATACAAATAGATTTCTTATGTATATGTCTACTATACAAAATGTAAATTAAGTTATATATATACTTGTATATTCATTGGAAATGTTCTAAAACTGTTACATTTTCATAATATTCAAATAAATTGAGAGTTTACTTCTGTTTTTATATTAATTTATTTTCTTTACAAGCAGAAAAAAAAAGAATTTACAGTTTTTTTTAATTTAAGCATCTGTCCTTGTGGTCTGGTGTGTGACGAAATCTCAGCACGGATACAGAAGGCTCGACTAGCTTTTACCAACTTGCGTCATTTGTGGCGTAGGCGAGATATCCGTCTATCAACCAAAGGACGTGTTTACTGCGCAGCAGTTCGTTCCGTCCTACTTTATAGCAGTGAAATATGGCCAGTAAGAGTAGAGGATATTCGTAGGTTACTAGTATTTGACCATAGGTGTCTTCGAAACATCGCTCGTATATCCTGGGACCACCGAGTAAGTAATTCAGTTGTTATGAAACGGGTACTAGGTAAGGATGGCAAATCAATTGAGGAATTAGTGAAACTTCATCAGTTGAGATGGCTGGGACATGTGTTACGCATGCTCGACCACCGACTGCCTCGACGTGCTATGTTTTATGGTGTAGGAGTAGGTTGGAAGAAAGCTAGGGGCGGTCAAACCAAAAAATGGCACAAATCTGTGAAGTCACTGACAAGTGGACTGAGCCATGTTGGTAGGTGTAGACTACCTGGTTAGGATCCGTGAAATGATAGCAACCGATGCTTAGAGACCCTGAATGACATGGCTGAATATCGTTCGCATTGGTGTAGGTGCATCTCCTCTGTGTTCTCCCAAATTCTAATCTTCTGAATTCTTCATGTCCCCTTTTTTCTCTCTATCCAAATTTATTTCACTGTATTATACTCCTTGAATAACATCTTCAAACCCTAATGTTTCCGATTACTGTTTATACTCTTACTACGTCTACCACTACGGGATTTGAATCGACAACTACATCTGTGCTAATGTAGTTATGGCAACTCGAACTGATGTTCGTACGTAAGAAGTTCTACGTTGTTACTGACTGACTGACTCTGAATTTAAGAATCAAATAATAATAAATTACTTGTAAAGAGTATTATAATAGTTTAATTATATAATGTCTTGAATATATATTCTCAAATTTTTTTATAGCTGTACATAGTCGAGCTTTTGTCTTCATGCATAAGGATTAATTAAGAACTTTCTGAATACTTCTTCCAAGTTTTATTCTGGACGCATTCTTTGTTGTTGTTGTTGTTGTTATTGTTGTTGTTGTTGGTGGTGGTGGTAAATTTAACCTTCTGTTAGGTTGTACCTGAAATAAATTCTCTTACTAAACTATTGTATTTTAATCTTTTGATGTTATGTTTCTAACCATAGGTGTTTGAACAAACTTATTCCTGAATGAACTCACTGAACAATCCATTCAAATATAAAAAAGTTATAACTATTTTATACGTATGATTCTTTTGATAAATTTGAACGAGGCAAAAATGAAATGATTCACTTCTTAATACTTTGAGAGTGCGTGCTCATGAAAACTTGAATGAAAACAAGAATATATATAAAAAGGAATTTTTCGAATATGAAAAATAAATATAATCTGTCAACCATAAAAATTGAATGAGATGGAAACTGAAATGAATTCTTTAGAGATAGGAATTCATTATACGATTAACAATACTAATATGGAGAACCAATCAGAAGTAGCCGAATAAGAAGGTCAATCGATGGCAATCAAAAGGGCAATCGGATTTCATTATCTAAGAAATGTATCAGTTTTCTAAGGTTTAGAGTGGTATATATATGAATGAATATTTGTGTATTTCATTCGGTAACTCAATATACTTTCTCACTCAAGTAGTCAGTTGGTGGGGGTGTTAACACGTAGCACATCATATATCAGTATCAGCTTTTGGACACCGCTCGTCACAACAAATACCAGTAATATTGATACATAAGTTCAGTTCGATCACCATCACCGATTCACTTATGTTTGTTTATTATTTACAAGTATACTAATAAAGGAAACTATAAATACAATTCACCAACAATGTGAATTACTTTCACTGACTAAAGACAAATATCATTTTTCACTGGTCTTTTAGTACTAATCGAATTCCATCAAGTACATTGTAGTAATTCTCACTTTGGTGTTATTTACTCAGATAGAGTAAGTTTTGTATTTTTTTAAGAAGTTCATTTGGATTTTTCCCAAATGCTTACGACCAATACATCTAGACAATTTACTTTTTGATCTTCGTCTCCTAACTATTCTTTTTTATTTCTAATGATCTCTTTCTAAAAAAGATGAAAGGTTTGCTCCACATTTAGTACTTAAGACAGGTGGCGACTCAACTCACCTGGTAACAGTTTTGAGAATAAAGTTAAGCCTAGATAAATTTTAGTAATGCTATACTTTTCCGGCAATGATTTGTGATAGAGTAGCGCTACATATCGAATAAGACATTTCCCCAAATATTTATCTGTTTTTGCACATAAGGAGACGTTTCCTTAAAACAATCTACGCGTTTGGAATGATTTTCATTGACTTCTTTAGGTTTCTTCAATCATCCCTTTTATGTACCCAAATGTGGTTACTTCAGTTATCGTAATCTGAATAGTCGTTTATGTCAAGCATTTTGTAATTACCATTAGCTAAAATTCAAGTATATAAGTTGAGTAGAGAATATACCATGAGTTGAATTGTCAAACTTTGCAACTTTTCTAAGGTGTTACGAATAATAAGTAAAATGTTATGTTCTTATTTTCAAAATGCTCACATTTTAACACATCTATATTATGTAATTTATCCTAAATAATTCGTAGACTAAAACACTTGGTTGATGTGACCTAAATTGTACTTGTTTTGTTCCTCTTGTCCCATCTATATAGAATCTTCATAGTCAAATAGATCAACATTATGTTCAAAGATGAAATTTCACTTTTTTGAGCAATCATTTTCATATTAACCTTCATCTAATAAATGAAGAACTATGGAATTACATTCAATAATTTGCTTGTATCTATAGTTTCAGATACACATCTATGCTCTCAAGTGAAATTTAAGGATAATGAACTGAGTAACATACCCTTTTAATAATGTTCTATATAATATGGACATAAAACAATAGGTGCTGTGAATCGTCATAGACTATTAGTAATCTCTATGTTATTGATACTAAATCCATATCTACCTTATTTGAAGAAAAACAGAAATTCTTTTACAGTGTCTATCTGGATCTGTCATGGTCATTGGATTCGAAGTTGTGAAGAACAATTAGAACAGGCTTTTGTCTTCATCCAGTTGATAATCGTATGCTTCTCCAAACAAAGTTGTGACTTCTTAGATAATAATAATATTCTCACTTGTCAGATCAATTATATTGTTGGAAAAGACATTAAAAAATGTTTCTATTAATGATATAGAGGACGTGAATATTGAGAAAAAAATATTTTACTCTCAGAATGAACTTCGGTAATGGAGACAATTAGTTCAAGAACGAATAACTAGAGTTTTAAGCAGAATAAACAGGATCACCATATTCTAGCTCTAGTCGTTATAAAATATCATGCACAGTTAAAGTAAACTTTGTGGTAAAGCATTTGTAAAACAGTATGATTAAGTTAGTATTGTGAATCAACCGCTAAGGGTTCTACATTATGTTACATTAATAATTTCCTGTGAAAATTGATCAACGTTTCGGTGAGTGAAATAACTAGTATAAAATTCCACAGAACTAGTTTTATATAAAACTGGATTGTCTCATCGAGCCACACATGGCTATCCCCTTTTTATCAAGAATATATAACTATCACTTACTCTTAGATGTAAATTTGATATCAGAAACACTTGTAGTTGGGTGAAACAGATAACTAAACACCTTCTGAATTCATGTTTCAGACAATCTATGCAACTAACTCATAATCACATAAGTGCATAGTAGGTCACCATCGCGGAACATCGGTCAGAGTTGTTTAATTTAGCATTAAGTACTTACATAAGGTTGTAGGGCTAGGGAAATATTACTAATCCCTAACCAAATCATACGACAAGCAGGTCACTGAATGTTGGATCATTCACCAAGTCTTGTTTGGACCAAGGACAACCGACGCGCATCAACTAATTGCACGCTATGGACTGGCCAATGCAGCAATAGTCGCACTTTGTTCCTTCGACCTATTATTACTAATATATCTCTTAAAAAACGTCACATTTATTCAATACGGTCACCAGAGTAGCCACCATACCTGGATACCAGGAAAGATTCGTTCAGTTTTGGTGTTAACTGGGAGGTTTGACTTCGATATAAGCTAGGAGGTCACGCAATCCCCGTCTAACTCGAGTAACCAGCAACCATCCACACGGATCACATACTTTGGTGTTCTATAGGGTTAGATCGCAGAAGTTTCACAAACTAAATGCATGAAATTTTGACAGTTTTGAACATTATTCGTAAGCGATCTTTAATTTAATTTAAAGGAAGGTAGTGTTAGTGTTCCATATAATGGAAAAAACAGTTACATAATGTGTTTTTTAAAAACAGTTTTAAAGCATATGAATAAGCCATAGTTTATAAACGTGAGATAGTAACCAATATGTTTTGTTCTTTGAATTAGATGCAACGACTGACCGTGTGGAAGTCGTTTGTCGTGCTCATCTTGTCAGCTAATGTTATATATATAGAAAGAGATGAAAAGGGATCAACGTCCTACTTTCAATTTAGTCCAAGAATTCACTTGATGAAAAATGTTTCACCGAAAAATGTTTCACTGATTATAATTAGTAAACTGCAGAGAGCATATTACACTTGAACTATCATTGATGAATGTATATCACTATTGTCTGGTTTCTATTCACTTTCCTACATGAAATTTCGTCCATTAGTTATAAATTAATAAAGATACAACGATCAGCCCAAACTCCATCAGAAAATTAATTTAGCCATAGAAAAATTATATTACCTTTACCCTCACAAAACCCTGTATTTGTTTGAATTATTTAAGTTTTAAAATAAACTAATTTGCTAGATAAGAAATATTATTTTGCTCGTTATATTCATTCATTCATTTCCTTCGTGGTATGCTTGTTGGTCATATATATAATTTAAGCTATTTTGTCGAAACAGTGTTTTACTTTCTGAGAATTATACACTGTCGAGAAGTATGATAATATTTGTCCAATAGATAGATGTACGAAGTATGAAAATAATAGCAAAGATATCCGTATCATAATCAGAGAATGATCTTCATTAAATGATTCATTTACTAATCGAACATTCTAGCTGAAATCTAGATGAAGACTTTAACTTGAATTTATTGCCTACTAACAACTATTATAATAAGTTAACCATTATTAATGTATGATTGGTTGATGATATGAGTTTTTTTTAATCTGTGATCATAAGCAAATATCGATAGTAGTTAGCTGTGGAATCCACAACATGCGTTTCATCCTATTTGGGACTCGTCAGCTTGATTTACATACATCTCAAAGTTGATATTTACTCCACCACTCAAACCCATTATCATTTCTTTCAAATACCATCGCATTATCCAATAAAAAAAACCTGATCAATTACATTTCTAAACGTCAATACGAAAATTTAAGTAAACAATCCCAAATGAATTGAAAAATCGATAATCATTTACTCATTTATTATTTTTTTTAAAAAAATTTGATTTATCTATACAATGTAAATACAGTATTCATGTGAAAAACAAAAAAAACAAAAAAAAGCAAAAAATAACCAGACAATTTAATATTCACCTTATTTAAAACAATTAATTACAATGAAATAATTAATAAATAACACCATTCAATATGATCTATTTAAATTTTAATAATTAATAAATTTTTATTATTCTCTTTGATTAATTTCTTTTTTTTCCTTTTTTTGAAAAATAATATTTCATTAAATAAATAATTTAAATAAATTAATCTTAAAATAGTAATAAAATCAATAATTATTTTTTATTGATTATTAATCAAATTGAATAATTAATTATTATGTAAGATATACATGTTAGTTTATTGATTTATTGTTTATCATTTAGGCACATGTATATATATATATATATATATATATATATATATATATATATATATAAGAATGTAAAATGTAAATAATATTTATTATACAATAAATATAACAAATAAAACAGCAAAGATTTTTTATAAAAAAACAAAAAAAAAAACAAAAATGAAATCAATTAATTGATCTTTATGTATATTTTTCTATTACTAATAAACAGGATTATTATTATTATTGGTATTAGCATGATTATTTATTTATTTATTAATTTCAGTTATTCTACTTATCAATTAGTATAGAATACTTTAAATCATTTTATTCTTAATGAATTCTAGTTAATGTAAAGCAATTTAAAGGACGACATTTATTTGGTAAAACAAGATTATTCAATTTATCTGTATAATTTATCATATTTGTAGTTAATTGATGTTCATTTTCAAGATATATTTTATTTGTATGTAATAAATTATTATTATTTTGTGACATCAACATATTATCTGTATTATAGGCAGAATGTAATGTGAATGAGTTCATTGAAGTGATACATGAAGCGAAATTGATTGATGATTGTTGTTGTATTTGTTGTTCTTGTTCATTGTGTGTAGTTAATTTGTGCAATTCATTTGTTAAACGACGATCATGATATTGGGAACAGTCGGGGTTATCTTCAAAACCAATTAAATCAGAGTCTTCACACTGTTTTACTTGTATATTTTGATTTGTTTGACATTCAGTTTTATTTAAAGCATTCATTATTTGATTATGTTCTAATTTCTTGTCAATATCATTAATATCATCTAATCTTTCTTCTTCTTCTTCATCATCATCTATATTATCGTTGTTGTCGTCGTCATCATCATCATCATCATCTTGTATAAGATCGTTTTTATGTGGTGATGTTGAAGATGGTGTCGTTCGACTCATAGTAAATTCATCTGGATTAATTTGACTAGATTGACTGTCACATTCTGAAATGGAATTGACTATCATTTCTGAAGAACCACAGTTAGAAGATGGGATTAAACCACTTGTTAAATTGTTATTGATATTATTATTTACAGATGTTGAAGTATTCTCTTGACGGACTAAATTACGTCGATATTTTGCTCGAGCATTTTGGAACCAAACCTAAATTCGATTTTGAAAAAAGATTTAAACCCGTTTAATGAATACATATGGATAAAAGCCTTTAAAAATAAATATCGTAAATTTTTCATTACATTTAATGTATGATGGGAATCAGGAGGAAAACTTGTATAAATGGTTTATATTCCTTAGCAAATTAATGAAATACTTTGCCTCAGAAGTTTCAAATAAACTTTAGTTGATTAGTCCAATTAAATACATAACATCTAACTGCATATAACACTCTTTTTAATTTCAAGTAATTTAAGAGTGTTTCTTTATTACAACATTGATATAACATATCATGAATCGTAATTAGAGAGGGGTTTTCGTGTACATTACAGCAATTTACAGGTTGAATTCATGAATCAATTGAAGCTCAGTGGTTTAGAGGTTAAACGTTCGCGCGAGACTGATAGGGCCTGTGTTCGAATCTCGACAGGCGGAATTGTGGATGTGCACTACTGAGGAGTCCTATACTAGCACGAAACTGACGTCCAGTGCTTCTAGGTTTTCTATGGTGGTCTAGCTTTAAATGACTCATAATCTCAATTATTAAAATTACTATAATATCCACAAAACTCCTTCTGAAATAGTAATAATGAATATTTACTATTTGAATCATATAGCAATAGGTTATTTATTTTAAATTCATATGTAAATAAATATCAGATAAATAAATCAATATAAACTTCTGTGGGGGTAATTTTAATGAATTAATTTTATAGTATACAGTAAATGTTCGTTTCATCTTTATGCATAAATTGGTGAAATAGCTATGAGCTTACTTTTAAGCTTAGTTTTTGTTAAATTCTTTCTAATTAAATCAAAGAACAAACTCTTCAGAAGATATTGAGGAACAAGATTTATGCTGTCCTAATTATGAATGACCAGAATATCAATGTTGACAAATTTTTGTGTTCATTTTACAGTGTTCATCTGGTAATCACTTTCACTTGTTAGAAAGAGTGTAATAATAAATCAATTTAAACTTGTTTCATTTCAAATATTTACACTCATGTAGGTTATTGCAAAAATGGTTTAGATTTAACTGTACGAGATAAATAAATAGTATGTTTCTATTGTTGTTCATAATTACTAGATAACTGTCATGACCACAGTCATTGTAAGATAGACTTTTCAATAGATGAGATATTAATTTACGATCAACATTTGAACATTATTAAAATGGCCTTTAGTAACGTCAACCACTTACTAGGGTCAGAATGGGACTATTAATTAAGATTACGAACTCCACAATCATTGAGTCGCTATCTTAAATCTGATTGGTTTATTCATAAATAATTGTCCCGCTGCTTTTAGATATAAAAGCAATTAAATTTTGAGAAGTCAAGGTTATCAGTAAGGGAATTTATGAAAATTTTGGTGTTTTCAAAGTTGAATTCACGAGTCGATCTAAGTTAGACCATCAATGAAAACCTGGAAGCATTGGATGGCCGTTTCGTTCTAGTATGGGACTCCTCAGAAGTGCGCATACACGATCCTGTACGCGGGATTCGAAACCAAGACCTCTTTCGCGCGCAAACGCCTAACTTTCAGACTACCGAACCCCTGAAATACATCATTATATATGAGTTTCTCCAATATATCCAATTTTAAAAGCTGTCAAATTTAATACAATTATTACCCATTTGTATAAAAAATATAACAAATAAAAGAGGTTAGCCTACCTGTAGAACACGTTTTGACAATCCTGTCTTCTCTGTCAATACTTTTAAATCTTTGACATCAGGATTATGGTTTATATTGAAATAAGCTTTCATCGTCCTCAACTGATGATGTTTAAAAGATGTACGCATACGTTTTTGTCTGGTGGTAATGCCTAGATAAAAATTTGTCCCACTGTTGAAACAGTCGTTTTCTATGTTTAAAATAATAATCATAAAAATATTGACTAATAAAATAAAATGTAGAAATATGTTGTTGATTTAAAATGCAATTGAAATATCAATTTTATTTAAGTTCACTTGATATTGTTTACTTGAAACTTCCCATTGATGTTTAGGACTGCGATTGATCAGTCACTTATTGGCATATGTGCATGCTGTGCGTACTGCCTCGATATAACCTTAATTCACACGCATTTTAAGTAAAGATGGATAGTGACTAGCAGTGGAATCCGGGTCGCGCGTTTCACCCCAGAGTGAACATCAACTCTGAGATGCAGATACATCCGGCTGACGAGCCCCAAATAGGATGAAACGCTCGTCCTGGATTCCACTACTAGCTACTATCCATCTTTATTTATAAATTTTATTTATTTTTGTAAAAATAATGTTAGAATAATTGAAGTGATAATGTTTAGATAAGCAGGATTTAGTCCAACTAATCATCACTTGTGATTAAGCCGTGGTAACAACCAAGGCATTTTTACAGAATTCTGTTAAGCAGTGACAATAGTTTGCCCTACCTTTTCGAATAATCCTGTGTATTTTTATTGCAACTTGATAAAATATTGATACTGCTACTTGTTACAATTGTGGAACAAGTGCTCCTTTCGATTTGTTACAGCGGAACAAAACTGATATGGCTCGATATAGTGAATATTGCAAAACTGCCTCCAAATGCCCTGGTACGGCCGAGAGTGGAGAGAGTTCGCTCTCCCTCTCGAAATGCTCTCAAATGGCCACGCGTATATAGCCTCTTCCAGGGAAGTCCTACTCACTGCCTTCACGTGGCGGGGGTGTTGTTTACGAAAATGAGAGGACGAAAAGCGAATATCCGGCGCTTTAACCGGACCCCAAACCAATGGTGCACATGGGCTCCAGTATCCTGAAGGAACAAATGGCGTATGAACCAATCATTGGTCACCGGCTACCATGGGATTGCATCTCCTTACGATGCTCCACTGCCTTGTGGGTCAGACATTCAGGTCGAAGGCTCGGGGTGTGTCTCCCTAAGAAAACCACCTGCACCGGTTTGGGCACCCGGGCAGTATCACAGCCCTCACATATATCAAATGAGATTTATGTGGCGCATGTGTATTTGGTGCCTCCTTGTACCAATATTTATGTGTTAAAATAAATAAATAGATATTGCAAAACTAAAGGTGAGGATTTATCAATGCGTTAAATACTATCGTAAAAGTGACCACAATGTCATCGAAAATCGCGATAAGATATTTATCATTTTTAGAGATCCAGTCAAAAGTTAAATTTTAATATGTTGAACTCGGAGTATTTGACATAAATTAATCAATAGTTCAATGCATGTATATAATTGATAACCTGTCTTAACTAACGAATGTAATTAAATTATTGAGTTACATTTTTCCTTCTTCCCGGAAATTTTGTTTAATGTAAAATATCTAAAGGTCATTAGAAGGTTACTCTACATTTTCTGAACAATAAACGTGAACCAGGGCTGAGAAGCAGATTAATACATCGATTACTGTTTGGAAACTAATCTGTATATGCAACACACTTCAGAAGGGAACTGCCTGAGAGTAGATTATTTCAATCCCTACATTTATACCCAAGGAGACGAACAAATGAAACTCAAATGTCACACCTTTATAATATGTCCTTATAAACTGTAAATTAGTCTCATGGACTTCTATTAACCTATCCTGTTAGTTTTTGTCGATTATCTCCTAAGTAACTGGGATAAAGACTAGATAGTAATTTAGACCTTATAATCCCTTACGTAACTATGTGGATTTATAAACATTTCTCTGGAATAATTAAAATCTCGTAAAGTGAATATATGTTAAGTGAATCACTTTATTGATCAACCAAAAAGGTTTTTAATCACTAAAAAGTAATTTTTACTCAACACTTTAGACGATCAATATATTTGATCACTCAACTAAACAGACTTTATAGCTTCAAGGAGATTGGTTTATTGTAGAATAGTTCCTGTTAGAAAACTCCACCAGTTGTGGCACTATTGTATATGAATTTTTAAAAAAAACTGGAAATTTATTTCATTTTCGTATAAAAATCCATCTTTTGAAGGTATTCCTAAAGATTTGGAGTTCACCGTTCAGGATCAGTACCAATTATTTCGAGTTTTTAAAAACATAGTTTTTTTGAACAGTTTATCCTACAAATCATAATCACATGGATATTTATTTACAACCGATGTAGCGTTCCAAACCCATATATCAGTCCTCCACAGATGTATTATTATTAATCTCTCAGTTGACTATTAGTAACACTTATGAATTATAAATTATACTATATATATTCTCTTTAATAAACTATCATAATCTTTGTTTATTGAATACTTTTGTTCAGTTTCATGCTAGAAGTAGTGTGTATTCATGATCACCTATGTTTTTATATTGAATTTACAATTAACTCAGCAATATATCACATTATTAAAACATCATCCATTGCTCTGAAAAAGTCAGTAATAAATATTAAGACAGTTTACCATTATTTATTTTAAAATGATTCAATTAATAAATGAGTCAATGTTTAAACTAACCAAAAACTTGATGTATACCGCTTCGACGTTTACGATTTCTTTTCTGTTGTTGTACTTGTTGAATTAAAATGTTTGGATCTATTGATTTATTAAGTTCTAATGGGTTTTTCGGATCTATAAAATCAACTAGTGTTGAGGGATTATTACCAGATAATAGTGATGAATAATTCAACGGAGAAATATCCAAGTGTTTATGCATAAATCTGGTTCCTGATGAAGGTGGAGATGATGACGATAATGATGATGAATTATGTGGTGGAAGTGATAAAAGAGGTGTTGAAGTGTTCGAGAAAGTAGGTGTGCTAGCTGAAGTAAATGGTATGCTGCAGCCTGCAGAAGAGGGATATGAAGTTACTGTCTTCAAAGATGTACAGAGTGGAAGGACAGAAAGTGAATAAGTTGAAGATGATAAAGGACATGAAGAGCATGAAGTTTCGTGTAAAGAAGGTAGTCTCTCATTTGAAGAACCACTTTCTAGTTTACGTAACGACTGATTGAAAAGATTACACGGTAAATATGATGAGTTATCTTGTAATAAATGATGGGATAATGGCGGCAAATAATGAATTGGTTTATGGGATAAATAACTGGGAAGTAATTCGATTGTTGGACTGTCTTTACCAATCAAGGGAATAAAATATGAGTTAAATCGACTGTATTTTTCATCCTTATGTAATTGCTTATTGACAAGACTGTTGACTGACGATTTTGGTTGGTGTTGCTTTACCCCATAATCAGTGAGATTCAGTCTGTTAACAGGTTCTAGGATGTCTGTTCGAGATGAGGATTCTGTTGGTAAGTCTTCTATGTCAGGGGCGGTATCACGAACTGAAAGAACATCATCAGCATGAATATAGTTCACATTTGAATTTTCATCAGCTGAATAAATCTGACTACTCAGTTCTTTTAATTTTTCCAGATCTCTATGATCACTCTCTCTTAAACATTTTATGCCCTCACATCGATCCGTACAACTTAAGGATGAGTCTAGTTGATGTTGAGATTGTTGATAGTGTTCCCAACATATCGGTTGATGACTGACGTTATCCAACTCATATCGATCACCACATTTCATTATACGATGACAAATACTGCAGCAAAAGCAATCAGAATGAAATATTAAGTGATTTATTGATCGTACTATTAATTCATTTGAATTGATTAATTGCTTACAATATGTGCAGACTGGTCTTGATTTAAATGATCCGAAAATTCTGTAGAAATAATTTCGAGAAAAATACATGTTAAAGGTACTAAAAACATGAAGATACTTAAAAATGGAAAAAGTTCTGTGAACATCAAAAAAAAACATTTTGAGTTTAGGAGATTTGTGGAGAATGTTGAATTCTATTGCTTATATTACTAGCTGATCTTATCTAGACACCCATAAGAAATCGAGAAGGACTGAACATCTATTTCGTCTTAATATGAGACTTCTTGTCAGTACGCATTCACTATCCTACTGGGAATTGAACACAAGACCCTCAAGTCTTGTATTGAGCTCTTAAACTTCAAACTACTGAGGTGGAATCAAATAAATTATACTTCTAACGTTCTCTAGATAATTTTTATTTTTATAGTTGAATTCATGAGTCAATTGAAGCTAGACCACCATGGAAAACCTGGAAGCACTGGACGGCAGTTTTGCCCTAGTACGAGACTCCTCAACAGTGCATATCCGCGATCCAACCTCGCGAGATTCGAACCCACAATTCTTGTTTCTAACATAATTTCATCAATATGATTTATAGTAAAAATGAATGAGTATATCTGAAATACCCAGTTACATTAGAAATTTTTTTATAATTTTTGATGAATACTTTAGAGCTATCATTTTATTTGGGAAATTAACTTTATGATATTCATTAAATGAAAGGCTGTGGTGATATATGAGTCAATGATTACGAGTATCATATACGTAATTGATCATTAAGATAAATGTTACCATAAGTTGACCTAAACAATATTTAATATTATCCCTTAATAACTTGACTAAGCTTTCATTTATTGTTAATTGACAACATTTAACTGAATAAATTATTGTAACTAACTTTAAACTGTTACAGTCATGTTCTATAGTTGATTTCATGTTCAACTGCGTACACAGAATAAAAGTTATCAAAAAGCACAAAGATAAAGTAAGAATGAAATGAAAAAGCAAAACAGAATGAATAAACTTAAGGAAGTAAAAATTTGTTTACGAAAATAGCTTAATTGTATGTGTACTATTTTGTTGTTTGACTACTCAATTTTGTCAATCAGTTGTTTAATTATTATCTTATCAAATTATAATAGTTGAATTCATGAGTCCATCTAAGCTAGACCACTTTTAAAAATCTGGAAGCATCCATGATCCCGTACGCGGGATTCGAAACTAGGACCTTTAGTTTCACGCACGAATGCTTAACCTTTAAAGTACTATGCTTACATCCAACGATGTTAATGTCTAAATTCAATCGATCCACGATCTTGCATAACCCTTTATCCATTGACTGAGGTGGATAACTGTTTCCATGGAATACGGATTGGACTCTATTGGTCACAGCATTTTACTAAAGCTAAAGGAAATTTATCTTAGTGATTTAGCTTAAATTGACTTATTAATCAAACTATTAAAATTGCTACAATCTCTACAAATTCTCATTCTGATAATTATTAAATTATATTTTAGTAAGTTAACAGATTTTCAAAATTCGAATTTTCTAAAATATAGGTAATGATTATTTTATGTTTATTCTGGTGGATTTTTAGAACACTAGAATTAAAATAACTTCAGTATACCTTGTTTACATAAACTTTAAAATGAACCCTCATATTACGAAAAAATAGTTGTCCAGTGCTTTCTGATTTCCGATGATTATCTAACTAAGATTGATTCGTAATTTAAATAACAAAATTCAACAGTCTCCATAAACTCTTTAAGGCTGATGATAAACTCTATATTTTCAAGTCAACCAAGTGTATCATAGTCAGTAATTGTGACTATGTTTTCGTTTATTTAGTCATTCATTTGTGAATATTTTGGAATAATTTATATTATGGAATTAAATGGAGATATAACTTTTGCTATTCTGTCATTTTTCTTCTATCATGGCTGACTGCCTTACATTTGACACGTCCGTAGCATGACAGAGTGGTGCTTTCGCTGTAGAAAACGTTATGTTTTCCACGTAAGCCAGCAAGAACGATGGATAATAAAATATGCTTTACAGCATGGATCACGATAGTGTAAATAATAATTTTCTCTTCATTTTGGTTGGTTACTAGGTGCAAGGCCACATTGTTAACGAGAGTGGAGTTTATTCTCACCCAATCCTTAAACTAACAAAAATATTGATGTCAGAATTTCGTGTTAGCCCAAAAAATCTGGTATTACGGATAAATGTTATTTCAGGCCACATTTTAACTGACTGACTCTAGAATTACAGGAACATAATTTCTGATAGTTAAATATTACATACTAATTAATTCGATTGCATAAGCCAGTAGAATAGTCAACAAAAGTTGACTTTTTAAATCCCATCATATTTACTGTCTTGAGTTCACTGTTCTAAAATAATTCATTTTGCATATCTATACTACGCTACTGATATTTCTCTAAAATAATAGTTTTTTGCTTTTTGAATTATCTATTTGATAAACATATGTACATATTTACATCATATGTACTACAACACCAGTGAAGATATATCTCAGTAAAATCGACAACTGTAATACTAACAAAATAAATATAATAATAAATACTTCAATCCCCTTTGACTGGTGAATTCAATCTTCTTTTTTGCCACTCCCACTTTTAAATCAATTCTATACAACAACATCTTAATCGTCATCTTCAATTCTGTTAGTTGTCGCTAGAAAACACTTTTGTAACACCATTTCAACTTAAATATTGGACTATGCATATATATATATATATATATATATATATATATATATATATATATATATATAGAGAGAGAGAGAGAGAGAGAGAAAATGCCTCTAGGGTAAATCACACGAAAAATGTTTTGATATCTTATATGTAAACCTTAATTATTATTCTTCTTCTGTACATAATAAAAGAAAACATCTATTTCAGATCCCCGCAATTACAAAAAAAGAAGAAATAAAATTTCGAGATTAATAACAACAATGACCAAAGTTGGATGGATGGATGGATGGATGGATGGATGTTGAAAAAGGCAACAAACAGAGAAAGTTTATTAATTCTATGAAACAGAACATGAAAGAAGGAAAATAATTTACAAAAAAATATCTATTGTTGTTTTCATTAAATCATGTTTATATTATTGGCATGTGCACATATTATCATCATCATCATACAGACTCCCCATGGTGAATTGAGTGAGATCTACTAATGAGGGATTAGTTTTGAAAATAAACACAATAAATAATTAATGTGTATTCGAATAGACTAAAATTTTAAAGTAGATTATTAAGCATAAAATACAGTAAGTAGGTTTTCTTTGTTAACTATTTTAATGATGAGAATATTTAAAAAGAAAATAAATGTTTTTTTTTGTCAGTTAAAGATACATCATTAATCATGTGAATTGATTATTCACTAAAGGAAAAAAAAAAGAAGTTTTTGTGTTCAATTGAATTTTTTGTTTTTAGAAAAACAAGGGATTTATTACGTAATAAGAAAAGAAAATTTATTTTTCAGATTATGATTAGGTATATTATATTATAGGTAATATAGAAATATAGAAACAAAATATATTCCCATTTATTTTTTTTATCATTTAAAGATCCATTTAAATCAATTGACTAGTAGTCACTTTTTTTTCTTTAAAAAAATTTAAAAAAAATTTTTTTCTTTTGAATTGAATCGAAAAGTTATCGAAATTAAATCAAGTGTAAAAATTAAAAATAATACACAATTACAAATTATGATTACCATGTTAATGGACATTTTTATATACATCATATATCCACTTACAGTATTTATGATGATATATATATATATATATGCGTGTGTATGCGTTCATGCATCAGTGCGTATGTAAGTAAACACAAGGGATTATGATCGAATTAAGAATATTTTTTCTTTAAAAAAAAAGAAGTTTCACTACTCATTTGTCATATAATAAATAGTTAAAACAATAAATAATTTAATAGCTGAAATCATCAGTCAATTGAAAACTAGACCACCATGGAAAATCTGAAAACACTAGTGGTCTAACTTCAATTGACTCATGATTTCAACTGTTGAAATTTCTTAAACTCTCCACAAAATCCCCTCTGAAAATAATTTAATGTTCAATTATATATATTTTTGTGTTTGTTTTAATAAATGATTCTATGTTATCAAAACATTGGTACTTTTAAATAGATTTGTTTTTTTTTGTTTTTGTTGTTGTTTTCTTTTTCTGACTTTATTTGACATTTTCATTAGTTTTATTTATGATAAAGAACAGAACAAAAATATTAATTTAAATAAAACTACTGAAAACTATAATGATTGATGATAGATTATTTGTCTTTTAAAAAGAAGCAAAAAATTTTTTTGTTTTTATATTTGCTCATCTATTCTAATAATTTTTTTTTAATTCTGACTAATTGATTGATGAAAACTTATAGAAAATACAAAAACATATAAGGTTAATAGTCTTTTGACAGCTTCTTATAATGTAATTAAACAATGAAAGTACACTTAAAGACATATGTTTTTTACTTACAAATATGTTATAATTCAGATTACGGTTATTAATTACTTATAACATAATGAAGCATTTATTTTATATGCAGAAATATATGAATCATATATTAATTAATTCATCATACTTTGTCATGTAGGTTTTTTGAATTTTTTTATTTGTTGTTCTTTTATAAATTGAATCAAGGATTGGTTGAAGTTAGACATTAACACAGTTGGATGCCGGCTAGCTCAGTGGTCTAGAGACCGATAAAAACTGGGTTCGAATCTCGCGAGGCGGGATCATGGAAACGCACTACTGAGGAATCCCACAATAGGAAGAAACAGCCGTTCAATGCTTCCAGGTTTTTCATGATGGTCTAGCTTTAATTGACTTATGATCTCAACTATTGAAATTACTACAATCTCCACGATACCCCTTCTGATGCTAAAAACATATATGTTTAATAATTTGATTTCACTGTTTCAATTTTGTGAATTCTACTAAAAGTCATGATTTATGCAGTTGACAAAAGTTTAAATAAGCTACCATTTTTCATAATAAATACAATCCTTAATAAATAAATTATATTCTGCTAATATAATCCCTTTATCACACTAAATAATAGGAATTAAATGAAATGTTTAGTCACTATAGTTATTCAAATGACCCAGAATGGACTTGACAAATAAACTTTAAACTTAAAGCCAAACTTAAGCTTTAGCCAAACCGTCAAACTATTGATTCTTTATCATGTAGCAAGCAATAACAGGGATTTGATTAGCGTCATAAATATCATAGTAGAAAATTAAGACTAGCATTCACAAACTTATGTATCAGTCACATGTATATTAATAAAATATTTTCTCGATCAATTAAAACTTAAACTTTCTCGAATATTCTGATTATTAAAGAAAAACTCTATGATATAATTACTTTTTCCAAGAATGAGAATGTTAAAAAAAGAGTGATCATATAACTCAGTAGATGAATTACATTTATTGTTTATTGTTGTTTTTATTCTGAAGCTATAAATTAATATCTAGTACTACCCAGCTCAGTTTATTCAAATATGACTATTGATCAGTGTACGTAAACTACGTAAAACTCATTACATGTAAAGATAGATAATGGCAACAATGGAATCCAGGACGAGCGTTTCGTCCTATTTGGGGCTCATCATCCGCATGTACCTGCACCTCAGAGGTTGATATTCGCCCTGAGGCTCAAACTCAGTACGTTCTCATCAAACGCCATCACGTTATCCACTTAGCTACTGACTACTGATAGCCACTTGCTTGTGCAATCAAGTGAAGTTTAAATTCACTTGGCACTGTTTGTTTGAATTTTCCTATTGATTTTTAGGACTGCAGTTGATCAGTCTCTTATTGGTATACAAGCATCCTGTACGGATCGCCTCGATATTTCCTTGAGTCGTGGAGTGAAAATCAACTCTAGGATGCATATGCATTCAGCTAACAAGTTCCAAATAGGACCGAATGCATGTTCTGGATTTCACTACTAGCCACTATCCATCTTTTCTTAAAAATAAGTTTTAGAATAGCAGAATTATATTTTTTGTATAGTTGAGAGAAATGATTTAAGGATTATGACTTCAAGGAATTTTTTTGTAATCATTGAAGTAAAGCTTAAAATTTATTATAATGAAACGAATGATTGAATGTAAAATATTCAGATAACCAGTTGCGATAGCCAAATGGATAAGTTGACGGACAGAATTGATCATGAATTTCTAAATATAAATAAATGTCAAAATACAAAACTGTTGATCTTATAAAGATTAACTCACGGATTATAGTTACTACATTGACACGGTTATTATGTAATGTACTTTAGAGGTTAATATGTCCTAAAATCACGTGTTTCTTATGACATTGTCGATCATGATTTTTTCGATCAACTTCTATAATTCCAAATCGAATGAAGTTAACAGTTAAAGGCTATTCTGTTAAGTTAACTAGATTAGGTAAAGTAAATGCATTTTGAAACATTTCCTGACCCAAATTATTCCCTATCATCTTCAAATGCTTTCCCGCTTATGTTTATTCATTTGAGCAGATATTAGATAACAAAAATGTTTTTTCATATTATAGCAATATGGCACTTCGTTTAGTAATCAAACTGTTTTTTGAAAATAATCATTTAAGTCAAAAACCAATTTGTTGAGTAAGTGAAACTCTAAAAGTAACCAATATAGAACTGCCATAACATTTTATTTGCAGATATGTCAACTCACAAGTCATACTTTCTCTACTCTGTCAACTATATCTCTTATTTGATCAACTTACTTGAGATAATATAGTTCTTTATTGTGTAATTACTTTGTTAGTAGTGGATTACAAATAGCATGGAGTAGTTGAATTGTAAAATCTCTTTATCAAGAAACAAAATTGTGATAAATTCGTTATAAACTTAATCAGCTATTTATACTTTAGTTTACTACTTATGAGTAGTTTGACAGCAAATAATGAATTTCTATACAGAACTTATTATCTATCCTCAGTGATGTCGGGAAATTCATGCCTCGTGTCGAATTTGAAGGTATTAGTAAACTATACGAAAGGGTAAAATTAAATTTGGTGAAATTGCTACATACAAATATTATTGATAAAAGGGAATTTACTGTTATAAAACCAATCGGTTCTGAATATCCTCATAAGAACAAACATTCCTTTACGTCCAATTTTATGAATGTATCGACAATCTATATAATTTGACTAAGTGGATGATAAAATTGCTGAATGTTATCCAAAGGCTTTTATGTAAGCAGTCTCTGTAGAATTCTTTTGAGTTGATCGATTATTTAAGTGATATTAATATCAAGGGAAATAAAGTACATTTAATGTGAATTCCTTGTTTATAAATATACCTTTAAAAAAAGACTGTTGAAATTAAAGTTTTATTCTTTCATGGTTATACACTTTAACAGCTAAGATATTCATTCCCAAATTATTGTTTATATTTCATATTAATGTAAAATACTTATTTTGTCCACTCTATTAGTATAATTATTTAATTTATAAAGAAAATGTTGTATAATGGAATCTAATTTAACTATAAAGATTGTAGATAATTTGGTACAGTTGAGTGTCCGATTATTTACTCCATCATAATGTATCAGACGAATATATACTAGTAGGATTTATTTAACCTTTAATAATATTACAACAGAGTATATTTATTCTCAAGTGATTCAGTAACATGAATTGTAAAGCTATCAACACTTATGTGTCAGTTATTTTTACCAACTAATCTAAATACCAATCTTTATTAGCTTATTAGCTATAATTCCTATTTTAATTGTCCTTTAGTAAAACTGATTGCTGCCAATAAATAATGCATTTCATTCAAACAGAATTATTGTATTCTTAATATTTAAAACCGGATTATTTAAAAAGGAACAGAATACGGAAATGATCTTATACTCGTTTAGTAAGAAATAGGATCAATAAATATATAATTAACATAATTAGAAAACCCAGAACCTATCAGTCTCGCGCGCGAGCGTTTAACCTCTAGACCAATGAGCCGGCATCCAACGGTGTTAATTACTATAATATCCACAGAAATCCTTCTGATATTAATCAATATATGCTCACTATTAAGTGGCTTCAAAAGGTATTTCCTGGAATTCCGGTGAGAAGCAGTGGCCAGTGGAGTTCAACCAGGTCTGTTGTGAGATAGTCACTCACTGATGACAATGGTAGATGTGTTGTTCAATTTCGTGGATTGTTTGAAGTTAGACATTAACACAATTGGATGCCGGTCAGCTTAGTGGTCTAGTGGTTAGGCACTCGCACGCGAGACTGATAGGTCCTGGGTTCGAGTCTCACGGGGGGGAATCGTGGATGCACACTACTGAGGAGTCCTACAATTGAACGCAAACGGCCAGCCAGTGCTTCCAAATTCTCCATGAGGGTTTGGCTTCAACTGACTCATGGTCTCAACCATTGAAATAATTAGAAAAATAAATATTCATAATCTGTTATTCGATGTTTTTCATTTCAATGTGTTTCTGTAAAGTGTATAAAAGTTTTGTTATGGAGTGTGGTTTAATATCTAAGGAATAAAACAAAATTGATCTTTCATAATTCTCAATATCTAGTAACTATACTCATGACAGTGATTTTTGATGTTTTAAAAATTTAGTGAGTTCTACTACCATCCATAAATGAAAACAATTGAATAGCCAATTATTTATTCTTGTAAAAATATATGTGTATACTGATTTATATAAATAATTAATCTGAATTCAGATATTAGGGGTTAAATTGGTCATTGAGTTCAATAGTTACCGATTGTAGATTTTGATACAATACATTAATCTTTGAGTATGTATTCAGAGTTCAGTTACATTGCCTAAAAGCCATTTAAGTAATTACCTTGTATAAAATAGCCTATATGAGAATCGAGAAAGGATTTCTATGCATTATGATAATTTCCTCAATTTCATTTGTTTCATGTGCTTCTTTGAATAATTCCACTTCGTAATAACAATTATTGATTTTTATTTTAAATGAATAGATGATTGGTTCAATTAAGAATACAAACTATTTAAACGATATCTTTAAACTTTATTAGGAAACCTTTCATCAATCCTACAGTTTATATGAGATATTCAACCATATTACTAAACAAAAGAACACACTTATGATAATAATAATAATAATAATAATTCATCCAATAGATCTAAGTTTAGTTACCATACGTACATTTAAAAAAAATCATGAAGAGTAAATAGATGGAGTGAAGAAAAGCCAATAAGTATATACACAGATTAATTAAATGAAAGGATTATGATGGAATCCCATTGTTTTTTTTTTTGTATTTATCTCATTTTCACTTATCTTGTCACGATTTTTTTCAACAACAAAAAAATCAATTATCTGCAAAGTGTATTTTTTTTTAACACTTTAGTGTCTTTTGTCAGAAGAGAAGAAGAATAGAAAATACATTTCTTGATGACATGTTTGCCTGTTGCTATGATTTATATTTATATTCAGTTTATAGTTTCACAATGAAACATTAAATTTTATTAATAGTTTGATTGAATTAGATATTCTATATAATCGTTTTTGGTATTTTAAGTAACTAAGAAAGGTTTTGATGAAATGATTGTTTGAAGTGTTTCATTTTCTCCTCCTCCTCTTCTTCTTCTTCTTCTTCTTCTTCTCCTTCTCTTTCTTCATAGTTTCGATAACAACTGGTATACTAGTGAGTATGAAATATTCATTTTTATTACATTGTAAAAGTTCTCAATAGTTTAATGGGTTACTGATTAGTGTATTATAGTATATTATTTAGTGTGTAATCCTTAGTTTAGTTTTACCCACGAGTTGCTCAGTGTTACTATTAGTTAGATAATAAAAAAAATCCAAATTTAAATATAACAAGAACAACGAGACTAAAAGAATGAGATGGATTCATTTATTCCGCTACGTTTGTTGTTCTTGTTTAGTTAAATCTGTTAATTAGAAAAATTGTATTAATTATCAATACATTCAATAACTGAATGTAGTGAGCAGAAAACTGTAGTAATGGAGATTAGACTCTATTGAAAAACATTAATTTTTCGAAATTGCAACGATATCTTGTAACTGATTATTAACAGGCAGGATGCCTACTACATAGGAGCTTTGTGGTAAGTTTCAAATTTTATGGTTTACATCACGAAGTGATTTCAGTTAAGATTATCATGTTTAAATAGTATTCACCTTACTTTACTTATCGTATTTAATGTTCAAAGACAACATCTACAATTGATTAAAAACTTTCTATTGGCTTTACTAATTAATTAATTTATTTAAACACATAAACATCGGTACAAGGAGGTACCAAACAGATATGCACTACATAAATCACTTAGTTTTTGTGAGGGATACTGCCCGGGTGCCCAGACCGAAGCAGATAGTTTTATTAGGAGGCCACACCTGGAGCCTTCGACCTAAAGGTTTAATCCACAAGGCAGTGGCACAACGTAAAGAGATGCAGTTCCATCGTAGCCGGTCACAAACAATTGGTTCATTCGTCATTTGTTCCCTCAGGATTCTGGAGCCCGTGTACACCATTGGTTTGGAATCAGGGCCTTCCAAACACCTAAGTGGACCCTCTGTGACCACCAACCCAGTTAAAAAGCCGGACGTTCGCTCTTCGTCCTCTCAATTTTGTAAACAAAAATAATGCCGCGAGAAGGCAGTGACTAGGACTTCCCTGACAGTGGTTGTATGCACGTGGCCATGTGAGAGCGTTTCGAGAGAGAGAGAGAGAGCTGACTATCCTCACTCTCGGCCGTACCAGGGCATTCGAGGGTTAAATGATCAACTTAAGTGTTTATAGATTACTTTAGAATAGTATCAATAATATAGTTTCATACTAAATTGATGAAAAATATTAACTGCTTTTTTTAAAAAAAGTTCAGTGAACGTTTTAACTAACCGAAAACTTGAACCGATTATGTTGTCCTGATAATTTTTCTTATCTATTAAGAGTATTCTTTACATAAACAAATTAATTTATTGTTTCTTTGCTTAGAGAACAAGAAAACAATAATTTAGATCATGAGTCACTTGAGGCTAGACCACCATGGAAAACCTAGAAGTATTGGACGCCCGTTTCGTCATATTGTGTGACTCCTCAGCAGTGCACATCCACGACCTCACCTCGCGGGATTCGAACCCAGAACCTATCAGTCTCGCGCCAGGCGCTTAACCAACGAGACCACTGAGCCGGTATTCAACTGACTCATGATCTCAATTATTGAAATTACTACAATCTCCACAAAATCCCTTCTGATTCTAAACAAGAAAACAATTCACTAATTATTTCCATTTATAATATTCATCGTATAAAAAAGTATTGTGGAAATACCTAAATATTATTATTAATGATTGTCATTAAAATTCTATATAGGATTTAATATATTTATAATAGTGGGAAATTGAGCTATCGTACTTCTTGTCAAAGGACCAATTTTAGTGTAGAGGATTTATGATGACTATTGAATTTTACAGTTTATATCACAGATCGACCTTAATTAGATAACCATTAAAAATCAAGAACAAATGGACACTTATCTCAGCCTAGTTTAGGACTTTTCAGAAGTGTAATTATAACAGTAGCCAAATCCATGATCTTCAGGTCTCTCGTTGAGCAATTAACATTCAGACCACTGAGCTAGAATCGAATAGTTTACATTTATAACTTAAATTAATGTGTAATACTGAGAGAACATCTGACGGATAATTATTCCATAGCCAACATGTGAATACTGAATTTGATCGTCAATTATATCGTGAAGACGAAATTCTGAGGGGTCCCACACTGAATCGAAGCAGTCATTCAGTCAAATCTGATTTCCGACTATACTTTATCTGAGATTAATACATGAACACAACCCATATATTTCAGTTTTATAAGAATGTTCATCTCGTTTTGAAAATAGTTTCGTAATAGTTCAGCATCTCATTTATCTTCGACAATTTCGGTTTTAATTATTCCCTTGACGATCTTCAATTCACTCTCGAGCGCAAAGTTGGAATTCTGATTAATTTCAATATCTAAAATGTTTACAAATACAGCATTTTCTAATACATCCAAGTTTTAGTTGAAGTATTTCTTCATGTATTCGTTTAGGTTGCCATTGTTTGGGATCGTTAACTGGACAATCCATTCATAAAGAACATTTTATAAATACTGTAAATAATTATGTTTATATATATATATATATATATATATATATATATATATATATATATATTAATGTATAGTTTCACAGTATTTCGTATGGACAGTTTTAATTGATAAGTGATTGCTTAAAAAAATACTTAATTTCCCAAATGTGAGAATAATAATTAGGAACAAGAACAGTTATTTGTAAAGATCGAATGGAAGGAACAACGACCTCATGCTTCTTCAAAATACACGCGAAAATTCTCCGTTTCTCTATGGATAGCACCAACATGAGCCTCTTTGTTAGACAATGAAAAATGTTAGCGGCTTATTCATTAAATGATGAGGTCAGTCACTCCTTGAATACCTCGGTAGTGATATATCAGACGATAAGGCTGAATGATCAGGGTTTAAATCTTATAAAGAGTATCAGTTCCACTAGGGCTTTAGGCACGTCTTGCTGAAGAGTCCCGATTAACACGAAACATAGATCCTACAGTGTTGTCTGTCGACTACCTTCAACTACCTAATAGTGAATTCTTATTTTTGCTTACCTATCTCTTTTAATCAGCTAATCCCCACCATCGTTATTTTGTCGTTTAAATATGCACAATCATAATTAAAATTTGAATACGCCCCGTACTATTATATTTGAATTTGTGGGTAGTTTCAGAAAATTAGGAAGACTGAATTATGTATATAGTTCATGTGATATCCAGAAACTGGTAGTCTCTAGAACAATGAAAGTCAAGTCAGCAATATGTTACAGAATTTATAAAAAACGAAACGAGATATACAACATAAATCTACAATAGAAACAGTTTATTTCGGAAGTAAAATGCATCCAGAAAGTCTCTTTTCAAAAAATCTAGATTGAAGTAATAGAAGCGTTAGAACGACAATAAAAATATCACACCATTAAATAAATGTCCTCTAACATTACTACTGGAAAAGTACAGATTACTCAATTAAATCATTGTAGTAATGCAAAACAATACCAGAAAATAAGAAATCATCAACTAGAATAAGACCAAAGTATATTTGACATGGTGTATTAGACGTCTTACTTGACCGTAACGCTACATTTCGATTTTATTTAGAGTATCAAATTGTTACGAATAATTGTTGCATAAATAAAGAATTATGTGATTGTTCTGAGTTAATAAATAATTCTATTCTATTAATTACAGTTTATAGTTGGTACTATAATTATATCTAACTGATTAGTTAATTATAATTTTCATAGTTTTAAGTTACGTACTTGGTTGATACCAGGAAAAGTTTTCAAGTGTGTTACTGAACAGCATGAAAGATTCAGTTAACGCCCAACTTCGAGATCAGCAGACCGGATTCCGCAAGGATCGGTCGTGCACAAACCAAATCTTGACACTGTGGATTATTGTTGAACAATCGGTTAAATGGAACTCGTCACTATAAATCAACTTCCTTGATTATGAGGTGTTTGACAGCATGGATAGGAGAACCTTTCGGAACCTTCTTCGACACTATGGCGTACTCGAAAAGATCGGAATTCGTTCGACGGACTCAATGCAAGGTCGTGCATGGGCAACAGCTGGCAGATACATTCCAAGTGAGGACCGGAGTCAGACAAGGCTGTTTACTCTCCTCATTTCTGTTTCTTCTGGTGGCGGGCCGGGTTGTGATGACCTCCACATTTGACGGGAAGCACGGAATACAATGGGGATCTTCCATCCAACTAGATTTCACAGACGACCTAGCTTTCCTATCCTATACACACCAACAAATGCGAGTGAAGACAGCCAATGTAGCGCTAGTTTCTGCATCGGTAGGCCTCAACATACACAGAGGAAAAAGCAACATCCTGAAATACAACACGGAGAACACCAACTCAATCACACTTGATGGAGAACCTCTGGAACAGATGGAAACTTTCACTTACTTGGGCAGCATCATCGAGGAACGGGGAGGATCTGGCGCAGACATATAGGCAAGGATTGGCAAAGCAAAGACAGCATTCCTACGGTTGAAAAACATATGGAACTCAAAACACTTGTCGACCAGTATCAAAGACAGAATTCTCAGTACAGTCCTATTGTACAGAGCTGACACGTAGAGAAAGCAGGCATTTCTAAACAATCGTCTACATAAGATACTCAATGTCCGTTCATCAAATACCATCAGTAACGGCCTACTATCGGAAAGAACAAACCAGCTTTCGGCTGAAGAGGAAATTAGGAAAAGACGCTTCAGGTGGATAGGACATACGTTGCGGAAATCATCAGACTGCATCACGAGACAAGTCCTAACTTGACTCCCTAGTGGGAACGGGAAATAGGGACACCAAGAAACATACTGCTCAGAGAATTGGATGCAGACATAAGAAAGATGAATAGCAACTGGAAAGAACTCGAAAGGATTGCTCAGAACAGAGTTGTATGGAGAATGCTGGTGGGCTGTCTATACTACTCCTATGAGGGGCAACAGGTATAAGTAACTTATATTAGCTTGATAAAATAGCTAGTCATTCAGTGCTTCCTAGTGCTCAATGATAGTCAGGCTAAAATTAATTTGTGATTTAAAACTATGAAAATTATAACACCGAATTCAAAAATGGAACTCAATGTGTAAAACATCATTTCTGTCTAGGTTTCCCACTTTTGTGTTTTGAGCAGTACTAGCGATCGCCAGTCAGTTCTTCTTGAATGATATTTAACCAGTCCAATGTGTTTACTCATCAAGATTATCTATCCACATTATCTCGTATACGTGTGAGTAAAGTTTCTTCGTTTCCTAAATTATCTATTGCTTCACAGTGCTGTTCGACAAGCGATCATTCCGTAGTGTACCTTCCTCTCGACGTCCGATTTTCCAGCTATATAACTAACTCGATCAATCTCTGAGAGAGCTGCTTTGTCCTATTCCATGTTGTGTAATCTACATCATTGTGTTCGTTGACTACTTAGTTGGCGTATATATTCTCACGTTTAAATACACGTAACAATGTTTGTAGAGGATCTGTTTCAAAACGATATTGTTCCCTACTATAACTTACAAACCTACTAATACACAAAGCTTGCATTGACTTTCAAGGATATTGTGTTCTGCGATGATGATGGTGATGACGATGATGTGGTTATCTGACATGTGATGTCTTTTCAAAATTTGTTCTTATTTTATCCAATTTATTATTACTTTTTTTGATTTCTTATATTTTTTCTTAAAAATTAAAATAAAATAAACTGATTGCATAACTAATTATCAGTGTGAAATGATGCAAATTTAAAATCTTTAACAGATAAATCAATAAAAAAAGTAAGGGTATTTAACTATAAATAGTGGTAACATAAATTAATATGAGTAGTATAACAATAAGAATAAGGATTATTTATGCTTAAGTAAATCTTACTAATATACATATCTATCTATCTTTATTTATCCTTAGCGTACTTCAAAATGATTTCATAATACTAATATTATTATTATTATTATTTATCACTATAAAAATGTCAACATGAAAATGTGCATGTCTCAAAGTATGATGAGAAATTTAGTTGATTAAGAAGGTAGGAATTGTACTTACATGATTATTTCACAAGTTTTAACCAAAACTATTATTAAGAAGCTTATAACTAAACATGTATACTTAACTTGTATATCTGTATATATAATCTCATTTAAGAATTATATATATATATATATATATATATATATATATATATATATATATGAAACTTTCTTTTCCTCTTCAAAATTTTAAATAGACACAATGACAGAATAGATTTTGCATGTTACAAATAATCATAACAATGATACAGAATGAAAGGGGGTGGAATAAAGATAATCATTAAATAATATAAAACATGAGAAGGCATTTATCACGCTATCTAATATGAGAGGAAAACTTGAAAAACAAACACAAGGAAAATGTGCTTACTTAAGATTTGAAAAAGGGTCAAATTTTTACTTTATTATTCAAGTGTTCTATTGAAATCAGTAATATTGAAGTAGAATAGTGTGAATGAGATAGAGAGAAAAAAAGATAGGGAATCATTTATTCTCTTGTTGATCGATTGATTGATCAAGCTTGATATTGTTTTTTAAAAAAAGTAGAATATGAAGAAGTTGGTTTAAAATAATCGAAATAATAAGCGTGAACAGTAATGTCGAATTCTAATAATCAAAAGATACTTACCTTTATAAGTAATTATCTATATTAAAAAAGAGAGTTTGCCGGAGGTGTATCTTTTCATGAATGGCTTTAGTGGTTAATTAACGATGACTTATTTCATCTAATAAGGATTTGTAATATTATATACATAAATACAAACCAGGAATCAATAGACACTTGTTTCGTTTTAGTTTTAGGACTCCTTAGCACTCATATTGATAACTGCATTTGGTACCAAACCTTCAGGTCTACCAGTGGATGTTTAACAATTGGAACACTGAGATAGTGTTCAGTAATTTTTATTATGAATTTCAACAATCTTCACTATCTCCAGTTACCATTTAATAACTTTGAATATTAGTCACTTGTCATGTCATGTCATCTTTCAATTACTTTGTCAACCATTTGTAATTGTATTAATGTGTACGTTTTAATAAACAGAATACCTCTTGATAAGTACTGACTTTATTATTATCATTGCTGAACGTATATGATAAAAGAAAAATTAGCTAAAGAGAAATAATTCATCACTGTTTTTTTCCCATTCTTTTTAAAAAGTCATGTTAGCAATTAGTAATTGTAAGAATATAAGTCTATTCTTTTTAACTATATTTCTAATAATTGTTTTATTATGCTTTCTCAATTCCCTTAGTTATTAATAAGAAATATCTACGGTTACATAAGAAATCCTTCCAATAAAATCAAAGATTTATCACATAATGACATTGATTACTTACCTACATCTAGCTCAATCATAAATTTTTAAAAAAAATATGTCTTTGATAGCATTTCTAAATGTAGAATCGATCAATGGATGATCAAGATGTAATTATTGTTCGATTAGTCACTTGTATCCAATTAGACAATCATGAAATCTACTTTGAAGTCTTCTAATAGACTATTGTACTTGTAAACATTTAAGCTCATACATAATATTATGTATAATACTAAAAGTAAGTTAACTGGAATCATTATATTTCTTGAAGTGATCATATTCTACTCAATAATATAATCTACAATATAATCCCAGTTATCATCTAATGATCAGTTAATAAATTAATCCATAAATAAATCTTATACGTCCCGTTGCAGTAGTCTAGTGGTTAAGCGTTCGCGTGCGAGACTGATAGGTCCTGGGTTCGAATCCCTCGAGGTGGGGTTGTGGAGTCCCACAATAAGACCAAACGGCAGCCCAGTGCTTCCAGGTTTTCCATGGTGGTCTAGCTTCAATTGACTCATGATCCCAACTATTGAAATTACTACAATCTCCACAAAACCCCTTCTGATATATGTAATTGTTTTATTATTATTTTTTATTTATATTCCGTTCTTAATTCATTTTTCTCTATGCCTATATGACATTCATGTTTTTAAAAAATAAATAGCGAAATAATAGACGGTTTGTAAATAATTAAAGAGAAAGAATATATTTGTAAATTCTAGGTGAATGAATCGGAATATAATTACATTCTTACTCTTAAATGTCTCATATCAACTCGGCACCCAAATACTGTGAAACTATTCAATCGAATTTAGACAAAAGTTCTTATTAGTTTGAGAATAATATCGACAACAGTATACAATATTTAGAATAAAAGAAATCTTATTCTTCCTTACTTTTCTAATAAAAATCAAATGCGAATGAAACAAAAAATTAAAACGTATTCAGAATGATAATATAGTACTAATTTATTTTTGTAGTGTTTGTTTGAATTTTCCCATTGGTGTTTAGGACTGCAATTGTTCAGTCTCTTATTGGTATATATGCATAATGTGTAGATTACCTTGATATTGCTTTAAGTCACAAGTATTAGAAGTAGAGATGGATGGTGGCTAACCGTGGAATTCAGTACGCGTGTTTCGTCCTATTTGGGACTCGTCCCGGATTGAATATCAACTCTGAGAAGCAGGTACGTCCAGCTGACGAATGGTAAAGCAGGACGAAACTAGCGTCCTGGACTCCATTACTAATCACCATCCATCTTTTTTGATAATATAGTACATTCAAGAGCATAAAATTTCACTCGATTTCTTTTCTCGCTACTTTTTAACTGACATCATTCATTGCATGTATATTTACATTTTCTATTTTCGTATTTTGTTATTTCACACTGATACATACATATCCTTGTTACCTGGGGCTACTTTGTAAGCATACATTAATATAAACGTATACATAAACTGAGAGAGAGAGAGAGAAAAGTAAAGAGTTAGTCTGTTTTTTATTATTACTAACGGGATTTTATTTGTTGTTTCCTTGGTTTAAGACTTTTTGATCCTGGTTTAAACGTTTGTAGTCACTTTATCATCATCGCTTTTGTTGATGCATGAAGTTTGACTTAATTAGTGTTTATATATATACATATTCAGTTTATTTATCATGTATTAAATTTAGCCATTGGGTATATTTTTTAAAATAATTCTCTTTAGAGATCATAATCCAACTTAAACTATGTTTACATATATATAATATATGAAAACATTGAATAAATGAAATGGAGGAATTTGTAATATATGTTCACGTGTATCATTATTGTATACATATCTCTTTAAATTAAACATTTAAAACAACATGGTCCCTTTTTAATGAATATCAACTGAATTGTATACCAAAACATTTCATCACTTACACCAAAGGTCATCAATACTGCAATTCGACCCAAAACTATCTGATTTTAATGACACGTGGCTAATAAGTTGTGAGCTAGTAGCCATATCCAACATTTGTTAGTTTAATCTCTTAATATAAAAGGCAATTTTCGCAAATATTTGTTAACACTGAAAGAAAGTTTGGCGGTTTCATATATTTATTGAGTGATTCTCAAGTGTTTCTTCTTTTCTACCATAATATATTCTAATATAAGTTAGTGACATAAGAGTATTTGATGACTAATGTTGCGTAAGGAAGCAACTCATCGTTCTTTATTGAAACTTATGGCTTAATTAACGAAATAAAGAAATCTGATTATAATATTTACATTTGATAATGAATGTTCGTTTGTTTAATAAAAATAACAATTCATTTTGAGTAATTGGAAAGTAACAGTCATGTCCATTATATAAGTGACTGATTGATGTGAATTACTTGTTACTTGATAGAATGATATTGATACAAAGCATGACTGAAACATGTACTGATTAATGCACGTATTATCTCAACAGTTGAGATCATGAGTCAATTGAAGTTAGAACATTATGAAAAACCTGAAAGCACTGGACGGCCGTTTCGTCCTAGTACGGGACTCCTCAGCAGTGCGCACTCACGACCTATCCCCGCGGGATTTAAAAACAGGACCTGTCAGTCTCACGTGCGAGCGCTTAATCACTAGACCACTGAGTGGGTCGGCCTCCAACGGTGTTAATGTCTAACTTCAATCAATCTACGAAATTGAGCGATACATCCACCATTGTCTTCAGTGAGTAACTATCTCAAAACAGAATCGGTTGGAATTCACTGGTCACTGCTTCTCACTAGAACTCCAGGAAATACCTTTTGAAGCCAGTCACTAGTGACCATATGTTGATTAGTATCAGAAGCGGTTTTATCGACGGCTGCCTAGTGCTTCCAGGTTTTCTATGGTGGTCTAGCTTCAAATGACTCATGATCTCAACTATTGAAATTACTACAATCTATACAAAACACCTTCTAGCACGTATTCTCATTATGTTGAAATTTAAATTATAGTAACTTATTTATTTGTAAACAATATATCATACACTCATTAAATCAACTATCAGTTTGAGTAGTATCGTCTCTTTTCGGTACGACTTAACAAAGTATTTGAGATGAATTAAAAAATAAAGGTAAAAAAACAGACTAATTGGGACAGTAATAACAATAACAACGAATATAACAAAAACTATATTACTAGAAATACTTTAAACGCTAATTCTTATCAAAGTCAATATGTAACAATATTATACTACTTATAAGTATGTTTTGTCCTGTTTTTTTTTGTAGTCTCATTCTTAAAAAGCACATTATGTATCTATCAAATAAAAACTGTAAATACTATGAAAGTTGGATATATCAGTTTAAAGTTTATTTCTTCTATAGAATAGTTTAATGTTTATTAAATATCATTATGTTGAATATCAATTCATTCATTTGCAATAATTATTTATTAAAAGTTCATTTGATTCATTATTTTTCAGATATTACTCTATATGATCTTAGAAATTTTTTTTAAAGATTAGATCTAAAGATCAATATATCATTTAATATTTCAATGGAATTTATTACTTTTATTACAAAATTCAAAGTTTCCATGCTATTCTTATTTGAAATCAGGAGGTCTTAACTGGGACCGAAATGATGAGAATGTTTCGACTAGAATTCTAATTTATACCTTTATATGTGAAAGCATTATATATTAGAACGTGAAGTTGTGTTGTTTTTTTTAACTTACTAGAATTATGGTTAAGACTATAGAATTCGAAGTATTGGCTTCAATGATTCAATTATTAGGAACTTCAGATATTAGTAGATACATCTTGTGAAAACAGTTTTATTGTTTCTTGATTTTATATCTTCCATTGACTACTTATGATAATAAATTTCAAATTGGTTTCAAATATATAATTCTTGTGATAAAACTATATAAACCCTACCTATTTTAATTACAAATGTTAAGCATTTGAGCGTGAGACCGAAGTTCCTGGATTCGAATTCCGCGTACAGGATCATGGATGTGCACTGTTCAGGAGTCCCATACTAGAACGAAACAGCCGTTCAGTTTTTCCACATTTTCAGTGATGGTCTAACATTGATCCATTCATGATTTCAATCAAATACAAATGTTTATATTGAATCTGTTGATATCACATTTATATGGTTTGTTTAAAGTACAAAAACCTGGATTATCTCTTATCAAATTATCACTCTACAATGAATTGGTCTACGAATAATCATATAAATGATTCAGTGACTGGATTAAATAAATAAAATTTGATCATAAATAACTTACTGTTCATAATCTTTACGACAATAAATTTGTCCATATCTATTAAAACAACTAGTCTCTTTATCTAAACACTTTCCACATGTATTACAATTTAAACAATTCATATGCCATGATTGTCCATCAGATAATCCAAGGTAAGTTTTTTCAAATATTGGTTGATTACATCCAGTACAATCTTTAATTGATTTCTGATGTATATTTTGATAAGTTTTTGTTCTTTTTATTATTGATCTATTAGACTCATTTGATTGTGTTTTATTTAAAGAATTTATTATTGTGATAGAAGTCGATGGAATATTTGTCTCGGTTGTTGATATTGACTGTATATGATTATCTGTTAGCTGATGAGTAGATAATAATGGCAATTTATATTTACTAGGGTGTAACTGAAGGTTAAAATTATGTATATCATTTTCTTGAATTGTTTCCATGTTTGATAATTTTCGAACTGTTATTGATGATAATGGAAATGATGATAAAGGATTAGGGGAGGAGGGTAAAGGTGATCCTGTTGATGGAAAATTTTTCATAGAAAATGGAAATTGTTCAAATAATGAAGTTGAATATATATCAGATATGAAATTATTCATCAAATTACTTTGATTATCATCTATAAACTGTTTATTAGATGAATAACGTTGAGAAGAAATTGAAGAGTCCAAGACTGTATATTCTGTTGACATTCTAATGAAGCTTAAATTATTTACTAGATGAAATAAAAATTAATACGGAAATGAGATGAAATGAAATATGAAATAGATTTTTCTTGTTGATTTTTAAAAAAAAACTTATTAAATTAGATTGTGATCATGAATGAATCGATGTCAAACCACCATGGAAAACCTGGAAGCACTGGACGATCATTTCGTCTTGTTATGGAACTCCTCAGAAGTGCGCATCTATGGTCTCTCATGCTTCAACACTTAAGATCTTGACCACTAGGCCCTCATCCAACGATATTAATATCTAACTCCGACCAATCCACGATATTACGCGAACGTCCACCATTGTCTTCAGTGAGTATCTCACAACAGACCCGGTTGAACTCCACTGATCACTGCTTCTCACTAGAACTCCAGGAAATCCATCTTGAAGCTAGTCACTAGTGAGCATATGATAATTATCAGTATATGATTATGGAGATTGTTGAGTAGTAGTGGTAGTCTAACAATGATCCATTTATAGTCTCAATCAAAACTCAACAATCTTAACAACTCTATACTAATATTAAATTAATCTCTAATAAACTAAATAGTTTGTAAATAAGTTCAATAAACATTAAAAATACCTGCTTCTTGTAGAAATTTTACTTTTTTTTAAAAAAATAACGTTACAATATTAGTCTAAGTATAATTTGTCTGAGTGAAGTTATACCGAGATATTTATTTCTGAAAAATAAGACTCATTTAAGGATTTTTTCTTTTCAATTTTTACAGACTGAAATATTTAAACAAAACTAATTTCTTTGTTTATTTATTGTTATGTCAATAGTTGAAATCATGAGACAATTAAAGCTAAACCATCATTGAAAATCTGGAAGAACTGGACGGCCGTATCGTTCTAGTATGGGACTCCTCAGTAGTGCTGATTTACGATCCTGCCTCCAACCCAGGATCTATTAGTCCAGGTTTGCCATGGTGGTCTAGCTTCAATTGGCTCATGATTTCAACTATTGAAATTACCGAAAATCTCCGCAAAACCCCTTCTAATTATTGTTGTTTGTTTGGTTTGAATAATTTGAAATTTTATAGTAACAAAAATATTTGAAATGAATGTACTTATACTGGTACTATTTGACTGTTTAAATCAAATTAGTTGGGGTGTAATATTCAAACCTGTAACCTGAAGGTAAAGGCTAAATGTTTTAATCATTCAACTTGCATAAAATGAGGTTATTTGCTCCGTTTCCGTTCGATAAATGTATTGTATTCAGTACTCTTAGTGATTTTTGTTTTTGTTAATTTAATGGCTAAATGTTACATATTATAGTGTAATATTCGATAGGAATTTTGTTTCTAACATTAACTTACACTGTCTTTATATTTTTCATCTACCACATTGGGTTGTACCACTGACAAATTCATAGTAGAAAATTGTAAGTAACTCTGGGTACTTCAGTACACATACTCGCTCATTAAATGAACGTATAATGATTGAAAGTGTTGGATACAACACAATTACTAAACATTGAAAATGTTTCAGATGACCTTAGCCGACTACCTCTCTACAGACAATTTAAATAACTGTTGGATGTTTATATAATAATAGACTTATACAACCTAATATTTTACTGTTTATATTCTTTTAAAACACAGTTTGGCTGAAGAAGTTTACCAAGAAAGAGATTTTAATTAACTTTATCGATTCTTTAAATAGTTCTATTCAAACTAGTGTCTAGTTTTATTTGTCTCCGAGTCTATTTTTCACAATTGTACTAGTACAATACATTATAGAGAATTGAGAAACCACAAACTTATCACATATAATTATCTCAACAGTACTTATGTAATTTGATTGATATTTCACGAGATTCTCACTGATATTTTTCGAAATTTTACTTAAAATGACCAGAGTAATTTACAGTAGAATACATATTCATTCTTACTTTAATCATTGAACAGACTGTCACATCAGTATGGTTCTTCATTCATCGACTTATTTAGATAAAGTTTTGTGTTGTTGATAAAGACGATAAACGATTAAGAGTGACATATTAACTATAAAATGGATTGTCGATCTTTCTCAATAATGCATTAATTAATTTCGATCTATGATGTAAGTACCAACGAAAAATTAAGCCAAGCTCCACAATACCTATATTTGTCAGGATTTAATTCAATTAAGAGTTTACTAAATATAATTAGGGAGCTCAAAAGAAATTATCTAAATTCATCATGATTAGATAATTAAAATAACTCATAGTGTCATGGAATGAGAAAAAAAGAATTCAGCGAAGAAAATTTTCTTTTCGACGAAATCATTTACTTAAGCTGTACATTCGTATATGTAGTTATCTGGAAAATATATGTCTATAGGAGGATAGAAAAGAATACATCACAACAAATGAAGTTACCTACTAATCAAGGAGTGAGGAAGAAAATAGTTTATGGATCAGATAATAGTCCAATTGACAGATATGAAGAAAAAACGACAGCTTAGGTAAATGATTTCGTCGAAAAGAAAAATTTCTTCGCTGAATTCTCTTTTTCTTATTCATCGTGATTAATTTATTTATTGGAATTAACATTTGAAATGTATTTGTGATATATGAACCACCCCAAAGCCCTGTAACGGCGGAGGGTGAGAGAGCCAGTTCACCCTCTCGAAATGCTCTCACATGGTCACGTGCATACAACCACTGCCAGGGAAGTCCTACTCACTGCCTTCTAGCGGCATTATTTTTGTTTACGAAATTGAGAGTACGAAGGGCGAATGTCCGGCACTTTAACTGAGTTGGTGGTCACAGAGGGTCCACTTGGGTGTTTGGAAGGCCCTGATTTCAAACCAATGGTGCACATGGGCTCCACTATCCTGAGGGAAAAAATGGAGTATGAAGTAATTGTTTGTGACCGGCTACCATGGAAATGCATCTCCTGACGTTGAGAATCATACCTTAGGTCGAAGGATCCAGGTGTGGCCCACTAGTAAAACTATCTGCTCCGGTTTAGGCACCCGGCAAATATCACAGCCCATACACGAATCAAATGACTTGTATGGCGCATATATATTCGGTGTCCCTTTTTATCAATATATATATATTCAAATAAACAAATAAATGTAATAAATATAATAACTTACCAATATTTGTATACAACAATATAGTTTTTCATTATGACAAATTTCTTATAATCTATTCCAGTTAATAAATTAAGCAAAAGAAGTAATTATTTATTTCACTTCATTTTCATTACAATTTTCATGTGAAAAGAGTGAATTTTGTTTTCATCTCTTTTGTGATTATATTTCTAGCTGTTATTATAACCAATCACAAACCAGATAAGATAAAGTATAATTACATTTACACACGGTAAATAGATAGTAGACAGAACACTTTATGGAAATTATAAGAGAATTTGTTTGTTTTTTCTTCTGTTTTTTTTCTTTTTTTAAGGGTGAAATTAACCTAACCCTAAGAAGAAATATGAATTGTTAAATGGTAACTTATTTCAAATGAAAATTCACTCTAATATTATTGTTTGAAAGTTAACCAATCGGAAGTGAGATAGATAGAATTATAGCATGATAGAGCGAATATTTAGTGAATATAAGTTTTTTTCTGATTGGATCTTCCTAGAAGAGATATAATATTTTATTTGGATATTCTTTACAAGCAAAATTATGCTACATATAATTAGTTATATGTAAAATAGATTAATATCAGATGGGTTTTGTGGATATTATAGTAATTTCAATGGTTAAGATCATGAGTCAGTTGAAGCTAGACCACCATGAAAAACCTGGAAGCACAATAGGACGAAACGGCCGTCCAGTACTTCCAGGTTTTCCATGGTGGTCTAGCTTCAACTGACTCATGATCTTAACCATTGAAATGGATTACATAATTATAGCTAAACTCTTAATGAATTCAGAACTTCATTATACTTATGATTCGATTGACAGGTTTATCCTGATAAACATTAGTAAAATTAGTAAATTTGCTTGAGATTAGAAATAAAGTTAACAAATATAGAAAAGATTATTACTAATCGGTCATCTATTCTGTTTATGAGCTGTGAATTCACTGTAAATTAAATGAGTTTTATGTGTATAATTATAAAAATTTTATTCTGGAGTATATGACAAATACTCATAAATGATGCAGTAGAAAGTTACCATTTTGACAGTCAGATGTTGATATTCTTAGTTCCTTTTTTTATGTAAATTTGTGATCCACTATCCATTTTTGCTTATAAAGCTTGTGACTTCAGACAATATCGAGACAGTCCGCATAGGATGCACATATACCAACAAGAGATTGATCAATTGCAGTCCTAAATAACAATGGGAAGATACAAATGAACAATACCAAGTAAATTAAACTTCACCCCTATTCACAAGCAAATGGCTATCAGGACTCAGTAGCTAAGTGGATAGCGTGATCGCGTTTGATGCGAACGGTACTGAGTTCGAGTCCCAGACTGAACATCAACTCTGAGATTCAGGCACATCTAGCTGAAGAGTTCCAAATAGGACGAAACGTTCGTCCTGGATTTCACTGGTAACCGCTATCCATCATTGTGATCTTGCTTCTACTTCATGCTTTCTGAGTATTTCTCGAAATTGTACTTTATCACTTTATTTTAAGACTGAACTTACTAGATTACCATAATTTTCACTACCAATATATAGAACAATTTATAACTTTAAAAATCAATATAGGACGTGTATCAAACTATTGGAGAAATTCTGTTATATCATATGTAAAATACAATTAACGTCTCTGTTGACTGGAGTTCAATAAATTAATTTGAAGCCTTGAGCTCCTGTGGTAGTCTACAGATAAATGTTGCTCAGGTATCTTACTTTTCAATGATTGTTCAACTTATACGATAAAAATATTATAACCATTTTATGCCTAAATGTTAGTGCCTTCATAATAACTATATAATGTGTTTTGTTATCTCTAGTCTTTCTAAAAAAATAAACCTTTATATTTATTCTGTTCACTAATCAAAACTATCCATTATGACTTGATCACTGAGGCTTATTACTCAGCTGATCGTATGCAATAGTAAATTCCTTTTTTAATATGTAAACAATAAAATGATAATCAGTTAACAGGTTAAACCATTAATTTAGTAAAATTGATTATTTTAACATTTTCTTATTATCAATCGAGGACTCGGTAAACCTTGTAACTAAGTTGTATGATGTGTAAAATACCCGTTTTGGATTAGAATAACTCAGTCTATCATACTATAGCAAAATGGTTTGTGCGAATTCTCAAACCATTTCACAAAGAACTTGTTAAGCATAATGTCAAGGATTCCTTTGAATTTGTTGGGAATATAACAAAAGAGTAACTTCAAGATATCATTAGACGTATAGTCCTTATTCACTAACATTCCCCTACTTGACACAGTGGATTTCATTTGCAATGAAATAACAGAGAGGCGCATAGAAACCGTAATTCCCGCACCCGCAATAAAAAAGTTAATTCTTAGATGCCCATGAATGTCCAATTCCAATTTGACAACTAATACTATGGACAATTAGATGAGGTAACCATGATGTCGCCGTTGAGCCCTCTACTGGCGGAAATTTTCCTTGCAACACTGGAAAATGGACCACTTAAAACACAATTCGCCATTTAACATCATATGATCGCTACATAGAGGATACGTTCATAGTATTAGAAATAGGACATGAAAAGAAGAATTTACTGAATATATTTAATAACGTTCATTCACCAATTAACTTACACTAGAGAAAGAACAGGACAATAGCATATCGTTTCTACATGTCCAACTAACTAGACGAGCAGATGGAACTTTAAAAAGAAGGTTACACAAAAAGTCTGTAGCTGGACAATACACTCATTTCTATAGTGGAGTACCAATCAGATACAAAAGGAACTTGATAAAGATCCAGACTCATCGTGCTAGAATGATTTGTTCGGATGGCACTATTGTAGATGAATTGGTTAATATTCGTAACTTAGTAGAAACGGGTACCCACTGAAATTCATCGACAAACACATGAAGGAGATGAAAAAAAAGACAAGGGTACCTACCATTCCGAAGAAAGTATTGTTCTTAAGATTACCATTCCTAAATGATACTACTGAAGAAATTGTGACTCAGAGATTAAGAAAGGTGATACAAAAACATTTAATGCAGCCAGACTGAGTGCTAACTTCTACAACCGCCCCATAGTAACAGCTAATAAAGACAAAATGCCTGAATTCGCCGAATCTATGTGTATTTATCGACTCAGCTGCTCTTATGGAGCCAGTTATATTGGGCGTACATTTCGGCAAGTTCGTCATCGTATAACACAGCACCATCCGTCGTGGTTGAACAAAGGACAGATAAAAGTGATTATGAATTCTATTCTCGCTCACTTGGTTGACACAGGTTATCAAGTTGAACTGAATAAAGCTTTTAAGGTAATCTACCATATTCCATTAAATTTGCCACATGGTTTACGAGTATGTCTTTTACACATTGCTGAAGCCATTGCAATCCATGTTCACAAACCTAACCATTGCATTCAAAAGAAGTTTGTACAACCACTTTCGCTAACTTGGCTATCGGTAAAGGAATATCGATAAACTATTTTCGTACTTCTTCCATTTTGTTTTTGTTTTTTGAACTTTGTATTTTACTTATTCTCAACATTCTTCTTTTGATTCTTACATAACTACTATTCTACTGATCATCCATCAAAATATTCTGTTCCTTCTCTTTTTCATATATTATGCAACGTAGCAACTTTTTGATTTTCAAATAGTTACTTTGATTATTATTAATCCTCTTTCTTCCAATTACTCAATGTTAATTTATAATCGAAATGTCATTATGTTATTATTACATAACGTATCCACTAGATGAGTATTATTTGATTATTGTAAATCATATATATATATATATACCATAAAAATATTATTAAAATAAACTCTATTTTTCGATGATTATTATTGACTGGTGATAATGAACATCACCTTTAAGTTTTATTATTTCTTTATCTATTGGACAGTACAAGTTTATCATCACAACTATGTCATTATTACAAACAAAAAGTAATATAATTGTAATAACCCAATGAGTAGAAAATTTAGATTTATAACGTTTCGTGATTTAGTGTAAGCAACTTCTTCAGAGAATAAATAATCAAATCAAAATTAATCCAAGTTTAATCACAGTTGATTGATCACTGGGTGGTGATCAATGTCATGTGTGTCAAGTCCTTAATAGCGCCGATCGAATGCTATCGACCAAGTTGCAATGTGACCACTAGTCTAGGTGACTCGACATTTCATGCACTATGTTGAGATTAGATGGTGGTTGGAGATAGTCACCAGGAAACCCTGGACCCGGGTACAACTTGCTGACGAGTGTCAAGTAGCACGAAACCTGGGTCCAGGGTTTCCTGTTGACTATCTCCAACCACCATCTTATCCAAGTTTATCTAGTACAACGGAACAACAAGAATATTATGTCATTATTAGTGGTATCGCTATGACCATTATTATTATTATTATTATTATTATTATTATTATTATTATTATTATTATTGTGAAATACGTACGGACTTATTGAAAAGATTTTCTAAGATAATATTCAACAGAATTTATGATTAAATACCACTCTTCACACAAGGCTAAGATGTCTTGATTTTAGAAGCTACAGTACAATAAAATGTATTAAAACAAGGAATTATGTAAGGAGTCACAATGATATTGTTTTCTTTTTTTTTCTATAAAACAATAATCTATCACTTATGTTTCTTATTTTTTATTTGTAAAATAAAGGAATAAGAAATAACTCACGTAGATCTATTCTATGTTTGTCTATACTGTATGTCTATATGTTTGTGTATTTATGCTTATATACATACATCTTAGCTTGTCCTTTGACTTACAACTGTTGTTGTTTTACTTAAGTAGAGATTTTATAAACACCATTTGGCGCGTGTCTTAAACAAGGTATTTTTTTGTTTCGTTATACATGTTAGTGTTTATACAAAGGGTGTACACATATATATGTATCGGTGGGATGAATGGTTAGATTTTGACTAAACACCAAAAGTAAGTTAACTAAGTTAAGAACACTAATCAGATACATTTATATACAATATTATTTATAAATATCAAAGCGTATAAATATATGTCTATCCATACATAGACACATATTCTACTTCTGTACAGATAAACAGTATGCATGAATGAATGAAGAAAAAAAGCTGAGTGAGAAAATGAAATCACAGTAGCAACCATGTTGGTGATAACAACCTCCATGTAACCAGCTGCTTTGTTAATTCTTACTTTCTTCTTTTTAATCCAATAAAATATTCTATCCTGTTTTTTTTTAATAAATAAAAGTTTATATTGTCTATTTCTTTTACTGAGTCAGAATAGAAATATCAAGTCTTAATTTCTTGACCCATGAATACAGTCGAATTAAGAGAAAGGGAGGGAGACATAAAAACTGAGAGCTATAAACCTTTTTAATGTTTTTAGGTTGTATTTATTAACATTGTGGACTTAACTTAATGAATACTAATGTTTTGAATTCATGGATTTAAGATTCATAATGCATTGTCACAGTCTTGACTGCAGAGTGAAGATACACATTTTCAAAAACATTCTCTTCACATTTTATGATATGTTAGAAACTATTCGTTATTTACTAGTGAGTGAAGTATTGTTCTTCAATCCTTTTTTTAATAAAATATCTGCTTAAAATAGTAATGAAGAGTATAGGATACGTATTATGGTCCTGAATAATAGTGTGGTTATATCATAATAACCGTTCTACCTCAGTATTGTATTTAGCTTTTTCTCTACTCTACTTTCAACAAGTCCCGTTATTTTAAATCCAATCTGTAAATAGTTGCACTCTTTATCCATAGAAAAAAGGCAATCAGCGATCAGTTTTCAGCTTCTAGTGAATATTTTTTACATGAAAACTATACTACTTAATACTAATCAGTGATATAGTTTTAATAATATCAACGTAAGAATTTCCTTTCATGTTACCGCCATCTGTATTAACTGAGATTTACTCATTTTATTCTTACTTATTACCAGCGTTCACTCATTACGTAACTACTTGTTTCTAGCTATTTGAAATCTTGTTACAATCAATGTTGTAGAATGTTCGTTTACATAAAGTATATATTTACAGTAATTTACTCAGTCTATTAAATTTATTCATACCCTTGCTATACTACACTGATGTATGATTAAAATAACTTCCAACTAAACTCTTTCATGTAAGTTACTTAGACCCATTTTGTAATTATGATTCTTAAATATCACAAGTTGTAAGCAGCTGACAAGAATCAAACGAAATAACATGAATTCGTACTATTCAGATAAAAATCTCTGTTCTTGCTCTCTTCAAGACATTATTTTTCACATGGTTGTTAGTTTTTAAATCTTTATTTTTCAACGTAATTCATTTTGTCTCCAAATATTTAATGGATTAAGAATCGTGACTGAACTCAATCTAATTTATTTGTTGAAAACTTCTTTGAGTCAATTACTCACCAACTACTAATTCTATTAATTGTTTGTTGCAGATTAGGTATGGAAAAATTTCGAACATTATTAAAAATCAATCAAGAACTTTTAATTCCCCTAAAAAATTACTCATTTTGTAAGGATGGATCTTTGAGTCTCATAATTGAAAAGGTTCGATTTCGATCATTTTGTGATATTTTCATAATCTCACTGTCTTTTTTTAGTTTTCATTGATACACCATAGTAGTTAAATGTACCATACTACTTGGTTTTATTATGTAATATCTCCATTATGAAACGATGGTAAATGTTTGATGCATAAGATCAAATCGCTCACATTTGAACTTTGTTTTACGTCATAATATTGTTCTTGGCTATTTCAAAAATATCCTACTTGTTTTTATAATAAATCTTAAATTATTGTATAAGTATCCTACAAGGTAAGTAAGGAATGTGAAAATGAGAAGAATCGTTTAGATTATATTAAGCTCAAAACGTTTTCAAATCTATTCCGAGTTTTATTCACAACAAACAACATAAAATTTAACTTTATCCGTGTATTGTGTATTAAAGCTGTAAACAATCGCATTTTCTTTTTCTTTTAAATACTTTTTGTACTGTTTCTGTCAGATATAAGTCAATTTTATTTGACTAGACTAACCGAAAGGCGAAATTAAACAATATATAAACTAAAAGAGATGGAATGCTTGTCCTTTAATTCTATTATAATGGCATGAAACGTTGTTTATACTTATCTTACTATTTCGTAAAACACTTCGCACCACCACAACTACAACTATTTATTACATGATAAAAATATCATATCATTATTAAAATCCAACCAGCAGCAGTCAATTTAGTTTGAGAAAACAAAAGTTATTATTTCGAATACGTACTGTAAATCATAAGTCCATAAAAATTCGATAGGACAAGCCAACGTTTAAACTTAATTTTAACAATTTAGATTAAAATCTAAAAATTCTGTATGTGAACAGATTTACGCCAGGCAGAAGTAATGCTTGTATGTTATATAATTCATTTGTATGTAGTCAAAAATAGTGAACTATATGAAAGAGTATACATATAATTTAATGGCTGTTGTTACAGCTTTCTTGACTGAGAATTGTACCACGTAGTTAAGACAAGTCTGTGAATAGTAAATGTTGTTATCAAGCAGTTATACTTAGACATCAGTTAGATCATCTAAATATTTGATAGCTTGAAAAAAACCAATTCTTACTTATCACAAATAAGTGTACATGTCAGTGTGATTTGATCATGTGTCGATCTTTATATATTCTTGGTGTTGCCTAGGGATTGTAAGTAAATGGAATGACTATCGATAAGTGAACTGCTTGGAAATTTCCTGCATAAAGTTAGAATTCATTTTTACACACAGGAGAACTTTAATATGTAGGTTTGATAGATGATGAATTAGTGAAGACAACCATCAGAGATTAAAGCTGGATTAAATCATATTTACCTGCATTTATCACTAGATAATAGTGTTGCATTAGACACGTACTAATGATGCCTATTTTTATGTAAGTTATGATGACTCTACAGAACGAACTTCAAGTTTATTGATCATGATGAAAATTTCTAGTGCACGAGATTATTGGCAGTCAGTTGTAAGACGTAATTGTAACTGTGAATGAAATGAAGTCGGATCCTGTTCGTGACACATTGGAAGTGTATCAGAGTACGAGATGAACAAGATAACCTTCAGATATAATAGTTTTAAATAACTACTGCCTTACGTGATATTAGACTACTTATTTGGAAGATGTGAAACTTTGTACATTTGTGGCGTTGATATCACACTCTCTGTTGTATCCAAAAACCCCAGACTAGTAGCTTCGTGAACAAAATCTTTTGCTGTTTGATTGAGAAGCATGCATAGATCACAATCGTGCATCTCTATCAGTTTTTAAGTCTGTGTTTTACTATTGAGTAAAGCTTTTAATAAATTTTGGTCACATTCATTATCAAGTCTAAGTTGAATTTATTATAGTACATATCAAACGGATGTTGTCTCCTACTTCAGAATGGTACCAATAGGAAACTTCTTCTTAAGTTTCTAATCTGAAGTTTCATAGCTTCTAAAGCCCTATAAACTATTTCAACCTATCTTAACAAAATAGTAGTGATGTAAACCACCAAAGATACGTTACAAAGATTGTGTAGGAAGTTGTAACCTTAGCAATTTAACTAGTCAATTTCTCAAACTAAAAATGAATTTGTTTCATTGTGCTTAACATTTGAATTCATTTACTATCACTGAGTTTATTAATCCGGCATGATTCTTCAAACTTTCATTTCCCTTTTGATGAAACATACGTATCTGTCTTTAAACACTAGCTGGGTTTTGGTAATTGATGGTCCAGTACGCTGGAGGATTCTTCGATTGCAGTTTCTAGAAAATTAACTATAATAAAGTTCGTTCTGAAGTGATAAATCCCATAAAACTAGTAACTTGTGCTCATGTGATACAGTCTAAGCACATTTACATAAGTCACTTTTCCCGGAATGGTTGACATATTTTATAAACAGAAATATCTAACTATTTAGAACGTATTTGTGGCCAAAATATAAGTAATCTGTTTAAAAAATGCCTTATAGTGTTCAAATAAAGGGAAAGGGTAATTAGTACTATATTATACATAGGTACATAGTCAATAAATACAAACCTTGATAGAATTGACCTAGTCAGTTATTAAATTCATATTTTTCAAAAGAACATTATTTCTGTTTCCTGAAATTGAATTAAAACTACATAAAATAGATGAGTTTGTACATCAGATATCAATCAACTAATTCCTGTTTGAAGAAACACTAAACTTCAGTTATTGATTCATTCATTCAGTCAGTCAGTCAATCAGCTACAAACTAGGACCAGGTACATATATGCATCAGTCCAAGTTGCCATACCTCATTAGCACAACAAGATGAACACCAAATTCATAGAAATACTTACTTCAATGGTAGTAATATATAAAATAAAGATTGTGTATAAGCATATAATACAGGAAGAAAGAAGTAGTTGGTATTTATGACAATCTTCTTAAGAGTTATTTATACTAGATCATTTTCGAATTTATGTTCTATTCAAGATTTAATTCTTCTTCAGTTACTATACATTGACATAATTTAAGTGTATTTGCGGATGTTTTATTTCTTTTTTTAATTTTCTTCCCATTTCTACTCTTATTATATTTTAATGTCTCCTTTTTCTTGAAAGGATTTTAGTATATACATTTTTTATTTATTGAAATAAACCATCTTTTTGTCAAATACTGAACTGTTCGTATGTAAATATTTTTAATATTGAAATTTCAATATAAACGATAATAGACTTGTTTCAATATTAATGCTAGTTATACTTACTATATAACCTACTATGATGTTATTATTAAAGTTCAAAACGTAGAATTGGTCGTTTTGTAGCTATCTCCAATACTTCAATATTCTAGCATTCCGAATGAGACCATTGAGATATCACCTATCTTGACACATGGTGTTTACTAATGAAGAGGTAAGATAGAAGAAAACTAAAACAGATCAAACTAAGTGATATCACCATCAGTTCATGAAATCATTCACTGTTAGATTAAACGGTGTTCATCGATGCAAAAAAACAGATTGGAGTTCTCATAATTATTGTAACTAATGGTTGAAGATGTTGAATGATATTGTAATGTGTGCTACTGATGTCAACGAGCATCAGTAGTATGTATCATCAGTCAAAATTGAAATGACTGGTGGCAGGAGGTTAAGAAGATAGAAGAAAAGAGAATGGGAACAGAAAATGATTGGTGTAGGAACGAAAGAACAATCAAGTTTGATACGATTGATTGACATTTTGCAAATGAAGTATTTATTGTATGATTCTCAGATTTTACTAAGTAATTATGTCATCTTGTGTTCAAATACATTTGGTTGACTCCGCTTGTGTTCTCGTTCACTACAATATAAATCGAACATGAACCGGTTACAGTGATACAGATTCATATCTTCAGCTTTAAAATTATTCAATACTATTCATCTCATTAGACCATTATTTTTTCTCAAATCATATGTCTGTATCTAGTGTTTTCTACCATCACTGATACAATTAATATTTTTACTACTACTCTGGTTTTCCTCTTGATAATTTCATTTAACATTTTTGATATAGTGTAACAACTTGAATCGATTTCCATATGAGTCAGTTTCTGTTTTACCTATAGCTAATTATCAGAATGGGTTTTGTGAAGATTGTAATGACTTCAATTGTTGAAATTATGAGTCGATTGAAGCTAGACCACGATGGAAAACCTGAGAGCACTGGACGGCCGTTTCGTCCTAGTACGGGACTCCTCAGCAGTGCGCACCCACGACCTATCCCCTCGGGATTCGAAAACAGGACCTATCAGCTTCGCAGGCGAGAGCTTAACCACTAGGCCACTGAGCTGGCTGGCATTCAATGGTGTTAATGTCTAACTTCAACTAATCCACGAAATTGAGCGATACATCCACCATTGTCTTCAGTGAGTGGCTATTTCACAACTGATCCGGTGGAATTTCACTGATCACTGCTTCTCACTAGAACTCCAGGAAATACCTTTTGAAGCCAGTCACTAGTGATCATATGTTGATTAGTATCAGCTAACTAACATTTTCCAAAATTATTACAACTGTAAAGCTAAAATTTAATTGAAATTTTTTGAAAGATATTATGTTTTTTTCTTTTAAATTTTAATTGAAAGTGGATTGGTTTACTAAAATAATATAAATAACTACTTATCAACAAAATATGTGTTATAACTTGTCAGTTGAATGCTGATTGTCTTGGCTCTTTTAACGCTACTTTTTATATGTGGTCGTCGCTGATTTTTATATCGGAAAAGCTTAATACTTATACTCGGAACGAGGGACCTCTGAAATTCCCACGACGCGAAAGCAAGAACGTAAAGACTGGTATAAGTGAAGATTTATTAACCTCCAAAACAAGACGACGACGACCCTAGTCGAAAATACACTCATTTATATATTGATTGTACACCCATTTTGATTAATAATTAGGATGAAATCACACATAACAAATCACACGCTGAGCATAGTTCATGTCGATTGAATACACGAATATCGTATGTTATACAGAATAAAATGTCATACGAGAAAACAAAACAAATATTACATTGAGTAATCGTTACATTCAGTCGAAATGGAATTAATGGTTGAACAAAACTCATAATGAGTAAATCAATCGAATTTTGACTTTTCTTTCCATTATAGCAATATGGACATTATTTAAAGGTAAATATGATAACATTTTATTACTATCAAACTTGACAATATCACTGAGTAACCTTGGCATTTGAATTCTTAGATTTATGATTGAACTCCTAAACTTTTTATTATATTAGTATAGAACTGATATTAATATATAAACATTTTTATTATGTTGTTGAATATATTTTACAAGTTATTTTGATAAGATTTCTATTGAATGTTTATGAAAATGGTAAAGAAGATTTGTAGGTTATTTTTAATAAAGTTTCATTCTCTGAACTGAATGGTTTATTTATGTAGTTTTCATTACTCTTCTGAACATCACCATCACCATAAAAGTTTAGATGGAAATTAAAACAGATTCACTTAGTGTTGTTTTACTTGAATCTACCCATTGATGTTTAGGACTGTAATTGATTAGTCTCTTATTGGCATATGTGCATACTGTGCGTATTGCCTCGATATCGCCTTAATTTACAAGCATTATAAGCAAAGATGGATAGGGGTTGGCAGTGGAATAAAGTAAAACAATACCAAGTGAATTAAACTTCACCCCATTTCACAGGTAAGTGGCTATCAGGACCCATTAGCTAAGTGGATAACGCGGTGGCGTTTGAAGCGAACGGTACTGGGTTAGAGTCTCAGAGTGAAAATCAACTCTGAGATTCAGGTACATCCAGCTGATGAATCCCAAATAAGAAAAAACGCTCGTCCTGGATTCCATTGCTAGCAACTATCCATCTTTACTTATAATCAAAATAGATGTTTTTACTTACGTTTGGAAGCATGACGAAAGCTTCACGATTAAGCTATCTAGATCAGAGCATGAAATCCACTAAATATAAATATCTATAATTGTAAGAAAATTTCTCAATTATATTTGGAATGATGTAATATACAGCCCTGATATCCAGTAAATGTATAAAACCATTCCACTTGTACTTACATACATGTACAATAATATTAATTCGTTTGTATTTTGTAATAACTTGTAATAAAATCAAATGAGAGCTTAGCTGGACTGTTTTTATATCGAATCTCAAATCAACTTTTTTTGATATAGTCCATTTAACAGGTTCAGATTCTCGTATGACGGGTATTTATATCACCCTGTTGCCCAGATCAAAGTAGGTAGAGAGGGAATTTGACCTGCCACTTAGTACTGCTCAGTATCGAACAGGGACTATGTGGTAATATTTCTATATATTCACCTTCAGTTTTTCTTGGTTTATTTTTGTCAACCTAATTCGGTAATAAGCTTCATTTCCTTGGTGAAAAATGTATACTATTCAACCAATTTTAGGAGCTTCACAAAGATCGGTTTTAGGATAAGGTTTGAGTTAATATACAAAAATGATGAAATTAGAGAATACAAAACCTCGTGTTCTATCATATCAATACAATTATGCAATACAGCAAGTTGACCTATTAGATTGGAAAGCTTAATTAACGATATTTCATGATGAAATTTCCCTGGTGGATTTATATCCTATGACTATTTAAATTCAATTTCGAATTCTGATCAGTTTAAATCTCATCATTTTCTACGTCTTTGATAACTGAGTGAATTAATATTAATGGAAAAAAAAATTACAATACTCCTATCAAGGAAAACTTTGTCAAAGTATCATCCATGTATATTACTACTTTAAATATATATTTCGAGTAGATATATCACATCTACATTTAATTAATTAGCAGTTGACTATAAAACTAAACTTTGCAGATGTTTTGATGTCAATGAGAAAACAACATTCCATGAATAATTCTGAATTATCTGTATGCATTTTTAGAGAAACGACAACAGTATTTTAGAAACTATTACCCTTGGTAAATATAATTAAATGACTATAACTTTTAGATTAAGTAGTATTTCACTCAATAAAACTTTACATGTTACGTAAAATCGATGAAATCAATGATCCAAGATCCGTTAATAAAATTTATAGATGTAGCATTTCGTTATAACAATTATTTTTTTTAAAATTACCGACCTTTTAAGCAGTCAATCCATAAATGAATAGAACTACTGTAACTTAATGTGTTGTTTGCAGTAAATGTTGAGTAAACGATGAAATGAAAGTTGATTAAGCAATTTCTTTTTATGATTAAACTTCATATTCTCTAAATGTTATCATTTTCTACACAGACTATAGATTATAACATCTGCACTTTATGTATATTCTACAACTTATTAAGTTTTAAGGCAGAGTTGTTATTTCCCTGATACGGCCGAGGGTAGGAGAGCCAGCTCTCCCTCTCGAAATGCTCTCCCATAACCACGTGCATACAACCACTGCCAGGGAAGTCCTACTCACTGACTTCTCACGGCATTATTGTTGTTTGCGAAATTGGAAGGACGAAAAGAAAATATCCGGCGCTTTAGCCAGGTTTGTGGATATGGAGAATCCGCCTAGGGGATTTGGAAAACCCTGATTCCAAACCAATGATGTACATGGGCTTTAGAGTCCTGAGGAAACAAATGACATATGAACCAATTATTTGTGGCCGGCTACCGTGGAACTGTATCTCCTGACGTTGTGCCACTACCTTGTGAATCATACCTTTAGGTCAAACGGTTCCAGATGTGGCCCCCTAATAAAACCATCTGCTTTGGTTTATGCACCCGGGAAGTATCATAGCCCTCGCACAAATCGAATGATTTATATGGTGGATATCTGTTTGGTGCCTCCTTGTACCAATCTTTATGTGTTAAAATAAATAAAAATAAATGTTATTGTTGTTAAATTATTCAAAAGTTAATTCAATAATATAGTAATATGTTGTTTTGTTTTTTAATGAAAATAGAATCCTAAGGCATAATCTATTTAAGTCTTTATATGAAATAACATCTATATATACTATTTCCTTTTAATGGTCAGCATCAGAATATATGAACATCCAATTGTACTAACTCTTCAGTTTAACAACTCTCTAAAACAAATAAAAGATGTAATTTCGTTTAAAAATCTTAACTGATTACATAAACGAGAAAAATTTTTTAAAAAAAGGAGAAAAAGATAAGTGAATACAATGCCACACTGAGTTTACATATCTGTTGTAATAGTTAAGTAGATTTATTCATCTCTTTTCTTTCATTGATCTCTTGACATTTGATATTGTACATGTGTATATCAAATTTTCTTTATAAGGAAATAATTCAAATATATAAATTTCATAATACTAATATTTAACACTTAACAAGCACACTTTGCTTTTCAATAAATCCATCTATGAAATAATAGAAAGTTAAAATAAAAAAGAAGCAAACAGTAAGTGTCCATGTCCGTGTGTGTGTGTGTATGTGAAGAAAGATTACATTTTATATAACTTAAAAACCTCGACGGGAGCCATAAATTTCTGGTATATTCATTAAATGAATAAAATAGAAGATATTGTGCTTTTTATATTTCATGTTAGTTTTTGGCGAATTTTACTGACATTCTCAGATCAACACTAACACAATCTCTTTTATTATTATTATTTTTTTAGTTTGACAAAATTTAAAATATACAATATGTAATGTTGATGAAACTGAATCATACCACTTAAATTACTCGATTGAAATATAGTCAATAGAAATGTAAGTGTATACAGTCATTTATTGTGCCACTCAACCTATATATATACCAACAATACAAGTCAGCGTGTAGAAATTGTTGTGCTTCTCATGTGTGAATGAATTTTCATACTGTTTTCTGTTATAACTATCATTGTTTTGTTATTCTATTTCTATAAGGAATAAGAAATGACACGTGATTTTTTCTTTATTTTACAATATTTTTACATTTTTAGTTTTTAGTCATGAAACATATTCATAATATTCCGTTTATATTCATAATACCTGATTTTCTATATCAATAATAATAATAATAAAAATAGAAGAAAAAAAGTATCAATGTTATTTTTCTTTTCGTGGTTGTTGTTCAATTATTGAAATGATACACCTGTCTTAAGAATCTGTTTCCTCTCTTCTCCCATTTGTCATATATATATATATATATATATATATATATATATATATATATATATATATATATATATATACAACAGACAAAATAGACGTGAACTTGTTTACATCAGCATGATAATTTCATTTTCAGAACAGCAAGGAGTTTTTAAAAATATTTACAATTTTTGGTATAGTCACATTTGTGTTGATTTCTATGATGATGATGTTGATGGCGTGTGTGTACATTCATATACGTTTGTATACGAAATACTTGTAACTAATTTGACTTTGATAATCTCTTATAATAATAGTGAAATGATCCAGATTTATATTTCATCCATCACTTATTTAATAGAATGTCATTGATATTTATTTAGATTTTAAATGAACCAACTTGTTGCTGAATATTTAATGATGATGATAATAATAATTTATGTAAAAATACTGAATAACAAGTGACACTGATTTGAAAATCCATTGTAATTTATTACGATGATTTTTTTCAGTAGTTGAAGCTAGACCCCCATGGAAAACCTGAAAGCACCGTATGGCCGTCTCGTCTTATTGTGGGACTCCTCAGCAGTGTGCAACCATGATCCCGCCTCACGGGATTCAAACTCAGGACCTATCTGTCTCACGCGAGAACGCTTAATCACTAGACCACTGAGCCGGTCGGTATCCAATGGTGTTAATGTCTGTGGAGTGCCATACTAGAATGAAATGGCCGTCCAGTGCTTCCAGGTTTTCCATGGTTGTCTGGCTTCAATTGACTCATGATCTCAACTATTGAAATTATTATAATATCCCAAAAAATACCCCTTCTGATTTTTTCGTTGTTGAAAATTCTGCTATGAACTTTCTGCTTATCAAGACAATAAAAGTGATATTAATGTATTACATCATATTTTTTTCATTATTCAATAAACTGAATGTTAAAAAAGAAAGATATCATTTAAACGTTCCTACTACTTTAGATACTTTTCATATTCCATAATTAGATATTCATATCAATTATCTAATAGAATGATCAAGTATAAGGCAAATTATATAAACTATGAATTTAGAAGTGTTTTGTAACACTAAATTATTGTTTATTTTATTTATTTTAACACATAGATATCGGTACAAGGAGGCACCAAATAGATATGCGCCACACAAATCTCACTTGATTTGTGTGAGGGCTGTGATACTGCCCGGGTACCCAAACCGAAGCGGGTAGTTTTCTTAGGGGGCCACACCCCGAGCATTTGACCTAAAGGTCTGATCCACAGGGCAGTGGAGCATCGTAGGGAGATTCAGTCCTATGGTAGCTGGTGACCAAAGACTGGTTTATACGCCATTTGTCCCATCAGGATACTGGAGCCCATGTGCACCATTGGTTTGGGGTCCGGTTAAAGCGCCAGACATTCGCTTTTCGTCCTCTCATTTTCGTAAACAACACCCCTGCCACGAGAAGGCAGTGAGTAGGACTTGCCTGGCAGAGGCTATATACGCGTGGCCATGTGAGAGCATTTCGAGAGAGTGAGCGGACTCCTCCCACTCTCGACCGTACCAGGGCATTTGGAGGCGTAACACTAAATAATATTGTTAATTTTAAAATAACTACTATGCAATCTTCAATTGAATAAGTCTATGTTATATGAATAATCAGAATAAATATTAGGTAATAAACAGTAAGAGAAGGATCATAACTACACGTCTGATCAAAAAAATTTTCTGGAGGGTTCATAATAATGACCGGGTTTTAGATAATTAATTTGGATAAATGACTGTGTAACCTGATGAGTATTCTTTGTTTATATATTCTGTTTATCTAAATATCGAAGGATGTAAATCATAGTCCGTAATAATAGTATTAGTAGGAAAACTAATCTATCTAGAAAGTTATATGGATATAACTCAGAATGTTTAGTAAAATTGAAATAGAATATAATTTCAGTATTCACAATGGTGATATATTTTACAGATAACAAAGATTAAATGTTATTTTTTTCATCTTGTGAAACATCTATATTAATCTATTCAGTGAACCATTTTAAATTGTGTTAAATTTTATGCGTGGGTCTACAGAAACTGATTGTTTTTAGACTTTCTTCTATAATTAGGTTACATCTATCCAAAATCTTTTAGTATGAAACCATTGTGTTGTCATAGTTTAGATATTTTTGTGATACACACTCTTCTTTATTACGCAAACCGAACCGACAATCGTTACATATTTGAGGTGATGATTACATTAAATAATAGCTAAGTAATATTCTAGTCTTTCAAGACTTGAAAATTTTAGATAGGAGGATTAGTATGAAACTACCAATTCACATGTTATATGACCTATAAGAAACCCTTTTTTTTAATTCAAGGATTTTATTTCTGAACACATGTATAATACAAGAACATACTCAGCTTATGCTTTCTAATTTGTAGTTATTCTTTAGTTGACAACGATTTATAATAAACGCTGTACTTTTCAAATAAACGCCTTAATATCATGAGCAAGTATAAAAGACAGATTTTATTATTGATTTATCCATAACAGGTTATTTTTCATTCTTTTAAACTCGTTGATTGTAGACATTAAAGAGAAAGAATGTATTTGTAAAATCTTGGAGGAAGAATTTGAAGTAAATCCAACGTTTTGCCTAGCAATCTGGTCCAAGCTTTTTCAAGAAATTGTAGCTGTAAAAATCGGGACTATATTTAATTAAAAACCACATCATTTATTGGCAGTATACTACTGAACGAATGATCTTTGAAGTCAAATGTAAAACGGTATAATGGTCGAATATATATATATATATATATATATATATATATATATATATATTCGGTTATCTTTGATTTTCTACCAACAATAATAAAACTTCTGCCAGTTTAATATAAATGGTAATTGTATTTATATCACTATGGTCACAGTGAATATGAATTCATTTGTATCTTGACTGTTGTTCGTGTGTAGATGTTGAATTATCTGTACGTGATACCATTACTTCCTGCTGTGACAGACTGAAATATCTGGAATATACATTGTTTTTTTGAGTGGTAATCAGTGTACTGAATATTCATATTCAAATAGATACAGATACACATACGTAAATAATATCCATTTTTGTGTATTGACTTATGTATCTTGTCAATGAACATTTATAGTTTAGATTTACAAGCTTCTGTCTAATGGAAAATCTCGTTTTACTTCCCAGAATTAAGATTAGTTAAATCAGAGTATTAAATGTAGTAAAAGAGAGAGAGAGTGAAATAAAAAAGTTACGGAAATTAATTTAATTTCTATGTGAAGAAGCAAACAGACAAATTCTTGTTGAAAGAGATAAACAAACTCTAAGTAGAGAAATAATGGGCATTACTACTGCTACAATAAGAATATATAAATTAATAAACCGTCATGTACAATTTATGTATATACATAGTAATAAAATAGGTGATTGACACGTAGTGATGAAACTTTATCAGTCAAAAAATTGTTTGGCATATGTGAAAAGATCATGTCTATCACTTATCATTGTGTTATCTTTACCGTTAATTTATCTATTTCTACTAACCCCCCACCACCAAAGATAAGTTGCACAAATTATTTTTTTTCATTTTGCCTTGTTTATTCATTTGTTTTTGTGTTACTACACAAAAGGAAATATCACACACGCTCACACAGAATTCGAATGGATATCTACATATTTAATGATCAATTTTTGTGTGAAATTAATAGGATGTTCTTATTCTCAGATCACTTACATAACTTGAAGTTCTTGTTCATTTTACAATCAAAACTTAAATTCCACAGAGTTCATTGTGTTGTCTTTTGATCATTTTCATTAAATAAAGATTAACATTTATTTCAATAAAGTCATAAGCATAAAGTAATAAGCTGTTTACAATATTTTCAAGTAGTGACATAAACAAAATATGATACATTTACTGATAACAGTAAGAGAGCTGTTAACAGTTAGAGGGAGAGGACATTAATGAAATCAATAGAATTGATTTAATAAAAACTATTAGTAGTATAAGTAATGATAAAATCCAGGAGTGTTCAACCGGGTCAGTTATGAGATAGTAACTCACTGATGACAATGGTGGATGTGTCGCTCAATTTCGTGGATTAATTGAAGTTAGACATTAACACCATCGGATGCCGACCGGCTCAGTGGTCTAGTTGGTTAAGTCCATGGCGCGGGACTGATTTGCCTGGGTTCGAGTCCCGCAAGGCGGGGTTGTGGATGCGCAATACTGAGGAGTCCCACAATAGGAAGGAAGAACCGTCCAGTGCTTCCAGGTTTCCCATGGTGGTCTAGCTTCAATTGACTCATGATGTCAATTATTGAAAATCCATTTTGTTAAAGAGAATCCAGCGAAGGGAATTTTCTTTTCAACGATATCATTTACTTACGTTGTACATTCGTATATATAGTTATCCAACTTTAGTCAGTCATTATTATTATTATTATTAGTAGTAGTACCTTTTCTTGATTATTATTCAGTTTATTATTATGACCTTTGTGTTTGTCACTTTTCTTCATATCTGTCAATTGAACAATTAGCTGACCCATCAATTATTTTCTTTCTTACCTATTGATTAGTACGTAACCGCATTTGTTATTTAGTCTCGAATTCATTTTTGTGATGTAATCTTTTCTATCCTCCTATAGACATATATTTTCCATATGAAACTATATATATACGAATATGCAGCTTAAGTAAATGGTTTCGTCGAAAAGAAAATTTTCTTCGCCGAATTCTCTTTTTCTTATTCCATGACACTATGGATTATTTTAATTATCCATTTTGTTATTTAAAACAACTGAAAGAATAACTCAAAAGCTTTGACAAGTTGTATATGGTATTCATAATATAACATTAATCATAGAGTGAATAAGATGAAAGAAATCTAAGAAATTTCATACATTATAAGATACATATAGAACAGTTTTGCTGAAAATATAACAAAAAGTGAATCACTATCTTTTCTCAATACAGTATTTAAATTTTTTTAAAAAATTTCTAGACTCCTTTCTTTGTACAATCATGAATGCTGAAGTCTTATCCTACTGAAATCAATTATTCAGTTCTTATCAGTTTTACAATAAATCTTTGGCGAACGATAGTTTCTAATGAAAATGACCATAAAAAGACTTTCTTTTTTCTTTCTGTCAATTCAAGGATTTTTTAAGAATTACAAGACAATATCATCTGAGTATAGAAGTAACAATGACTGACATATGATTGTCAATATATCTTCACTACCATATTATTTAAACAATTTATACCATTTATAAAAAATAATTAGTCAGTAACGAATAAAATCATGTCTATCATTTATCTTTTGATTTTTATATTTTAATGATTAAACAGATTGTGTTAGTTTTTCACTGTTAACTTTTGTATTCCGATTCATATTCATTATTTGTCGATATGCATCGATAATTAGATAGACTAGAAGAAAATGTCATATATATATATATATATATATATATATATATCATACATTGAACACATTATTTGTATATTTTCATCCAGCTACATTGTACATACTTCTTCATTCTAGTAATTCAGTTGTTATTCCAATTGCTTTTTTATTTTCATCCCTCTTCTCTTGAATTTGATCTTTTACTGGCTTGTATTCCACTTCTACTCTGTGCTACATACTACTTATGTCTATCTGCATAAGTAGCGTATACCATATATATATATATATATATATATATATATATATATATATATATATATATATATATATATATATATATATTATTCAATGACTTAAAGTGATACAACCTACATCAATCATTATCGTTCATATAAACATTTAACATATATACATCAACAAATAAATGTGAATGAATGATTTACCAAAAATGAAATATTTGTCAGTCAATTCTTTAAAAATATGTAACCGATAAAACCTTGGATACTAAACTAAACTATAAAAACAATACAAATATACATATTGAACTAGTATAGTAATTATATATATTTATTACAATAAAAAAATTTCTCTTTTCTTTAATTAAGGGATTGAAAAGTAACACATTAAAGAAGAAACTGAAGGGAAGAAACAGAAGCTCGAGGATATAAAGTGTTTCTTCAAACAAATAACAATTGGTTGAATGGTTCAATACAATTAGTTCCTTTTAAATAGATTTGAATAAATTCATAATAATCAATGAAGCATAATAAAGTATAAGTTCAGTACATTTCATGTATATATTTTGTAAACCGTTTAAGATCTTTATATTTTATTACATAATGAATTAAAATGTAACTGTGTATAAAAAAAACCAATGAGGTTATTTAAACATGTATCCTAGATAACATAAAAGGAGATAAGATAGAGACTATCCAAGAAGTGAAAACTTGGATAAGTTTCCGTTTATTATTTTTAAAATATTAAGAATCAAATAAGTAAAAACCATGCAATAAGTGTGTTTTATTTTCTTAAAAGTAAATAAGGTAATAAATGCAATATAAATAAGGGGGGAGAGGTACTTAAAACCATATTATATCATAGCAATGAATCTTATGGTATGTACATAACGTACATATGAAATCCTAATAATTCATACTGTGATCTATTGTACTGACTGAAGTCCAATATTGGAGGTGTACGATTTGGTTACATAATATTTAAAATGTATCATTTATCTTCTGTATTGGCTTTTTTCTAGATACAATAAACAGAAAATTACTAACTTTCATGGATATTTATTTTGCATAAAAGGAAATCTTAATGAATATTTCTAATCAGTTATTTATAGAATAGAAGCTAAGTGAATTAGTGTTTTATAGTAAACTGTCGCTAATCTACTCTATAATGGTAATGCTTGGTTACATTTGATAATGTTTATCATGAATTGATTGATGTTAGACCACCATTGAAAACCTGGAAGCACTGGACGGTCGTTTCGTCCTATTGTGGGACTCCTCGGAAGTTTGCCGACATCAATCGGTTCATGATCTCAACCAATGACTTAATAATCTCTACAACCCTATACTGATAATTACCATGTGCTCACTAGTGACTAGATTCGCGAGGGAATTATTGGAGTTCTAGTGAGAATCTGTGACCAGTGGAGCTAATCCGTGTCTGGTAGAGATAGGTATCTACCTCAGTACAACGGAAGATGGTAGCGCAATTTCGTGGATTAGTTGAGGTTAGACATTAACACCATTGGACTCCGGTTCAGTGGTCCGGTAGGTTAAGCGTTCGCGCGCGAGACTGAAGGCCATGGGTTCGAATCTCGCGAGCGGGGTCGTGGATGCACACTGCTGAAGAGTCCCACAGTAGGACGAAACGGCCGTCCAGTGCTTCCAGGTTTCCAATGGTGGTCTAACATCAATCGGTTCATGATCTGGATTAAAAAAAAACACTGTTTCTCTACTAGAAATCCTGTATCTATTCGGTATCAAATAATCATGAAAACTATGTTGAAATAAGTTGATTCATTCCAATATATCTTAGGGAAACACTGTATTTAATTAATTAATTATTATTTTTTAACTTTCCCATAAAAAATTATTTCATTCTAATTCATTTTGATAATGGATATCATTAAAGAAGTCAGTGAAGGGATCTATTTTCAACGAGCATATTTCTTTCGTATTACATAATTTAGTATTATAATCTTTCTATTTCGTTGAAAAGGGATCCCATTGCTGAATTTCGTGTTTTTAATTTTTAATATTTAAATGGGAATTATCAATCAAGAAGATGTAATTACCAATCTTTAAATGTATACATTTATTTATTTATTATCTTAAAAGAACTTTTAACATTGGAGAGAAAATATATACATATATGTCATACAATCTTTCCAATGTATTTGTTCCTAGTAATCCCCTTAAATTTTCATTTTGACAAAGCAAGGGCAGCATTCCTACAATTGAAGAACATATGGAACTAAAAGCAACTGTCAACTAATATCAAAATCAGAAACTTCAATAAGAACGTCAAGACAGTTCTACTGTACCGAGCTGAAACGTGGAGAACCGCTACAACCATCATTAAGAAGGTGCAAGTATTTATAAATAGTTGTCTACGCAAGACATTTAACATCCATTGACCGGATACCATCAGCAACAGTCTTCTGTGGGAAGAGAACAAAACATTTTCCAGTTGAGGAGGAAATTAGAAAAAGATGTTGGAAATGGATAGGATAAACATTGAGGAAATCCTTAGTAACTATCCATGAAATCATCAGGGATCGAACCTTAAATTTTTAGGCCTAACAACAAGCACCTAACCTTTATACCATTAGATTTACATTTCAAATCTCTTATATTAAAGTACTTTTTATATTCAGTTTGAATGTAACCGTAAAAACTTGGAATTATCTTCTATATTGACAGTATGATCTTAATTAAATATACTGAAAATTGAAATTATTGATCATTGTGTTAAACCATATAACGATATGATTTTGTATTGGATCTCTCTATGTATAAACATGCAATGAATTCTTACACATAAAACTAATTATTATTTTAATGTTCTATGAACTCAGTTAGATAAAAGATAGACAAATCAATTATAAATTTCATTGATTAACTTTATACCAGGTCAGTTAAACGTAAATTTATGATTTTGTTTCACTTTTAAAATTAATTTGAAAGAGTTATGCAATTTCTGTTTTTTTTTCTTTTTCTAACCATATTTTATTTGAAACATATACAACATTTTTATCTTGTTCATTAATTTAGTTGTTATGTCTACACCTACCATAGGTATTGAACTAACACTCCTGTTTACTGCTCCACTCCCTCCAGCCATTTATTATTACCCAGCTGTTATACTAGAATAAAATCATAAGTAGTAGTAATTCTTGTATTTAGTTGCTAAGCTTTAAAAGATGATTTTTGTAAAACGTAATGACTAGAAGAAAATGTATATATATATATATATATATATATATATATATATATATATATGAACAATCACTGGTATGCACTAGGATGTGGTTAAAGCAAGTAAAACTGATCACAACAGCTGCCTCATTAAGTTTACAAAGTTAGTAATTAAGCTTTTACAATTGATGCATATTATTTAAATATTGACAAACTGTGTGAAAAGTAAAGAAAAAAAAGTGTAATCAGAAAAAAATTTTCCCTTATTAAACTATAAATAATACGGAGTATCCTGTTGAATATAAATTTTTTTCCATGGACAAAATTATATCTTTGTTTTTTCCATAATGTTTGACTATGTGTTGTTTAAAAAGAGGGGGATGATTGAAATGTGAAAGTGTGTTGATTTTGTTTTCCATAAAATGAATACATATTGGTTACCGTATAAATAACAGAATTAGTAATAACAATATATATTATATTAGTAGTAACAGTAATTGATAGTATCAAAAAGAATTTTTTTCATACAGATATTATTTGTAGACTTCAAACTTTATTTAACTGTCTGTCAGTGTAGAGATAATTGACGAAGTATTTCTATGCATACAAACCTTGTTTTTTAATAGGAGTTTTAGTAGAAGTGGGAAGTTGTTGTTTTCTGTAATATTCCGCTAGAAAGTATCACTTTTTTATTCAACCTTCACACTTTTTTTTTTAAATTTAAATGTAGTCGCACAATTTCATAGAAAAATACACTTACAAAGTATTCAACAAGTCAGCATCCGATAAAGAAACAAGTAAATTGCAATTTTAAGTAGTAAAGAACAGTTACTTGAATGGCAACCTTAATCGGTCGTCATATTTTTTTTGTGTGTGAAATAGGTTATTTCCGTAATTTATATCTAGATTGATAAAACCTTTGATAACAACATAACTCAGTTAGGATTCCGAGGTACAGTTTTCTTTAAACAATCTAAATTGATCCATCGAACTAGAGTACAGTAAATGTCATTAAAAATTTTTGGGGAGGAAATAGGTTAGTATGTTTTTGCTTCACGAATCGGCATATGATCATAATTGCACACGTTATTCGTCATTTAAATACAATACATTCAATGTCTTTTCTTATCATCAAGTGTTGATCTCATCGTATCTACTAGAGTACTCTTGAATAGATCTGAGAATTCATTTATCCCCCAACACATTCATTACTATTATTTTACTAGTATTACGGTAACAAAATTATGATAGATATTGTGTTCCACTGAATACTCTGTGTTGTAAATGATGCTCAACAATGGTCCAAAATAAGATTTCGGTGAAAAAAATTATACTACTGATAAGTAGTTAAGTTCAGAACTACACTTTTAACAGGTGTCTTCAGAAACAGTATCAGTACAGTAAAATCAATGATGATTATGGCATTAATCAAATTACTATTGTTATTAACGAAAATATTTCCATTTTTGAAGCAGGAAGTTTTAGCTAAGTTCAATCGACTGAAACTATGGATATGGTTATTTCAAATGTGAATTTCTAAGATAACATTGGTTTCTCCAGAGGAAGAGAGCATTTTCAAACTTATGACAACGGATACTTCGCCAAGGTCAAAATGGTTTTTTATGATAATTAGAAGAATTCCAACTAATGTGCTGACTAAAAATTCCCGAAATAATGCAATTCAAGACAAGCAGAATTAGATGAACACGAATGAATGTATTATATTTGAAATTCGTAATGAGCTGGCAATCAAGTACAAAATAATCATTAGTCCGTACAAATACTATATTTTTCCATTGACTGCTTACAGTTATCACTTATTAAGCACAGTGCTGACTCATTTGTGAATTGACCACACTGAAAGTATGAGTAATATATGTGCACATGTTTAGGTGCGTTGGAATATTGCATTTACTAGTTATTTCGAATATCTGAGTTTTTGAAACAAACTGGATAATCACTAAAATATTGATCAACTCGAAATTAAAAAAGGAATTTTTAATTGCGCATTAGAAACTGGTCAGTCAAGGTAATCGGCCAATTAGTATTTTTCGGGAGTATGCACAAGAGCATTTAAACTTTTGAGTTTTCTTAATGTCAAGTTTTATTAAGAATTTTTTCATTTGTTGTATAGTTACCTGTCTTGGCTGAAATTTATTGCGCGGTTATTTTGATTTCCGACCCCTAGTGATGAAACTTTTCTGGGTGTGATTTAAGAAAAATTAAAAATAAGTGATTGGTTAGTTTATTTTTGAAACTGTGTGTATGTGTTAAGGAACATTGTTGTGACTGGAACGCTACCAAAAACAATGTACTCAGGAACACGTTGTCGGTTTCCGTGACAATATTCGAAACAAATACAAAGTGGTCAGTCGAGAAATATTTGCGCTTTGTATCATTTTTCACAAATCAGTAATCAATGATTACCATATTAGAACTTATCACTTCACTCGACAAAACAGGATGAAGTTTTTATCAAAAAACGAAAATAACTGGGCGATAAATGGCAATCAACTTTCTCGGTACTTGATATCGCGAAATCTCAAATCGGACGACGCAATTTAAAACTTGAAAACGATGAATGGTAATTGACTTGACCCTCAAAATGATAAGTGAATATTTTTATATGTTTTATTTAGTCAGATCTGCATAAATGGAAATATGTATTAGCTAGCATCAGTTAACAATATCGCTTGAGAAAATTATATTATTCATGCCCAACTATCACTAATTACGGTGAATATCTTATCAACTAAATTTTTAATGTGGTAAGGATAATTTGCTTAATATCGGTTATTAAACAAAAGGATTTCTTATATGTGAAAATTATATTTGAAATAATCTCAGCGATTGAAATTTTAAAATAATTCCAACGTTTCGTCCAGAAAACTTGTCTGGAGTTCTTCAGGGTAATAACCAGAATCATCAAAGAAATATATAGCATTTTGACTTTGAACAAAATATTATCTAGTTTAAATCTGGTTCTCTATTCTGGGTCGTGAATCCTGAATCCGATATAACATGGCTAGTCTCGTTTTGTATCATACATGAAAAAGAAATATTTTAAACCATCCATTATATTAGTTTGTTATGCTTATACGTATTCTATGTTATAAAGAGCATTAAGATGTGTCTACTTATTACACAAATAACTTGTTATAATGGTGTAGCAAAACCTGAGATATAAAATGATATTGATATAAGTCAGTCAGAAACAAGGTGGAACTTCGTACGTACGTACATCAGTTCGAGTTGCCATACCACATTAGCACAGAGATCCAGTTATCGTCTCAAATCCCGTAGTGGCAGAGTAGTGAACGTATAAGTAGTGACAGGAAACGTCAATGTTTGATGATGTTATTTAAGGAGTATAGTCCAGTGGAATATATTTGGAAAGAAAATAAAGGACATGGAGAATTCAGAAGATTGGAGTTTGGGAGACCACAGAGAGTGGATGCACCTGCGCCATTGCAAACGATTTTTAGCCATGTCATTCAAGGTCTCTAACCATCGGTTGCTATCATCTCGCGGTCCCCAATTAGGTAGTCTACACCTACCAACATGGGTCAGTCCACTTGTCAGTGACTTCACGGATTTGTGCCATGTTTTGGTCTGGCCGCCCCTAGCTTTCTTCCAACCTATTCCTACACCATAAAACATCGCACGTCGTGGCAGTCGATGTTCTGGCATTCGCAACACATGTCCCAGCCATCTCAACTGATTAAGTTTCACTACTTCGTATGATATGAAGAGAAAAGTGATGGGAAACCAATGAATAATGAGGATATCATAGGCCACATTTCACATAAAAAACAGAAAAGGGAAATTTCACTATCATTTGAGAAATATTTTTGTGGATATTATAGTAATTTCAATAGTTGAGATCAGGAGTTAATTGAAGCTAGACCACCGTGGAAAACCTGGAAGCACTGGACGGCCGTTTTGTCCTAGTATGGAACTCCATAGACATTAACATTACTAGATGCCGGCTTGGTGGTGTAGAGGTTAAGTGTTCACACGTCCTGGGTTCGGATCTCTTGAGGCGAGGTCGTGGATCCGCACTGCTGAGGAGTCCCATAAATGAGACGAAACGGCCGTCCAGTGCTTCCAGGTCTTCCATGGTGGTCTAGCTTCAAGTGACTCATGATCTCAAGCATTGAAATATCTTTTTGTTCATTCTCCCACTTTTCATTTACTTCTAAAGCTAGAAAGCACTGATGGTAATGAGAACCACTGAAATTATATATGTCCAAGTCTCTAAATGTTATGTTCTAAGGTGGCATAATAGACTGATTAGAGTTCTCCACTATGTTCATCCATATTGTTTTTATAAAATGCGAGTAGTCTTAAAAAACGACCAGACATTACGAGAGGCCAAGTACCAATAATATTCAGCAAACTTACTCTCACAGGGTCAGACATTAGTCTGTCTACCATGCTGACCAAGATAGCCCAAATCGACATAGAGGGATTAGCTTTACCTTATGCATTAATGGAGGTATTCACATAGCTATTCACATTCACGAACTTCTTTCAATTGCCAACCAACAACGACAAAAACAATCAATCTAATAGAAAACTTTACGTTTTGATAATAAGTACGTACCCTTCTGAAACAAACGACTTTAAAGATCTGTCCTGTCCAACAAACAGAATACGGATCTTACACTGAGAGATACAGCTACTATGACTTGCAATACACGTGTCCAAGTATCTATCATGGAGTGAGAACGTTATCAAAGCATCTGTTGCATGAGGGGAAACCAGCCCATTTTGTACATGTCTAGCAGTCTGTAGAGCATGATGAAAGTCAATGTTTGTTCACCAGACTAGTAACAACAATTTTTATTACATGAATACTCAAATTATTTCTGAAATAAACACAATAATGATTTAATTTTAGAACAATCGGACCATAACAGTTTTAAAACATCGCCTTGCACAAATGAGTCAGATATTTGAACAGATCACTCCTGTTCCAAAGATGAAGTGTGGTCTAGTGATTATGTACTACAGTACATGAATTCTTTGTTATTCTCATTTTTGTAAAGCTGGTATCGGTATGCAAAAACGCTGGTTTATATAGTCGTTTGGCTGAGATAGCTAAAATAATAGAACAACTTAATGGTCTCTCGAAATAACATAGCAAAACTCCAGACACTTTTAAAAATTGTTAGTGAGTAGGCCGTCAAACCCATAAACTGTTCCTTATTGCAAGTGACTCAAATAAGCCAAAACAGAGAAAATTATTCTGTCACCTGATTGACTGACAAGCACGCGAATGAGAGAAGACAAGTCAACTGGAACACTACTCGATATATTCCCAATTCCGATCCGTTTCCCGATTTCAGATTAGTGTGAAAAAAATACATGAAAGAATAGATGACTAACCAGACCACAAAGCACAAACAGTTGGGAAAATACAATCATATCCAAAGGTGGGAATTAGAGTAGAAAATAGAGTACAAAAGATTGTGCTTAAATTACAATAGCATTGGAACAGAAAAGGCTATGGCAGTGAATCATACATCAAGCGAAAGCTTATGGTCCGTAGAATAGACCAGGGACAAAAATAAATGTTACTGTTTTACAAGTTTTGAATTAAATAAAATAACATTTCCAAAAATAGCTTCCGTAGTTTGTCGAGGCTTCTGGTTTCTCTGTTTACATCATCTTCCCCCTTGACAAAAAAAGTTATAACTGCCATTCAACTGTGTGCGTTGTGATCCTTGTAAAACGTGACCAATTTAGTTAACTGGAATTAATAAAAAAGAAAAATGATTAGTCACTAGTTACAAGATATCATCATTGATATCTCCGCCCAGAAACACGTGCTCTTCTCTTTGGGTCCACTTGCAGAATATCTGGTCTTCCGTGTTCCCGTAATGATCGCCTGATGGGATTTCGATCAGGTTGCACAGTCTTCTGAGTCGCTGAACATCCTATATCGAAACTATCCAAGACGATTTCACACATTGAGCCCAGTTTTTTGTGAAGTGCCAGCATTTTCCAGTATGTGGTTGGCGTGACGCATCCACTTCTGACTTTCAACTTCCCTGACATACATTACATTTCCTCGACTCTTAAGTACGCGTCCACTAATCCACTGCGAAGGTGATTATCGGAAATCACGGACGTATACTTTGATTATTGTAGAAGATTCCTTGTTTCGTACCATGACGGCGATAAAATTGGGTTTCCATCCGTCAATTTCTTCTTCCCAAGCCATTATGCTTTGGTTTTATGGCATCGAGAGCGATTTTACCTGTTCTGCCAAACTTAGTTTATGCTGAAGACAACTGATTTAGAGTTGGTCTGTAGATCAATAGAAAATCATTAAGAATTTCATTTATCTTCCCCTTCCCTTTTACCTTCAGTAGTGCTCTTCTGAAGATATCCACAAAACTTTCGCTTGACCATTCGATTGTGTATGATATGTTTGTCTCTAAATCTGAGAGAATGGAAGGAAACTGAGTGCTGTTATCCGACAAAAACATCTGGGACTCCAAAACAGGAGAATAACTGCCATAACTTCAAAATAGTCTTTTGCAAAATGATTTGGTTCATGGTTAGAATCTCCGGCCATTTTGAGTAAGCATCGACATAAACGAGGAACTATGTAACCTGGGATGGGCCGGCGAGATCAATATGTACACGCTCTGTCAGTCGTTGACCAAGAACTTGACAGATTGGAAGCACTAGGTGTCATTCAACCAGTAAATTATTCACCATGGGCTGTTCCCATAGTAGTTGTGGGAAAAGCAAATGGGACTGTTCGCATATATGCTGACTTTTCCACTGGTCTGAATAATACCATAGAGGATCACACTTATCCACTTCCCATACATAAAGATTTACTTATCAAACTAAATGGAGCGAAGTATTTTGTTAAAATTGACCTTGCTGATGCATATCTCCAATTAGCAGTTGATCCAACCTCCCAACCACTACTGACGTTTAACACCCACAGAGGCCTTTACCAATACAAACGTTTATCTTTTGGTGTGAAACTAGCATCAACTATTTCTCAACAAATAATGGACACTATGTTGGCAAATTTGCCAGGAGTCGCTGTCTATTTGGAGTATGTAATCGCTACAGGTTCCAGTAAGTTCGAGTTATTCGATCGACTAGATGCTGTTTCAACCAAAACATCTGAGTGTGGATTCTATCTAAAAGAAGTGTACATTTTTCATGAACTCGGTAAATACACCGTGGTTTTGTTTTCGACAAAAACGGACGACGCCCAGATCCGGGAAACGTACGAGCTATCCAAAATATGACTCCTCCATCTAATGTAGCAACTCTACGTTCATTCCTGGGTCCTATCAGTTACTACAGTAACTTTTTGCCACAATTACATCGCCTCTGAGCACCCATGAACCATCTATTATCTAATAATGTAAAAATGGAACTGGTCCACTGAGTGTCAAAAATGTCATGACAAAGTAAAGTCATTATTAACGTTGGACCTACTTCTTACATATTTTGATCCCTCAATGGAAATCGTTGTTGCCGCAGATGCTTCTGATTATGGTATCGGTGCTGTTAGATCCCATAAGTTTCCAGATGGCAAAGAGAAAGCTATTGCACATGCTTCCAGAACGTTGACTTCGGCAGGGCGCAAGTACAGTCAAATTAAGAAAGAAGGATTGGCACTAAGTTTTGCAGTTAAAAAGTTTCACAAAGTGCTGCATGGTAGAAAATTTACCTTAATCACTGATCATAAACCTCTATTATCAATTTCTGGATCTAAGAAAGTTATACCACTTTATACTGCGAATCGCCTCCAGCGATGGGCTACAATGCTGTTGGGTTATGATTTCACTATCAAATACAAATCTACATCTGACTTTGGTCATGCTGATGCATTATCGCGCTTGATGAGCAATCACAAACTTGAAAATGAAGATACCGTTATTGCTTCTATATCAGTGGAAGAAGAGGTAAGCAGCATGTTGCTCAATTCAACACAAATTCTTCCAGTGACAGCTGCTTAAATCGCTGACCACACTCACCGTGATTCTACCTTAAGGCAACTAGCTGCATTTATCCAACCTCGCTGGATAAATGTAAAATTTGCATCGAATTGAGCAACATGCTGCTTATACTTATTCTTACAAATAGGGGGCGAGTTCTGTTCGTTGGTTGAATAAGGATTTGACAAAATAGTTAGATTTCGAATCGCGACTGATAATTCGATTTTAATTGTGGTGTTTTCGTATTTTTGTAGATGTACTCAATCCAAGACACTGTATTTTTCCCGTATACATAAAGTACTTGTACAGGTACTTACTGCAGGTGCCCCCAAATGCCCTGGTACGGTCGAAAGTGGGAGGAGTCCGCTCTCCCTCTTGAAATGATCTCACATGGCCAGTATCACAGCCCTCACACAAATCAATTGAGATTCATGTGGCGCATATGTACTTGGTGCCTCCTTGTACCTATACCTATGTGTTAAAATAAATAAATAAATACTTGTGCAGGTATACTAGACGGATAGGACGTTGCACATACATGTAATAGGTAACTTGTTTCCAGAAGTTTTAGCAGTTAGCTTTACACTATCTGAGTTGCGAAATCTCGAGCGATGCAGCACTTCATTTTTTATCACAGAAACATATTGGCAACTTATGGTCTACTTTATTATCAAACATTTAGTTTGAAGGTAGCTTTCATTAGGAACTAACATCAGTTCAAGAAACAATTTATCTTTTATTCCCATTACGTAATGTTATTTTACGAAACCCTATAATTGCTAATTTAAATCATGATAAACTTTTAGTTCTTCGATTTATATGATTCTTATGTTTTATGACAAACAACTTTGGTGAACACAAAACACTTTAATTTTACATTGTCACTTATTGCAAAACAGTTCAACTTTTTTAAATTGTATGCTAATGGAGAAATAGTTGCGGAGAAAATACAATGTACATGTCTGCGAATGGTAGGATCATGTAAGCAAACTCGTCACGTCAAAACATACATCAATTTGCATGCTTTATAATGAATAGATAGTTGGAGATTCTAATAAATTGGAGTATCATACGTGTACAAATATGAACTGATCACTAATCACCCGTAGTCTGATAACTGATATTGAGAAAATAAATTGATGATTAGAATGCGCTCTGAAGTAGGAAGATCTCGTTTCTGACTAGGTAAAATAAAAACATGGACAAAGTGTCAGGTTGTTTTGTTTTACAAACAGTGCAGTACACAACCACAAAAACGATCCCTAAACTGTCATAACTTGTGGCTTTATACCCCTATGATACCGCTAATTAGAGAACAGTGATTTATCGACCGGACCGATCACTCATAAACCCATACGAACAGTCTAGGGTACTTATCGGTCCTTCTTCCTGACTACCCTGCTTCTTTAGTCCAGAACATCAATCTCAGCCCCCGCGATATGAATCATGTATTTCAAACATACTGGGTTTATATACAAACCAAACAGACCATATTGCACCACAAAATAGGAAATAACATTTGTGCAAGATCTAGCCAAAAGTAGCTGTGAATGTGGGAGACTATAATTAGTAAACTGGGCATAACTCAAGAACCGTAATTTCTTATAGGTCAGAACAAATTTTATAATACGAGGAACATGAATATACATAGTTTAGCTATTCAACAATTATACAATAAAACTATGCATATCGTACTTCCCCATGCATATTTCTCAATAGTTACCATTCATCATCATTATCGGGTTATAAGATGAAGAAGGAATGGAAGTCGTTTTTTAAATTGCAGCTAACTTATGATGCATGAATAATGAGCAGTTGAGCAACAGAAATTAGCGCATCACCAAATAGTAATGCCCTGTTATGATTTTCATAATCGGAATTTTTAGTAGAGTATTCATTTACTCAACAGTACATCGCCTGACTGATTTGTGAATAGTATCGTTACCAGACACAAATTTCACAACACAACATAAATGACTAGACCTCTAATTAAAATACTTATCATCTTATCGTAAAACCTTTGGTTATCGCATCTCAAATAATGGTTTGAGTGTTAACGCGATTTATCTCAACCTAGGATCAAATATCTACAAGGCCATCCTAAAAATGTTCAAAAACAGCGATTAGATAAACTCAGTGGGACAATATTTTTCTCTTCGAACAGTGAATGACTGGAACGACCTATCTGAACAAGTAGTATCAATTCAACCAGTAAGCCCCTTTATTAGCTGGATTTCAACTCGAGGACAAACTGCAAGGATTAACATCGGTCGATCGACCTATAATTGACAACCGAAGACTAATTATTACATGGACCGACCGAACTTGGAGTTTAGTAGACCTCCCATACAATCCATGTTGTTAAATTTCTAGTCAGTCTCGGCTGGGGTTTGTGAGGTAATTGAATTATACCCTTAATAAGTCAGAAGTGCGAGCACTTTGGGATTTATTTATTTGAACACATATTGGTACAAGGGGGCACCAAATATATATGCGCCACACAAAACAATGAGGATTTAAAGAGAAGGGAAGAAAAGGTAAGGAGTGTAGGGAATTATGAAAAAAAGAGAACAATAGCGACCAGATTAGTGTAAGGTAGTGTATTAGTAGTAATAATGGGGGAGACGAAAAGGTACAATCAGAGGAAATCTTACAGTTAAGGAACATACAACCACTTTTTATGAAGAAAGTAAAAGAAGGTTACAGCAGGATCGCCACTGGCTTCTATTCTGAGCCATATCTGATAATGTTTCTGGCCACTGTTTTACACCATCTCTCGGACCCCAGCCAGGGAGTCGTGAAGGACCAACACAAGCCAGCCCTTTACAGCTTTCTTTCATACCACGACACCATGTCATACACTGACCACCTCTCCGCTTTTTACAACCAGTCCCAGAGTCGGCAAATAATGCACGACGTGGGACTCTCTGGGACGACATTCGTAGAACATGTCCAAGCCACCGAAGTCGGTGTTTCAAGATGGTGACACCAATTGCATTATCGTCTCTGTGCCCGAGCACACGATGCCGAACCTCTGCATTACTGACATGGTGTTGCCACTGGATGAGCACTTTGGGAGCATCGCTATGGTCTGACAAGTGCTCAAAACATCTGTACTACATTGGATAACTCCGGACTGAAGTCAAAGGTAAATAACTGCGAAACCTGGACCATGTTTTGTATGTACTAGGCCGAACTATTCCAACGGACTTATCTATTTCCTGTTATGTTATTGTAATAGATATAATTATACGGCTAATGAAAGTCAGTCGATTTACTCTGCTTGAGAATCAGCTAGATTAGATCGGACTTGCATTCATGTACTTACTAACATGAAGCCAAGGTTTATATCAGACTCTAGGTTACTGTCTGCATAGAGCAATTTACATATGCTGAAATGTTTAATTTCAATCACAATATTTTTGCTGTACTGCTATTGCAGGTTGTCAACTAATTGCAGCACAATAAGCTCAATCTAGTAAATCAAATCACTGTATCAGAATAACTGAAAACTACTGAGCGGTCATTTAGTTTAATTTTGAACCAGAATGGTCAAGAGTATGTGATACATGGACTTTAGCCAGTCGTTAAGACAAATATCATAAAATTCGTTGATAGGACAAACAGCAGAGGCATCAGAATATATATATGGATTGGAGTATGCTATCTTGAGGTACATATAAACAGAGAATAATAAACTCTATAGCATTTACCAAGAAGCTTCATGCATTATGGTTCGACCTATTTATCCGTAAACGCAATGGAAACAAACGACATAGATCACAACTGGTTGCTAAATTTGAGCCAAATCACAAGTCTTAGTTTTAAACATAATACTACGTTGGTAGGTGCAGCTGTATAAGTTGTTTGTAGAGTACTTATCTCGACTTCATAATTGACTAAATATTATACCCAACAAACCGAGTAATGCTCCAAGCAGCTAAGAAGTTTGAATTGAATGCTGATTTCCAGAAAATTCCACTTAGTTCTAGTTACTACCAAGTAAGACTATTTAACGTGTGTACTTTGCATGATTACTTGCTTAAACGAAGATGTATCCCACAGGGTAGCTTTTTTATGAAAAGGTTTAACAAATACATAGAACCCGAAACCACTTGCACAGGAATCTAGTGTCCTGGGAGGAAACATTCAACAGAACGCAATATCCATAACAGTGAAAAGCCAAATATTAGGAATATATCTTAACACAAACGAGTTGGGCCAGAGAATGAACAGTATGGGATATCGCCAAGTTAAAGAACCTAGAGGAAAACGAGTAAGTTTGACCCATCCCACCTGATATCACATCTAATTCTCGGAAACGAGTCAAGATTTGGAAGTTCACAGCAGAGCTTAGACTACTAGTCATCAGCTGAAGTCTTTTTTAACTGACATCTGTGCTAGGTAATGTATCACATAAAAGGTTGAATGACATAATTGCTAACTATAGTAACTGATATTACAAGTCGATTTCAGTCATCATTAAAGTAGTGTTGCACAGGTGTGTACTGGAGCAAATTACCAACCTATCGAAGACCCTCACGTCTACTCTCGAAATTAAGAGGTGATAGTAAACTGCTGCGGAATACATTTAGCATTTGATGAGTAGCCTGACATTGTATTCTGACCACAAGCATCCGACTTAGCAATAGTTAACGGAGTTTTTGGGTCGTTATTGAGATTCCGTTGTTGACGAAAGCACCAGAAGCGATGAGACTCTTTAAGGGAATGAGTATCGCACTTGACTAATCCACTCTTCCTGTCCAGAAAGTGGTAACACATGTCTTGAAATGCCCACTTAGATTTTAACTTAAGCACTTTTGCCGAGGAGTTTAGGATGCTTTGAGATCCATTACAATACCCAGTCACTTAAGGAAGGCCGATCTGCGGAAAGACAGATAGTGAGATGGGAAGATTGGCTTAGTGGTAAATGCATTTATTTCTCAACTGGCAGATCGCACGTTCGTATCTTGGTTAGGTTTGAGTATTACCTCTAACCTGTTCTGCAACCCTATTAGTTCCCGACCGCAGCTGCTACCTTGACGTGGTGGTCGGGCTTGCCTATCGTGATGACCCAACCGAGCTATATTGACTGGAACACATGTTCCTGCAAGTTCTACCATGCCAGGCAGGTCGAATGGAGAGCGGCAAGACTAAAAGCAGTAACTCAAGGCCTGAGGGCGAAGTCGTACTGCTGACTGTACAGAGGTGTGACAGCAGTAAGGTGTTTCTCGCGGACAATCAGCATCTGCAGTGATGCTGCCTTCTCACAAGGAAGGAAGGGGTTAGAAAAGGTTGACCCTGAAAATGTCACACCTCACCTTACCCCACAGATTTCCGTCTCCGGTGGTAAGGCACTTTGAAGAACGGAGCTAACACATTAAAAACCTCTCACAAAAAGGCCGTGCGCGACCGGCCTCAAGCAGTTGTCCCTTGGGCTCTGCAGTCACGCACTCGGGTCGTTAAGACCAACACTAATCCGATTTCCTCTTCAGGTTCCTCAAGAAATACCTTTCCACGGTGTATGCAACCGGGAAGTGACATCAGCCCTCATACCCGTAACAGCACACAAGACCAAGTTGATCACATTCAAATCCTTCGCCACGACCAACCCTTCTCACGTCCCTTTATCACCTCGCCCCGCCAGTGCAAACGATTCGAGTACGCGGAACGCTATTCATTGTCTCCCGAAACCACGCTCTAAACTACACGTAGGAGCTTTCAACGTCCGAACATTGTGCCAAATAGGACAACAGGCTTCCTTAGCTAAAACTTGAGAATCTCGCTCCATCGATGTGTGCTGCGTCTCCGAAACGCGCACACAGGATTTGAGTAGTGTCATTCATTTGACCGCGCTATGTCAAAGTAACGAACCAACTCGATCTACGCTTCGTGTATCTGGAAGCCCTGATGCTGCTTCCCGTGGCCTCACTGTCGTAGGTATAGTCCTAGGGCAGAACTACCTCTCTTAGACTGGATCCCAGTAGACAGTCGTTTGTGCGCTGTCCGACTAGACGGAACAGTAAGGACTCGGAAAGACAGGGATACTCGTCGTTGCCTCCTCGTCGTCTTTGCCTACTCTCCCACTAACTGCGGCTCAGATAATGTAAAAGATGAGTTTTACAGAAAGCTTTCCGACCTTCTCCGAAAAACTAGGCGCTCTGATGTAGTAATAGTAGCTGGGGACTTTAATGCTCAAGTAGGTAAACTAAGCGAAAGGGAAAAACACCTGGGTGGATCTTATGGTGTCGCGGCTCAAAGAACAGATAACGACGACCGTCTGTTGCAGCTATGCTCAGATAACTGCCTGTTTCTTGCAAACACTAACTTTAAGCATAACGAAAAACATCTTTTAACATGGCGACCCCCTAATTCGTCCCAACGCTGGACCCAAATAGATCACATCGCTATCAGCCACCGATGGAGGGGCTCGATAGAAGACTATCGCTCATTCTGGAGCACATGCTTAGACTCAGATCATGCTCTAGTGCGAGCGCGTATTTGTCTACGTCTTACTGGACGTAGGAAACATGCTGCAAGGAAACCCCTTAGGGTCCTACTTAATGATAGTCAAGCTAAGAGTATATTTCAGGAACAACTACAAAAACAGTTAGGCAGCCATGTAAGTGATGCCCACCCCGAGGCAGCGTGGAATGACATCCGAAAAGCTGTAAAAACAGCAGTGATGTCTGCAAGCACGGTAAACCATAAGGTTAGGGAGAAACACTGGATCTCAGCAGCGTCAACCGCACTGATAGATGCTCGGAAACTCATTCCATCTGACTCTGGACATAACGAAGAGCGGAGTCAGCTTAAGCTGACTAGAAGGCTACGCAATGATCGTGAACAGTGGTGGGTAGCGAAAGCAAGAGAGATGGAAAAGGCAGCGGCAATAGGTAACAGCAGACAACTGTTCAGACTTGTTGAGGAAACCGGTAGTAGGAACTCGACTGTTAGCGAAACAATCTCAGAGATAGACATATTATTCATTCTCAATCCAGGAGATTGGATCGATGGGCAGAACACTTTAGTGATCAGCTCAACTGGCCTTCAGCCACACTTCAGTTTCCCACGATCTCCAACCTACCTGAATAGCAAGTTAATGTAAGTCCTCCGACTCTTTACGAAGTTAAAAAAGCCATAGGAAATCTGAAGCGTTGGAGAGCAGCAGGTCCTGACAGGTTTACTCCTGAGATTTTTAAGGATGGTGGTCCAGTATTAGCAGCGAGATTGACTGAGGTCTTAGGTAGGATCTGGGAACTGGACGTAATCGCATCTGACTGGTCCCAATCACTGATTGTGCCAAGCTATAAGAAAGGACAAAAGTCCTCCTGTGACAATCACATAGGAATTAGTTTGACTAATATAGTGTCTAAAATATTAGCTTCAATATTACTTCGACGCCTAGCCAAAGCTCATGAAGAGCAGACTAGGAAAACCAGACTGGTTTTCGACCTGGACGTGGTTGTATAGACCAGATATTCACACTACGTCAGGTCCTAGAACATAGACACACATTCAGACGCCCCACAATGGTAGTATTTCTCGACCTTAAGGCGGCATTTGACTCTGTTGATCGTGAGGTTCTATGGCAGTGTTTGTCACTGAAAGGAGTACCAAAGAACTACATTAACCTTATAAAGGCTCTCTACTCGAACACAACTGGTCGAGTGAGAGCTTATGGCGAACTGTCATCAGAACTGAATACCTCAAATGGTGTTCGTCAGGGCTGTCCACTCTTTCCATTCTTGTTTAACATTATCGTTGACGTGCTTTTAGAAATAACACTTTGCACATGACTCTCCAGGGGTTGAATTTCTGCTGAAAGATTCACTTAGAGTATATCGATGACATAGTTCTATTTGGTGAAGACGCTGACTACTCTAAGCAACAATGCAGGCATGTTCGGCATTCGATTTTCTCCCTCGAAATGCAAAATGTTGCTTCAGGATTGGGTTGCACCGACACCCGAACTAGTGATAGGGAGTGAAGTAGTTGAGCGTGTCGACCGCTCCACTTATCTTGGGAGTCTCATCAACCCTTGTGTGTGACGAAACCTCAGCACGGATATAGAAGGCTCGACTAGCTTTTGCCAACTTGCGTCATTTGTGGCGTAGACGAGATATCCGTCTATCAACCAAAGGACGTGTTTACTGCGCAGCAGTTCATTCTGTCCTACTTTATGGCAGTGAAACATGGCTAGTAAGAGTAAAGGATATTTGTAGGTTACTAGTATTTGATCATAGGTGTCTTCGAAACATTGCTCGTATATCCTGGGACCACCGAGTAAGTAATGCAGTTGTTAGGAAACGGGTACTAGGTGAGGATGGCAAATCAATTGATGAAGTAGTGAAACTTCATCAGTTGAGATGGCTGGGACATGTGTTGCGAATGCCAGAACACCGACTGCACCAACGTGCGATGTCTTCTGGTGTAGGCTGGAAGAAAGCTAGGGGCGGCCAGACCAAAACATGGCACAAATCCATGAAGCCACTGACAAGTGGACTGAGCCATGTTGGTAGGTGTAGACTACCTAATTGGGGACCGCTAGATGATAGCAACCGATGGTTAGAGACCTTGAATGACATGGCTAAAAATCGTTTGCAATAGCGCAGGTGCATCCACTCTGAGTTCTCTCAAACTCTAATCTTCTGAATTCTTCATTTCCTTTCCAAATCTATTCCACTGGACTATACTCCTTAAATAACATAATCAAACCCTAGTGTTCCCTAATACCACCTCTACAACTACGGGATTTGAATCGATAACTGAATCTCTGTGCTAATGTAGTATGGCAAATCGAACTGATGTACGTACGTACAAAGTTCCACGTTGTTACTGACTGACTGATCCTATTAGTTAACATCCAGTTTAGCAATGTGGCTTGTGATTTACTGGTGTGAAAAATACTGACCCTGTAAGCCATGATGCGTAACTAAGTTGGGCTTCTCAGTTTTTCGTTGCTTGTACCTCCATTCAGAACTTGTGATATCACTTTATGGTGTGCACGATCAGAGAACTTTCCTTTACAAACTGATTAACCAAAGCCGGCTACGTTAACTAATGAAGTTGCAGAGCAGGTCAGAGGAGCAACACTCAAATCCCACACAGACATACGATATATAACACCCTAGAAAATCATTAAGTTTGCCTATTTTCGGACTAATTGATCAATTAATAGCCAATGTGCTACCCAGTGACAAAACTCTAACCCAATGTAGATGGAAGTCTATCTTACTAGTTATGGCTTCAAAGTCTGCCACAAAGTATCCAACATATCACTGATCCATAAGCGCAGATAACATCAGAATAACTGATCCGTTATGTTTCATACTTATTCAGAGGATATATAGGCGCGGAACGAGTACAGCTACAGAATCACTGGCCCTCCCACACAAAGCTAGGTACAAGAGGCCCGCAACCGGCTCATCATACAACGTGCACACCCATAGTGAAGCTCGAAAATAACTATGACGAAGGTGAGCCCCAGGGCTCACTTAACAAACCTACTCCGTCAGCCAGGAATGTAGCGTGGCCTCAAAAGTAAGACATATTTTAACTGTGATTTGCGAGTTGCAACCTCAACCGATGAAGAGGGTTTCCTGTCGTTTACGGCTAGTTTTAGTGTCACACACCACCATAAATAGTGCAAGAAGCTATCTTTGAGCCCAGATGTACCCGTAGGGATGGGTGCTAGTATGTCTACGAAGCTCCATCTTGTGCGCTTGTCAGGCGTAGAACTGGTGGAAACGGTCACAGGAACTGTGCACTTACTAAAGGAAGTATCCCATCGCACGCACGACTACGAGTGGGAACAATCAACGAAACATGGAGAGACCCAGCTCTTGGTCTTACACGATGCCTTACCCAACAAATTTAAACCGCTAGTGTCCTCGACACTTCGGTAGTTGTAGGAGTAATATTAACATCTCGTTTAGTAAGGAAGTAATTCGAACCATCTCATTAATATTCCCGATTGAATATCCTCAGATATCACCATTAACACATTTTTGACGTCATCACCAGTATTTGCCTTCATGAGCCGTAAAATTGGACCGCCTTTGTCATTATTGTCAATCCGGGAGTTTACACCCAATTTGTTTCCCGACCTCACTAAGATGTATCTGTACCATCTTTTCATCAGCCTATCACAGCAATAACAGGTCACCAACTGAAGTTTATTAGAGCATCCATGGTAATGGTGATCACGTCACGCGGGTGTTAACTATATCTTTTTGCAAGTGAGAATTTGAGACTTATCAAGAAAATGTGGACTTACATGCACCGGGTCAGACAAGCAAATACACAAATACTACTGTTCCCAACTACCTGAATGAAATAAACCCAAGTTTGGTACCCAAAGACGGCCGACATGAGTTACCAAGCGGGATGTCAAACTGAAGCATTTCTTCATCCCTAACGTGTGCAGCCGCTAAAGATAAGAGATCGTCAAGCTACGGTCGATTGTCGGCCAGAATAGTGCCGACATTCGCGTCCAAACACTCAGTTAACCTTACCACGATAAGTGACCAAACTCTCCCCAGCAAACTCATTTAAGAGCCTACGTCCAGATTAAGGTCAGCGGAAGTTCCTCGACTTGCACTCTTACTCTAAGCTAATGCTATAGATCAAGACACAACAATGACCGTTTTCAAGCATAATACTATTGCTGCAAATAATATCGGGATAGGCAGTCAAGATGACATTTTCCCCTATGGACTAGTTTAACCCAGCTTATCAGCACAACTTGAGCCCCGAAAACGAGCCCACCGATGGTGCAACAACACAATTTCAGAAACCCAAATGTAACAGCTCGACTTATTATGACAAGTGGAAATTAGTACTACAAACTACCAGAAATACAGAGGTGAAGGTCTACGAGGAGAATAAATCACGATGCTCAGGCCCCGTCAAAATGGGGTCTTCAAATCTACAACCACAGGGTTGGTCGAGATTAGTTATATTGTCGAAATGGAGTGACCACAACGACACTAGCATTGTATGATGGAAAATTCACTATCTGAAACAACAGTACCGCCAGAGCACAAACGCATATCTAAGCTAATCGGCGTAAAAATCACCGTCAAAATGACTGCCCACTCGAAAGCTGCTCGGCGAAACACACATTTTACGAAATAACCCCTAAGAATACCGAATATGAGACATGAAAAATGAACACAAAAACCAATGTTATGAGACGAACTCGTTTTTTTTAATTATGAATGAAAACTAGGCCTACTGGCGAATACACCACACATAAAACTGGATAATCTGAACTAGGTTTTAGGCCGATGTGGATCCTATACATGTAGAACGTTTCAACACAGCAGCTAATAAGCCGATATAAAGTTTAACGTATAGTCTGACATACTGAGCTAGCCCACCAGTAACCATAAGTGAACACATGATTCTAAGAGTCCTTAATTTTTAAAAACAATATTATGAAAACAAGATACAATGACAATAGTAAGCAAATGAAAAGTAACAGTATATACATCAAAATGTTGGCCCTAAATAGGGCAGTGCTGCTCAACCGAGAATTCACATGTCGGATTTAGCCACCAAAACCGTACAATGTACGACCCTGGCGTTTCAATGCATACACTACGTCCATGGCAGTTACAGTCTTCCGCTTGGCATGTTCCGTGTATGTGACAGCGTCACGAATAACATTTTCCAGAAATACTTTCAATACACCACGAGTTTCCTCATAGATCAAACCAGAAATGCGTTTTACACCTCCACGGCGAGCAAGGCGACGAATAGCAGGTTTCGTAATGCCTTGGATGTTATCGCGCAGCACTTTCCTATGTCGCTTAGCCCCACCCTTCCCAAGACCTTTCCCACCTTTGCCTCTACCAGACATGACTCACCTAACAGCAAACCAGCAGGCTGTAGAAGTTGTAGATAAAAACGAGCATACTATGTAAAATCCCTTAGAAAAGAAAGCCATTTATAAGCCAATAATATAAATATAAATGACTGATTTAAACAATTTTCAAATTAGAACGTTCATAAAATAGAAATTTGATCCTGTCATTTCTAACTCATTATTTCATAAAGTTTTTGATTTAGATTGATATTTCTGAAGGTTTGACACAAGGTGTTTTGTCATTATTTCCTTTCTTACATCCAACAATGATCTATTTCAGTTTCTACGTTAAATTTCTTTAAGCCATTAGGAAAATCATTTATGTATTTATTTCTTGTAACAAACAACATTAATTTCTCGCCGTTTCGGTTTATTCAAATCATATATATGTGTCTGACTATAGGGAAGCATAGAAACGTGATATACTACTGCGAATGACAAATGATCATTAAACGCTGCGATTATTAGCTGTGCATAAAGTTAAGCTATGCAATAATAAGTTGACAGTGTGACTAAGTACATGTAAGAACGTAAAGTAACTATTATTAAGTTTAAGTAACTTATTAGTGTTAACTGCTTGCATCCAATGGCTTCAACTCTAAACGATGTTGGTTATCACTCATAGATTTCAACGATTTACTTCATCTTCAAATTTTCAGCATTATCAAAAGCTGACAGGAGTATGTTTGTTCTCTCTGAGTTTCTAGAATACATGTGTATTCTTTCCCTACAATCAAGTGGTATGATGTCTTATCATCAAATTTCAAATTTGACTTTCCATTATGGCTATTTGATTTACCTGCAGCTACTAAGAGACATTGCTTATCGTAATAGGCGTTTTGTCATATATTTAACTGGGAATATAATTTGTGACAGTCTACAGAGTTATACTTAGTGAAAGAGTCAATCAATGGTGTGCTAGTTTTCTAAGAAAACTTTTATATGCCTCCTTTGCTAAGGTGACATCATATCTTTAAATTTCACATTACTAAGGAGTTGGTAGATTGCTTTTTGGTCAGACAGAGCTGCCGCTTCGATCCCTGTTTACTTTAAAGTATTGTAACGTGTTTTACAATCAGACTTTAACGACCTGCATTACTACTTTATCTGGTGAAGCAGAGCTATTATATCGAAATTTAGTATTCTCAGGAATGACGTGATATATGTAACTGTAATCTTAGTAGCTCCAATGAATCAAATATCAAAGGGTTTAGGGATGTAGATATTTTAAGACATATGGAAGAGATACACAGAATACAAAAATTTGATAGTCGTTAATAATACTTGGTACGATTGAGACCCAAACTATTATAGATGATTTTTTGTATCCTGCTGAAATGCTGAGAATGCTACGTCCAAATTTTAATATTTACGTGTATCTTAAAAATATAAATAATCCCTAAGTGTAACAACAGGCCAAAAATAATCCATAGTTTGTGTATGAAAATAACTTCAAAATATTAAGTAGCACAACCGTTGTGATTAAGTGATCTGGCCTCAAAAACTTATTAATTTGAAATTTATTTAAAATAATTGAAACCTCTTACATTTCCGATTCACTTTTCGTCAATTAGTATTGAATAAGGGAACTAATGAATATGTCAAGAGATTATATGAGGAGGGAACCAAACTCGTTTGTAAGCTGTTATTCAACATACAAATTGATATTCTGCTGTGGCAAATAACTGTGAAAACTAGGGTTATAATTCTTTGGTTTATAGAATCTAAGGTACACCAGTCACGTTCCCTTTAAAATCATCTTTACGCATACCAATAAACTTGTTTACCTCCACTTCTGTTATCCAAAACATCCCTAATAGTCATCAGAAGTTAGGCACTTCAACTGTCTCTTCATTTTATATTCAGTCGTCTTCCTCAATATTTTGCTAGAATCGTGTAGCCAGACGACTTTCCTAAAATCATTGAATCAATAATCATTTGAACAGTAATCTGGTGATCAACAAGCACATATCCGATGAATTCATTGATGTTGAAAGTTAATGGTCGTCCTGGCCTGGCAAAATGCTTTCACTTTTCATCCTCTTTTATTTACACTCCTGATTTACCTGAAAAGAGCTATTTTCTTTAATGTATTATCTTCAATAAATAACCCTTGTAGGTCACCAACGTAGATGATCTATGTCGAATGATTGGAGGTCTACTCAAGTTAGACGGGAGTGGTATGACGAACCATCTAACTTTGAAGTCACACCTCGAGGTCAGCATCTAATGTGAATCACCTCTTCCACGTATCAAAGTACCATGGCTGCTTTGAAGACTGTATATCACAAAGGACGTTATTATGAAAATGTACTAGTAAGAATGAGTACACAGAAGATAGCTGGACCACCACCGTATGCGCCAGTCCATGGCAAAGGATTAACTGATGCGCGTTGGTTGTCCTTGTCCTTGACAAGAATCGATGATCTGTTAGATATTCAGTGACCCAACTGCCGGATGATTTGACTAAAGCTCAGTGATATTTCACTGGCTCTACACCCTCGATGTTTCATGGAATCATTAAGAATTTCTCCAAGTCTCATCAACACAATGATAATAAAGTGTTGTTTTAATCCTCTAAAAAATATTAGACAAGCCACATTCTCTCTTTATAAATTTACTGTTGAAAAAGTTTAATATGTTTAATATAAGATATATACTGAAGCTTAATGATTTAGTGACAGTATGTTGTGGTCTCTTGTAAGTTATATCATACGTAGTTACTTCATTTATTTTCTATGTTAGAAAATCAAGAATATATGAAACAATATAAAATAACAATATACCTAAACTTATGTCTTAAAACCCGATTATATGGTGTTCGTGTTACTTCAAATGAGGAACCACTATAATTTCCTATAACACGAAGTAAGAACACAACATACTGATACAAGTAAAGATTTATTGACCCCTAAAAAAAAATATGACCCCTCTAATCGAAAATATACTCATTTTTCATTTTAACTTGAACTATAATCGACATGACATGTTGCATACGATTTCACCATAGTTCAAGTCAGTGTAACACAAGAAGATCATAGTATGAATAAACACCATATTAAAGTAAACCAATACTGAGTACTAAGTAATTATGACAATGAATTGAAAATGTAAATAATTTTGGATAAAAATTACAATAAATTAAAAATGCAATTTTTGACCGTTTTATCCCGTTATATCAATTTGTCATTGATATAGTTAACTCAATCTGTTTATTATTATCCACAAAAACAGAATATTCCTTATAGAAGGTACACTGTTTATCCATGTGGAGATGTTCTTTTTCTCTGTTAAGAGACAATTATGTATCTAAATCAATCAAATGATGTTATTGTATTTACTTGATTAATAGAATAAAGATCATGAACAATTAAATTCGCTTGGTATTGTTTACTTGAATCTTCCTGTTGATGTTTAGGACTTCAATTGATTAATCACATATTAGCATATGTGTATACTGTGCGTATTGCCTTGATATTGCCTTAATTCACAAGCATTCTAAGCAAAGATGGGTAGTGGCTAACAGTGGAAACCAGAACGCACGTTCCGTCGTATTTGTGACTCGTTAGATGGAGTGAACATAAACTCTGGGATGCAGATACATCCAGACGACGAGTTCGAAATAGGACGAATCGATTCCTCAACTAGCCACTATCCATCTTTGTTTATCATGAAAAATTGTTTTAGCTGTTACAATCTAATATTGTTATTGAGTGTTTGTTTGTTATTTGACTCTCTAAATCAATAATTATGATCTTTGGTAAATTATGTGAGGTAAATAGAACGCTTTGCCAAATGAATTTCATTAAGATATTTTGACCGGATTGGTATAAATGATTTTACGTAGTCTTCCATTCTTTAAAGGCCTGGAGAGAAAATGTATTCTATATATATATATATATATTCCTTCATTTAAATGTAAACGTATTATATTCCTTCCAAAATGATAGTAAGAACGTGTTAATTAACTGGAAAAAAAACTGTTCATTTTGCTCAAGATCCGGATCTTTATTCATTCTTATTCAGTAATCTTTTATGTATTAAATTATACTACTTAGTAATATCTAGTAAGTAATTTTATCTGTCATCATTTCCAGAACATGATATGCCGTGATTCTTAGCTTTTATGTGACATACCTAAGTCTGCATTTACATAAATTCGTAATAGCGAATTCTCTTATTGTTGTCATTTTAAATACTCGATATTTTTGGTGTTATTTCTGATTTTTCTGTAAAAGTTGAACCTTCGTGCAAGGAGCAACAGTTTCCGTGATCTGTGTTCTTAGTTTTCATTATGATTGTGTTCAGATGTTTCCGATTTTTCATTATAAAATTATTTTAGGAAGGATATTTTTCTATACAAAAACAAACATTAAACATCTCATACATCACCTTACTTAAGATATAATTTTTGTAATCATAGTACGAATGAATAGGCAAACCTTTATTTTGGATCCTGGTTTTCGGTGCATAATTTCATTATTTTGTTAGACACTTTGATAAAATTAACGATAACGATACAGCTTAATCTGTACTAGAAAATGCAAATCAAATTTCTTAGCATCTGGAGAGTTTAATAATTAGTCTCATAAGGATCAAATATTCTACACAACGAAAATTCAGTATCGTTTAGGCCTTCTAAAACTATGAAAAAAATTAAACCATTTTTATTGTCAAACATTTCATTCAGAGGCAAACACTATTACACCGATTTCAAAATCAATACATTTGATCGTATAAATTGAAACTATAGAATGTTGATTAAACTATGAAATAGGCTCTACTACTTAGATTATCCGAATATACAAGATGCAATTACCGGATTCAAATGCTTACAATAAACTTTTAACTACTAAAATCTGCTTATAAGTAAGCTATGTATTATATATATCAATGAAGCATGAGAAAGCAAATTTTGAATTCAGTCTTAAAGTGGACTGAATCATCCTTATAATTATCATTTTATTTAATTGTAAATTATTGATAAAGATAAGATGTTCATGGAGTAGTGATAAATAAATCTAATTACCATGCTCATATTGTGTCTGATAACGATAATTGAGTTAACATTTGTTTAGTATAGTCATAATCTTTTTCAGTTTGAGACAACTAATCATTTAACAAGACATTGATTAAATAGTTATGATGTAATGGAAAGAACTGCCAAAATGTATAATAAACACTTGGGTATATATTTTCTAAATAAGTACAAACTAATGTTTTCTTTTATGTTTGAATGATACACGATCAATCTCTTTATAACGATTATCACTCATATTATATTTCCTGACAGATAACTCTTGGTAAACACAGGTTGAAGGAACTTGCTATATTTGAATCTCAAAGCAACACGATCAAACCATGTATTCTTTATTGTATAAAAGATGACAACTATTTTTCAAGGAAGTGAGTGAATTTCCATACAATTAGATTACTTCATAAATTTATATTATATCCCGATGAGAATTGTGAATGGCAACTTTTCAGAACCATTTATAGACCAACACGATGCATATATTTTTGTTGTATAATTATCAAGTAGCTGAACTAAGCATATTCATGTTTCTCTTATTAAAAGCTTTATTTTGATCCATAGACTATTATTATAAGATTTACCGTATTCGAGTTATGTCCAGTTTATTAATTATAGTCTCCCACATTCACAGCTACTTTTGGTTAGATCTTGTGAAAATGTTATTTTCTATTTTGTGGTGCGATATGCTTTGCTTGGTTTGTATATAAACCCAGTATGTTTGAAATACATTAATCATATTGAGGAGGCTGTGATCGGTGTTCTGGATTTAACTGGCTGGGCTAGGTAGGAAGCAGGACCGATAAGTACTCTAGACTGCTCGTACGGGTTTTAAGCGTCATTGGTTCGGTCGATAATTCACTGTTCTTTAATTGGCAGTATCGTTACGTTATACATTAACAGGGAACACAGGCCACAAGTTATAACAGATTGAAATCAATAAATTTCTTTCATCTTCAGGATAAAAGATGAAGTACTCAATAGAAATTGTAATTCCTTAGAAAAATTATTGATCTACTGAATACATTGAATATATCAGTAATAAGTTTCATATCATTTGTAAATAATGTGGTCATGAACACATATCTAAGAAGATTCCTTTGAAGATCCATGATCTAGGTTAATTTTTAAAAAAAAACACATACTTCTATTTGTAGAACTAACAATTTAATTTTTGCTCATCGCTAGTTTAGAAATACTGTGTCGTTTAACTTTTTAGTTACCTCCATGAATGTTACAACACATTAAAGTCAATTGGTTGAGCACAAATTAAGCCAAATCCTTTATGATACTCCATAAAAGCAATCATATTTCACTTTTTCTACAATCATTCTTATGATCAAACAATAACGGATTTATAACATTATTTATTATCTTCAGAGTGTCCCTTAGAGTGTAATACATAGAAAAACTAACAATGATTGCCAATATCTATGATTTCTACTTAATCCAATTACTAGCATAATACAATGATAGGAGAATATGATCTGATCTTATCATTATGCCTGAAGTACATTTATTCAAAACTCCGCCTGTAGCTCTCCTAGAGTTACTGCCGGTCCCAAGCCCGGATAAAGGAGGAGGGTTGTGCATGGGGTTAGCGTCCCCGTCCCGTAGAAAACTAACTCGCTAAAAAAACGCTAACCAGAAAAAATAACTCAAACCATTTAAACTATGCCCTGGGAGTTAGAAGATCTTCATTTAGAAGAAATATGACGCCTGATGGTGGAAACCGAGTTCCTTCGGAAGCCATGAGGCCGATGCCCCTTCTAACAACCAGAGCAACAATTTTTATAGGTACATGGAACGTCCGGACAATGTGGGAGACCGGCAAAACCAGTCAAATAGCAACGGAAATGAGGAGATACAACTTGGCAGTACTGGAAATCAGCGAAACCCATTGGACCCAAGCTGGATAACAAAGGCCAAATACGGGACAGATGCTGCTATACTCCAGTCACGAAGAGGAAAATGCTTCACACACTCAGGGAGTTGCTCTAACGCTGTCCAAAGTAGCACAAAATGCACTTGTAGGATGGGAATCTCACGGATCCAGAATCATCAAAGCATCATTCAAATCAAAGAAGGAGGGGATCACAATGAACATTATCCAATGTTATGCACCCACCAATGATAGCAACGACGACGTTAAAGATTAATTCTATGAGAAGCTGCAATCAATCATAGAGAAGTGCCAAAGAAAGGACCTTACCATTCTGATGAGAGATCTAAACGCCAAAGTCGGAATAGACAACACGGATATGAAGATATCATGGGACTGCATGGACTGGGAGAGAGAAACGAAAACGGGGAAAGATTTGTAAATCTATGTGCATTCAACAAATCGGTCATAGGCGGCACAATATTTCCACACAAACGTATACACAAAGCTACATGGATCTCACCGGACCACACCACAGAGAACCAGATAGATCATATTTGCACCAATAAAATGTTCCGAAGGACAATGGAAGATGTGAGAACCAGGAGAGGAGCGGACATAGCTTCAGATCACCACCTGGTTTTGGCCAAGTTGAAACTGAAGCTAAAGAAGAACTGGACAACTGGACAAACAGCAATACAAAGGTTCAATACAGCCTTCCTTCGAGATACTGACAAACTCAATGAATTCAAGGTAGCTCTCAACAACAGGTTCCAAGCCTTACAGGACCTACTGAAGGAAGAATAAACCACTATGGAGGATAGCTGGAAAGGTATCAAAGAAACATTAACTTCAACGTGTCAAGAAGTTCTGGGCCCCAAGAAGCATCATCACAAGGAATGGATCTCTACAGAAACACTGGACAGGATCAAAGAAAGAAAGAACAAGAAGACAGCAATTAAGAACAGTCGAACAAGAGCAGAGAAAGTCCAAGCACAAGCTGAGTACATAGAAGCAAACAAACAAGTGAAGAAGAGCATTAGAGCTGACAAGCAGAAATACGTGGAAGAACTAGCAACGACGGTGGAAAAAGCTTCAAGAGAAGGAAATATGAAACAGCTTGACGATACAACGAAGAAACTAGCAGGGAAATACAGTAAACCAGAGAGATCAGTCAAAGACAAAGAAGGAAGACCGATCACTGAGATTCAGCAACAGCGGAACAGATGGGCAGAGTACTTCGAGGAACTTTTGAATAGGCCGGCTCCAATGAATCCACCGGACATCGAAGCAGCACACACAGATCTTCCTATAGATGTCAATCCACCAACGACCGAAGAAATCAGAATGGTCATCAGACAAATCAAGATCGGGAAAGCAGTAGGACCTGACAATATACCAGCTGAAGCACTGAAGTCAGACATCGAAGTAACTACAAGCATGCTTCATCTTCTATTCAAGAAGATTTGGGAGGAGGAACAAGTGCCGATGGACTGGAAGGAAGGACACCTCATCAAGATTCCAAAGAAAGGAGACCTGAGCAAGTGTGAAAATTACAGAGGCATTACACTACTGTCAATACCAGGAAAAGTCTTTAACAGAGTGTTACTGAACAGGATGAAAGACTCAGTAGACGCTCAACTTCGAGACCAACAAGCTGGATTCCGTAAGGACCGGTCGTGCACAGACCACAGATCATCGTCGAACAATCAATTGAGTGGAACTCGTCACTGTACATCAACTTCATTGATTATGAAAAGGCATTTGACAGTGTAGATAGGAGAACGTTATGGAAAATTCTTCGACACTACGGAGTTCCTGAGAAGATTGTCAACATTATCCGGATCTCATACGACGGTCTGCAGTGCAAAGTAGTGCATGGAGGACAGCTGGCAGATGCATTCCAAGTAAGGACCGGAGTAAGACAAGGCTGTCTACTCTCTCCCTTCCTCTTTCTTCTGGTGGTCGACTGGATTATGAAGACCTCGCCATCTGAGGGAAAACACAGCATACAATGGACAGCTCAGAACCAATTAGACAATTTGGACTTCGCAGATGACCCAGCTCTCCTGTCTCATACAAACAAACAAATGCAGATAAAGACAGCCAGCGTAGCAGCAATCTCTGCATCAGTAGACCTCAACATACACAAAGGGAAAACCAAGGTCCTCAAATACAACACGGAGAACAGCAATTCAATCACTCTTGATGGCGAAACTCTGGAAGATGTGGAATCCTTCACATACCTGGGAAGCATCATCGATAAACAAGGAGGTTCAGGTGCAGACGTAAAGGTGAGGATTGGCAAAGCAAGGACAGCATTCCTTCAATCAAAGAATATATGGAACTTAAAACAACTTTTAACCAGTATCAAAATCAGAATCTTCAATACGAACATCAAGGCAGTTCTACTGTACGGAGCTGAAACGTGGAGAACTACAACAACCACCATCAAGAAGGTACAAGTATTTACCAATAGCTGTCTACGCAAGATACTTAACATCCATTGGCCGGATACTATCAGCAACAGCCTTCTGTGGGAGAGAACCAACCACTTTCCAGTTGAAGAGGAAATTAGGAAAAGATGATGGAAATGGATAGGACATACTTTGAGGAAATCATCAAACTTCATTACGAGACAAGCGCTAACTTGGAATCCTGAAGGGAAGCGGAAAAGAGGAAGGCCAAAGAACACATTACGTTGGGAAATAGAAGCGGATATGAAAGGGATGAATAAGAACTGGAAAGAGCTTGAAAGGATTGCCCAGGACAGGGTTGGATGGAGAATGCTGGTGAGCGGCCTATGCTCCTTCACGAGGAGTAACAGGCGAAAGTAAGTAAGTAAGTACATTTATTCAAAGCTTTTAATATTACACGTTGATATATAGTTAAAAAAAAACATAATCCTATCAAATGACAAGGGAAGATATCTATCACGTTATTTAATTTACTGATTATTTCAACATCAGTGAAATCTTTATTATTAATGAATTAGATGAGATAGAAATTTTTCTGATAATCACTAGGCATAAAAAACTGTTTCCATCTTTGTTTAGAGTTTCGTTGTTATATGCTTCTAAATCGTATCTAGGTCTGTTGTTACTTTTAGTACAGTGGTGTGCTTGCTACTTACTGCTAGTCACTATCCATCTTTGCTTAAAAAGCTTGTGACTTAAGACTATATCGAGGCAATCCGCACAGGATGCACATATGCCAACATGAAACTGATCAATTGCAATCCTAAATTACAATGGAAAGGTACAAGTAAAACAATATCAAGCGAATTTAAGTTATTTAAAGTGAGTTTACGGCTTTTAATAGGCTATATTTAGTCTATATAAACCTACTGTTTCTAATCAGAATATATCTAAAGAGTTCATTTATAAATCCAGTCAATTATTATCAACATGTAACACTGAACTGATAATGAATATCAAATTAGTTCTTAATTAGTATCTAATTGTAACACCAAATACCTCTAAACTCTTAACGTAATTCTGTTTAAAGCAATGAATATATCAAATAATAATACTCGAACAAAAATTGAGCTCCATACATGTTAGAGTATCAAATTGTTTTCATTCAGCATACATAACTTAATTGATTAAGTGAATTTCCACAATTTAATGAAAATAAATAACAATAAGGATAATTTTGTAGGTTAAATTTATGTTATCTAACTCTTTAAATGTTGGAAATAAATAAATCAATAAATTTCTTATTTGATTTATATATGTCAGTCAGTTAGTTACAACGTAGGACTAGGCACATATTTGCACCAGTCCAAGCTACCATACCTCATTAGCACAACAAGATAAACATCAAATTCATAGAAGTAGTTAATTCAATGATATTAATATACAAAAAAGAAAGATTGCATATAAGGATATATGATACAGGAAGTAACAATTAGTTCGTAGAAAGAAACATATGAAACGAAGTTTATATATGTTAATTTATATTTATTAAGTATTTAATTAACTTTAAAACACCCTACACAAAAATGTGCTCAATTATCATCATAGGTTACTAAATAAAAATTGCTTATTGATTTTTCAGTTTAAATATTCGTAAATAAAAGGGGATACAATATACTTTACTGTTTAATTCAAGATTATTCATTTGATTATTAATTAGATATTATCAGAAGGGATTTTGTGGAGATTTTAGAAATTTCACTGGTTGAAATCATGAGTCAATTGAAGCTAGTCCCATACTAGGACAAAATGGCCGTTCAGTGCTTCCAGGTTTTCCATGGTGGTCTAACTTCAATTGACTCATGATTTCAACCAGTGAAATTTCTAAAATCTCCACACAATCCCTTCTGATAATACTCATCTCCTCACTAGTGACTGACTTCAAGAGATACTCCTGGAGTTCTAGTGAAAAGCCTTAACCAGTGGAGTTCAACCAGGTCTGTCGTGAGATATCAACGCACTAGAGACAATGGTGTACGGTGGCGCAACTTCGTGGATTAGTTGAAGTTAGACATTAACACCGTCGGATGCCGACCGGCTTGGTGGTCTAATGGTTAACTACTCGCACGCGAGACTGATAGGTTCTGGGTTCGAATCTCGCGGGTGGCCGGGATCGTGGATGCGCACTGCTGAGGAGTCCAATACTAGAACGAAATGGCCGTCCAATGCTTCCAGGTTTTCCGTGGGGGTCTAGCTTCAATGGATTCATGATTTCAACCAGTGAAATGTCAATTGGATACTTTTATTTCAAAATTCTAAAGTTTCATGAAGTATACTTCTAGAATAAATTTTATGATTTCGATTAGTAAAACAATCAAGAAAGTATCATGTTGTTGTGTAAAATCTTCCTATTCATACTACAAGATAATTTCAAGTTTTACTTTTTTTGTTTTTTAGAAATTGATACTGTTTTGAAATAAAAATTAATTATGAAATATCACTGTGGGGTTATGGAGATTGTTAAGTTTTTAATTGAGATCATGAATCAATGAATGTTAGACCACCATTGCAAACCTGGAAACCGAAAGTCCTGTGTTCGAGTCCAATGTGTGGGATTGTGGATACGCACTGTTGAGGAGTCCAATACTAGGACGAAACATCCATCCACTGATTCCAAGTTTTCAATAGTAGTCTAACATTCATCGATTCGTGATTTCGATAAAAAAACTCAGAAATAATTGAATTTTCAAATAACTAACAACAGGTTTATTTCACGACTGAGTACAACTTGAAATATAAACATAGAAAGGTCATTTCTTTTTATATAAACAATTCTAAAGAATAATACTTATTTACGCTGAAGTTATATCCGATTTTCAACTTTAGATCTTTTGATGGCAAGATTTTTGAGTATTGCTATTTTGAATTGAATGTTTCGCTGTTCATTGTTTAATCGTTTGTGATGTTATTACGGATTCTGTTGTTTCAATATACAATAATAGTGTTATTTGCATAACATTTTTCACGTTGACATTGTTTTATATTAACTAAGACAGCTATTTTAGGGTTTACCTTCAGAGTGCTTAGGAAATTATTAGTAATTTTTTAAACTATTTTTATACTACCGTAATCGCAAAACTCCATAGATTGTTGTATAAATACTTTATACTTAGCTAAATACAACAATTTCTAATGTCTTCAGTTTACAACTGTTCCTATGAAACATAAGTCTACCATAAGTAAATTAGATATAACTCAATGAGACTGATGAGATAAAAAAAAATTACCATGGAGATAATCACGTAAATTGAAAAGGAAATTAATTCAGAAATGATTGAATACATTCACTTGGTATTGTATCCTTAAATCTTCTCATTGAGGTTTAAGACTGCAATTGATCAGTCTGTTATTTTTGCTTATAAAGCTTGTAAATTAAGACAATATCGAGGAAATACGCACCGTATGCACATATACTAATAACAGACTGATCATTTGCAGTCTTAAACCTTAATCGGAAGATTCAAGCAAACAATACCAAGTGAATTTAAATTCACCCCATTACACAAGCAAATGGCTACCAAGACTCAGTAGCTGAGTAGATAACGCGATAGCGTTCGAAGCGAATGGTACTGGGTTCAAGTCCTAGAATGGACATGAACTCTGAGATGCAGTTACATCTATCTGGAGTGTCCCAAATAGGACGAAACGATCACCAAACTGGATCCCACTGCTAGCCATTATCCATGATTGAATACACTTCATTTATTCATTAAGTGAACAAAATGTGTAGAATACAATACACGATTCCTGTTGAATAGCCCCAAATGTCTATTCAATCATTAAAACTGTTGATAAAAGTAGATAAATCATCAGACAAGACTATCTGTTCTCTCCCTTCCTCTTTCTTCTGGTGTTTGACTAGATTATCAAGATATCAACATCTGAGGGAAAACACGGAATACAATGGATAGCTCAGAACCAATTAGACGATTTGGAAAGGATGAATAACAACTAGAAAGAGTTGGAAAGGATTGCCCAGGATAGGGTTGGATGTAGAATATTGGTGAGCTACCTATGCTCCTTCACAAGGAGTAACAGACATAAGTAAGTTAGTAAGTAAATCAATATTCTTTGTTATGATTTTTTTTTAAATTTTTTTCAAAAAAAAAAAAAAAGAAAATATCATAAACATTATGAACAATGAATGTGAAAATTAAAACTTTCATAAAATCATCTTACAAAGTTCAACAATCAAAAGTGAATAACAAACAAACAAAAATGATCAAGAAAATAATGTATTCAATGTTGATTAGAATTAAATAAATAAATAAATAAATAAATATACATTTTATTTTAAATTTATGTATTATGTAACCAATGATTACGTTTATGTCTATCTAAATTTGTTCTTTGAGCAAATGCTCTTTTACATATTGTACATATAAATGGACGTTCACGTTGATGTATATTTCTTATATGACGTTGCATATTAGATGATATACTAAAACCTCTTTGACAATATTCACAATGATATGGTTTTTCACCAGTATGTGTACGTAAATGACGATTTAAATTAGCTGAACGTGGAAATTCTTTTTTACAATGTGGACATTGATAACGATATGATAAATTAGAATTTTTATTAATTTTTATATTATTATTTTTATTATTTAATTGTAATTTATATTTAATACGATTATTAATAAATTGTTGATTATGATGATAATGATAAATATTACGATAATAATGAATTGGATTAGATGAAGATAATGATGAATTTATAGAATATGATAATTTAGATTTATTTAATAATTTTGTATTGATTTTATCATTTATTGATTTAGAAAAATTTGATTGTTCAGATAATATATTTGATTCATTTTGTAAAATGATCCATTTTTGTGAACATGAATCAATAGGTAATTCATCTAAAATAAATAAATAAACAAAACAAAACATAAATAATGATAATAAACATCAGAAAAGATTTTTTGTGGATATTATAGTAATTTTAATAGTTGAGATTATGAGTCGATTGAAGCATGATCACCATGAGAAACCTGGAAGAACTGGATGGCTGTTTACGTCCTATTGTGGGACACTTCAACAATGCACGTTCACCATACTCCACGTGGAACTCCAACTCATAGCATTCAATTTCACGCGTATCAACACTTATTCTCTACACCACTGAGCTTATCGGCATTCAACGGTGTTCATGTCTAACTTCAACTAATCCAAGTAATTGAGTGACACATCCACCATTGTCTTCAGTGAGTTATTAACTTACAATAGAGCCGGTCGAACTCCAGTGGTCACTACTTCTCATTAGAACTCCAGGAAATACCTCATGGAGACAGTCACTTGTGAGCGTATGTTGATTGATATCAGAAGGGGTTTTGTGAGTATTACAGTAATTTCAATAGTTGAAATCATGAGTCGATTGAAGCTAGACCTGTTGGGATGGCCACCGAGAAGCCACCCACGCACATAGTCGATTGACTAAGTTATCGATTAACTTATCGATCAGATGTTAAGTATTTGAATAGCAGTCAATTGATTAACTTATTGATGAATGTTTAAGAATTTTTAAATGACAATACTGGTTATATATATAATTTTGTATAAATACGCATGTTTGATTGTATATTTTGATTCTTGTCAATAAGTGCTCACAACGTCTTTCGTCTTCTTACTTGCGGGCGGTTGGAGGTTATAACGTTCGAGTGTCATCCGTTATAGAGTCTTTTCGTGCGTATTCGCGTAGAGAACTTAACAGTGGCGACGGGTTTTACAATCAACAATGCCAATTACCTTTAAACAAATAGAATCTTTTCTGGAACGTCAAGGAAAACGATATGAACAGTTCCAGGAGCGTATGCTGGAGATGTTAGCGAAACAAATGAATCTGAATAACAGAGGTCTAATTGATGATTCACATAATACTCATACAGACTCGATAATTAATTCCATTCAGGAATTTCATTTTGATGGCCTAGCTGGTGTGACTTCCGAGTCTTGGTTCAAGAAGTATGAAGATTTGTTCAAGGTCGACCTCAACAAACTGGATGACGCTGCCAAGGTCAGAATACTCTTGAGAAAGCTTGGCACGATTGAACATGAACGTTATAGTAATTTCATTCTCCCAAAGAATCAAAGAGATTTCTCTTTTGATGCAACAATCGAAACTCTGACGCAAATCTTCGCTGAACAATCATCTCTCTTTAATATTCGTTATCAATGCCTCAAAATAACAAAGTCAAGTGAGGATGATTGGGTAAAACATGCCGGCCTAATAAACCGTGAATGTGAACGATTCAAACTATCATCAATGACGGAAGACCAGTTTAAGTGCCTCGTATTTGTGTGTAGCCTACAATCTCCCGAAGATGCTGATATAAGAACCAGAATCTTAAGCAAAATTGATCAGTGCCCAAACATCTCACTACAAGAAATAACTGCAGAGTGTCAGAGATTAGTAAATTTGAAACATGATACCTCCATGGTCGAGAACAATAGCCGGCCGTCATACGTGCATGCTGTTAGTGAAAAGAAAGACTCCGGCTCACAAAAACCATACAGCACAGACAACCAGCCCTCATCTCCTTGCTGGTCACGTGGAGGTTGGCATTACAAGAAGTTTTGTCCATACAAAGAAAATTTCTGCACTAAATGTCAAAAAAGGGTCACAAAGAAACCAGATGTAGAAATAAAACTCGCAGACGTTACTCTTCACAAGCCTATTCCAAGAAATACAGATCTGGTAAGAAAACGAACAAAATATTAGTATCTCATAACCAGACAAGAATTCACCGCCGAAGAAAGTATGTGACCGTAGACATGAATGCACACCGTGTCCGTCTTCAACTTGACACAGCATCTGATATCACCCTAATCAGCCCAAAAACTTGGGAGAAAATTGGGAGACCCACAGTTCACCGAACGAAGCAACTAGCGCACAGCGCATCTGGAGGTAAGCTTAATATTGTTGGGGAAATAACGTGCAATGTTTCGAAAAATGAGGCAACAACGAGTGCAACTGTTTACTTAACCAAGAACCCGGAACTCGATTTATTGGGGTTGGATCTAATAGATGCATTAAAATTAGCAGATCATCCTCTCAACAATATCTGCAGCCAAGTCAGAATCAATAACCCTTTAGAGTCAAGTCAGAGAAATGCCATTACAAAAAGGCATCATCACGTGTTTTCAGAAGGGTTGGGCGAATGCACGAAAGCCAAAGCACTACTGACTCTCAAGTCAACATCTATTCCTGTTTTTCGACCAAAAAGACCTGTACCTTATGCTTCTCTCCCAGTAGTTGAACAGGAAATAGAACGGCTTCAAAAAGTGGGTGTCATTGAACCTGTGAGTTTCTCCAATTGGGCTGCACCGACTGTGGTGGTCAAGAAGTCAAACGGCAGTGTCCATCTATGCGCACATTACTCTACTGGACTGAATGATGCGCTAGAACCCCACCAGTATCCTTTGCCTATACCTGAGGATCTTTTTGCTAAGCTGAATGGAGGCAAGGTGTTTGCAAAACTGGATTTATCAGAAGCTTACTTGCAGATTCCTGTCGCAGATGAAAGTAAAGATCTGCTTACTATAAACACTCACAAGGGCCTATTCCGATATAATCGGTTACCTTTTGGAGTCAAAACGGCCTCTTCCATATTTCAGCAGGTGATGAATACTATGCTACATGATCTCCCTGGTGTTGCAGCTTATCTGGATGAAATAATAATTATGGGCATTGACAGAATAGACCTAGAAAAGAAGCTCGACCGGGTGCTATCGAGAATAGCCGAATATGGATTCCGGCTTCGTGAAGAAAAATGTGACTTTTGCATGCAGAGTGTACGCTACCTCGGTTTTATCATTGATAAGGACGGGAGAAAACCAGATACAGAGAACACTCAAGCTTTGAAAGCAATGCCGAGACCGACAGATGTTCCCACACTTCGATCCTTTTTGGGGCTAGTGACTCATTATGGAGCTTTTATCCCTGACCTTTATCGTTTACGTGCCCCATTAAATAGCTTTTTAACAAAGAACGCAAAGTGGTGTTGGTCTAAAAGTTGTCAAACTGCTTTCGAGAAGATCAAGAGACTGCTACTATCGGATCTGTCGTTGACACACTATGACCCATCCCTACCTATTGTAGTGGCATCAGATGCTTCAAACTACGGCATTGGAGCAAGCGTTTCGCATATTATGCCTGATGGATCAGAGAAAGCAATCTCGCATGCAGCAAGGTCTTTAACTACAACAGAACGCAACTATAGTCAGATCGAAAAGGAAGCATTGTCAATTATTTTTGCGCTAAGAAAATTTCATAAGATGATATTTGGATGCCGGTTCACGCTTTTAACGGACCACAAACCGCTGCTAGCCATATTTGGGTCAAAGGAAGGAATCCCGGTCTATACTGCAAACAGACTGCAACGATGGGGAACAACATTATTGGGTTACGACTTCAAAATTAAATACCAACCTACTACTGCTTTCGGACAAGCTGATGCTTTGTCTAGGCTCATTGGTTCCCAAGTGAATCACGAAGAAGATACTTTGGTGGCAGCGATTGAAACAGAGACAGAAGTACATCGAGTTTTGGAAGACGCAGTAGATGGTCTACCGGTTACATTCGAAGCTATTAAAGAAGCTACAAGAAATGACAAAATACTACAAGAAGTTAAGGGTTATCTCCTCTCAAAGTGGCCGAATCGTCGTTTACAAGGAGAACTGCAACAATATTTCCGCCGGCGCGATTCACTCATGATTGTGGATTCATGCATTATGTTTGGTGACCGGATTATTATCCCAGAATTATTGCGACATAAAATCCTCAAACAATTTCACAGTGGTCACCCTGGGATAAACAAGATGAAGTCATTGGCGTGCAGTTACGCCTACTGACCTTCGATGGATAAAGATATCGAAAACAAATGCCGAAACTGCTCTTCTTGTTTACAAGCTGCAAAAAACCCTTCGAAATGTGAACCTCAACCATGGCAAAAACCTACTGGACCTTGGGAGAGAATTCATGCAGATTTTGCTGGTCCAATCCAAGGAAAAATGTTTCTAATTATCGTAGATGCATTTACTAAGTGGCCAGAAGTATATACCATGCCAAATTGTACAACGTCAGAAACAATCCACAAGTTGTCTACCTTATTTAGCTGCTTCGGAGTTCCAGAGATCGTAGTAACTGATAATGGCTCGCAATTCATTGCAGAATCGTTTAAGTATTTCTGTAGCGCAAATGGAATAACTCATCTTCGTTCTCCGCCCTATCATCCGCAATCGAACGGACAAGCAGAACGCTTTGTGGACACCTTTAAACGAGCACTACTGAAAGAGGGAGGCGAAGGGACAACTGGACAGGTAATCACAAAATTTTTGACAACCTACAGAACCACTCCGAACCCAAATGTTCCAGACGGTAAGTCTCCTGCCGAAGCCATGTTTGGAAGGTGTATTCGAACCGTTTTCAACGCCATGTTGTCATCGAAATTATTGTACGGGCACAATCAAAATCCAAATATGCGGAACTTTAATGTCGGCGACGAAATTTTCATTAAATCCTACACCGGAAAGAACCGATGGGAGCCGGGAAAAATTGTACAAAATTTGGGAAAAGTTCTGTACAGAGTCCGAGGAACTTTTGGAACATGTATACGACATACGAATCAAATCCATAAGGACAAAAGAACGATGCAGACTCGAAATATCCGGCCAAATTTCCCGTTAGAGTTAATCTTGGACGTACCAACGATACATATGCCCAAGGACACTGAAGGGAAGCCTCGGATAAGGAAGACTACAAGAATAATGAGACGCCACCGCAACCCATTTGTCAAGCTACAAATAGATCCTAGAAAGAAATCTTATTCGGGGGAGGTGTTGGGATAACCACCGAGAAGCCACCCACGCACATAGTCGATTGACTAAGTTATCGATTAACTTATCGATCAGATGTTAAGTATTTGAATAGCAGTCAATTGATTAACTTATTGATGAATGTTTAAGAATTTTTAAATGACAATACTGGTTATATATATAATTTTGTATAAATACGCATGTTTGATTGTATATTTTGATTCTTGTCAATAAGTGCTCACAACGTCTTTCGTCTTCTTACTTGCGGGCGGTTGGAGGTTATAACGTTCGAGTGTCATCCGTTATAGAGTCTTTTCGTGCGTATTCGCGTAGAGAACTTAACAAGACCATAATAGGAAACGCGGAAGCACAGTGCTTTCGGGTCTGTTGTGAGATAGTAACTCACTGAAGAAAATGCTGTATGTGTCGCTCAATTTCGTGGATTGGTTTGAAGTGAGACATTAACACCATTGGATGCCGGCTCAGTGGTGTATAGGTTAAACGTTGACACGAGCGACTGGTAGGTCCTGGGTTCGAGTCTCGCGAGGCGGGATCACTTTCGCGCACTGTTGAGGAGTCCCACGATAGATCGAAACAGCCGTTCAGTGTTTCCCGGTTTTCCATGGTGGTTTAGATTCAACTGACTCAAGTACACACATTGATATTCATTTCTAATACGTAGATAAAATTTATTATAAGTACACTTTGGTTGTTTGTCATTAATAAAAAACTTAGTCGATAGGATTCGATCTGCACTAAAAGGATCTGACATACATGACATTGATCACCACTCAGTGATCAATCAATTGTTAAAGGTTCATGATTACAGTTAAGTTCTAAAGTTTTTTCTTCTTAGAATACGAAATTATTTCAGCCGTTGTACCATCTTAAAATGAATTTTACTAATATTAACTATTTTCATCTCCTTTTTTGGGGGGAGGTGTTAGGTTGATTCTGTTGATAATAGTAGGCTTCTTCATGTTTTTTAAATAATTAAACCATTAAATTTGTCAGTTATTAATTCTGATAAAGTTTAAATTTGGTTAGATTTTACAGTATTCTTACTGAGATATACTATGGTTCAGAGTTATGAGAAATAGCATATAAAATTTCATTGATCGTACAAATCAGAGATGAGTGAATATCTATGTAAATGAAAAAAACTGAATTACCATAACAGATTATTTCCTTTCAAATTAACTAACTCTATTCATCTTTCTGGAATCATTTCCTTATCGTAGAGAAAGCTGTGACTTACGTGGTACAACAAATTAAAAATAGGAGTAGGTTTAGCATCAGCGACATTAATCAACATTTGCACTAGATCGACATTTATTCTAAACAATAATATTCGAACTAAGGGGTTTCTGGTCAATTAGTTGAGTTTTAACATAATAACAGTTAAACCATAACGTCCTTAAACAAGTAAACTATTGGATTCTGGTTTAGTAGTTTGTATTTTAATTGCTCACAATGAGTTCTTAAGGTCTCAGGTTTGGTTTCCTGGAGGTTCATAGTTGCTCAATCCTGAAGATCCACATACAAGAACGAAATAGCGATCCAGTGCTTCTTAGTTTTCAATGTTTGTCTTGCTACAAAGAGTCCGTGGTGTAAACTACTTACTGTTTCTAGTCCAACCGTATATGAAGTTAAGTTTAATAATTACCTAATAGCTCCACCGCAAAACTAAACAACTATTCACTGCTTTTAAACATTCAGGAATTATTTAATTAACGTCACTCATTTGGTGATAAAAACTATCTCTAAATCGACCAGTTTTCCTCATCAAAAACCTTTAGGAAATTAAATATAATTTGGAAGTTTATCGTCAGGTAATTTAGTGACATGTTCTAAGGAATTTATTTAAGCCAGTCAACAAATGATACATTTGTAGTATACTTAGTTAAAATCTTGAATATTAGTTTCAGACACATTATTCGCTTGCCTGTATATATATAAAGTTTAATAAGTGATAACCAATAATTCAAATAAGACATATTTATATCATAAATAAGTGGCGAGACTATAATTTATGGACGAACCAATCAGATTTAGAATAACAGATTTCGGATTTTGGCGTGAAATTCATCTATCCATTTGACTAAAATTACGTTTCGGTATTTTAGCTGATGTCATTTCGTGATGAAAACTTAGTAAGCAAGAATATACCAACTAGTATGAAATCTAAATCTAAAGTTTCAGAATGGTCATTTCCAATCATTTAATATAAGGGGAATATAACTATATACGAATAAAAATACGATTAATGTAATACATATATATTTCAATGGTTTAGATCGTGAGTCAATTGAAGCTAGACCACCATGGAAAACCTGGAGGCACTGGATGGCCGTTTCGCCTTATTGTGAGAGTCCTCAGAAATGCACATGCACGATTTCACCTCGCAAGATTCGAATCTAGAACTTATCAATCTCGTGCGCTGACGCTTAACCACTAGACCACTGAGTCGGCATTTAACGATGTTAATGTTTAAATTCAATCAGTCCATGAAATTGAGCGACACATCCACCATTGCCTTCAGTGAAATACTATCTCACAGCACACTTGGTTGGACTGCACTGCCGGCTTAATGATTTAGTGGTTAAATGCTCGCGTGCGAGACTGTTAGGACCTGGGTTCAAATCTCGAGAGATAAGATCGTGGATGCTGGGGAATCCTACAATGGGATGAAGTGGTCGTTCAGTTCTTCCAAGTTTTCCATGGTGGTGTGGCTTCAATTGACTCATGATGTTAACCATTGAAATTACTATAATATCCACAAAAACCCTTCTGATATATATATGTATATTACAATCATCACCTTGATTTGATTGAAAATTAGAAAAATTTTCATTATTTTTCATAATATATGTTGATGTATCATATTTATTAATTTTTAAACTATCTATTGAATTATTTATCTTTTGATAATATTTCTCTTTATCTAAATGTAAATCAAATGAATTTAAACTAATATGATATTCTTTATTGAATTCATTTGTCTCCTTTTTAATCCATTTTATATTTTGATCATTTTGTTGATGATCAACTTGTCCTTGTTGATGTTGTGGTTGTTGTTGTTGATGATGATGATGATTTTGCTGTTGTTGGCAATGATCTTTCTGTTGTTGTTGTTGATGATGCTGTTGTTGTTTGAATTGTTGTTTTGATAATAATTGATATAAATTTTGTATAAATTGATAATACCAATTTATAAAATTAATTGATATTTGGAATGGTGTTGTATATTGTTGATTTATTGAATTCATATTAGAAAACTTTATACATGGTTTTAATAATGAATATGAAATATTTGTATTGTCTTGTAGAGGATATATTGAAGATGAAATAGTAGAATTATAGTATTGTCTTTCTTGATTCTGTTGTTGTTGTTGTCGGTGCTGGTGTTGCTGCTGCTGCTGCTGTTGTTGTTGTTGTTGTTGTTGAATAGTAGGAATTATATTTGATGTAGAAAAAATTCGATAAAGATAATATGGGAAATTTGAAAGAAAATTTATTTTATCTAATTGAAATTCATGACTAATTGAATGTTTAATATTATCATTTAATTTAGAATAATTATATTTAGATAATGTATGTATAGTTTTTGATAATGTGGTGGTAAAATCTATTAAATTATTCATAGGATTAATATTAGAAGTGGGTATTGTTTGTGTTAATTTTTCAAATGATACTGATGATGTTAAAGCAGTTGAAAACGTATTCAACTTAGTAGTAGTATTATTAGTGGTAGTAGTAGTAGTAGTGGTGGTGGTGGTGGTACTTGTTAATGAAGATAATGATGAAGTTAAATGATGATTGAATAATGCATCAATGTCTTGTTGTTTATTGATTTCAGTTAGATTATTTAATAATTCTGAATTTGATATTTTACATTGATGATTATTATGGTTTATATTTGTGGAAGATAACGATATTGTTGTTGATGGCCAAGTGTCAAAGATTTTATTTTTATGCATTCTCAAATCAAGAATTTCATCAGAATCATAGTTCTTATTTTGTAGTTCATAATTAACATAAGATGATGATGGTGGTGTACTGTTATTTGACTGATATTCTACAAATGGGTCATTATCAAATGGACGACCATTATCAACATGATTATTATTCTCTTGACATTCATTTAAGTTAGTTGAAAGATGGTAGCGTTTAAAACTTTGCTCATTCATAATGATAACAAAGGATAATTAGACAGATTAATTTTTGATTTATCCATTGTAAAATATATTCAGATTGTAATTTGCAATGAATGTAATAATGATAATATATCATTTGAAGATAAAAACTCTGGCATAGATTTACCTTATTATACAAATAAGAAGAAAAATGATATATATATATATATATATATATATATATATAAACTTTAGTAATTACTATCACAAATAAGGTCAAACTAATCACGAGTATCGTGGTTGAGTAGTTCCTCTAATACATTAAGTAATCTATTACACATTTTTTTTGCATACATATGAAACTGTAACATACATATATAAATTATAATCTGTTACTTCAAAGTGTAACAACTGTTAGCAATGTTTAAATTGAGATACGTAATCATTGATTACTGTCATCTATTGAAATTTTGTAAAAAGAATAAAGGTTGTGTAAATTCAATTATCAATTCCCTTGTCATCATCATCATCACTGATAGCAGTAACACCATAATAATCATTATCATCATCTTTATGACAAATGATCCCAATTAACTACTGTTTACCACTATTATTATTAATTCAGTAAATTAAATTAGTAAAAATTGTAATTTGACTCTAAAACATGTGTTCACATATCGAAAAAATAAAATTAAGAAATAAGGGTTTTTCTACTTAGAATCAAATTACCTATACACATACTGGATGTTCATATCATCATTTGTAAACTAGTATACGTAACAATTGTTACGAAGACATATATACGCAAAATGACAGTAGAACCTAACAATATGTTATATATATATATATATATATATATATATATATATATATATATATATATATATATATATATATATATATACTGTCATGGTAATCTGTTTTCATAGTATCCGAAATTGTATCATTTCTCTATATCTTACCCATCATAATTAGAGTATATAAGTATACTACATCCGAAGATTTGTTTCAATCAAAGGAACCGATAATTGACTTTGAATCTGTTCAAATTTCACATGTATACAAAACAGTAATCACAAGATAGATACGTTTCATGTGGTGAAGATACAATGAAACAAAATAAAATGGAATGACATAAAATTATTGATCAAATTCTAAACCATAATTTTAATGTATAACATTTAATATATGTCTTGTTGTTAACAGTAAGTATGGTATTCTGTGTCATATTCTATTTGCTGATCTATCTGGTCAACATTAACTTGATTACCACTTAACCTGGAGACTCTAGGTTTAATCTCGGTGAGAAGCCAAAATGAATATGAACGATAACAGATTCAAAGGTTATTTAGTACACCATAAACATACTCTTTAAATCAAAATATATGCCGATAGAGAAATAAGAAGACGGAATTGATCCAAACAAAGCAATGCATTTGCTTTAACCATTTCAAACAATCTGTTCACACATATTCTTTTCAAGGCATAGTTCTATCAAAATTGATAAGTAAAAAAGACTAATTTAAGGTATATTCAAACAACTTTATGCCTTATGGTCAATGTCTTCAATCTTCATGTCATTGAATACAAAAAATGATAATGAAAAATTAATCATTTTGAATATCAATATTGCAATTAACATGGTAAGTAACAAAGACAAATGAATATCGTTGATATGTATGACATTTTTCAGGTATATTATCAAATAATCAATAACTTTAACAAAGCCAACACAAATGCTGATTATTCTCTGTAAATAATTTCAGTCTTAGCTGTAAGCATTTACTTTTACATTTCAATATATTGAATCTTTGAAATATTAAGAATCATCAGTTTCATTCATTGAACTCATTAGGTTTTAAATAATCTATTTGATTATCCATTTGAAATATCCAATCACATTTTGCCTTATTCATAGTTTCTTAATAAATTCCCGCCTCTAATTACTCTACAATACATTGTCCTAGTTAATATGAATATATTTCATATTGATTCGTCAGTATTTCATATTTATATCAGATAAACAAATGTACAATACATAATAATATGAGTGTATATTTTATTGATTATTTTTAAGAATTCATCTTTTCAATAGTTGAAATCATGAGTCAATTGAAGCTAGACCACCATGAAAGACTTGGAAGCACTGGACGGCCGTTTCGTCCTATTGTGGGACTCTTCAGCAGCCGGCTCGGTGGTCTAGTGGCTAAGTGCTCGCACGCGAAACCAGTAGCTCCTGGGTTCGAATCTCGCAGGGGGCGAGGTCGTGGATGCGCACTGCTGAGGAGTTCCACAATAGGACGAAACGGCCGTCCAGTGCCTCCAGGTTTTTCATAGTAGTCTAGCTTCAACTGACTCACGATCTTAACCATTGAAATTACTACGATCTCCACAAAACCCCTTCTGATAATTCATCTTTTGTTTATATAACGGTTACTTTTAGGTTAAATTATAAACTGATTTTATCTAATCTAAGCTGACAGGTGTTGAATGGTAATTTGTGGAGTTCTACAAAGTTAATAAAAAAATACTAAGGACAGGGTGAAGAAAGTCCGTAAGGTAATTTAAATGAAGAGATTTGAAAGTGTTAAACGGTAAAAATTTTATTCTTAATTAGAAGTAATTTTATTTTAAGCTGTACACCTTTAAATAGAACGGTTTTAGGTCCTAATAGTAAACTTTAGATTTTAGAAAAACAGGAATTATCATTATAGGGTTGTGCAGATTGTTGAATTTAGATTGATATCATGAATGAATCAATGTTAGATCACCATTGAAAACCTGGAAGCATTAGATGGCCGTTTCATATTAGTACAAGATTCATCAGCAGTGCACATCCACGATCACTCGCGTGGGACTCAAACCCAGGACCTTCAGTTTCTAGGTTTTTAATGGTGGATTGGTTGAAGTTAGAAATTTGGATGCCGACAGGCTCAGTACTGCAGAGTTTAAAAGTTGATACGCACGAGATTGAATGCTGTGAGTCGGAGTTCCACGTGAGTGATCGTGGACGTGCACAGTTGAGGAGTTCCATACTAAAACGGAACGGCCGTCCAATGCTTCCAGGTTTTTCATGGTGGTCTAGATTCAATTTACTCATGATCTCAACTTTTGAAATAAAATATAACGCAATTTTGATTTTATTAATTGTTTTACTGGTTTATTCAAATAATGTTAAATTATATATAAGATCGTGGAGAACATTTATAGCTCAGGTGAATGATTTTGATGGAGTTTTATTCTCTGAGCTGGATGGTTTGATCGTGGAGCTTTCGTTGTTCTTCTGAAAGATATCATCAGCACAAAGTTATATTTGAGATCTTTTACATGTAATATTTTTTTCATCTCTATTCATCAACTAGAATATAATATAGAGGATATTTTTTACAAAAATTATAATATTTGTAAGCAAATATGGATAATGGCTAGCAGTGGAATACAGGACGCGTGTTACATGTCATTTGGGACTTGTCAGCTGGATATACCTGCATCTCAGAGTTGATATTCGCTCCTGGATCCCACTGTTAGCCACTATTCATCTATGCATAGAATGCTTGTGAATTAAGGCAGTATCGAAGCGATCCGTACATGATACATATATGCCAATAAGAGACTGATCAATTACAGTTCTAACCATCAATGGGAAGATTCAAGTAAACAATACCAAGTGAAACAATATTTGTTTCTTGATAATATTCTTTAATTATTTTATATTTTTCTTATAAATGAAAAGTGAGTTTATACTTGTACACTGTGATTATTCTCTCTTTTTTTGTATTCGATCTTTAAAAGCAATGGAATAAAACCATAGGGCCAGAATTTATGTATTCTGTATCGAAAATATACATCTGTGTGTCTAAATCAGTTATCTGTAATATTTAAGATTGGATTAGACCATGGACTTGCAAAATGCTATGAAGTATTCTTCATAAATGATAAGATTAAATTGTAAGGAAGTGTAGGTAATATGAATTATAAGCTAGATTTTTTAAAAAAGTTTACCACTTTCTTAAATTCTCTGTTTCAACTGCCCAAATTCAATGATCCTACTAACAATAAATGGATGTTAGAAGTTCAAATATGTCATCTTTTATCATAACGTCACATAATCCTTACATTAATATTAATCATGTGTTCACCAGTGACTAAATTTGAGGGGCAAATATTAGCGTTTTCGTGAGAATCAGTAACCAGTGAATGTATGATATCTGATATGACGTTGTTATTGAATGATGATTGAGTAATATCACAAATTAATTATAATTAACAATGTTAACGAATAGAGACCAGCTTAGTGGTCTCAAGGTTAGACGCTCTTTGTGAAGCTATCAAGTTCTGGGTTGTTAGCTGGTCACTGTTCTTGATTCTCAACTTACGACTAAACAAATGTCTGGTGCTTCTTAGTCCTCAATGGATCAATTCATGATGTGAAGTATGATATTTACTTGGTTAATGAATTACAAAAAATATTTACAAGCTTAGGAGACAAGGTTTACTAAATTTAAACGTTTCTTTTTGTTGTAGTTACCAACGTCATTAACATTATTTTTAATCAAACTTCAGACGACAAGAGCCCGTTTAAAGCTTTGAACTATTTCGTTTTTTATTAAACTTTATTCTGTATTAAACAGATAGTTTTTAATCATTCAAAATTCAATCAAAACATCAGAAATCGGATAACCTAATCCACTTTAAATTGGATTAAAACTCATACCTGTTCCATAAATCAATGACTATATGGACTCAGTAGCTAAGTGGATAGTGGGATGGTGTTTGAATCGGACGACACTAAGTTCCATTCTAGCATCGAGTCTGGAATGTAGATACATCCAATTGACGAGTCCAAAATCGAATGAAACGCACGCCCTGGATTCTACTGAAAGCTATATTTCATTTATCCTATACTAACCTTTGTAATAACTGGCTACATTGAGGCAACTTGCACAGGATGCACATATGCCAACCAAAATATCAGCAACCGGATAATTCAATCCATTTCAAATTGATACATGAATTCTTGTTAACTAAATGGTATACCATCACGTTTATATATTGAAATTTCCAACTATTCTGTTGCATTGAAACTAGAAAGATCCACATAAAATTTGGGAATTCATTTTAGTGTGGTTGAAGAACAATAGCTGAATGAAAATTCCTTATCATCAGATAATTTACAATTGATTAGTTAGTGAGTATTGGCAAATGTCATGTTTGTCTAATCCTTTCATACTGGTCGAATTTTTTCTATCGAATTGCACTGTGTCCCACCAATTTTAATGACTTGATAGTACACGAACTTGTTAAAACGTTAAGGTTTCCTTCAGACTAATATCAACCACCGTACAATCTGATAATTCTAATTTAAGTACAATAATTACTACATATCGTCGTTATCTCTATTTCTTTTTTTCGATTTCAGATCGATTATTTTAAATGACTTCTAGCTGGTATCAATTCAACACCATAACAACTATCTGTCTTAACCAACATAATATTGTTCGACAACTTATGAACTAAGGACTGAATAGGATATACATCGTTTTCATAATCTTTCAACATTTCTATTTATTCACCTTATATTCTTGAAGCGTTTTATAACATGAATAAAAATTCTTTGCTTGACTATTGAATTTGTTGAAAACTTTTACTTGACAAATATAAATGGTATCAGAAGGGATTTTTGTGGATATTATAGTAATTTCAATAGTTAAGATCATGAGTCAATTAAAACTAGACCACCATGAAAAACCTGGAAGCACTGGATCGCCGTTTTCGTCCTAATGTGAGACTCCTCAGCAGCGCATGGCCGCGATCAATATTAATCTTTTTTTATTATTTATTTATTTGGACACATAAATACTGATGCAAAGGGGGCACCAGATACATATGCGCCACACAAATCTCATTTGATTTGTGTGAGGTCTGTGATACTGGCTTGGTTCCCAAACCGAAGCAGGTGGTTTACATAGGGGGCCACATAGAGAGCCTTCGGCCTAAAAGTCTGATCCATAAAGCAGTGGAGCATCGTAAGGGGATGCAGTTCCATGGTAGCCTGTCATCAACGATTGATTCATACTCCATTTGTTCCCTCAAGGTACTGGAGCCCATGTGCACCATTGTTTTGGAATCAGGGTTTTCCAACTCCCTTAGGTGGACTCTCCGTGTCCACCGAACCGGTTAAAACACCGGACATTAGCTTTTCATCCTCTCAGTTTCGTGAACAACATCCCCGTCACGAGAAGGCAGTGAGTAGGACTTCCATGGCAGAGACTATATACGCGTGGCCATGTGAGAGCATTTTGAGAGGGAGAGCGGACTCTTCCCACTCTTGGCCGTACCGGGGCATTTGGGGACCGCATTATTCTACATTATCTTGAAATTTTTCTCTATAAAGTAATATAAATTTAAACGAAGAAGAAGCTTTTACTGTGTAAAGAAAAAAAGAAGTAGTTTACACTAATGATATTTGTTTAGTTTATTAATAAAAGGATCATCATTATTGTTGAACATTTTCCAGTTCAAATACCATTAAAATCAATTTCATCAATTATGAATCGTTATTATAGAGAACATACTATTTTCTTCTTTGATTATTATTAAGAAATTTCTTAAAAAGTATATCCATAGATTTTACAAATTTATAAATTTTTCTTTCAGAATTTTATAGTGAATAGTTAAGTAGTGACCAGAAAGTAAAAAGAAACAAAAAAACTAACCTATTTCATAAATTGACATAATGAATGGATCAATGTTAGACCATTATTGAAAACCTGAAAGCATTGATCTATTCATGATATCATTCTAAACTAAACAGTATACTGATAAGTATCATGTGCTCACTAGTGAATAGTTTCAACATGGATTTCATGCAGGTGTCATAAAAAGTTGTGACCAGTGGAGTTCAACGATGTCAGTTGTGAAGCAGTTGCTCACTGAAGAAAATGGTGGATGATCGCGCAATATAGTGGATTAGTTGAAGTTAGACATTAACACCGTTGGATCCTGACCTGCTCAGTGGTGTAGAGATTAAGTGTTGATACGTGCGAGATTGGATGTTGTGAGTTGGAGTCTCATGTGAGTGATCATGAATGTGCACAGTTGAGGAGTTCCATACTGGGACGAAACAGCCGTCTAATACCTTCAGGTTTTCAATAGTGGTCTAACATTCATTGTTTCATGATCTCAATCTTAACTCAACAATCTTCACAACCCCATACTGATAATAAAATATTATATTGAGTGTTTTTATCCATTTTATGTTAGACCATATTATTAAAATTATCAGATACTTACTAAATAGAAAATATTTAATATAGTGAGTTGAAGTTTTCCATAACATTAGAAAGTATAACACTTAAGTAAGAACTTGATGTGAAATAATGGAAAAGTATTACTTTGAAAATTGTACCTTTATAAGTTTATACATTTAGTTATCTTCATAAATTCAAGCAAGGTAAGGATAAGAATAATTACGTAATACAATGAGTTATTTCTTTAGTTTTTTTGTACAAATGAATATTAAAAGTTTATCTTTTAAAAATAGGACTTATTAGTCAATTTATCAGATATATTTTTAAGAAGTCTATGATTCAGAAAAAAATCTCCGCCTGGAGCCCCTCTGGGGTTACCGACGGTCCCGAACCCGGATGAAGGAGAAGGTTTGGGCATGGGGTTAGTGACCCCATCCCGTAGAGAACTAACTCCCTAAAAAACGCTAACCAGAAAAAAATAATTTAAACCATTTAAACTCTGCTCTGGGAGTTAGAAGGTCTTCAGAAGTTACGAGGCTGATGCTCCTTCTGACAACCAGAGCAACCATTAATTTGATACATGAAATGTTTGCACAATGTAGGAGACCGGGAGAGTTATCCAAATTGCTGCAGAAGTGAAATGATTTAGAAAAGTAGGTAATTCATTCGTATAGTTGTATAATATGAAACATCAAAAACTCGTTTTAACAATAGTAAACTTTACAGGTTCAACTACTTTATAATACACATTTTGAATGCTTATTATTACGATGTTTTGAAATTAATTTAAATTCGTCCCTTATTTTATTGTATTTTATCTCAAGATATCTTCTTCCATCATTTGATGATGCCATGGTAAAACTATTGAATCTCATACTGTTATGTATTGAATATTTAACTCTTTTGTGAAGATATTAAAAATTTCAATAGTTGAGATCATGAGTGAATTGAATCTAGACCACCATGGAAAACCTGAAAGTATTGGACGGCCGTTCCATTCTAGTATGGAACTACTCAACTGTGAATGTCCGCGATCACTCACGTGGATCTCCAACTCACAACATTCAATCTCGCACGTATCAACAGCATGCAATGATGTTAATGTCTAACTTCAACTAATCCACTATATTGCGCGATCATCCACTATTTTCTTCAGTGAGTAACTGCTTCACAACTGACACAGTTGAACTCCAGCGGTCACAGCTTTTCACTAGAACTCCGAGAATTACCTCACAAAGCTAATCACTAATGAGCACATGGCTAAGCGTTCGCACGCGAGACCGAAGGTCCTGGGTTTGAGTCCAATGTGGAGAATTGTGAACGCGCACTGATGAGGAGTCTTATTCTAGGACAAAACAGCCGTCCAATGCTTCCAGGTTTTCCATGGTGGTCTAACTTCAATTGACTCATGATCTCAACTATTGAAATCACTATATTATTCACAGAACACCCCTCCTGACACATTAATTGTTAGATTATTTCAATAAAATCTTATTCAATGTGTAGCATATATCGTTTTTATACTGTACCATTTTACGTAAGATCCTATTTCATGTCTATTCTTATAGCAATCACAAATAGAAAATAAAATTCAATGATAAACTACCTGATAATCACTGGGTATAAAATAAAAACAAAACAAAAAATCATTCATGCAAAGAACTATGAACTTCTTAGTAGTTCTAATAAAAATGAGACAAACTTGTCATAAGACATAAAAATGAACAAAGCTTAGATAATGTTAAAACTATTATAATAAGTAGTAATTCGTTAAATCATAAAAGATATTTTTATAGTGTGTAGGTTTTCTTGGAAAATCCATATTGTCAATTCAGTGCCAAGTACTTATTATTATGGCGATTGTAGTAAGAAAGCAATTAAATGTTTGATTAGTAGATTTCCAAGTTTGCCTGTTTATAAGACTAAACGAATGCTAGGAACTTGGAAATGAACAAGATTAGATGTATGGTTTAGAAAAGTTCAGCCAATTATTTTTAATGTAAATTTATATTGTTTGTCATACATTTAACTTTGGTTATAAATTTATATACCTTTTAAGTTATTGAAATATATTCTGTAGATGTTATAATAAAATGTGTTTTGATATGTGCACCTTGTTCTGGCTTATCTTGATTTTTATATAATAGCAGTAGTTCTGTTAATTAATAAAAAGGTGTTAACATGATGATAATAGCTAACAAAGTTTGCTTGAAATATCTAAAGGAGGAGAGATTAATAGAGTCATCTATATTTGACGTTTTCAACTATGTTGGTCAAAATTTTATAAGAAAAGTGTAATTTCTGGAGTACTAAAACCATTCTTTTCCAAAAATGTTAGCATATACGAAGCCGTTATTCTTATATTAAACCTATCATTAACAGATTAATACACATTATTCGGTTAGACTGAAGATTTTTCCGAACGTTGGTTACTATGAATTCATTTGGCATTATTTGCTTGAATCTTCCTATTGATGTTTAGAACTGCAATTGATCAGTCTATTATCGGCATCAATGGGGAGATTCAAGCAAGCAATATTAAATGAATTTAAACTTCACTCTATTACAAAAGCAACTGGCCAGGACTCAGTAGCTAAATGAGAAACGCATTGGAGTTTGAAGTGAACGGTAACGGGTTCGAGTCCTGGAGTAAAGATCAAATCTGGGCAGCAGGCACGTCCAGTCGACGAGTCCCAAATACGACGAAACGCACGTCCTGGATTCCACTGCTTGCCACCATCCGTTACTGTTAACTATAATTGGTGAAAAAGTCTAAATTAATAGAAAGAATATTTCATGTTGGATAATAAGCATCACATTATAATCGTGTATTCCACTGCACCATCAGGAAATTACATTTAAGTTTGTTACTCATTTTTAGTTTTTATGAGAAATGTGAATACATTTTTTTAAATACGCTTCAAATTCACTTTACAGGTTAGCCGAATTATTAAAATGCTGATCTACATTAAATTATTAAAATAACCCATTGTGTCAATAAATAAAAACAAAGAGAATTCAGTGAAGAGAATTTCTTCTTGACAAAATTGTTTCAATAGTTGAGATCATGAGTCAATTGAAGCTAGACCACCATGGAAAACCTAGAAGCATTGGATGGCCGTTTTGTTCTAATGTGGGACTCTTCAGCGGTGAGCATCCACGCCCCCGTCTCACGAGATTCGAACCCAAGACCTATCAGTCTCGCGCAATTACTTAATTTGTTCATTTATGTTTATAGTTGTTTGATTATTGTATGAGTCTATAGAAGAATAGAAAATAGATTATGTCATAAAGTGTTCCAAGATCGTAGATATCAAAAGAAGGTTGCATAACCTTAAAAAAGTTAGAAAAGAATGGGGAGGATAAAGTTAATTTATGGGCCACAAATATGAAAGGCAATTATTCACTTAATAAATGTGAAGTAGCAACGAAAAACTTAAAAGTTACAATACTAATACAATAATAATCATAAAAAACGGTTAGAGGATAATTATAACTGGTCATGCTGAAAAAAAAACAACAATCAGGACAAAAACGTACTGGAACGTGCTGTTTGCTTTGCAAACACCGTTGTGGTCTAGCTTTAATTGACTCATGAATTCAATTATTAAATTTCTATAGTTTCCACAGAACCCCTTTCTGATGTAAATATTTGGTTATGATTGGACAATGACAATAGCTCACCAATACTATGTTACTAATTATTGAGCAAAATGAACATAAAGTATACATAAAATGTGAATAAAATCTATGTTTAATGATTAAATACACTTCATAGTGAAAGATTAAGGGAGTTCTGATAAATTTCTAAATTAATATAAGTAAAATACCTTGAAAATGTGCATTAGTCATATATTATACATGGTGTACTAGGTGGATTACTCTATAGCTACTAGGTAAAATTGTTTCAAATATTAACGTTTCTTCAACCTCTATTATAGAACGCTTATTTGTTGTCAAACGAACTAACACTATTCTATCAACAATTGAAACATGAAAAACTCCTTTATCATTTTTGATGGAAAACTGCAGTTGTAAATGATATGAGATAAACATTTCATTGTTTTTTTTTTTCACCGTAATAACTAATATTTCGTACAAAAGAAAACAATTCAACCCAACTATTATTTATGTACATTCAGGTAATATTAAACTAAAGGTCACATAATTTTAATTTCAACCCTAATGATCTAATTACGCTACTGAACTCAAAGATATGATATTTAAAATGTATCAGATAGTAAATAGAAATCCCTTGTCTAAACCACTTAATAATGACTCCACATCGTAATTTATACTAGATGTATATTAAATGTTCTTGATGTTACTAAATGATAAATAAGACAATTTTCTTTACCATCAATTTATATATTTATGTATTGTATTTGGAAGCAAATTAGAAGTGTTCAGTAATCATGGTTATGTCTTTATATCAATATTAGACCAGTGGAAGTTTTGGAAGATAAACGGGATCGTGGATGTGCATTACCGAGAAGTACTACACAAGGACGAAAAAGCCGTCCAATGCTTCCAGGTTTTTCATGATGGTCTAACTTCAATCGACTCATGAACTCAACTATTATATTACTATACTATCCACAAAACCTCTTTCTGATAACAAATGCAATTGTGAAAATTTTTTTCTAAACAGTAGTTTGGTCGTTAGTACTACTCTTTCTTAGTTTCATTTCATGAGACAAATATAAGACGATTATATAAAACATTGAAAGGGCTCAAAATATGTAAAATATTTAGTCCTTTTGTTAAATTTGGTTAATGCGATGAGATAACAAATGATATCCGAATTATGTTAGTTCTGTTAGCATTCTTCTTCTTCTTCTCATCAAATTGCTTATTCTAGAAATTAATTGTACAGTTAACATTTTCATTTCAATGATTGCATATCCTATGATGTTATCATCAGTTCAACTTTTCAATTTCCATTATCATTCTAAACAGATTTTTATGAATGACTTTAGACAAAGGTTACTTCATTGGATGTTTTTGTCAACATGATGCTCTAAGACATCATCATCAACAACAACAAATCCATCACGATGCTTTAGAATTACTTCTGAATCAGTATCATCAAAAAAATTTTCTAAATAACAATAAAAGGGTGGTAAAAGAAAAAAAAGAAAAGAAAACTGTGAAACTTACTAGATAATTAGATAAAATATTCACTGATCAACTCAGTTATAAATTTTTTTCTTTTATGTTACTAATCTTCTAAACCGAGCACAATTTGAAAAGTTTACCAAGTACTCATTCAATTCGATTATGTTTATAAGGATGACAACAGAAATGTCAATTAATATTAAGAATAAAAATCAATCTTATTTCAAATAATTCTTTTATGTATTTATTTCTCTGTATAGTTTGAAGGAAATATTTGTTTTTTTGCAACTTGTATGATTTATAAGTTCGATTCTCGATCCACATCAAATTAGTACAATGTTTGGATTAGTAATTCTGTTGCTAAGTGGTTATAGGTATAGGTATATATACGTTACAAATTGTGAATGATAGTTAAAGTCGGAAAAAGTTTATTTGACTCTTGTAACTAATACTAGCCACCTATGCTATCATATACTGAATGATATTATAAGCTAAATAGATTGTGTATGTATGTAATATTGTGATTGTATTAATCTATTGTTCTAATAGCATATATATATATATATATAATTCCACCTACGCGTATGACAGAAAGTAACAGATACAGACTAGTTAATTTCCGTTATCAATTATTTTCTATTGGTGAGAAAATCAACAATTCAGAGGGAGAGTTTGTAAAAGGGGAAGACAATAATTTTAAGTATGATGTTTAAAAGATAGAAATAATATAAAAAGGGAAAATAGAACAAATTTACATAAATCAAAGAAATTTCCATAGTATCAATGCAATTAAATTAGAATACGAGTATATAGTCTAAAATTTATTTTGATAGCAGACTGTTAAATTGATCAAGTTAAAAACAATATTTATCATAATCAACAAATGAAATTATTCAAACTGTTAAAGTATATTCTATAATTGCTTCTTCATCACAAAATTAAAAGTAGATAACAATGAATATTATTTTTTACTACTTTTCAAAATCTATCTTTGGTCCCCCTCCTCCAAGAACCAATAATGTTTCGTGGTGAATAGTTGAATACTTAATATTGTTATAGTTAATAAAACGGTAGTTAAACAAAGGGAAGAAACAGATTCTTTTCTTTAAATCAGTGACTGATAATGATAAATAATCAGTTAGTAACTTACTTAAGCACTGTTTAGAGAATTTACTGATTTATAAGATTTTACTTAATAATGACATGATTAATAAACCATAGAATTCTTATCTTGTTCAATAATCTGCGGTTAATTTAATATTTTAAAATCCACAATGTATTTCAGCCACAACTAAGGCTTTTGACAAATGTTTGCATGACCAATCTAATTAGTTTATTCATATACTTATAACAGTAATTTAATTCCTTTATGTTGATCTAAGCTTGACAATGAATGAATAGTTGTACAAGATCATGGATCGACTAAACCGACCGGCTCAGTGGTCTAGATATTAAACGTGCACTCGAGAGACCGGATGACCTGAGTTCAAGTACCATATGCGACATCGTGGATGAGTACTGTTGATGAGCCTCATACTAGGACGGAAAGGCCATCCAATACTTTCAGGTTTTGAATGGTGGTCTAGCTTAGATCGACTAATGAATTAAACCATTAAAATTACTACAATCTCCACAAACCTCCATTCTGTTTAAATTATTTGTTCAATGATTGACTATATCATACTTGAATAATACTTTGAAAAGCCGCCTGTAATAACACACAACTTGCTTAAATTTCTTGTCAATATAAATTTTTCAACTGGATACTGATTAAAATGGATTTCATTTGTAGATAAAGGCTTACTTTCTCGATTTTTGGCTTATTTCAGGACTGTTTTCGAAGTACCTTTAAAGGCAAAACTGAAGTGAAATGACAAAGCTGACCAACATTACTTGTTTTATCTTCGATTATAAACAATGAATGAATGAGACTACACATAATTCACATGAGAATTTTTCCCAGGGTCTTGAATGCATGGGGATTCTTAAACAAGCAATGCACAAACCTTTTACTGCTTAAGGTAATTATAATGTTGAAAGAATATAATGATGGTTAATCTACAGTATTGTAGTGACAATTTAGAGGATGAGAGCTTGACAATGTATCGCTTATAAATGAAACACAAACCGCTACTTATGGGTTGCTTTTATACTTTTCACATAATTTGCGCAATATGACAGCGGCCAGTATTTTAAAGCGACTTTTAATGGACCTCACTTTAATGACTGTTAACTAGATAATTCATATCAACTTCGAAAACAAAAAAATTTTACGTCATGAAAGCAGAGTGACTAAACTCTATTAATCTGCTATACCATTTTATAGAAACAAGTCGAATTTCAGTATAAAAATTTCACCTCTCTTCTTGAGGTAATCTGATGATACATAGTTTTATTTGGGTTTACAATAATATTTAAATATCTGGATTTCTTTTCGGACATCAGCTCTTGTTAGGTGAGATGATGTTCAATGACTGTAGGAAATAATGGACATGCAGAATTTCCCAGAAAAATAGTTCAACTAAAAGCTTGAAGATTATCCAACCAGAGATATATTTTTTTTAATTTTTGGTAGGCGTTTTTCACTTCCCTTATAGACTCCTATAGTAACACTAGATTTCTTGCTTCTGGTGGTTCAGACATAGTGAAATCGTTCCTGGTAATTTTCAAATGTAGCCGATGTTAGAATATTTATATGATGTTATGACCACTTGTCTTTTGGGTCAATAAACAAGATTTGTGAGATTATTTGGCCAAGTGACTTAAGCCCATTATTGTATTCTTAGTTTTCTGGAAGAAAACAGACCTTAAAAAGTTGCATCAAACCTACCGAAACTCGGTTATTAATGGAGGAAACTTTAATAAAGTGTGTGTTATTACGCGTTACTTTGCCCGAATTTTTTAAAGGTCACTAGTTTATACTTTTTATTTGAGTAATGGTGACACATAGATCTAGCGTGGTTTTTCACTTGACTTTTATGCCAGTTTGATTTATTTCCCCATATCAATTTGTTCAGGAGGATTATTAATTTAAAAAAAAACAAAGTAAACTGTGTTAGCAACATACAGAATAAGTATAGTAGGCCATAAAATCTAAAAATTATGTTACCTTTACAGAACCTTTACTTTCATACGTCGCATTATGGTTTACGTGAGGGTCGGATCGTATAGCTTATCTAACAATCAACTTCAACTTGGTATAACTAGTACATGCATATTTCCACCGAAATACTTATTCATTTTCCCTCCTCTTGGTTTGTATTAATAAAGTTCTGTTACTTAGAGGCTCTGGTTGGAAACTACCTTGTTAAAACTTTACTACTAAGCCAAGTGCCAGCATTTTAACAGACAGATGAGGTTTCAAACCCTAAGGGGAATGTCGGTCACTTTGAGATTGCTTATACGCATTGATGGCAAGTGATAGCTAACTCGAAATCCAGGTCAAAGACTTCCTGTAGATTCCCTTTAACCAACTAGAATAAAAAGGAATACACCAAAATGTTGAATCTCCTAGGATTGTGACCACTTTCCATATTGACTGATAGAATTTCATTGTCTCAAATGATATAATATGACAGTGGTTACTACTAAATTACTTATTAAAAAGCATCAAATTTACACAGTTCTGCACCCAAAAAGGACGTAGGTTATGGTTTAGATACTAACCAGCGTTATACAAAATGGTTGTCTGATGCTCTACCAGTGGAAATATAGTATTTAACACATATTTAGTATTACAGAGTATTGAAGCTAACCATCTTTTAGAGAAGACGTCATGCATTCATTTAGTTTTAGTTAAATCATCTATTTTATCGTTTTCTATGAAGTATAGATCTGTTAGTCAATTACAAACCTAATGAATCATGAAAATTTTCTTCTATATTCATTTATATTTTGCATATTATACACGATTCAGTAATATAATTAGTTTGAAACCCCTGTAAACTAAACAACGACACTAGCTATCCAGGTTGTGGTTATTTATACATTAGGTAGCTATTTAAGTTTCATAAAGCAGGGCTGATCAATAGTGTAGCTAGAGTAGTTCAACTTAGGCAAATTATTCAGATCCGCTCAAATCTGGTTAAATATTTAAGAGGAATAAGGATATAAACGTTTCACTTTTTGTTATCTCTATGTTCTTATCACTATTCTGTTTAAAATGTCTGTTGAATAATTGACTTCTATAAATCGCTAGCATACACATAAACATGCACCCAAACGGGATCAAATTAACAAGGAAGGTATACATATATGTCAGTATAATACCGTCATAATTCTTTGTCTGTAAATAGTCACAGTATTAACTGTAGTTTATGTAATTTGATATTCATCCACTTTCATTTTCTCCTCTATCTGTTTCATTTTGTTTTATTGTTGAAGGGAAAATGAAGGAGAATCTGCCTATAATCAACATATATCATATATTGACAACATTTTGAAATAAGAAATTTAGATAATGTAAGTTATTTCTAACAAAATAAAAACAAACTAAACAAATGAATTACGTCTATCTATATTCATCTGTGATTCCATTCTAAATGTCTGCAGAGATTATGTGCGAATAGATAGATAGATAGAGAGAGAGTTAATGAAAAGGTTACACTGTGATATATTGGGAGTGTTATTTGATAGTTTGAATATTTCATACCATCATTCAATAAAGGAAAGACAAAGATAAACAAGCACAAAAATAGGATACTGAATTAAGAACATAAGTGTAATTTTCTAATTCTACACGTAAATACGCTTTAGACAGAGATGAATTTTCATTTTTAAAGGATAACCTCATAACACTAAAACATGCCTAAAATAACTTAGTCATTTTCGTTTTAATAACACATTTTTTAATTGTTGAGTGATATCAGTTATTTATAATATATATTTATCCAATTTCGTATTATTTTACTTTGGTCGTGACCAATTTTCTGGAGTTATCAGACATTTATCTCAATGAACTGATAAAGATTTTTCCAAATTGATGTTTTAAAACTGAAAAACAATTAAATATTAACGCCCTTGAATGACGACTCAGTTATTCAAAGGTTAAAGGTTCACATGCATGAGACCGAAAGTCATCGATTTGACTCTTGTGAGTTGAGATGAAGATACCCACTGCTCGAAAGTCTCATACAAGGACAAAATATTCGTTCAGTGCTTCTAGTTTATGCAGTGTTTGTCTAACGTTGATTGATTAGTGGTTTGAATTAAATTTCTTTATCTGAATATATCAAAGTTAAGCATTATAAGCAAAGATGGAAAGTGGATGGCAGTGGAATCCCATTGGAGACTCGTCCTGAATTTAAACTTTACCCCATTGCATAAGCAAATGGCTGTCAAGACTCATTAGCTAAATGGGTAATGCGATGGCGTTTAAAGCGAATGGTACTTGGTTCGAGTCCTGTAGTGAACATCAGCTCTGGAATGCAGGCAGCTGATTAGTGCTAAAACAGAGCGAAACGCGAGTCCTAGATTCCACCGCTAGTCACCACCCACCTCTACTTATAATACTTCTGATTTAAGGCATTATCGAGGCATTCCAATAAGCGATTGATCAATTGCAATCCTGAACATCAATGAAAAGATTCAAGTAAAACAATATCAAGTGAATTCAATGTTAAGCAATTTACACCATTTTATATCATTAATCTTCTTTCATTTAGAACTCGATATATTAAAATATCTATTTTATTTTACTTCAATCCTTTAATTATATAACTATATGATTGCATTGAAAGAATTTCTTAAATTGTACATAATATTAATGAATCAGTTTACTATTGTGTTTACTTTAAATATATATTAAATACAAAAGTTCAATTCTGTTGAATTTCAATAATGAACTTATAGTAACTCATCATATTCTTATACAATGAAAACGTCATTGGCATTACTTAATGTTTTAAAAAAATTCACTCATTATATATCATTCAACAGACAAGAGGTTCTATATAATTGAAGGTTTTACATCTTTCAAGTTACATTCATACTAGATTAACTAGGGTAGTTTTTTTTCTAAAAAATAAGGCTAACATTCTTATAAGAATAATAGTTTGGTTGATGTTATTATAAGTAAAGAGAACTGGTACTTGTTATAGGACACCTTGATTGTTATGATACAATGAAAGCGACCAAACTGATGACTGAAGCATATTTGATTCACATTCCAGAGAAAAAAAAAGATGACTTTTTTAACCAAATAGATTCATTTATAGGTAGATTTTAATGACAAAATGTATACTGTTTATTATAGTGAATGAAAGTTACACTAAATCAAGACAAAATATATTAATATTGATTAACTAACATAAGGAATTAAATACGGAATGAATACCGAAACAGAAATCATGTTGAGTAAATAAATGATCTTCTTGGATTTCAATCTGTCCTAACTCATTGATACAACCAAGTGATTCATTTTACAAGACAATCGGAAATAAACTTATTAATGTTTAGATTGACTACAAACTAACGTTTAGCATTCACTAGTTTTATGTCCAAGTGGCAATGTGGAAAGGTTTTTGAAATTCACCATTATGATTGTATTTTCTAACTCCGCCTGGACCACCTCTGGAGGTACTTCTGCTGCCAAGCCCTGATAAAAGAGGAGGGTTGGGCATATGGATAGCGACCCCATCCCATAGAAAAAAACTAACTCACCAAAAAACGCTAACCTTAAAATTATTCATTGTATTTTCTGCCGTAGATTAATTAGTTACCGATTGTTAAATACTATCAAGTTGTCTAGTTTACAAAGCTAGTTAAATCGTATAAATTAAATGTCTAAATGATTTAATATTCTTTTTATTTAATATAGAAAGGTAAAACATAAATAATATAAGATTTTAATTCATTTTTGTATTGGTCGCTTAAATCTTCCCATTGATATTTAGAACTTCAATTGATCAGTCTTTTATTAGCATCCTGCATCCTGCACAGATTGCCTTGATATTGCGTTAAATTATAAGTAGTATAAGTAGAGGTGGGTGGTGGCTAGTAGTGGAATCCAGGATATGCGTTTCGTCCTATTTTTGCACATGTCAACTGGATTTACCTGAATCCCGGAGTCGATGTTCATTCCGGGACTAGAAGATAGTGGCTATCTGAACTCAGTAGGTAAGTGGATAACGCAATGACATTTAAAACGAACGGTACTGGGTTTGAGCCCGAGATGTAGGTACAACCAGCTGACGAGTGTTTGAATAGGACGAAACGCGCGTCCTGTATTCCACTTTTAGCGACCATTCATCTCTGAATATAAGGTTTTATTCCATAGTATTTTAGGATTTAATGATATTAGTTGGTAAAACCTTTAGAAAACTGACGTTTGCTCTTGTAATGACTGTATAATCAATCCATGGTGGTCTAGCTTCAACTGACTCATGATCTTAATCATAGAAATGATAATACTTAGTTATGCTTCTTATTCCATAACAAGTTACAATAGAAATTAATTAAGAAAGATTAGTTCAGCGAAGAGTTCTCTTTTCGGCGAATTCATTTTCAAATCTGTGCAGTCGCAAATATACATATACTTATTTTTACAGGATGATAAGAATACTGATAATAAACTTGTTAGACATGGTGACAGTGAAGTTAAATAAACAAAGGTATAAAAAAATTTTTAACAAGGAAAGTTTAATAATCGTTTGATTGTTAATGGTCTAAGTATTCATCAAAAGATAGATCGGGAAATTATCATTGGGAAAGGATGGCTCAGCATGATAAAATAAAATGTTGAAACAGAGATGGAATGTAATCGGAATGATTGTGGAAATAAAAAAACAAACCAGATGGGGGTAGAAGATTTAAGGGGAAGATGGAAGGTGAAGCAGATGGCTGTAAAGGAACAAGAGTATGAAAAAGAAAAATTTTAATACATTAAGACCATGGTAGAATAAGAGGTTGTACCAGTCTCTTTTGCACACACAATTCTCGTTTCTCCAGATGTATGGCTATTGCTTCGGCAATGCAAAGAAGATGCAGTCTAATCGTTTTCGGAAGACTTCTACTTACCTTGTAGATGACTTTGAACGCAGAGTCTGTCTTGATTGAGTGACCTATGTTCATAAGGTGTTCGATTATAGAACTTCTTATTGAGCGGTTGCCGTTACTGATAGAAGCTGATTGGTCACTTATGACACTATCTGTCATAAGGGTTTTCTATTCTATTCATTATACAAGTTCAATATTACCTAAATTCCCTAACACACTGGATAAATTCAAATGGTTTATTTATTTATTATTTTGGTAACAATTTCTATGTAAGTTTTATTTCAATGATAAACATAAGCAAATTCAAAGACTTCTTATGTACACAGGTGTATTTTTATAGAAATTATGCAAACAACATGTATTTCTCTCTCTCTCTCTCTCTCTCTCTCTCTCTATATATATATATATATATATATATATATATATATATATTCTAGATAAGAAGCATAACTATAGAAGAATAGTTTTCATCTTAGATAAGAAGTTTCTATATATTCAATAGACTTTTGATGTATATACATCCCAATATTCTATAGAATAATATGAATATATATATATATATATATTGAATAAATATTTGTTATGAATAGTTGACTGTAAATTAGTTCAAATTAAGTGTACCAAATATGTTAAATGTAAAATTGAATTATGTTCCGGATAAATATTCATTTATATACATAAAATACAAACAATATACTCTTTGTACTATAAACATAAATGAACAGAAGTTAATTCATTAAATTGATAAAACAATGAATAACATTTATGTAAAATTTATCAAAACATTCTATATTGGTTGTCAACACAATTTAAGGCGTCAGGTAAAATAACATCAACACTACATTTATTTAAGATATATATATATATATATATATATATATATATATATATATATATATATATTCGAGTACTATTTTTTTGTTTTGTTTTGTTGTTGTTGTTTTGATTCACTGTTTCTGTTGTAGAATTACACAAGGTATTTCTCTCTCTCTCTCACTTTCACTCACTCTCGCTCTCTTTTTTTCTAGAAAAACTTTTCTAGAATTGTGTGTATGTTTTGTAACAAACAAAAAAAGATTACACAATTCATTTTGACCATTTTAGTAACATTTATTAAAATTTATTTATATGTGAAAATCTGATGATTAAGTAAAAGTGTATATTCATTGAACTTCGTACTGATATAATTCAATGTGTACAATTCATTTAGATTAGGAATTAACTAATTTACATTGTTACATAATCATGTACCATTATGTAATTGGTTCAGGATAAAGTTTATAAGACTCTAGTCATCTATATACATTTATGTGAGTCTATATAAACATTGATTTCAATAAAAAGTTTTTAATACTTACGTAACTAATATATTTGTTATTTATTGTTAGTGTGTATATTAACCAATATTGAGTTTTTATAACCATTATTTTTGTATCATAAAAGCTTTCAATAACATGAATATATAGATATACATAAATTTAGATGTATATATATATATATATATATATATATATATATATATATATATATATATTTGATCTAAACTTGATTTGCCATCCTGTTTAATTCATCTAATTCAATTCGAATTAAACAAACAATCCTGAAAACTGTGACATAAGAGTCACTTATATATTAAAACAAACATTAAAATTTTTCCTTTTTAAACATTTTAATACATGTGAAAATTATTATATACAAGTAAATCATATCAAATGAATTTAAAACTTTACTGGATTGCATAAGCAAGTGGCTATCAGGACTCAGTAGCTAAGTGAATAATGTGATAGTGTTTGAAGTGAATGATACTGGGTTCGAGTCCCGGTGTGAACATCAACTCTGGGCAAAAGGCACGTCCAAATGACATGTGCTGAAATAGGACGAAACGCGTGTCCTAGATTTCACTGTTAGCAACTATCTATCTTTGCTTTTAATTATAAAATAGTTTTTATTTTTCTATTCGATATAAGTTAACTCCTATTTAATAAATCTCTATTCATATTGAATATCTAATAATATAAATTATACATAAATAATTAAACAATAATTTACAATTGCCCTTTATAAAATACACTTTATTGTATATTAGGTCTATCAAAAGAGTTAAGTTGTATCCTAAAAAGAGGTCATACATAAACTCGGAACTAAGTCTGGAATGTTAAAAAGTTACAAAATAGATGAAACAAATTCTTTTCTATTATGAGCTTGTATACAATTAGGAATTATTGTATTGTGTTCTTAATTTACCAAACTTTTAATACATTCTTTATTCAAGCTAAGAAAATAAATTTACTTATTTATAATACCAAAAACCTTAATAGCTCAGAAACAGTGAAAATATCATGTCCAGGTTACATAACGAGATAGCTTTACAAATCAGATCTTAGAAAGTTAACTGATAAATTATAAAACCTGGTCACTAATTAGAGAATTTATTTTCACATTATTCTAACATCCTAACCACGTGCTAAAAAATGAAGTTTTAAATTCATCTCCCTTATATGAATGGGGTAACACGTTTAGAGCTGGTTCTTCTGGAATAATCTATCTATCAAAAGTCACAGTATATTTTGCCTAATAACTGCATAGTATGCAAATGTATGTTAATAAAAGCTATTAAGATGGATATTTATTGGTCTACAATTTCAAGAAATGATACTTGTTCCTAGTTTATTATATATGTAATAAGAATACAATCGGAAATCATAATTTCTGTATGCTTAAAATATATAATGTGATGTCTGTTAAAGAATTTATGATCACAAACTAATTTCAAACCAGATATTTGAGTACATAAATGTATAAAAGTACCTTCAAATACCCATGGTCAAATGTAGATGGAAAGATATTTTGGGAATTCACATTTGATGTGTATTTATTAGGGAATGGTATATATTATGTACGTGATTCTCTGAATTTACAGAAAAAAGTAGAAACTGAATCTATCATAATAATCTTTATTTTTATAGGTTTGCTTCAATAAATTTCTCACTGAATCGACATTATTTTTGTTAATATCAACTAATAAATCAATGTTTGTTAAACATTATTGGTTAAGTGTTTTGTCTCAATTCAATAAGTAGACTTCTTATCATTTGACTAGATAATGTTGTATTTGAAAATGATGTTTCATTAAAGTTTATTGAATCATTTAATTTGCTTTTTCTAAGGGATTCTTAAAAATTTTAAGCAAAGATGTATAGTAGTTAGCAATTGAGTCCTGGAATCGCGTTTCATCCTATTTAAGACGCATCAGCTGGATGTACCTGCATTCCAGAGTTGACGTTCACATCACGACTCGAATCCAGTACCGTTCGCTTCAAACGTCATCGCGTTACCCACTTAGCTACTGAGTCCTGATAGCCACTCGCTTGTGCAATGGGGTGAAGTTTAAATTCACTTGGTGTTGTTCTTCTTGTATCTTCCCATCGTTATTTAGGACTATATTGATGCAATCCTCACAGGATGCACATATGCCAACATGAGACTGATCAATTGCAGTCCTAAATAACAATGGGAAGATACAAGTAAAACAACACCAATTGAATTTGAATTCTCAAATAGTTATGAACAATAATTTGTTAGGGGAAATGTTATAGTCAGTAGTTCCTTTAACCCTACACCATAAAAAAATTGATAACATTAAGATTTCTTGAAATACTATTTTATTCAAACTATTATGTGGACTCTTGACCGTTGTTGCTACCTTGACGTGGTGGTCGGGCTTGCCTATCGTGATGAAGCAACTGAGCTATACTGGCTGGAACAACCGTTCCTCAAGGTCCTACCATGCCAGACAGGTCGGTTGAAGAGCGGTCAGACTAAAAGCAACAAAACCAAGGTCCGAAGGCGAAGTCGTACTGCTGACTGTACAGAGGTGTGACAGCAGTAAGGTGTTTCCTTCAGACAACCAGCATGACAGCGATGCTGCCTTCCCACAAGGAGGGGTGGGGCTAGAAAAGGTCGACCCTAAAAATGTACACCTCGCCTTATCCCACGGATATCCGTCTCCGGCGATAAGGTCTCAACAAGTACGGAGCTAACGCAAAAAAACTACTCATAAAAAGGTCGTGTGTGACCGACCTCAAGCAACTGTCCCTTGGGCATTGCGGTCACACTCCCAGGTCACTATGGCCACCTCTAATCCAATTTTCTTTTTCAGGTACCTCCAGCAGAACCCTTCCACGGTGTGGGCAACCGGGAAGTGATAACCGCCCTCATACCTCTAACAGAACTCAAGACCACTGTATTCATAATCAACCTCCCTATACTGATTATGTGGACTAACTATTTTGATGAGTAAATTGGAAACAAAAAAACACACAACAAAGTTGGAGAATAACAACTTAAGTGTAGAACTATACCAAATGCTTTTGTCATGCTAATAATCTTCATTAATAATAGCTTTATCATTTAAACTTGATAAGAAGTTATATTAATATAAATGACAAGATTTATTAAGAACTTTAGCTGATAGATTAGAATAGTACAGAGCTATTCTATATCGTATTAGTCCTCTTCAATATCAAACATTTATTGAACTCTTGACTTATTATCTCTCATCATTTTGAATATTATTATTGAAGTATAGTATAGTTGCCCGGTCTATCAAGTTTGGATTAGACGAATCTTGTATGATAATCTTAAAACTTAGCAATCATAATTATTCTTTAGTGTACATTGATCTCAATCAAATTCTATACAGACAAAAATATCTTTATATGATCTAGATTAGTAGAGTTCTTACTAATTTTTAAACAGGAAAAATCTAGTTTTGAAAAAGTAAACATTTTGTGATACAGAAATCGAGACAGACACACACACATACATAAAGATGACTTATATAACAATTTATTGAATGAAGGCAAAGGAAAATAAGAGAAAAAAAAGTAATTTTTTCTGGTTTTTAACCACATATCAACTCTCCTACCTTACCCTAAAAAGACTACAGGCGGAGTTGATTACTGTACTAACATATTAATAATGTGTGAATGTACAGTCCTATCATTTTTAGATCCTAAAATTTTTGAAACCCCCAAACTATTTCTTTCTGTTCCATAGAATTAAAACTCTTGAAAAATATATAACGTGGAGTGATTCATTCTAATTTCATTTTAATCACATCGTTAAGCTGAATTGAACAGTTTTGAACTAAAGCATGATACTTCTAAACCTTTATATATTATAGCTTCCCTAACATTTCTTTCGTTTACTGAACATTAAGAGTTTTATGTATAATCTCTTCATAGAAATCTTTACTCCAAATCCAAAATGTATCTATATTCCATTACATCTTCCAATAAATAGTAGTTCATACATTCTTTTTCAGATCATCATTCCTATTTCTCTACACTTTCAAACAATTTGACCATGGAAACTCACATGTTTACATTTAACATAACTCTTTATCACAGTAATATATCATACAAAAATACTATTTGAAGACTGAAAATGCATAAGATTAACAGCAAAAAAATTTAAAAAAATAAAAACAAACAAGAGTAAAAAAAACATTACGTCATATTTCATGGATAAAGCACAAAATGAAAACATAGATCAATCTTAAAACAAACAAAAAAACGTTGATGAATAACTCAAATTTCAAAATGTATCATACATAACATGAATTATATCAAAACAGTTGACTGTTACCTTTACTTTCATTATATCTGAAAATAAATATTTAGTTCTCAGCCTTTATTTCTCAGAAGGGGCTTTGTGGAGATTTTAATAATTTCAATGGTTGAAATCATGAGTCAGTTGAAGCTAAACCACCATGGAAAATCTGGAAGCATTGGACGGCCATTTCGTTCTAGTATGGGACTCCTCAGCAGTGTGCATCCACGATCCCACCTCACGAGATTCGAACCCAGAACCTATCTGTCTCGCGCGCGAGCGCTTAACTGCTAGACCAATGGGCTGGTCGGCATCCAACGGTGTTAATATCTAACTTCAAAAAATCCACGAAATCGCGCCACCGTCACCATTGTCCTCAATGAGTTGATATCTCACAACAGACCTGTTTGAACTCCACTGGTTAAGGCTTTTCACTAGAACTCCAGGAGTCTCTCTTGAAAATGTAATGGAATGTAGATACATTTTGGATTTGGAGTAAAGATTTCTATGAAGAGATTATACATAAAACTCTTAATGTTCAGTAAACGAAAGAAATGTTAGGGAAGCTATAATATATAAAGGTTTAGAAGTATCATGCTTTAGTTCAAAACTGTTCAATTCAGCTTAACGATGTGATTAAAATGAAATTAGAATGAATCACTCCACGTTATATATTTTTCAAGAGTTTTAATTCTATGGAACAGAAAGAAATAGTTTGGGGGTTTCAAAAATTTTAGGATCTAAAAATGATAGGACTGTACATTCACACATTATTAATATGTTAGTACAGTAATCAACTCCGCCTGTAGTCTTTTTAGGGTAAGGTAGGAGAGTTGATATGTGGTTAAAAACCAGAAAAAAATATTTATACCACTTAAACTTAGTCCTGAAAGTTGAAATATCTTCATTTAGAAGAGTCATAACGCCTCATGGGAAGAACCGATATTCTTCGGAAGCTATGAGGCCGATGCTCCTTTTAACAACCACGGCAAGAATTAGTTCTGGTACATGGAATGTTCGGACAATGTGAGAAACCGGAAGGATCAGACGAACAGCTGTGGAAATACGGCTGAACGGTGCTAGAAATAAGTGAAAATCATTGGAACCAACAAGAAAAAGATATATTCTGGAGAGATGCTGCTGTACTCTGGTCACGAAGAAGAAAATTCTCTGCACACTCAGGCACTTGCTCCAATGCTACCCAAAGAAACACGAAAAGCACTTATAGGATGAGGACCTCATGGATCCAGAATCGTCAAAGCACTTTTCAAAATAAAGTAGGAGGTAATTATAGTGAGTGTCACCCAGTGCTATGCCCACACCATTGACAGCAAAGAAAACGACAAAGATCAGTTTCATAAGAGGCTGAAGTCGATCGTGGAGAATTAACCAGGAAAGGACCTGACCATCCTGATCACATACATAAACACCAAAGTCGTGATGGACAACACCGGATATGAAGATATCATGGGACGACATGGACTGAGTGGAAGAAACGAACGAAAATGGTGAGAGATTTGCAAATTTGTGTATATCCAACAAAATGGTTATATAGTGAAAAGTTCTGAGCAAACATTTGCGTTAAAGGTTCTCAACGAGTATCTGAAGTATAGCACAAGGCTCAGTGAGGCGATGACAAATGTTGATTTTATAAAGGAGTGCATAGAAATCAACATGTATCCAAAATTTTATTGGAAATCTTTACGTAACTCTAGAGTTCGACCAAATGGAAGGACTCTCAAACGCTACTCCCTTAATCAAAATGGTTATAAGTTGCACAACATTCCCACACAAACGCATGCACAAAGCTATGTGTTTCTCTCTGGATTACACCGCACAGAATCAGATCGGTTATATTTTCATCGCTGAAAAATTCAGAAGGTTGATGAAAGACGTACTTGGGAGGCATCACAGATGAACAAGAGGGATCTGGTACAGATGCAAAAACACGCACCGGTGAAACAAGGGCAATATTCCTACAACTAAAGAACATATGAAACTCAAAACAACTGTCACCCAACATCAAAGTCAGAAACGTCAATACAGACTTCAACACAGTTTTATTGTACGGAGCTGACACATGGACAACAACCACAACGCATAGGCATTTATAAACAGTTTTTTACACAAGATACTCAATATCCGTTTGCAGTAAACCATCAGTAACAATTTATTGTGGGAGAGAACGAACCAACTTTCAGCTAAAGAGGAAATTAGTAAAAGATGTTGGAAGTGGATAGGACATACATAACGGAAATCACCAAACCGTATCATGAGAAAAAGCATGACTAGAAATCCTGAAAGAAAAATGAGAAGAGGTATATCAAAGAACCTATTGTTCTGGGAATTATAGTCAGACATCGAAGGAAGAAATAACACTTGGAAGCAAATATAAATGGAGGCCTAGGACAATTTTGGTTGGAGAATTTTGATCAACAGTCTATGCTCCACGAGGGGTAACGGGATTAATTAAGTAAGTATATAAAGTAAAGTGGTTGGTGTTATGTTTCTGTGAACACTAAATGACATACTTTTAAGTGTAAACATGGAATAAACTACTGGTTTTTGCTATTTCATAGCCATTTAATTACTTACGCCTGTTACCTTTAGTGGAGGAGCATGGACTACCCGCCAGCACTCTCCATCCAACAGTGTCCTGAGCAATCCACTCCAGTTCTTTACTGTTGCTATTCATCCTTTTCATATCTGCTTCCAATTCCCGACACAGTGTGTTCTCTGGTCTTCCTCATTTCCGTTTCCCTTCAGGATTCCAAGTTAGGGTTTGGTACGTGATGCAGTTTGGTGACTTCCTCAATGTATGCTCTATCCACTTCTAAAGTTTTGCTTAATTTCCTCCTCAGATCGAAACTGGTTTTTCCCTCACACAGTAGGCTGTTGACAATGGCCAAAATAAGGAGTATCTTGAGTAAACATTTACTGATAAATACTTGTACTATTTGATGATGATTGTAGAAGTTCTCCAAGTTTCAGCTCCTTCCAGTAGAACTATCTTGACGTTCGCATTGGAGATTCTGACTTTGATATTGATTGACGGTTGTTTTGAGCTCCATATGTACTTCAACTGTAGGAATGAAGTGATTGCTCTGTCAATCCTCGTCTTTACTTCTTCATCCGATCCTCCTTGTTCATCAATGATGTTTCCCAGATACGTGAAAGATTCCACGTCCTCCAGAGCTTCTCCGTCAAGTGTAACTGGGTTGGTGTTCTCCGTGTTGTATTTCAGGATGTTGCTTCTATTGATAAAGTGTATAAATGACAATTAATTATTTTATTATAACTAACGTATTTTTTTTATTTTCATACTTAAGATAAATACCATTTTGAAATGGTAGAGAAGATTTTTAACCTGAAAAGAAGAGAGAAAGAAAAAAGAGAGAAAAATTTCAATAATGTTACACTTTTAGATTTGTTTATTTTCATCTTGAAGTTTCTTATTATCCTTGATAGTAAAATAACCTAAATAAAATGAATAGTTAAAGAAAAATGTAACATCTTCAATGTATATACGTATAGTGTTTTGATTCAGTTTATCTGACATAGGTAATATGAAAAAGAAAAAAAATTTTTTTTCTATACTACATAGTGATAAAAGTTATACTTATTAAGAAGTTAAAATAATTAATATACCCTATTTAATGAAGTTCATTTTATTTAATGAATGTTATTTAATGAAATGATCAAATTGGATTATTTTGATCAAATAATTTTATTGATCTATTAACTAAATATAACTTATAAGTTATAGGTTATAATCAGAGATATTGGGTGAAACAAACAAACGGTGTATATCTTTAGTGTACTTTAAAAAAATGATAAGTAAAGAATGTAACTTCTGTACATCACTTCCTATACAATATTATAGAATTTAAAACGATTTATAATTGTAACTGTCTAGATAGAATTATCTATATTCAAGTGTTAACCTAGGTTTTTTTATCAGAAGGGGTTTTGTGGAGATTTTGAGTAATTTCAATAGTTGAAATCATGAGTCAATTGAAGCTAGACCACCATGGAAAACCTGGAAGCATTGGATGGCCGTTTCGTCCTAGTATGGGACTCCTCAGTAGTGCGCATCCACGATTCTGCCCCCGCCGCGAGATTCGAACCCAGGACCTATTGAGATTACTTAAAATCTCCACAAAACCTCTTCTGATAATAATCACCTGCTCACTAGTGACTGGCTTCAAGAGGTATTTCCTGCAGTTCTAGTGAGAAGCAATGATCTGTGGAGTTTAATCACGTCTGTTGTGAGGGAGTTATACACTGAAGACAATGGTTTATGTGTCACTCAATTTCGTGGATTAGTTGAAGCTACATAATAACACCGTTGGATGCTGGTCGGCTCAGTAGTCTAGTAGTTAAGCGCTCGCGCGCGAGACTGATAGGTTCTGGGTTTGAATCTCGTGAGGCGAGATCATGGATGCGTACTGCTAAGGAGTCTTACAATAGGACGAAATGGACGTCCAATGCTTACAGATTTCTCATGGTGGTCTAGCTCCAATTGACTCATGATTTCAACTTATTTTTTTTGTTTAACATAAAGGCTACTTTACATTGTCCTCTTGATGAAACTAATTTTTTTCATAATAAGAATATAGAGTAAGATTAATCTGTTTTATTATTTTATATCCTATCTTTATTATATGATGGTTAGTCACTAAATAAGATTAGTTCTGTTGGCAACTGAAAGTATATCGTCTGATCACCGGAAACAACAGATTCAATGAAGAAAAAAGAGGCGAATTCTTCTTTTCTTTTAATTGTTTACCAAGATTAAAAAACAAATTATGATACCTTTCAAAGAGATATGATGTCACAGATAAATAAGAGTTGTGAGTTCAGTCAAATCATTCCGATTCAGTGATATAAAAATGCTTATCTGAGATTACATACTAAAAGGTGGTTGATAAAGGTTTCACTTAGAAGTTGATTATTTTTATTATTAACTTTGAATGTAATATTACTAATGGGTTACAAAAATTGATTATTCAACTATTCTTTATTTATTAAGGTGATATAAGATATTGTATCAGTTATATATTTCATGAAATAAAACAATTGTAAATTGGTTATAAATACACTAATATGACACTGAACTTAATAAAATAATGCTTTGTTCTTATGACGTAGACATTATTTCCAGTCATTATTAATGTCATGGAATCTACTTATGGATTTATTTAACCTTAATTATTCTAATAGCTTTTAGCATAACTTTTTTTGAGGAGTACAGAGTAGAAAAAAGAATGTCATTTTTCTAGATGTAGCCTAAAATATGGGGTACGCGCGACTACCGTACCCAATGGTTGAAGACTTTGGGTGACATTGCTCAGAATCGATCACAATGGCGTCGGTGTATACACTCTTTGTCTTCCCTTAAAGTATGAGATTAAAATTACTTTATATTTTTCTTTCTACAAACTAATTCTTTATTCTTGTACTATATCCTTATATGCAATCTTTTGTAGTGTCGGTTATTATGTCAAGCCCATATACCTTATTTTAGCTTTCGGACAGGCCAATCTACTCATTCTACTTGAGTCACATTTTGATCTTGTTAATTATTTGCTTACCAATCTTGACTATTTTTATATGAGCGCATATTTGTGTACACTTCCCATCCCATTCATCACATGTCTATAACTTATTTTTATGTGACTATAAATATTGATTAACGCTTGATCAAATGGAGTTGGCTTACCCACCATCTCCACTGTGCGTCGTTTTGCTTCGCTCTATTCTATTCGCTTCATATACAAAACTTATGTATCCCAAAGTCCATTCTCGTTATTTTATTTATTTAATTCCGTTATTGACTAACGCGATTTAAGTCGATGATTATATACGAGGATATGCGACATGTGTATTTCCATAAAAATCGTTCATACGATCAAATTGGAGTCAGATCCCGGGCCAATAAAGTGGAGAGCCCGTCAACAAATATCGTCTGATCTAAATGAAGACATAATAAAGGGCCCCACTAAACTTTCTTTTACATATTACTACCATTGAAGTAACTACTTCTATGAATTTGGTGTTCATCTTGTAGTGCTAATGAGGTATGGCAACTTGGACCGATGCATATATGTGCCTAGTCTTACATTGTAGTTGACTGACTGAACCTAAAATATTTTTAGCATCAATAGGGAAACTTTAGGTTAGTTATTTACATCTTTGGTATTCATGATTTAATTTTATGTAAACAAAATTGTTGAGGTGAAAGATGTAAAATGAGATAGCGGAAAAGTTGAAGGCATGTAATATTTTATATGATATCCATTTTAATATATACATTTTGAAGTATATTTTTCTTCGATATATATTTATGAGGTGAAGGATTAGAAATAAGCAACTTCTATATATAATCCCATCTTCAATTTTTTACTGTTTAGTAAGAAACACTATCTAAGGAGATATTTGGAAGATCTTCATTTAATTTCGTAACGTTATTATTTTCAATAATTTAGTGTTCTGGTAAATGATTGCTTCCATCCATACATCTTTTGCTTAGGTTCATTTTGGATTGCTAGTTTTTGCTTATTTATGAAAAGAGTTTATTATTTTTATATACATAATAGTAAATGGTGAAAATTCAGATTAACATTGATATTTCTTTGATTCAATTAAATTAAATTATATTAAATCTACATTCAGCAGTTGATAAGATGCTAATTTTTTCCAAAAACAATGTGAAAGGAATTAGTTTGTTTATATATTGATTCATAAACTCAACTATTAAATTACTATAATATTCACAAAACCCCTTTCTTATAGTAATCATCATATGCTTACTAGTGACTGGTTTCAATAGGTATTTCTTGAAGTTCTAGTTAGAAGCAATGACCAGTAGAGTTTAACCGGGTGGATGCCGACTCATTGGTTTAGTAGTTAAGCATTCGCATGCAAGATCGATACGTTCCGGGTTCGAATCCTAGGGGATGGGACCGTGGGTGCGCATTGCTGGGGAGTCCCATAATAGAACAAAATGGCCTTCCAATGCTTTCAGGTTTTCCATGGTAGTTCGGCTTTAAATGACTTATCAACTCAACTATTGAAATTACTATAATATCCACAAAAGCCCTTTCTGATAAATTATTCTCTGTTTTTGCTTTCATTAATAGTTATTTGCCTGTTCATACGGATTTATTACAGAATGCTTTATGATGTGTTATTGATGTAATAAGAAATTCTTGTTATCAATCTTAACAAACAAAAGAATAATTTGTTTCTATATCTTTGAATGAATCAAAGTATAATCATTTTCAGTAATTGGACATTATCCAATGACAACCAACTGTATTCCAAAGCATATCCGATAAGAAAACTTTATGTTCATATTCACTTGGTGTTGTTTTACTTGTATCTTCCCATTGTTATTTAGGACTGCAATTGATCAGTCTCATGTTGGCATATGTGCATCCTGTGAGGATTGCATCAATATAGTCCTAAATAACGATGGGAAGATACAAGAAGAACAACACCAAGTGAATTTAAACTTCACCCCATTGCACAAGCGAGTGGCTATCAGGACTCAGTAGCTAAGTGGGTAACGCGATGACGTATGAAGCGAACGGTACTGGATTCGAGTCGTGATGTGAACGTCAACTCTGGAATGCAGGTACATCCAGCTGACGCGTCCCAAATGGGACGAAACGAGCGTCCTGGATTACACTGCTAGCCACTATCCATCTTCGCTTAAAAAGTTATATTCATAGTTTATAAATTAGTTTATTAGTAGAATATCTAGATGAATGTTTACTTAAAATACTGAACTAATAAAATCATTCTAATAGAGGATTAACTTATTTGAATAAATTTTTAAAAATAAAACACATCCAACTAATGGTAAAACTCTGTACATACTCTGTTATCTATTCTTCGTACAACCTAATATTTTATGGGCATTTATGATTTCAATAGTTGAAGTCATGAGTCAGTTGAAGCTAGACCACCATGGAAAACCTGGAAGCACTGGACGGCCGTTTTGTTCCATTATGGGACTCCTCAGTGTGCATCCCTGATCCTGTCCCAAAGGATTCGAACGCGGGGCGTACAGTACTTCCAGGTTTTTCATGGTGGTCTAGCTTCAATTGACTCATGATTTCAACAGTTGAAATTACTAAAATCTCCACGAAACCCCTTCTGATTTATTGTTTCAGCAGTTTCTTTTTAGTCTGTAAATTAACCTGAAAAATAAGATCATTAAAATTATTACCACTAGAGAGGAAGAATGGTATTTGTAATATCTCAGCGAAAGAATTTGAAGTAAACCCAACGTTTCGTTTGGCAATCTGGTCCAAGCTTTTTCAAGTAAAATATTGCCACTGTTTACAGATTTATTTAAATGTTTATTATATATATATATATATATATATATATATATATATATATATATTCAAGTGTATTTGTTTTCTTTTATTCCATATTAGGACTATTAATTTTATTCTTTTGATTGAAAACGCTCATTACATGACTTATCTTTAATTAACACATTAAAATATTGACAAATATAAGTATACACAAGCATAATCATTGATGAAAACGAATATATATATATTCGATAAAAATAACTTGGCTGTATTATTATTATTATCATTATTATTATTATTATTATTATAAGTATTATATTGTTTTTATTCCGTTTTCTTTCTAGTCTTCCTCGTTTTAAAAAAGATTTTCTTGCAGAAAAACAAAGATTGGCACGATGGCACTTGATGTTTTATTTACCTTTTTTTCTTCGTGATAAACAGAAAATGGAGAAGGCAAAGAAAAAAAGAAGATAAAATTATGTTTGATGAAGTATGTTTGTTTTCCATGAATTAATATTACAAACTGATAAGACGTATATTAGCCTACTTAACATTCCAATAGTCGAAATCATGAGTCAATTGAAGCTAGACCACCATGGAAAACCTGGAAGCACTAGACGACCATTTCGTCCCATTGTGGGACTCCTTAACAGTGCACATCCACGATCCAAACCCAGGACGTATCGGTCTTGCGCGCGAACGTTTAACCAGTGGACCATTGAGCCTGTCGGCACCCAACAGTGTTTATGTCTATGTTCAACTAATTCACGAAATTGAGCCACCGTCCGCCATTGTTATTGGTGAGTTACTATCTCACAACAGACCCGGTTGAACTCCACTGATCACTGCTACTCACTAGAACTCCAGGAAATACTTCTTGAAGTCAGTCGCTAGTGAGCATATGTTGATTAATATCAGAAGGGGTTTTTACTTAACATTGTTGGAAAATATTTCAATGGATTTTGATGAATTATGATGTATTTTATGTTAATGAGGTGAATTTATGTTTAGTTTCGAAAGTTGAAACTTAATTTGATGTTACTTAAAAGTAGTATAAATTATTTGAAAAGTGTTACTTTTTGTTAGATATTAAAATTACAATTTTTACTTTCAAATGAGAAAAAAATATTCAAGTTTTATTTTAGAAAAAGAACTTATAACTTCATGTATTTCTATGGTAGTAAAGCTGAACCTCAATCAGAGAATATGTTTAATGTAACTGGTGTAGTTTAAAAGTAAAAAAATTATATTTAGTCGAAATCATGAACCGATCTAAGCTAGACCACCATTGAAAATTTTCCGAATAGATTTCTTGTATACGAAAGTGTAAGAGAAAATTCACATGATAGTCTTTTTAATGTGTATTATTTGCAAAATAACTCCTAGAGATTATATATCATAGTTATTGAACGCCTAATTTTCACTAACATCTTTTATTAATCGAAGATACGACATATTTATCTTTATTAGTGTTTTCTTTTATGAGTAACTAATATCAGGTTAACAAGATCAATTTTAGTGGGAATATTTATCACAATTCATGTGTTTACAGCAATCAAATCTTGCTTTTATGATAAGTTATGATGAAACACAAAACAAGGGAGATTGATTCAGTGAAGAGATTGATTTTTAGTAAATTCATTCTTAGATCTTTGTAACTATCAATATACGCTCTTCATAATTATAACCGAGAGTGTGCTTGTTGACACTAGAAGTAGTTTACTAAAAATGGTAAAATAAAAAAATAGACAAAAGAACATCATAGTTAGTAAATTATTGTTAGTATCAACAAATATTTTTAATTATCATTGTGTAAGGTGTATATCTGTGATCATGCCACGTTAAGAACGAATTTTCTGGGAAGAGATCTCGCTGAACCCTTTTTCGTGCTTTACATTTCAGGTGATATTTCCCTCTTACACGTTAGAAAAAGTCACCAGCATCCTAGAAAAAATCAGTTACTTATTCTCATTGGGGCTCATCTAAAAATAATGACTCTTAAATAGACTAGGTGGAAGCATTATTTTAAGAGTAGTTGATACATTTTGTTTCAATCCTATATAATATGGAAAATTTAATTTTTGTCTAAATAGGATTATTTCACAATGAACTTGGTGGGAGACAGAAATGAATTTCTAAGATGAATGTCTTTATTAATAGTTGTTTAATTCAAACAGATTTGGAGTAATCAGCATCCTTCAAAACAAAGAAGGAGGGAATTATAATGAATGTTACCCAGTGCTATGCCCACAAAAATGATTTCAATAAAGACGATAAGGATCAGTTTCATAAGAGGCTGAAGTCGATCGTGGAGAATTAACCAGGAAAGGAACTGACCATCCTGATCACATACATAAACACTAAAGTCGTAATGGACAACACCGGATATAAAGATATCATGGGACGACATGAACTGAGTGGAAGAAACGAGCAAGAATGGTGAGAGATTTGCAAATTTGTATATACTCAACAAAATGATTATAGGCGGCACAATATTCCCCCACCAACACACGCACAACACTACATGAGTCTCTGTTGATCAGATTAGACAGAGCCAGACCGATCATATTTGCATCACTACAACATTCAGGTGAATGGAAGATATGGGAATCAGGTGAGGAGCTGACATAGCTCCAAACCACTACCTGGTTGTTATCAAAACGGAACTGAAGCTAATGAAACATTGAACAACTGGGGGAACAGCATTACAAAAGTTCAGTACAGCCTTCCCTTGAGATACGGACAAACTCAATGAATTCAAGATAACTCCTAAAAACAGGCTTCAAGGCTTACAGGATCCATTTAAAGAAAAAGAAGACAACTGAAAAGGGATCAAAGAAGAACTAACTTTAGAGTGCCATGAGGTATTGGGCCTCAATAAGCATCATCATAAAGAATGGTCTCAATCCAAACCATGTACAAGATTCAAGTAGGAAAGAACAAGAAGACAGTAATTAACAACAGTCAAGCAAGAACAGAGAAAGTCAAGGCACAAGCTGAATACACTAAAACAAACAAGCAAGTGAAGAGGTGCGTTAAAGCTGACAAGCAGGAATACGTGGTGGAGCGGTTGAAGCTGCAAGAGAAAGAAATATGAAACAACTATGTGAGAAAACGAAGAAAGCAGCAGGGAAATATAGTAAACCACAGAGACAAATCAAACACAATGAAGGTTAGACAAGCACTGAAAATCAAGAACAGAGAAACAGATAAACAGAACACTTTAAGAAACTCTTGAATAGGCCAGCTCCATTGAATCCAACGGACATGGAAGTAGCATTTACAGACCTTCCTATATATGTCACCTCATCAACGACGGAATAAATCAGGATGGCTATCAGACAAATCAAGATTGGGAAAGCAGAAGGATCCGACAATATACCAGCTGAAGCATTGAAGTCAGACATAGAAGTAACTGTAAATGGGATTCAAATTCCATCCGGTAAGATTTGGAAGAAGGAACACTCCCGACAAACCAGAAGAAAAGAGATCTGAGCAAATGTGAGAACTGCACAGGCATCACACCACTGTCGGTAGCAGCAAACGTTTTCAACAGAGTGTTGTTGAGTAGACGCCCGATCATCAGGCTGAGTGACGTAATAATCGGTCGTGCGGAAACCAAACCATGACATTACAGGTCACTGTTGAATAACCATTTGAATGGCACTCGTCACTGTATATCAACATCTTTATGGAAACTTCTTCGAAATTATGATGTACCTGAGAAGATCGTCAGCATCATTCCTAATTCATATGATGGACTACACTGCAAAGTCGTGCATGGACGACGGCTGACAGACGCATTCCAAGTGAGGACCGGAGTCAGACAAGGCTGCTTACTCTCACCCTTTCTCTTTCTTCTGGTGGTTGACTGGATTATGAAAACCACCATTTCTGACGGGAAGCACCGAGTACAATGAACAACTTGAATGCAACTAGACGACTTGAACTTCACAGAAGATCTGGTCCTTCTATCATAAACACACTAGCAAATGCAGGTCAAGCAACCAGCATCAACATACACAAGAAGTAAAGCAAGATCCTGAAATACAACACGGAGAACACCAATCTAATGATACTTTGTGGAGAAGCTCTGGGTAAGGAAGAAACTCTCACGTACTTGTGAAGCATCATCAATGAACAATGAGCATCCGATGCTGATGCAAATACAATATTTAATGCGAACGTCAAGATAGCTCGGTTGTATGAAGCTGACACATGGAGAATAACTACATCCATAATCAAAGGTACATGTATTTATAAACAGCTAATCAATACTTCGTCGAACAGCAAATTCATGGACTTTTAAGCTTACACAAACGCGTACCGAATCCTCGACACTTTTTATTCGCGTGACGATAAATTCCACGCTTTATTCGAGAAATTCCCCAGAGTGACTAAACCACTCGAGGAGATTTCATCGGTGACCAATCGTGTGGTACACCACATAGTCACCTGTGGACCACCAGTCACGGCAAGACCACGCCGATTGGCATCGGACAAATTGGCCTTTGCTAAACGTGAGTTTGACAATTTATTGTCTTCTGGTATTATTCGTCCTTTTCACAGTCCCTGAGCCTCTCCTTTACACATGGTGCTCAAAAAGGATGGGGTTAGTTGGAGACCATGCGGCGACTACTGAGCATTAAACGTAGTTACGCGCTTCAATAGCTACCCCATCCTCCACATACACGACATCACGGCATCGCTCAAGAACACGACTATCTTTTCTAAAATCGATCTGGTACGAGCATATCACCAGATCCCAGTCGCTCTTGAAGATATCAAAAAACTGATATCACGACTCCCTTCGGTCTGTTTGAGTTCCTACGAATGCCATTTGGATTACGGAATGCTGCTCAAACTTTCCAAAGGTTTATCGATAGCATAGTACGAGACTTGGATTTTGTTCACGTCTATATTGATGACCTGCTAATTGCATCTTCAAACGTAGATGAACATTATCAACACCTTACGCTATTATTCCAACGTCTTTCGGATAATGGAATAGTAGTCAACCCAGAGAAATGTGAATTGGGTAAATCAGAAATAATATTTCTGGGTCACATCATCAAACAAGAAGGTATTCTGCCTTGCGAGGACAAAGTTCGAGCAATCAAGTAGTACAACGTGCCGTCCTCAATCAAGGAACTGAAGGCTTTTCTCGGTTTGGTTAACTTCTACCGACGTTTTATCCCTCACGCGGCAGAACGGTTACGACCATTAACCGATTTACTACGCGGTAATCCACGCAAATTAGAATTGAACGATACCGCACGTACTGCATTCTCAGAGATCAAAACGGCTCTCGCTGAAGTTACACTCCTCGCTCATCCTGACCCATCAGCCACGCTTAGCATAGCGGTTGATGCATCAGATTTCGCTATAGGAGCCGTCATGCAACGGAATATCTCCGGTAGTTGGCAACCCCTTGAATTTTTCTCACGACGCCTTACTCCCACGGAGACGAGATATAGCGCTTTTGGTCGCGAGCTGCTTGCAGCCTACTGCGCCATCAAACATTTCCGGCACGCAGTAGAAGGACGCCAATTCATTTTATTCACCGTCCATAAGCCCTTAACGTATGCCCTGCATACCAAGTCTGACCGCTACTCACCACGAGAGTGCAGACGTTTGGACTATACCTCACAGTTCACGACAGACCTTCGTCACATTAAAGGCGAGTCGAACTATGTTGCCGATGCTCTTTCACGTATCCAGACGAATGCAGTTACTTTACCGGTGCTCGATCTTCCTGCTATGGCGGCCGCGCAAGCAAACGATCCTGTCTGTACAGAAGCACCACAATCTTCGTCCCTTCAGTGTCAGGAAGTACCCCTAGCTACTAGCTCAGGTACTATCCTATGTGATATTTCTACCGGTTTTCCTCGACCCATCGTACCCTCTACCTATCGCCGTCTCGTCTTCGATGCCCTTCATGGATTGTCTCATCCAGGTATCGCAGCCACATTACGTCTCATCGCTGCACGATACGTCTGGCCGTCCATGAATAAAGATGTTCGTATGTGGGTAAAGCAATGCTTACAGTGTCAGCGATCAAAAGTGCACAGGCCCGCAGCTGCTCCCATCGGCACGTTCGCTACTCCTGATGCTCGCTTTGATCACGTTCATATACACATTTTAGGACCATTGCCACCATCTCATGGGCATGATCACATACTCACGTGCATCGACCGTTTTACAAGATGGCCCGAAGCTATTCCCATCACGTCTATCAGGGCGGGGACAGATGGATAGCACTGTATGGTTGTCCCTCGACTGTCACGACTGACCGAGGACAACAATACGAGTCCGCATTATTCTCCTCGCCGACCCGGCTGCTTGATACAGAACGCATACGCACTACCGCCTACCACCCAGCATCAAATGGTTTAGTTGAATGGTTCCATCGCCTACTTAAAAGTGCTCTTCGAGCACACGAAAACTACAATTGGTAAGAAACCTTACCACTCGTTCTCTTAGGTATCAGAACGAGTTTGAAGGCAGATATTCAATGTTCCGCAGCTGAACTTGTATACGGCACGACATTGGGTCAGCCTAAGGAATTCTGCACACCACGGAGCAGTAACGATTTCGGTAAATCAGACTACGTCCATCGACTGTCTGTATTTATGCGAAAGCTGTCTCCGGTGTCAACTCGAATACAACATCGACAGGTCGCTCTACCTCGAGAGTTATCTACCTGTTCACATGTTTTCACACGGGTAGATTCGGTACGCAAACCTTTGCAAAAGCCTTACGAAGGACCTTTTCACGTGATCTCTCGTCACGAGAAGGCCTTCAGGGTTGATCGACATGGCCGCGTCGAAATCGTCAGCATTGATCGTCTCAAACCAGCACACGTCGATGACAGTGCCCTACCCGATAACTTGAGACTCAATGCTATACCTATCAAACCTACTGGCAGGATCTTTATATCTACCTCGGATCCCACGCTAGATACATCAGAGACCTCGTTCTCACGTCCCAGTCAACAGTACGCGTCATCTGCACCATCAACGGACGAGACTTCCGCCTCACGTCCAGATCGGCAGACCAGGCCGCCCTTGACCTCGGATGAGATCGCAGGCTCACGAAGTAGGAACAAGACTACCGTCTCACGTCCCGGTCGCCGAGTACGCCCACTCGTACGCTTTCGCGACTAACCGCACAGTTAACAACGGATACGGCGTAGGACTATTCCTATACTACACGCATGCTATATTTTTCTTTCTTTTGATTTTTTTGTATCCTGAGCGCACGCCTCTGACCATCGCCCGTTTGGTAACGTCGACTTCAGTCAACCTTGGCGAATGCTGGTTTGGCCACCCATGCTCTAGTCAACGCACTCAGTCGATAATCTGGTTTCCAATTCGCCTAGCATATGCTTGGTTTTGCGCTTGGTCCTTATGGTCGCCTCCGGTATCTTGTTTCAATGTGGTTTTGTCCTACGTCTGCAGCGTTTTCTGGTCCACATCCCTACGAACGCAATCTTCAGATCCTGGATACAAATCACTCTGCTGTGGTATGCAAACTCGAGCGACAAATACAGCACACCTCTCCTGGTACCGTTCTATGCAAAAGACTTTCGTTGGCAACTCGAGGATCAGCGATCGCTTCTTGTTTCGCCAATTCTTCATTCCTAGAACCGCACTTTTGACGATTGGTACCACGAATCAAACCGCTAACTATCGAAAGTTTAAACCCTTTCTAGCGGGGGGCTCCTGTAGTGACCTACTTTTGTCAACAGAACGCGATTGGTTCAATGAAAACAATTATTATTATAACCAATTGTACCAGTGATTGTTTTACTGTTCTCGTTTGTTTAACTGTGCTAATGACAGCAATATTGGCCTTCCATTGGACTCCATTACATCTGCGCGGTTTGTGACTCTACGCACGTACTTTTTCCTGCCGATCCCACTTATACTCCTTTGGCACGATCTCGGTATTCTTTCGATACCACGAGATCGCCAGCAAACATATCTCGACTACAGCCATCATCTGTCTCCTGATATTGGCCTACGGGAATCTTATTGATCTACTGAGACGTAGTTTTCTTGTAGCGGTGTTCATAATCAAGCGCGATTCGACACCACGCTACATATCAAACCATAACTTAGAATCCTGAAATGAAACGGAAATGAGGAAAACTAAGGAACACAATGCGTCGGGAATTGGAGGCAGATTTGAAAAGGATGGATAGAAACTGGAAAGAACTGGAGAGGATTGATCAGTACAGTGTTGGATGAGGAGTTCTTGTGGGTGGTCTATGCTTCCCTATGGGAGTTGACATGCGTAATTAAGTATATAAATTTGTCCATGCCTTGAACACACTCAAGTGCTCTATTAAGAATGTCTACCGGATACAATAGATGTTTGTAGCGGTGGACAAATCCCTACAATGTGTAGTCCTGTAGGTCTTCGACATTGATGGTGACCTCACAAGTTCTACTGGACACGCCCTAGCATAATGTGTTCGGACACGGATCCACATCAGTACGTAGAGAAACTCATTTCTCGCAATAACGTTTCTCAACATATGGATGACTTTCCAAGTATCACTTTAAACTTCCTCTTTACTGACTTTCCATTTGAATTGGTTGATTTATTTAGACAGAAAATGTGCAACGATCAAAAGCGATGTTAAACACAAACATATGTGCCAATGAAGTTGGCATTTCTATCGTTGTTTGGTTGACGTTCATAACATCGCTGTGTATTGTTTAAGCGTTAGTATGGCATAATCTGAAGTATAAGATAAATTGGTATTGATGTATTGTCATACATTTTGTAAAGGCTCAAACCGTTAGTGATAAAAATTATCATTTCAATGTTGTTCTTTATTTATATTACACTCAACTATTGTAATCACTTGTTGTTTTTGTCGTCACTTTTTCTCATTAAGAGTACTCCTCATTCGGAATGATTTCCCAGCCGAAGTGATTGCAATCCTCTCAGTAAATAACTTTAAAAGGAGACTTGAAAAACAAATACTCACTAGTGGATTGCCATCTTCCTCTTGGACCAGTTGTGTGCAATGCACGTCTCATAAATTACAACGGTTATTATACCTGCATGTCAGTGGCTATTTATCAACTCGGTTTCCCTTCTTATTACTTCAGTTTGGTCTTCTTACACACTTCCAAATTATGAATTTATTTGTTATTTTTGAAGCGATCATCTTTTCTTAGCACCCGAACTGTCACCTTAATATTTACACAGATTTCAACCACCTGCATGATAATGTGATGGTTCATGGTATTCAGAGGCCGTTCAACCACTAAAAAAAAGCACTCACACAACTGCAAGATATAAAAATCTCAAAACAACTGTCTGGTAGACTAGAATTAGTGTGGTCGTATGACTAGGCTATCACTCATTGGACATAATCAAATACCTGGAACCGTAACGAAACAATAAGCAGAGAGCGCACATGAATCAGTCGGCTCAGACAAGTTCATGACAAACATATTAGATATATCGGAAAAATAGTAGAAGCATAGGTTCGTGTTCAAAAACTGAAACAAATTCTGTCGTTTTTGAGCTCGTTTAGATACATATCACTTATTGCACTCTAGGTCATTAGGTCAGAGCGCACTATAAAATTCTTGGATGTAACGCAAGTCGTCTTCGAATGCCTCAACTATTAAGCTTGGTCTCGTCTTATATTATTCTCTGAATTGCCTTATATACTAACTGTTTGCCAAATCCCACAGATTCACTCTTCTGCAGTTTCCTAGTGCACAGCGTATATGTATTTTATCTTCTTGTTGTTTGGTTAGTTGTTAACCGTGGGCGGGAAGTTACGTGTCGTCTAGGCTTATTCTAAATATGATAAGTGTCTCAGTATGGCAGTGAACGGTTCAAAAGGTATGTTATAATTTTCGCTTCAATGCAAGTCACAAGATCATTCGTTTGTACAGTATATAACACCTAATTTGCTCATGAAAAAAACATCGAAAGATCCAGTACGAGCGTATGCTATTAATCTGTCTAACAAGAGCAACGATTATAAAATTGAAAAGATAGAGAATTTAGAACAGTTTTGTGAGTTGAGACAGTTGAATTTTTCATACAATCGTATTTGCAAAATCAGTGGCTTATCAACGCTTTGTCAGTTGACTGTTTTAAACATTTCACACAACTGTCTCGTGTCCCTTAATGGAATCCAATCCTTGTCAAATCTCCTGGTACGTTTGCTTTTCATCCTTTCATTTTGCAGGTACTGAAAGTTAATAACAATCAAATTACATCCATTCCTAAATGGCTGCCTAAACGTTTACCGAAGCTGAAAACAATCCACTTGCATTACAATCAAATTGATACTGTAAGTTATAAGTTAGATTATAATCTGGATTAACGGGGGAAAATGTACCAAGTAGCGAAATGTATTCTCTCAATACTTTAGATTAAGAGCAGCTCTCGCATGTACAACATGGTTTTAGCTTTGATGTGGGACAACTATATACCAAAAGTCCTGTGTTAACTCCAAGAATAGTTTCTCTCAGTTGACTAAACCATTTTTAAATGCTCCTATTAAAAATGTTGTAGTAACGTTGAGGTAGAAATTTCCTTTACCCGGTAATTTGATAGGAAATTTGATGCTTAGCTAACAAGTTATTGCGATGAGACTATAATTTATAGACAAAGCAATCATATGTAAGATACCAGGTCTTGAATTTCGGCGTTAAATCCATTCACTCGTTTGCTTAAATGCCATTTTGGCATTAGAGCTGATGTCGGTTCTTGATGTAAACATCAAATCTTATTTATTATTTATTTTAACACATAAGTATAGGTACAGGGAGGCACCAAAATACATATGCGCCACACAAATCTCAATTGATTTGTGTGAGGGCTGTGATACTGCCCGGGTGCCCAAACCGAAGCAGGTGGTTTTCTTAGGGGGCCACACCCCGAGCCTTTGACCTGAACGTCTGACCCACAAGGCAGTGGAGCATCGTGAGGAGATGCAGTCCCATGGTAGCCGGTGACCAACGATTGGTTCATACGCCATTTCTTCCCGCAGGATACTGGAGCCCATGTGCACCATTGGTTTGGGGTCCGGTTAATGCGCCGGACATTCGCTTTTCGTCCTCTCATTTTTGTAAACAACACCCCCGCCACGAGAAGGCAGTGAGTAGGACTTCCCTGGCAGGGGCTGTATACGCGTGGCCATGTGAGAGCATTTCGAGAGGAGGAGCGGAATCCCCCCACTCTCGGCCGTACCAGGGCATTTGGGGGCAAACATCAAATCTAATTCCTAACCGTCAATTTAAATCTTAATCCTCACCTCTTACACTAATCTATAACTCTCATTTAGCCGTAGTAAATAAGTGGACATGCCAAGGTCATTTTAGCGTTGCCCAAAGATCATCAATAAATTATACTCGCACCGTTATTGCTTATGTGCCATACTGGTGTTTTAGCTGAACGCATATTGCATAGTGTGATGAATGCCCAGTCATTTATGTAGCTTTACACTTTGTATAGTTCAAATAGTTCTAAAACTTTCAGCTAACACTAAGGTCGTTTTCAAGTCTTCACTAATAATGGTACAAATTGCTGTCTGATTCGAGTGACTCAAGATTATTCAATGCTTATTAAATTTTGTCTTGATGTGCAACATGTGGTTTGAGGTATTAACTGAAATTCGCCAAAAGCTGTTTCGTTTTGTTAACTTGTCCAGATATTTTTCAAGTCTTTGTTCGTTTTGTATCACATTATCTCGATATCATCAGCACATAGCAATGCCAATGAGAATAGGATAGTCACTTGTTTATTATGCAAATAGTTATCTAGGTACATGATCACCAGCCAGGTGATCATGCGTTCGTCGTGATCAAGATTTAAGGACTTTAAAGGCTCGATTTTTCTTACGGTTAGCGAACGACAGTTGTTATTGCAAAAACTGTTCACTGTTTTAGTTTTTACTCGTTTAATAGAATCACGTTCCTGCGATACGTAGACATAAATACCACCTTGAATAGTCGGATTCTATATTATTTTGAGTATGTGGTCTGGCGTAATATCCCATAGACCTTCTGCAGCCTGTGGAGTATGATTTGCTTATTGAATATTAAATACTATTCTTAAAACAAACTTTAGGTTTCGGTTCTCCGCTCCAAGACTTTATAGGGATGACTTACTCCTCACTGTGCCAAGTCTTTGGCTTCTCAACTGTAGTTAGAGAGAACTGTCTATTTGTTTGTGGTATCTGATCTTATTCTCCTCTCCTGATTTTAGCCTTCACACTCTTCTGTATTTTCTAGAGTTGCAGTCAATGTTATGTTTCACAGTGTTGACTCGTTGGGTCTTTATTGACTCGGTCTAGTTGGTTGTATGTCGATTTTCCTTGTCAGAAGCCAATATACATTTCTCTGCTTGAATTTTTAGGTACTTTTCTGTTGTTTCTGAAAAGATGAGACAGTGATCATACTCTTCTTTCTTCTGGCTATCCCTATTTTTAATCTGGTTAAATAAGTACACATGAGCTAGACTTTCTTATTCTTTCGTCGACACAGATGAAGCAACTAATATTTTACTTGTATCTCAATCTATATTCTAACAAACCTTGAGTCCATGACTTCTAGGTCGTTTGCGTGAGTAACATTTTAGCAGTTTCTTAAGATATTAGCTAGTTAGAAATTGAGAAAATCGCAGAAATTATGATTTACCAATGTTGAATTTTGTTATGTATAAATTCTTGACTGGGCTGACTAAAACCCTTATTCTTATCTTTGCATAGCGTAAAAAAGTTAAGGCTACTGAAAGATTTCGACCATATTGGTGTTGGTAACGTTATATGCCTTCATTTGCTGTAGTAAGCTTACAATGGTGTCGCTTCTGTGCTGCTTCGTTTAATGCTTCAAACCTTATCTAGTGGGTCTGACTTCTGCCTGCAAGTGGTGTCCTTACTTTTATGACTAATAGGTTCCATAACAAGCTATACATTTTACCAGTGAATTGCTTTGTAAGCGTTTTTTACGTGTCCACAACCTTGAACCGACGCACATATGTACCTGATTTTATGTTGTTTATGAGTGGTTGATGTATGCACAGATTTAACAGTATCTGATGAATATAAGAAATATTTTCGTTTCGCTACGGTTTTCTTGGACACTTAGAGTTCAAGGGCTTTAATAATACCATGTTTATGACATGAGGTCGGGCCAATTTTCATGTATTAGTAATTCACTTTTACATTAGATTCATTCTGACAGGTTATTTGGTTTTTAAATGACTATTAATTCATTGATAAACTTGTTTTATTTGGAGATAAACATCCTTCCAGTTATTTTGTTTATGGTGATTCAATAATCTATGATACTTCTGCTGATTTTTACCTTTCTATTTACAGCTTCATCAAATAACATACTTGAGATCTCTGTCTAATCTCACAGTTTTCACATTTGAAGGCAATCCAGCAGTTAACCAACTTATAATAAATACTCATAACAGCTCTAGTAGTGATGAAGCTGCAGTGCGAAATACTATTGAAAAATTTGACGCTCAGTCACTTTGTCGAATATTTATAATATTTCATTTATGTTCACTTATTTTACTGGATAACAGAGAAGTTCTTCCATTTGAAAGACAAGTAGCAGAACAACGATTCTCTCAAGGTGAGGTCGTAAAGATAGTTAGAATTTACTTTATATCAAATGAATAATAAGATTTAATGGACATATTCACTTTTTATTTTCAGTTGAAATATCGAGATATTTAAACAAGTTAAACACTTATGAAAGCCAATTAAAAGAAGTAGAGACGAAAAATTCGCTATTGAAAAAAGATCTATCACATGAACAATCTCAGCTAAGTGAAACTTTACACAAAAGAAAGTTGGAGAATGATTTAATTTCTCATTTAGAAGAAGAATTACATGCTAAGGATAAATTGGTAATAAAAAGTTTTCACTGATTGTTAATCGAATTTTTTGCTACTTATTTAAGTGGACATTCACATAAATGTGAACTCAAACCCCTTTTATTAATCGAACAATCTATTTATTTTCTTTTAGAAACTTCTCATCCTTCTAAAACCGCCACATTCAATTAAGTTGAGTACTTTGGATAGTCTGAAAAACTTTATATGATTTACTAGAAGTCATTTACAGTTTAGCTGAAAGTTACATTAGGTTTTATACTGAATCGACTTTGATTTGAACACTAGAAATTCAATCCTCTTCACTAGTCACTTCATGATGTGATTGTTAAATAAACTTATCCCAAATATATCTACATTGATTTGTGTTAAGTATTATAGTTTGCGATAATCCCTATGTGCTTACCATTTAGTGTAAGATTTAGCGCTTAAATGACAGTTCATACTGAAGCCTTGGATTGCTTACTTTCGTGGTTAAACAAACAAAAATTACTTATTCTCTACCTGATGTTATTCTTGTATATACGTTGTAGGATTGAATTGTACCATTGGCATTTTACTCTATTGGTTTTTAAGCGAAAGCAGGCGATAGGCTACCAATAAGTTTGACCTAAAAGTCTCTAATTCTAGAAACGTGCTTTTGTATTCTAATATTGTTATGTAAATTTGTTTTGCTAACACTTTAATACAGTGTATATCTGAAAATTCAATGTTGTTTTTGTTCCACTTTCTGTAGTTATGATTTTTTACTGGGAAGGTGTTATATTTTATATGATGTGATATTTTACATGATGCCATCTTGCGTAATTATGCAGTGTTCAAATATTCATTGAGTGTTTTATTAATCACTTAACTTTGTCAATGACCACAAATTGTTACCTTTGAAACATCAATTTTACATTTTTTGAGTAACTGCTGCTATAATTTATATAGGTTAGGTTCAAATATGAATGGTAGGAGATACTCTTAGTACGAGAGCGAATCTAATTAATTTAGACAAATTGTACGGCTAATGCATAACAGCACTTTTAAGGACAACAATCGCAGGTGAATCCAAGGGAAAAAGACAGGACTTTACAAAAAAGCTATTATCTTAAGGAATGACAATAAAATAAGTACATACCACAGTACACGATAGGAACCATTAGGAATATGTGTGAATTACCTGTTATATGCTATGTTGAGGGGTTCACAATAATTGCCTTGGCAACCGCTACAAGTCATATCAATACTGATTTGGGTTAACCTTTACAACTGCAGGTGTATATTATCAATCTACTCTAGTTATATACTTTTTTTCAGCACGCACTATTTAGCCCCCAAATGCGCTGGTACGGCCGAGAGTGGGGAGAGTCCGCTCTCCCTCTCGAAATGCTCTCACATGGCCACGCGTATATAGCCTCTGCCATGGAAGTCCTACTCACTGCCTTCTCGTGGCGGGGGTGTTGTTTACGAAAATGAGAGGACGAAAAGCGAATGTCCGGCGCTTTAACCGGATCCCAAACAAATGGTGCACATGGGCTCCAGTATCCTGCGGGAAGAAATGGCGTATGAACCAATCGTTGGTCACCGGCTACCATGGGACTGCATCTCCTCACGATGCTCCACTGCCTTGTGGATCAGATCTTCAGGTCAAAGGCTCGGGGTGTGGCCCCCTAAGAAAACCACCTGCTTCGGTTTGGGCACCCGGGTAGTATCACAGCCCTCACACAAATCAATTGAGATTTGTGTGGCGCATATGTATTTTGGTGCCTCCCTGTACCTATACTTATGTGTTAAAATAAATAATAAAATAAAATCCGTAGTTTGCCAATAATATCACCACTGTTTCTCTTCTGTCTAATGCTCATAATTCTTAGATGAGATTGTATTGCAAAGTTCTTTAAAACCATTCTTCAAATCGTGACAACTTTTTCAACGGTGGTTAAATAAATAATTCCCTTTCAAATCTAGTTAAATCAGAAAGCAACCACGTAGAGTTGATTATTGCTTATTGTAATCATTGACACTAAACAATTTTCTTGTTTTAACGGCCCAGTAAGATTCCTGTTACTATCTGTCGCCCCAGAAATCTGTCAGCGGATATACGTGACCATTATCTGAAACTGAATACTATTAGTTTAACGTTAAGCTAGAAACTGTCGATACTCGTCCATTAATCTATCGAGTTTTGTGGTTGGGAAACTAGAAATCGCTTCAAAAAGATTGACACATAATTAATTCAATCATACTTTCTCACTGATTAGTTAATATCGAATAAGATGTATTTTTGTATTACATCAGATGGCCTAATTTTAGTCATAATGATTCAAACTACCTCTTAGCAATATTAGTTTGTAATACTGAACAGGAAACATAAGGCTATAAACGCAACTAAACAAAACTTAACTAATCTTTTGTATTATTCTCATCGAACATTAGGTTTTTTTATACATATATCTATTAATTCTTCTTACAATGACCGCTCCCTGGTGCTCTGCTAGCATGTTTTTAGAACGGCAGAACACTTGATATAATAGAGCTAATAATCTCACCTTTTTTGTTGTTTTTTTAACCAATTACAATTCATAATTTCACTTTGACCTGGTTTGCTATAATGAATATTTGTACTCAGTATTGGGTGGGATATGGTCATACTGTTTTGTCTCGTCAGGTCACATATTAGCGTAAGGCCAAATTTATATTAAACTGTTGTGCTTACGTAACCACATTTATTTAATATTTCATTTATGTTTTTAAAAATTGGTAGCTTCATTTAAAATCTGAGGAATTAGCTCGTGCATGTTTAAAACATTTTGAATTAGAACAGCAATTAGCTTTTCATAAAATTGATGAGAAGTTGGGCTTAGTTGGTTCATGTCTATCAAAACCACGACGTAACTCACCTTACGTTCACCAAGTAAGTAATATTTACTTTTTGTATTGCACTACGATTTGATCTTTGGTGAATTTCTTGCCATAATATTTTGTAATATGGATTATTTATGATCTTAAGTCAGTGTGCATTAGACATAACCAGTGTTTCACCGCTCCAAACCGTCTACGAAATTCTTTGAACCGGAGTTTATACTTGACCGTTAATAAATAGTTTAAGAATATGTTTAGCTACAACTGAGATGCGTTTCTCTGGAACTATGCATTTACAACTTTTTTCTCCCTCCCAAAATAATTCAAATTAACAATTTATTTCTTCTTTATTATCGAAATCCTAATTATATCATTGCAATTATTTACTTAACTTTTTCTTTTCCTATGAAATATTTCATTATAATACTAACTAGTTTTATTCGATGTAATAATCTTTCGGTATGTAAAGTACCCTGAAATTCACTAGTCAACCTTGGTGACAGTTTGATCAAAAATAAAGTCAAACTAGCGATTAAAGCCATAATTCAGTAACCATCAATATAGTAACACTGAAAATCATCGAAGCTCCGGTTTTCCATCTCATCAGTTGTACTGCCAGTGGAAATGATGATATTTCATGGTTTATGAATCAGCTTTAATTGCCCTAAACAATATTTCATCAGAATTCTTTAGATAAGTAAAATAACAATGAGCTAAATCTTACTTAAACAATTTGCAGATCCCTTTACTCTGAAAGCGGGAAATTCGTTTTAATTAGCTGGAACAAAATTCTCGATATCCATGTGATTGGCTTGACTTCTTTTCATAATTATTTGGCGAGAAGAGAAATGGCATAAGATCGTTGCTAGAATCCTAGAATTCTGCTTAAGATAAGAAAATAGTATACCATAATTCATATGATTTGTTTAAGCATATTTTTATTGCTTCGTTATAATAGTGTGACTAAGTATTCTGTCAGTTATTGTGAAAATTTCAAGTGCTAGACGAATGACTAATGAAACAAACGTTAACCATTTAATTCTACTATTGTTAAAACTGTACTGATAGAACCTTGTCAACATTGTTCACTCCTTAGGTTTTTATTTTGTCACTAGCATGTTTATTCCATATTTTACACTACCTGGAAGATTTTTCTATCCCCTCGGGTCGATAAAATCAACGGCTTATCATTTTATTCTGTAATGTAATTGGCCAATATAAAATTCGACTAATTTAATTATGACTCATCGTGTTATTTTTTGCCTAATTGTCTGTCTGGTAATACATGGTCTTAGAAATAGCTTTGTTTTCAATTCGTAAATACAGCAGGTTTATTTGAGTTATAGTACAACTTTTATGTAATGAAAAATACCAAAGAGATATTGTGGGAAAAAAGTTTAAAATTTTTTTATTTTGATTAGGTTTGGTTGTTTGTCTGGAAATCACATTACATCTAGATTGATCGTTCATTGATCGGGAGCCTTTATTTGCTAACTAAATCAAATTATCAACATAGGAGTTGTGGAGATTATTAAGATTTTGATTACGATCATGAATCGATTGATGTTAGGCCACCATTGAAAGCCTGGAAGAACTGGATAGCCGTTTCATCCTATTGTGAGACTCCTCGGCAGTGAGCATCCACGATCCCCGCCCGCAGGATTCTAACCCCAGAGCCTTCAGTCACGCGCGCGATTGCTTATTCTACTGGACCACTGAGCCGGCATCCAATGGTCTTAATGTTTAACTTGAATCAATTCACAAATTGCGCGACCATTATCCATTATACTGAGGTAGATACCTGTCGCTACCCGACACGGATTAGTTCCACTGATCCCGCGAGCGGGATCGTGGATGCACATTGCTGAGGAGTCATACAATAGGACAAAACGGCCGTCCAGTGCTTCCAGGTTCTCAATGGTGGTCTAGCATCAATCGGTTCATGATCTTAATAAATCAAATTAGTTTTTACTCTGTTGTTTCTATTAACAGCAATAAATCTTTCAGTCAGATGAATACTTAAATCGGTTTTTTTATTTGATACTTAAATATAAAATTTATTCATATTTTCATTCAGAACAATTACAAAATGAATTCTTACATATACAGTCAGTCAGTCAGTTACAACGTAGAGGCTGGTACATATGTACATTGTCTCAAGTTCCCATATCTCATTAACTATATATACGTATATATTGTTTCTAATTATAACTTCGTATAGATCCAATTTTGAAAATCTAAAAGCAGCTTAGATAATATAAGGAAACCAGGTTTAAATACAATGACGATAATATTTACAATTTTTGTAAATTTTATTTATCTGAATTGTTTACAAAAATTTATTTCCTAGATTTATGCTAAGTATCTTTAACCTTTTTTATTTTAGATAAATGGTTAACAAATTCTACAATTCTCTTTGAATAGTTTCAAATTTATAAGTATGAGGATTTATGGAGATTGTAGTATATTCACGAGTTGATCTAAACTAGACTGTTGATAAGTTCCATAACAGAACGAAACGACCGTTCAGTGTTTCTAGATTTTCAATAATAATAATAATAATAATAATAATAATAATAATAATAATAATAATCTAGCTTAAATCAATTCATGAATTCAACGGTAAAAATAAAGTTTCAAATTTATCAACTTTAAGAAATTTCAATGATACAATAGTAGAATTAGATTTCAATGTTGTTACATCATTATCAATAGTTGTGTAATAATAATATTTATTTCTATTCATTTAGATATTGTTGTAAAATTAGTGATTATTTTTCATAATTGATTAGAAAAAAAACGTTAATTTATGTTTATCGTTGTTCAATTTATATCATTTGTAGCGTTATGTTTCAAGTTACAAATGAAGTAAATTTGTTTAGTTATACAACATTTTATTATTGTTATTGCACCAATTTCATATTGTACAATACACATTGTACATACCTGTATATAACAAATTTATCCTAAAGTTATGTTGTTGTTGCCTTTTTTCTTGAAATTTATTTTTTCATTTGTACTGTATTGTTTTGTTTTTGTTTCTCTCTCTCTCGTTCTTTCTTTTTTTTCTCTTGAAGGTTCAAGATACTGGTGATCAACCTTATCTAGGTAAATGTATGTTTAAATGTATATCAACAAACAAGTCAATAAATGATCATTTATTTATGAATAAATGTTCATCTGATAATCATTTAATCAATGTACAAAATAAAATGTGTTCAAATATAAATGATCATAATGACAGTAATAAATCCTATCTTAATTGTTTGGATAATAAATTAGAAAATGATTGTAATGAAAATTCTTATGTTACACATCAATATTCTTCTGATATTGTAAGTGGAGCATATTACTATGAATTTGTGATATAAAGTTTTGAATTATTTATCTATAGAAAGATGTTTGTGTGTATGTGTGTTTAAAAGTCTAAACTCAATTAATCATTTTTGTTTTATTTAAACAATTTTCTGATGCTTAATTAAGTTTATCTTTAGTTGAATTAGTTAGGCTACTTAATCATGATTAGTAAATGTTACTATATAAAGGAGATTTTCTTATTCTATCATTGTTGTCCTCTTTTACTTTCTACTTTCTCTCTGCTTTTTTTCCCACAAAATGTCTGAGTTTATATTGATTCAACGAAAATTGACTAAATAGTGCAGTGAGCAATTTATCTACTTGGAAATCCACCTAATCCTTCGAAATTATCAGGTTGGTATAATACTAGTGATGATGATACTTTGATCAAGTACAACCCGATTAATCTTATTGACGATGATGATGAAAAAAACCCCATTGTCTAAGAAGTATGGAAGACTCTTGACATTTTAAACATTATACAGAATGAAAGTGTGGAAATTACTGTTTTGTTGTAACAAAAATAACTGTCATCAAACAATTACGATTATTGTGTAGTCTCGTTTTTTTTTTTATCAAACCACTGACTTCCATTCATTCAGTTAATTTTATCTGAATTTCCTAGATTATGTAATCATTTATTATTTTATTATTAGTTTGTGATTTCATCTAATATATAATGATTATATTTCTCATACATACACATAATGTGTCTATTTTAACTACGATTTTAATTTTCATGCACATAACTTATTCTTCATAATTTTCTGTATCATTGTCTGTCTTATTATTTAAATTTCACTAATTAAAATATATTAAACTATTTTATCTTTAAAATGATCATATTGTTTAATTCAACTTTGTATTGGTTGTTTGAATCTTCCCATTGATGTTTACGTCTCCTAACGATCAATCTGTTTTGACATATTTGCATCCTGTGTAGATTGCCTCGATAATTGTCCTAAGTCACACGGATTATAAGTAGAAATCGATGGCGACTTACAACCGTTATGACTTGAGACAGTATCGAGGCAATCTACACAGGATGCAAATACGCCAAAACAGATTGATCGTTAGGAGACCTAAATATCAATGAGAAGATTCAAACAACCAAATACGAAAGTGAATGAAACTTCATTTCATTGTACAAGCTAATGGATATCTGGATTCAGTAGCTAAGTCGATAACGCGGTGGTATTTGAAGCAAACGGGACTGGGTTCGGGTTCCAGAGTGAACATCAATTTGGATCCAGTTGTAACAGCTGACGAGTGCCAAATAGGACGAAACATGCGTTCTGGATTACATCATTAGCCACCATCCATATCTGATATTATTCAGTGTTGTCGTTTTAGTCTCTTTACATCTTTAGCTCAAACGAAATCATTTTACCCTTCAAGTTTCATTATGCTTGTTCTTTTTCTAAAAATCCTTAAAAAAACTGAACTTCTGAAACTAATAATATTATAATCATGACTGCCATTAGACTACTCATATGATGACACAACATATCAATAATAGTCAATCTCTAAAATAAGAGTGATGTAGCGTTTTTATGGTATGTTTGTGGACTTTTCGGCTGGAATTATCTGAGTCTGCCTGTTATGAGCCTATCAAGTTTATCAAAGCCGAACTTAGTGAATAAAAAACACATATACTGAAAGTTACTACTTGAAATAAGTTTTTTTAATAAGAATTACACTGTAATATACATCACTCACTCAATAGCTGAACAGAAAAATAGCAGAAAATACTAGTTACGATACACTCAGTGAACATTGAAAGCATTACGGATAACTTCAACCATTTCTTTAAATTACGTGTGTTGTTACAGAACCTAACCTCACTCACCATGCTTTTTATTTAAAATAACTCAGCAAATTCCAGTTCATCTTACTTTAACATTATTGTATCAGTAACATAGGGTAGTTTAATTAATTTCATAGTATATACTTCCGTCTAGCAGAGTTTATGTCAAGGTGTTATTCCAATGGATTTGTTTCTCTCTAGGTTCAATTCTTTGTAAACATAAAACTTTCAAATGATTGTCTAACTGTTTATTTTCCATTCTTCCTATAACTTATCTTAGTTCGATACTTCACCATATTCAGACAATATCGGTTGTTCTTGTAATTTGCACGGTTTCTTTTGTTGTTAAATTTATCAGGTACCACTGATTAATGTAAATCAAGAATTAAATCCTGAATTAGATCGCAATCTGATCAGCTTGAATAATCAATTCAGTAAGCAAATATTCTCTTTTTGTTTTGTTCACCACTTTCATATATCCTGTTTTATTGTGACTTAAAATAGACGACAATGTGTAATATATATATTATAAAAATGTAAGGAGGAACATGTTCAATACAAAAAAAGAGAGAACATTATTAGTCGCGATTACTTATTCACCATTTGGGTCATATTTATTTCATTTCTCATCTAAATTTACTAAGTGAGAACTGTTAATTGTACTGTTAAATGATGTTATATCATTTGACTCTTTTACGTTCAAGTATGTACAATATAATTTCGATTTACATTAACATGTCATCAACTGTTGCATTACTTCTTCTAAGGTGAATTGTTTAGTTGAAGTTAATATGAAAAATTATTAATAAAGAATTTGTATTGTTCTATCGGCTCTTAATTATTGAACATAACTAACAAGTAGATCCCTAGTTTAGAGATGCTTATCTCTAGGGATTCTAGTATTGTTTTTTAAAAAATTACCTCTTATTTACAATATAATGAAGATGGTCTATTTTATCATAATGAAACCTGTTGTTTAACTCATGGCTTAAAGGGCATCTGAATAGTATAATAATCTTGCAAATATTTGTCATAAGCAAATATAAAACTAATGAGCTGTAATCAAATTGCTTAACTTTAATATGGACTTGTTTCATCACTAGTCTGTTGGTAAATAATGGTAGCAAAATCAATCGTAATAATAAACGATATTAAAGAGCAGTACATCACAGGTTTTAAAAGCAGTGTAAACGCGTAAAGTAAATAATCCAGATTTTTTGACAATAGTATATATCAATTTTATTCATAAAATCAATTGATGATTGGTACAAGATTTACCTGTAATTCCTAAAATTTTTCCCTCTTTTCCACTCATTGAAATAAAGTGTATGCGACACTAACCTCAAAAAGCAATATTACTGATCCATAGCATCATAGTTTAGCTTATCATCGGTCAATTAGTAATTGGGAATTAAGTTATGATTAAAGAGTTTATTAAGGGAATCAAATCAATGAATTACTAGGGATTCTTTTTCAAGCCTTATAATTTGTGATATTCTATTATATTACTTAATCCTAGTAAGTAGTGTAACGTAATTCTCTTAAATGTTGAACTCACTTAATATTCACAAGGTTTCTTGCTCCACATTATTCTGAAGTTTTAATTAAATACAATGATATGCAGTATTTTACTCTCGTCTATGATAATCATTATTTCATGACTGTATTTGTTAATTGCCTGAAAGTTGCAACAGTAATCTGTCTTAACTAGTGGTTCAACTTTCTTACCAGGATTGCGTAATATTTTAATTTTTCAGATCAGTTACCTCAATCAAATCCACCACCCAATCGTTCATCTCCAGCAGGTGAATTGTTTCTTGATAAGGTTCTTAAGTCTCCAACACTTGATAAACCTCTCGATGATGTAAAATCAGTAAGTCGACTTCATTTGTCAGAATATTTTAATGCATTCTTGACTGATTTTATTATAGCTTATTTACTTATTGTATATATAAATTCCACAACCATAGGAACCAAAAAAGAAACCATACAAATGAAACGATGAGGGAGGGAAGGGACTAATTAGCCTCCATGACAACAAAACAATGTTGAATATCAATATGAAATAAATTAAATTTCAGCCTGATAATATAATTATAGTTTTCATAGCTTATAAACATCAGTGTATGAATTAGATGAATTGCAATCGTCACTTTCTTCATTAGTGTTTATTACCATGTGTATGGACTGGGGTATTGCCTGGGTGTCAGAATTAGAGCAGTTAATTTTCTTAGAGTATCATTGGCCCTAGCGTCTAATCCATAGGGCTATGGAATAATATCATGAGTCACAGTTCCATGGTAGCCAGTGACTAAGATAGGTTCGTATGCCATTCGCTTACATTTTTAAAACCACATTCTTATCTGGTACAGTGCCTTATGCCCTTAAAGTATTAGTTGTTTTTTTATAAAGCTGAACATCCTCTTTTGACTAACTTTTAAGAGTGAACTAGTTGAAGGTGTGAAAAATAGTGCAATGAATTTCGCTAAAGAGATTTGTAACAATGTTTAAAAAGTTCCAACAAATGAGTGTGAATACTTTGAACCATACACTAAATAAATTGTAAACAGTAAACGACCGAAATTCTTTCTCATTTGAGTTGCAAGTACAAGCAAAGATTTGTTAACCAAAGAGAAACTGATGATTGTAGTGCTATGTGTAATAGTCCACTTAAAACATCCATGAAACTGGTTAAGGAGGTGAGTAATTTACACAAGCTGTTATCGAAAATAACGAACTGAAGCTTAAATTTGGAAGCTAACCAGAGTATACTAGAAATCCACAATAGTGTTATATCATAGATCCAAAGATCCCTGCTTCGGTTTGGGTGCCCAACAGTATCTCAGCCTTCACACAAACCGAGTAATTTGTATGGCGTATATCTATTTGGTACCGCCTTGTATCAATATTTATGTGTTTAAGTAGTAGTAGTAGTAGTACTAAGTAGTCTCATTATACTAGTTCTCATTAATTACGAAACAATCAACATATTACCTATCCAGGTTTTTTGTACTTCTGTGATAGATTACGTCTTTTTTTGGGGGGGGGGGTCTTTAAAAATGTATTATATATAGTATCACTTTTTATTTCTTACCATCGATAACTGTGCAATTAATGGCATAATCAAAACTGAGTACATACTTCATTGAACCCAACCATTTTCTACTTTGACTCTGAACTTGTCCAATAGCCAATAGTTCATGTGTTGATGAGTTTAATTTTACTTATGTTGTGATAATTAGTTTTTACAAAGACAATTTGTAATCATTGCTATGGTATTTCTATCACCCCTATAAATTGTTAGTCTATATGTACATATAAAGTAATCACTTAATAAAATTATTGACATTTTTCCCACTTAATAAATATCACATTTCGAACTTTTTCTGAATAGGCGTTTCCATTTTATTTTCAAGTATTCCTTATTATTTATTGGTTCCTGAACATGTGTGTGTATCATATACTTTTATAATACAAATGAGTAAATATTTTTATTTAAGGAGAAATATTTTCTTATTTTGTTTATTTATTTAAATGACTGTTTAGGGTGTGTTAAATAGACTTCCATAATTTGATGAATTGTATTTTTCATGATTAGACTTTATTTACTCGAAAATACCACATTTTCTACGTATCAGTTAGAAGTCTATTAAAATATACCTTTCAGTATGTGTTTTATCATTCTTTTTTTTTCATTTATTAACTGTTTATTCAAATGAATAGTCTGATTTATTGGAAGAGAAAAAATCAACTAGATCATCATCACAACCAGAGAATAAAACTATATGCAAATCATTCAAACAATCAGATGTGGAACAGATTCAGATGAAATTATCTAAATTACAGGTATGTCGAAAGATTTGCTTTAGTTATACATATGTAATTATCAGTTAAGATGTAAACGGAATTATCAGTATAGGTATGTGGAGATTGTTGACTTTAAATCGATATCATGAATTGTCAATATTAGTAGGAAAGTTAATTGAAAGGAAACTATTCTAAAGTTGAATTATGAGATTGCTTACAGATGAGTTCATTGTTCTATCTTGTTGATTACAATTGTGCTCATCACTAACTCTTCAGATTCATCAGTAATTTCTGTTACAAGTCGAAAATCTCCTGATGTGGAGATTTGAAAACAAGTCTATTTTTAGACATAAATTGATCGTATAATATTATCAAATAGACTGTGTTAATTCTTGAGTGACTTACTTAGTTATGTTTAATGACAGACTTGTTTTACAAATGTTTATTAATAATAATCTTGTTGTAGAGTGATGAGATTTCTAATTCATTGGTACAATTTTAACAGTCAATCAATAAATTATGAAAGGTTATCGTCAACATATAGGCTTTAAATGCTTAGGTCAGGTACAGCGTTCTCACGAGTAGTAGTTGATGAAATCTTTAGATTACGGAAGGTGAATATGTAATCTCTGTTTTTAACTACTCATCTGAATCTTGTAATTTACACTGATTTATTTTCTGCTCTGATATTTATACATAAGTTTCTAAATGTTCTAATAAATTGAGACCTCAAAGTAATGTAGGTCACTTACCAATACAACAGGTTAATTTCTCATTTTCAAAAAAAAGAGAGAAAGCACTTCTAGGTGATTTTTTAATAGTTATTTATTACATTAAATGTAAAAAGTTTCTAGTGATGATTTTTCTAATATGAACTTCAAGAGTTAGGGTTATGTAGGGTCAAGTTAAATTATTGTACGAATCGAGAATTCATGTGTATAATTCCAATATATTAGAATTAATTCAAAATAAAATTTACCTCTCAATAACTGCTTGTGTAAGGTAAGTTTTCAGTTCTTGGTAGTAATTAAATATAATATTGGAAACGGTTTATTTGACTGGTGTTTCATAATCCAGTTCATTTAGTAACCGTGAGTACTTTATGAACTAAAATTTGAGCTAAGTGTTTCTTTTTTGTAAGACAATGGCACAACTACTTATCTTTTTTTTCAAAACGGCAGATTCTGAATTTGCGATTAGTTGGTTACAAGTTGAATTATGTAGTCTCTGGACCATCGCCTTATCTATTAAAATTTGTAATTTATCGTTAATTTTACAGTTTTATGAAAAGTGCTAATTCCAATGTGTATGGTGTTATACTTTTCCTTTATCCCTAAATGTTCCTTAATTTCATGTATAATCTAAAAACTAAATGCTACAGAGTTCATTACTAACTAGGAAAGCAGGAGTTTTATAGATATCTGTCATTCGATAAGAGAACTAGAACTAAATTATATTTAGTAGCAGAGCAACTGTTTATTTTCAGGTAAACAGATAAAAATGAATAATGTAGAATCCAGCACAAAAATGTATCGGTCAAAGTTGTTATGTTTCACTTTAGTATTCGGATAAGGGATAAATTGTACGACTGAAACAGGACAGAGGAAATGAGAGTGGCATCATATTATTCAAAAATTTCACTAAACTACCTAGGTGGATACCCTGAAACTAGTAATCCCTGTTATAGGCCGTATCACATAGTATCTTCAACCACTTATTATTTTAACCAGGAAGTTTGCACTTACCTTTACCCTTCCCAACTGTCAGTAAATCCATGAATTTACCCTGCAGTTTGTCTTTCATAACCAACCTGATTTAAAACTAGTCAGTATAGTGTGTCAAGGTAGGCAATGATTAAGCATCCATAACATATATGGCAAGTACTTTAGAGTATGAAGATTCACATTACCTTTATTTAGTATTCTACATTTAACTTCGTCATTGTTCATTTATTGGCTGCAACTCATTCAAATTTTTTCTAGTGTATATGTTTAGCCATTTCACCCATCTACTTTTCAAGATTGTATTTCATGTATATTATTTAATAAATGTAGTGGACATTCTGGTTTAATTTTTTCTTGACTACAGTTGTTCATTTCACTTGAACCATAGCCTATGAAAATAGATAAAAACCAAAGGAGATTTTAACATTCGTGTCATCCGAATATCAAAAAAAGCGAATCTGATGCCTCGTTTACGTCTATTCTATTTGTTTTAATCGAGTTTTTTCTCGATTTAGGTAATATTATTTAGTTTGATTGTATGCCTTACTATCGTGTGATGATTCATAAGCAATGTAGGTTAAGCAGAGTTTCCTGCCGACTGTTTCTAATCATCTAACATTAATATTCAAGGGACTGATACGCTATGGTGGATGCGAACCCAGGTTACTGTATTTCAGAGTCTGAGATGTAGCCACTGAGTTAGTCGAACCTCAACTTATCCTCTTGTCGAACCAAGATATTTACATTAATTGATCACTGAGTAGTAGTGACCAATGTTATATTTATCTAGTCCTTAGTGCTGATCAAACTCTACTTTTTATCCTATAGGTTAGTGACTAAATATTAAATCCGTTTACATGATTTTCTTCTCTTTTTATACATAAAAGCCAATTTTTGTTTCTTTTTTCATACTTATTTTTACGAATATTACTGTGTACCTTATTTAATTAATTCTTTTAGTCTGAATTATTGCAACTTCGAGTTGAAGAATCAACTATACAAAATAACACTGTTTATCATAATAATAATGTCAATGATAATAACAATCCTGAAACAAATGAATTAGATAATCGTATAAAAATATTGGAAAGTGAACTGAATAAAATGTGGACTATGGCACATCTATTAAAATCTGAATCCAATCAAAATGAATTAAATAGTCAAAATAATATCACTACTAATAATGTATATTTGAATTCTTTTGTGACTTTACCTAAATCATCGTCGGATAGAGTAAAACATGTAAGCGAAATCATTTCATTATTTATTTATTTATTTTAGTGAATATGTGTATAATATATTGACGACCTTGAGTTAAGCAATCAGACTCAAAATAGTGCCTCATATATTTTGCTCTAACGTCCTTTTTACTATTAACAAAGTGAAAATTGGGAAAATTTGGCTCCTAAAATCCTTGAAACCAATTAAAATACCTATTATCCAACCGAAAGAGTGAATTTTAGATGGTTTTTAATCTAAATATCAAATCATACCTGCTCCCAAGGCAGATTGTGTGTTAAAGTAACTTGTTGTGGTTCACTGTGTAATTATGAGTGTCCAGCGTAGCCAGATAAAATTCTCCTTTTTTTACTGTTATTCTAAATCTCAACCAAATTTTCTTCAAGTTTGTAAACAGAAGGGTAGAAAGTATTGCATTATAAGTGATGTCAGTTTGTGA